>JAJJWW010002757.1:0-600000 GCA_023531295.1 Papaver armeniacum | reverse complement strand
AACCCCAAAGATACACTTTTCTGGATTCACTTTGATGTTGAAATGCCTCATTTGTTCAAAAATTTCCCTCAGATCTTGAACATGATCTTTTGCTTCTTTACTTTTTATTAACATATCATCCACATATACCTCTAACGTTTTGTGTATCCATTTCGCAAACACCTTCTCTACCATCCTTTGGTATGTTGCTCCAGCATTTCGCAAACCAAATGGCATTTTTGTATAACAATATAACCCTCTTGGAGCGAAAAAAGCAGTATGCTCCTGATCTTCTTCAGCGAGAGGGATTTGATTGTAGCCTTTATATCCGTTTAGAGAAGATATTCTATCATTTCCTGCTGCTGATTCGACCATTTGTGGAATATATGGTAACGGAAAACTATCTTTCGGACAAGCTTTATTTAGATCAGTAAAGTCTATACAAATTCTTATCCCCTTTTTCTTCTTTGGAACCACAACCATGTTTGCTATCCACTCCGGATATTTTGCTTGTCTTATAATTCCTGCATCAAGCATCTTCTGCAATTCTTCTTCTATTTGGGGATGATACATTATCGCATTTTTTTTTGATTCTTTGTTTGAATGGCCTCGCATTTTGTCAATCTCCAACCTATGACACGCCACTTACGGATCTATTCCAGGCATCTCATCCATGTTCCACGCGAAAATATCTTTATAATCTCGCGGCAGACCAATAGTTCTTTCTTCTTCATCTGCCTCCATCTTAGTCCCAATTTTTAGTATTTTGGGTTCTTCTTCGGTTCCAACATTCACTTCTTTTGTCGGTTCCGCCGCAGTGTAACTGGTCTTAGGTTCTCCCATAGGTGTTGGTTCTTTTATCTCTTTCGTAAGCTCATTCCCTTCTCCCGAAATTTCGCCGGGTATTCCTTTTCCTTTCTCTGCTCTTATCATATAAGTTCTAAATTCTTCTTCTTTCTTTGCCTCCTTCGCCATTTTTCTGCGATGTTTTTGCTTCTTTACACGTCCTTCATACTGCTTCATTTCAATTTGATAACATAATTTTGCTTTATCAACATCCCCTCTAATTTCACCAATCCCACTCGGCATAGGAAATTTAATGCATTGATGTAATGTTGACGCTACGACTTTGATTACGTGTATCCATGGCCTTCCCAACAACATGTTGTATGGTGATTCCATATCCACCACACATAGTGTCACTCGTGTTTCAATTTCTCTTAGCAGAATTCGTATCTCGATTTCCCCTTTTGGTTTTGTTGTAGATTTTCCAAAACCATGAATATGATATGTTGAAAGAGACATCTCTTCATCTTTGTACCCCATTCCTTTGTACGCATGGTAAAACATTATATCCACCGAACTCCCTGTATCCACCAAAGTTCTGCTTATTGCCCATTCTTCCATAGTTTTTGCTGATTTCCCCTTTTCTTTCCGTGTGGTTACTGTGATTACCAAAGGATATGTGTGGCTCACATTTTCTCTTGGTATCTCTGCTGCCGTGAATGTAATTTTCTGTTTTTCCCAATCTTTCAAGGGTGATACCTTCTCCTCCATTCTGATTTTCTTTCCTTCAAAATCTCGTTTATGTATTCTCCCTTTGATGTTCTCATGGAATTCATTAATCATTGTTTTTGTAATCAAACTACACTCCAGCCTTCTGTTGCATTCCTTGATTTTAATACTCTCTTCCTTAACTGATTTATCGATCTGTTTCATCATTTTCTTATTTTGAACAATCTTAATAACAATCTTTAACTTTATATGCCAGTCCCTGTTTCTAGCGCCATTATGTAGTTGCAGGAAATCCTACAATACATCCCTCACAAGAATTCATAATAATCAACCCATCTTTAAGATCAACAATCACACCTTTTATTAATTGAGTTAAAGAATTTTACAAAGAAGAAATGAAATCAAGAATACAACTATTGCTCTACACTTTATCTCTCCTCAAAACTTTCCCTCCACTCCCAAAAGATCTCTCCCCTTCTCCCAAGCCTTTTCGGCTCTTTATATAGGATATTACATAGTGGGTGACCGCTAAGCTGTCCTTTATTTTTGGACCTGACTTGCGATATTCTCGCAAGTATATAAGTGTTAGATTTCGCAACACTTCTAAATCTCGCTAGGTCTTCACATCTTTCTCGTGTTTTGGCTGTCGTCATCTGTCGCGTCATTTCTGTAACGAATCTGCGATGTCTTCGCAATGTGTTTCACAATGGTATTGATGTTGCGATATTCTAATCCTACAGGATATTCGAGGCATAGGATGCTCAAGGCACGAGCACCTAAAACATTTGGCGTTTAGAATTTTCTTTCGTTGTATTTCAATTCCTCCAAAATGTTTGCAATACTTGCATTCAGCAATTTATCAAAATTCAGTTTACTTAAAGAAAATCTCTATCAAACCCAAAGAAAATCCTCAATCATCTACTTATCCAAAACCAATCAAAACCAGAAATAAAACCTCACATCTCTCAGAAGTTCAGAAGTTCAAGAGATTATGAAAAGAAAACAAAAAAAATCAACAAAAAAAAAGACTTTTGCTCCTCTGCATCTTTCAAGACTTGTAAGGCCGCCTTCTCCATGTTCAACTCTTTAGTCAACCTAGCGATCTTGTCTTCCTTCTCCATCACGGCATCATTTGGAAAGGGTATGTTCTTCTCACATGAATCCTTAATAGCATTTATCTTCTTACGAAGCCACTTCACGTTGAAGCCAAGTCTCTCAGAATTCTACAAGTTGAACTCCCAATCAAAGAGTACATCTAGAGTCACAGTATTCCTAGGCCTAGCACATATATCACTTATAACACGCAAGATAACACCTACTTGCATTGTTAAGGAATAAGCACGCTTTGGGTCTATAGTAACAATGATGTGACTGAATTTCTTCCATATTTTCTCGTACAAGTCGGCATATCCAATGAGAACGCTGAATCCACCAACTAATTCGTGATATGGGAGTGATGCATCAAATGGAGGGTCAAAAACAATCCCTGCACTTGGGTATTCATGCACTATTATGCGATTCTCAATCACTGGAGACACTTCTACAGTCATAGCAACAGTTCCTTCAAGGAGTGGTTCAGCTTCTTCCGCCACTGAAACAACAACAATTGAAGTCTCGGTCTCTTAAACGACACCAACA
This sequence comes from Papaver armeniacum, assembly GCA_023531295.1. Taxonomy (NCBI): domain Eukaryota; kingdom Viridiplantae; phylum Streptophyta; class Magnoliopsida; order Ranunculales; family Papaveraceae; genus Papaver; species Papaver armeniacum. The sequence goes on along the minus strand of JAJJWW010002757.1, from coordinate 596,868 downwards.
ACAATTACCTCATGGCTTTGGAGTTCAAAGATGGTTGTTTCTTCATCAATAACCTCAGTGTTGCTCAAGCCATCATTATTAGCTTCTTCATTCTCAACTTCCGTATTTGACACCTAATACGAAGATTACATGAGATTAGAGTCATTCAAATATGAAACCAAAGGAAATCATAAACTCCAGTATACAGGTTGTCTAATATTATCAAGGTTCTTCATTTCACATGCTAGACATCATCAAATAACGTGGTAACCATAAACACACGTTTTACAATGAGCTCGTCTGAGAAGATTTTACACAGCCCTGTACAAAACAGAGAACTGAGAGCAATTGGTAAAGAATATAAGGCTTAGTTATATACCATTCTCTTCTTATGGATGTCATCTACAACATATCAAAATTTCATGGCAATCGGATGAACGAGCAAAAAGATGTGGTCAAAACATCAGACTACATGACAGCTGAAAATTTCCTGAAAGTCTCCTGGATGTTTACTGTTTCGTCTACTTCGACCCCTAAACGCGCTCAAAACTTAAAAATATTCTTTGAAATAGATTGGAAATTCCCTGGGCTTAAGGATACATATATGGATCACGAAAATCTGACATCGTATGAAGATTCTACAGCGTTTTTGCTAAACGACTGAATTCTGAAATTTCTGGTGACGTATTTCGACAAAACTTTTCGTATATTCACATGAATTCTCATTCATTCATTCATAAACCAAGAAATTTATGCTTATTCTATAAAATGCAAGAGAATTATTTACTTGGGTAGTCTCCAAAGTGTCCAAGGACCCTGGATTGCCCGTATCAACATCAAGAACACCATTGCTTTCATTCGGTTTTGAACCCTGGGAATTTTATTTATCACCATTTTCAGAGGATGAGCGAACATCACCAGCGCTCTCCATCTCCATGGAGACATCCTCCTGGATACATTCTTAAAAATTAGCGTTTTTATCTATAAAGCATCACGGTTGGTCACTCAAAGAAATACTTACGGGCTCTTCTTCGTCACTCAAGTCAGAAACTGTTTTCCCAGCAGCAGAGAACTGAAGACCGTCAATACTTGATGGAGTAAAATTCTGCAACGGAATAACAAATATTGGTTTTCTAATTCCGATAATACAGATGAAAAGGAGTCATAGCAAAAGAAGTACCGACAACTCACCAAAGAAACAACTGGGGACTTTATGGTATTAGGTAACAGCTTATAATTTTTGCTTCTGCCTTCTCCGCCATGGATAATCGCTTCAGTCTCTGAGAAGTCTACATGGATTCAGGATCTTACATTATGACCGTCCTATAGAATTTGATGCAATGATTAGAATACAATTATCATAATATCATGAAGATTATTCAAAAGTACATACCTGAGAACATCCGGGGGATAATTTTCGCTTATCACCAGAGAGATGCTTCAATCTTGGTCGAGTAGAAATCATCTCAGCATAAGGAGGGTCTTTCACCAGAGGCTGACCAATCATCACGAAGTCATGTAACCGCTCAAGTTGCTGATACCAAAAGTCTACATAACCTGGAGTTACGTATGCAATTCTCTCGGAGCAAGGGAACCAGTATTCACTTCCTTTCACATGCGTACGGTCTAAATGGGTTCTAAGTTGTTCGACCGATGGTTTCCTCCTTCGAAAAGTTGGAACACACTGATCTATACCCATTTGTCGAGCCGCCCTGTCAATGTTATATTCCTCCACTGAAAGTTCTCCATATACCGCTGATAACAAGTGACTAGGGGTGCAACTCAACATAAAAGATCTCTCGCCATCACTCAGACCTGCACCAGATGCTAGAGCCATACTCTTTCCAGTATTGAAAGTTGTCATCTGAGAAATATAAGGAGGAGTTGACACCCATGGGCGAAAGTTGAACTCAGATTCATCATCTAACACATCAATGAGACGTGCCTTAATCCGTGGTTGCTTCGTAGACTAGCGCATGATTCTGGCATTATTCTTCTCAGAGAAAATATGTCGGGCATCAGCATTCAGTCCTTGCAAGAAAATACGTGGAATAGGTGCATAATTCTTGAAATGCTCCCATATTAAGGCTTTAAGAAACATCGTGTTGGCGTAGCAGTCGATCTTCATAAAGCCATTCGATACACTGGAGTCTAAAATCAAGGAATCTAAGTTAGAGTACAAAGAACCCAAGAATAGGCTACCTATTGGAAGTTGCTCACCTTAAGCCATTTTGATAGCAAAGGGGATCACGAAAGGCTTCAACAAATTCCTACTATCTTCAAATACGTCTCTAGACAACCATAAACACAAGAAAGCAGCAATGGGTAACATATCGTCCATGGGACTATCAGAAACCTCGTCTTTTGGCCACTAGCATGTTAACCAGTGAGCATGACAACCTTTGCTACCGGATGCCTTATTAATTTCCTCCATTGCAGCTGTCAAGATGTTGGAAATTGCAGTCTCCTCAGCTGAAAGACTCTCAGATTGCCCGTGACTGGGAGATGCAACAAGGCAACCACATCCTCCAAGGTGATGGTAAATTCTCCCCATCTACATATGAAGGTATGGGTTGGAATGCACCAACGAGCAAGTAGAGCCATAATACCTCGCACATCATGAAAATGAACAAGTCTCCAGACGCTTGAATAGCCCTTGTTACTTGTGCTTGATCGATCATAGCCCTGACATGAGGGAAACCCATCATATGTCTTGCCCATCCAGAAAATTTTTCTAAAGGTTGACGAGAAAGCTTAAACTCTATGATCGATGCAAGGAAAAGTCCTCGTTCAAGACAAAATCGAATCGATGCCTTAGGAGTCACCAACTTCTTCTGAGAAACACTTCTAGGATTTATCAGAAGACGATATGCTGGGTATCTGAGACGTTTTTCGGTTTCCTGAACCTCAAAAAACGCATCATCTATGTTCGGGACATTCTTGATTCCAGGTGTTTCATCTTCCTCTTCGCCAACAGAAGTCTCATCCATACATGTTTCATCTCTGGAGGCATCATTATCTACACACATTTCATCTCTGGAAGCATCATTAGCTTGGGAATCAGACATCCTCACGAAGTAGCTGTAAGATTCACATAGCATTCTACTTCAGTATATCATCCAGATGCAAACTTCGATAAGATGATGGAATCATGCAAATGGCAAAATGCTCAACCAATGTCTACAAAAATGGTAATTCTTAACTCTTACCTTTTTACGATTCCACTAACAGTAGTGAGAGTAATGCAAGAGTTAACACTTTAAAACTCGCTCGCTTCTTCAAACCTACAAAAGACGAGCAAAACTCAGATCTTCATAAAATCATGAATACTTCTACTGTGTGAACATTCACCATGGAATTATGAGAAGTAAAACACTATTTCATGATAAATAATTGTTTACTCTTAATGATTACACAAAACTCAAGTTTCAATTTTTAAAGAATAATATATATATATATAAAACCGTGATTTACTCACATAAAAAAAATATTTTGACGTGAGCAAGGCTCACGTGAATAAATTTTGTGGATATTCCATGACTTAAAAAAAAAAATGCATGAACAGGCCATGGTTTCATAAAAAAAAAAAATATTTTTCCTTCGCACTATCGTCTTTCTTTAAAACGAGGGTTTATTTCGGTTTTGTAAAAATTTCACATCTTATAAGGTAAAGTTTTGGTTTTCATGAAAGCTCATAAACAAAATTTTATCACTGGACACAGGTCTATTTCAAAAAATCTCTCTCCTAAGTCAGGGATTATTACTAGTTTCTTAAACTAACGATCGAACGAACATACGTTTTCTAAAAACAAGGGTTCTCTATAAAACTCACAATTATATATGCACATGTATATAACTTCAACATGATCAAGGCATGAACAACTCATGAAAGCAGCAAAACAAAAAAAAAAAAAAACTCACCTGGTCGGTGGCCGGAATATGGCCGGACGACAACGATCAACGGCGACAAGCTCCGGCGAAAGAAAAAAAATTTCCTCTTGCTGACGTGAAGGAGATGAAGACGTGATGAAGATGGTGGCCGGTTGTTGTAGGTGAAATAAAAAAAAAAAGAGGATTAATTCCTTTTATATCGAATTTTATTTCCAAAACCTAATTTCATAAGGATTTCCTTTTTGGGCCCGGACCCACGAATCCTAAACCGACCAAGGTTCCATCACCAAATCAGCGGTTCAACATCAATTCATGATCATTAGGCGACGCTCTATCATGCCACTGGAATCTTCATTCAAGTCGTGGTTTGCTCGTACTATCAAAAATCCGGTAAGGTCTTATCTTATGGCTAAGTTCAATTGCTTACATTGTTTATAACCGGAAAATCACCATTCAGTGCTGACTGAGGAACATGATTGTTCCTCACTAAGCAGGGGACTTAATGTAGATGGTGGATTTTCGACAAGGGCTAAAATCGTAAATGTAGCCCAAACCTGACTCCAAACTCCAAAGGTGTGGGCTTTTCTCATTGTAGATGGTGGATTTTCGACAAGGGCTAAAATCGTAAACCCATAATTATATATGCTCCTGGAAATCAGATGAGCATCGAGGCTCATGTCTTTTATCGAAAGCGTGAAAGCTCGTGCCACGAGAACCTCTGACTGAGAATATTGTCTCTCAGAGTATATGTAGATGTGTAGTCTCTCAGTTGAGGCAACGACATATCTCATGAATACTGAGCAATTTCAGTGATCACTTTTATATAGAATTGCAAGATTAGACGGCTCATAGACAGCTTTCCTGCTAGTATAGAGCAATAACGTCTTCAGGATGTAACAATGTTTTCCCTGACTATATAAAAGAAATATGACGCTTCAACAAGCTCATATCACTCGATTCCTGAATAATTAATGATCCTAGACGATCGTACTAGTATAGAGCCATCAATTAATTATTCTTAAATCATTAGATTCATTAACTGAATCCTGGAAAATATTCAACGTTTTTCATAATATTTCGTTACTTCAATTTATGGTTCTTCCCAGCAGAATTCCATGGGTTAGTAATAAATATTCAACACACGGGCATCTGAGCACTATCGAATAAGCCCCGACCAAAACGGTGCAAGTGTACTCAGCAATAATGCACTAACGAGCCCCTGAATGCACAAACGAGCATTCAAAACATGAAGGAACGATGAACCTATGCAAAATAGGAAGAAAATAATAAATAATAAAATATTAGTCAAGGCGCTAAGGGACTGGGCTCACCGGCCGGCCAGTCACGCCGTGACCAGTCCCACGTCCAAATTCTATATTTTATCATATTTTTATTATTTTCCTTGATCTCATGAAAATCTCTTCATTTGAACAAATATCCTTCGTTTTAAGGAAACTCCTCAGTCTCATGGTGTTTCCTTCACATCAAGGAAATAATATAAAATTGGGAAAGGTGTCGTGGGACCATGTCTACTAGCCGGCCGGCTATGCCCTAGTTGTGGCCGGTCCCACACCTCATGATTCCTCATTATTTTATTATTATTTCCCTAATCTCATGAAAACTCCTTGATTTCAGGATATTTCCTTTAAATCATGAAAAATAATATAAAATTAGGGGAAACTCGTGGGACCAGGCCCTAGCCGGCCCCACACGCCCTTATTTTTTTATTATTATTTTTATGTTTCCTTGATCCCATGAAATTCCTTGATTTCATGATATTTCCTTCAAATTATGAAAATTCCTTCAAACCATGGAAATAATACATAAAATTAGGGAAAAATCACGGTACCGGGCCCTAGCAGGCCGACCATGCCCAAGCCGGTCCCACACGCCCTTATTTTATTAATGTTATTTGTTTCCTTCATCTCATGGAAACTCCTTCACTTCAAGGAAACTCCTTGATTTCAACAAAACTCCTTAGTTTCAACAAACTCCTTGATTTTATGATATTTCCATAAAATCATGAAAAAATATAACAAAATTAAGGAAATGTTATGGGACCGGGCTCATTGGCCGGCCGGCCATGCCTTGGCCATAGCCGGTCCCACAATTCATGATTCCTTCATTTTATTATTATTTTCCTCCATCTCATGAAGTTTCCTCAGTTTCAGCAAAAATCCCTGATTTCTTCATATTTTCCCAAATGATTACTCAAACGCACATCAGAAAATTTCAAAATTCTCAGGACTGAGACGCGAACACTTTGGTGACATGAGAATATTACCTTGACCTACCAGGGTTGGCTCTTTGGCTTGCAAGAGGCCGGTCCCTCATATTTTCATCATTGGACCTAATTTGTTCATATTAGGTTCAAACTCTTCCGAACAATTTTGGAATTTCATGAAACGATCGTCATTCGATCCCGTGACCACCCAGGGCTGGTTTCATGACCCCTTCGTCGGTCCCTCATCTCTTCATAATTAATTAGGTTTTATCACCTAAGGCTCAGACGAGCATTATTTTAATAAATGATTAAACCAGCATTTAATCATTCTTTCATCAACAAATCAACAAGTCTTCAAGAGACCTTGGTATTTGCTCACTTGAGCATCTGGGCGCTACATGGTCGACCCATGATCCCATGTAGCCGGTCCCTCCTTCACTCCGTGGTTAATTTTCAATAAATCATCAATTGATCATCAATTGATCGAATTAGGGTTTTGAGTCCAAGATTCATAATTCCTGATTCAAACACTAATAATTTTACGATGATCTCATGGTCAACACTTTATTAATTATACTTGGTTCAGTTGCCAGTATTTAAATTAATGTTTTATTTGGTCATGCTACCAATAATTCATCAAACGTGCAATATTTGCTCAAACCAAGGAACATTGGTTCAACCATCAATATTCAACAGTTCATCTAATGAGCAATATTTGCTCACATTAACTATGTTTATTCATACATCGTACCTCTGTCTCAACAGATATGTTCAAATTCATGAGTCTCGGAACATTTTCAAATCATGTTCGACTCAACAATACAAGGACTCATCGTCCTATGAAGTCATGAAGTCAGCAACTGACTAACTAAATCACGAGACATCAATCGTGTCACATGGGGGATATTAACTAGGGTTTTGGTATGGCGGTCTACGGCACGTGTGTTTATACACACGATGAGAATGTGAGCAAGTCGTGCAATCAGTTGAAGGAGTTAACAAAGTAATGGATGGAAAATCGACCAAGTCTCCGCACGTTGAGCAATTGGTTTTAACACGATCTCCACTTCTCCACTCTTTGATCCCATCAACTGTTACACTTCATGGGATCATGGTGTTTGCAATTCTAGCAATATAAATAAGTCTCTGAATCATGATTGAAAGACAAGACAATCTCACGTCAACCGGACAACACGAGATTAACAACTCAACATCTGAGCAATTACTCTCAACAGAGCAAATTCAATCATCCAGAACTTAACTTATTTTCAGAATACACAACACACCTACAATTTTCGATCACCATTGATCTCACACATTTCTCAGCTTCCCTCCTACGGATCGACCCATCCTCTCTTGTGACCAAATTTACTCTGGAACGGCCATTGTCTTGGTTTAGGCAGGAGTACTACAGATTGATCTCTCGAATTCAAAGAACTCCCTTCTTGCAGCGCATCTGTGTGAGGTTTAACAGTTTGCTCGGTTCAAGGATTTTCCTCCGCACGGTCGTCTCCTCAATTCCGTAAAAATCAGCAACTCGTTTTGCCCCATCTACACTCATTTCGCATTGAAGTAGTTCGTTAGAAGTGTACTCTTGCCCCCACATCAAATGAGCTCCCCTCTATACTCAATCATGAACTATGAGTAAACTTTAAAATCGTGCAACTATCACCGTCTTCCTTATGTATTTTCACCTTGTTTCCCAGCAAATAATACTCCCTCCGTTCCTAATTAATAGGCTGGTTTTGTTTTTAGAGAAAATTAAGGAAATTAAGAGAACTAATCATTTTAAGTGGTCCTCATGACACTTGTCAATAAAAGAAGTGAAGTGAAATGGTCCCCATGACACTTGTCAGCAAAAGAAGTAAAGTGAAATGGTCCACATGACACTTGTCATCAAAAGAAGTTAAGAGAAAAGTGGTCCCAGAAAACTAAAGTAACATTTGACTTTCCCAATTAGGAAACCGGCCTATTTTTTTGAAACATCTATTTATAGAAACCAGCCTATTATTTAGGAACGGAGGGAGTATGAAATATGAGTAATGCTACATGAACCATCAAAATAAACTAAACAGAAACTGACACAGAAAACTGGTGGGCCCTGCCGTAGGGGAAAAGCAGGGGTCCCTTTTAAAGGCTGGCTGTGTGTACACAGTTTCTGTGTAGTTTGCTTTCACGGTTCGGCAAGAATTTTTGATGAAATATTACCCTAACCAATTAATATAAATTTAACTACCAGTAGTAGTTATTTATTTTATAGGTAAATCATTCTTAATTAGAAGGTATTGGAATTTGTAAATAGGGGACCTTGATTTTATATGGTTGGTGTGTTATTTATTTTATACTTCCTCTTCGTCTTTATAATAAAAACGGAAAATTGGTGGGCCCTGCGTAGGGGAAAATCAGGGGGTCCCTTTTAAAGGCTGGCTGTGTGTACACGGTTTCTTTGTAGTTTGCTTTCACGGTTCGGCAAGAATTTTGGATGAAATATTACCCTAACCAATTAATCTAGATTTAACTACCAGTAGTAGTTATTTATTTTATAGGTAAATCATTCTTAATCAGAAGGTGTTGGAATTTGTAAATAGTGGACCTTGATTTTATATGTTGTTGTGTTATTTATTTTATACTAATAAAGACGGAGTTTAGAAATTTTGTAGTCTCATTAGATAGGCATAGTTCCAATACCAAAGACTTTTTCTACACATACCCTTATTTATAATGCATGGGTATCATAACAAGTAAGTTAATGTTTTTTGTTTTGGGATGAGATAAAGGGTCAAATAAGAAAAGTGATGGATATTTATAAAATCCATATTTTTTCTTACTATAAAAGAATTGGCAAATGCCGCCTATATATTGGGACAGAGGGAGTAAATTAATGTTCCTCCCATCTCATTTTAGATGAAGGTTTAAATTTTTTTTACAAGTCCCATATTACTTGAAGATTTTCATATTTTTCCAAAACTTTCCTAAATTGCTTTACTTTCAAATCAAACGCACTTAAAATACTCAACTTCCAAAATAATTTTTTTAATGAATCCACTAGATTACAAATTCACACCGGATTCTAGAAATTAAAAAATTTGAGAATCAAATATTTTACGAGAGCCAATGAAAGGGGTCAAAGTCTTAAAATTACATGAGACATAAGATTTACAGAAAATTGGCAATTTAGCCAAAAAAAAACTTTCCCTGGTCCATATGGACGGGTAAACTTTCAGCCTAGGTCAAATGGGCGTGACATAATTTTATCTGAAACAGACTATTGTACCCCTTATCTATAACAATTCGTACATTTTTATCTTTAGAAACTCCTTCTTTCCCAACGATACATCATCTCCTATTCTCGACCATCAACAACATCACCTCCATCCTCTACGCTACCATAAACACCGACAACACCATCAACAACACTACCGTTTGCATTGTTTCTTCGCCACCATAAACCTCAACGCCGTCGTCATCGACACCACCACCATCACCGGTGACAACATCCTTTCTTTCCACTATCTTTCTCCATCACAACAGACATCAAAACAACCGTCATCGACATCTACATCACCATCAACAATATCATACTCCTTCAATGTCATTTTCCATCAACAACAACACCATCGTCGACAACACCACCAATATCGATAATATTATTTTTTTGTTCAAATACCCTAATTAAATTAAGATTTCTCAGATTGATTGAAAAATAAATAAATTTGGGCTTTGTCTTCCATCAATTTCGCAAGGTGGGTAAGATTTCTGAGCCTAATTTTTTGTTTTGATTAAACCCTAAGTTTTTTTTTTTGATCAATTCGTATACATATTATTTTAGTTCCTTGAAATTGTTTAGATCCTGATATCGAATGTGATGCAATTAAGGAGATACTTGTTTACATTTTGATGATTTTTTTTTCATCCTTGTGTAAATTGATGCATTTTCATGTTTTGCCAATGAATAAAACATGGTTTTATCTTCTGTTTTCCCGTACATGTTAAGAAAAATTCTTCCAAACAATCATAGCATCCTAGTTAGTTCCTTTGTCGCCTTTTTTGATCCACAGTGAAGCAAGTCTAGGCGTTCTTTTCATACCCTCCTTGTGAAATAAAATTTGATGAGAAATAGATGAAAGGGTATGCATATCTCATGTGGCTGACTTGACTACAACTAAAACGAGTCTAAACTTTACTTTTACACCTAGTTATAAACCTTTGTTATTACTGGATGTAACTGATTTCATTATGTGTTAGCACCGGATGAAACACAATTTGATCATGTCTTTATATTATATAAAATCATTGTTCATCTATGTTTAAATGATTAATATGAATGAAATATGATTTAGTTGCTGCAAGAAGAAAAAACGTGAGGAGACTGTTGGTGAATCAAGAACAAAGAATAAGCATGATTTGAACGTTATTGGTGAATCAAGTACGATAAATAGGCATGATGTGGGAGGAGTTGGTGAATGAAGAACAAAGAATACATGTGATGTGAACAAGTATAAGAAGTAAGAATATGTGGTTTTATTATGTTTTTTACTGCAAAAAGAAAAAAAAAACTACTGACGTATGTATGTTTTAAGTCTTTTGATTGTAAAACTTTATCTTTGCATTATAGATTTACACTTATCGCAATTGCAGCCCGAGTTTATACGAAAACTTTACTTAAATTAGCACATGCTTTGTATAATCTTGCCAACGGTTTTCAGGACGAACCTGGTTTCATCTTGAAGAAAGTTTTTTTTTTTTTTTTGAGAAATGCACATGATGAACCCAGATACATCGTGAAGAAGACGTGTTTGTTGTTTGAAATGTACAAGATGAAACCAGATACATCCATAAGAAATATGTTTTCTGTCCGAATGTGCAGGATGAAATTAGTTTCATCCAGGTTTAATGTGTGATATAAACGTATTTTTGATAGGATGTTACTGGTTTTTTCCAGTTTTAATATATGGTGTGCAGGGTTTCATCCAGGTTTACACGTAAGATGAAACTAGTTTCATCCAGGTTTAATTGTGATGTACATGGTTTTATCCAGGTTTATAACAGGATGAAACTGGTTTCATCAAGGTTTAATATGTGATCAACGATCAATATAAACGAACTACTATCAGGTGATAAACTGATTTCATCAATATAAACGATCATTCCGTGGAGTGTTAGCCGTTATTTATCGATTTCTTGATTTGACCAATTTCATGTTAAAATAAAGAACGCGAAATTGGGGGATAAAAAAAAACAATTGGGGGATATGCATTACTTCTCCCAACCAAATGGGTTTGTTAAGGGGTGTTTTGGGGGGCAAAAATACTAAAATACCCTTCCCTCAAAATAAAAATCAAAAAATAAAATCATATCCCCCATTTCCATCTTCACCTCTTATTAATCTCTTTTAGGGTTAGGGGCTTTGTTACTCCCCACTCTGTTTCAAATTCGAAATTTTCCTCACTCCCTTTCAAATTCTCTTCTCCTTCTCTGTCGGCTCCTCACTTTGATAACATTTTTTTTTTTACATTCGGAAGTGATGAAGACCATGCCGGAAGTGATGAAGACCATGTCGGTAGTGATGAAGACCATGCCGGTAGTGATGAAGACCATGTCAGAAATAATTTTTTTTATATCGCCGGAAGTGATGAAGACCATGCCGCAATTGGTGAAGACCATGCCGGAAAATGGTGCCGGCATGCTTGGTAATTAACATTCAATGCCGTAACTAAGTGCCGACATGCTCGATAGAAATCTATCAATGCCGGTAGTCAAGTGAAAAAAAATTGAAGTTTCCTGGATACTTTACATCATGTGCCGGCATAGAAGTTTAAGCAAAATACTATGCCGGTAGCACTACCGGCATGCTCGAGAATTAACTAACTGTGCCGGAAGACTGATTAAAACCATAAAAAAATAGGTTTTGAAGATCAAAACCAGAAAATTTTGTTACGAGTACCCCCGGATATTGGCAAACATTTATGAAAATTTCCAACAAATGCCTGCATGGTTTTTTCGGTCGAATACAATACCGGCATGCCTTTCAAAATGGGGGATATTATTGGCCGGCATGGACGTAGTATGAATACAATGTCGGGAATGCTGCTGCCGGCATTGTATTCATACTACGTCCATGCCGGCACCGAGCTATTTCAGCTGCAACAATGGTGGATTCAAAGAAAAAAAATCAAATTTTCAACGTCTTAGCAGCAATTCTCTCTTCACAATCATCCTCCACTTTCACCAAAAAAAGTTCCCTCTCGAAAAAAAATTCCATCTTTCTACTCTCATCTCGTTCACCCAAATACAAATACAAATACACACTAATCATTTAACAAATACTTAAGATTTTTACTAATTATTATTAACCACTAAACCTGATTAGTGAGGGGTAGATTAGGATTTAAAAAATACTTAGATAATGGGTGACCCTGATTTGATATTTGGATCCAGTTTTTGTCTTTTTCTTCTACCCCAATTAGTATTTTTATCCCCAATTTCGCATTCAAAATAAAAAGGTAGTATTTATTTTTTAGAATTGGAAGGAGTATTTTTTAGCAAGGATTTATTTCCCCTAAAAGAGCTTTTCCTATGTAATTGTTTATGTTAGATCTTGCATTCCTATTAAATATGATTTTGTTTTGTGGTATAGATAGAAATACGTGGACTTTGTGTTCTATGTTTCAATCACCAATTCCCAATATGTAATATCAGGTGAGGAGAGGCGTGCTTTGTTCCAAACAACAATCCTTGAACAGAGATTGAAATTGTATTACTAAGAGTCTAAGAGCAACTGCAGTGGTGCGATCATAAACCAAAGAGCAAAGAGCAAAAAAAAAACCAAATTTTGGGTTTAGTCCGTGTTGTAACGCAGTGGAGGGAGACTAAAATTTGGTCAGGCGCAACTTTGAGTTACGCCCCAATCAGGCGCAACTCCAAAATGCGTCCCATTTTTTTTTTTTTTTTTTTTTTTTAGTTCGGGCGTAACTTTGAGTTACGCCCCATCAGGCGCAACTTTAATCTACGCCCGACCAAAACTAAACCAAAGACCAAATATGGTTTGGTTTTTGGTTATAGTCTGATATTTGATCGATAGTCCTCTCCGCTGCGTCTGTGTTTTCGACCAAATTTTTAGTTTTGGTCGATGACTGTGGATGCTCTAAGACCTCATCCATAATTTTCCTATGTTATCAAAGGTTTTGTTAGATATTTTCATAAATATTTGCCAATATGAAAGAGGGGTTTGCGAAAATTTTCTCTGGTATTGAATTTGAAAACCTAATTCGATTTTCCAAATATTTGTTCCCATAAAGTATCTTTTTCATGAAACATCATTAATGTATGTCTTTTGAAGGCTTCTGTAGGAGATGAAGAGACATCTCAAGTATATACGAAACCCTCTATAAATTGCGAAGGTTTTCTCCCATTTTAACACATCAAAAAAATTTAATTTCCTTTTTCTGTGAGCACCATCAGATTTTAATTACTGTGTGTTTTTGGTTGGGTTAAGAGAGTACAACTTTTGAAATTAATAGCATATTCAAGGCAAGGCTTCATTGTATCCTGAAAGTATTATTTTAGTGACTAATAATACTCGCCGATTATTTGGGAATGGTCGAAATATTTGTTGAAAAAAATCGTAACGCCTTGAACTCAGAATTGTAACATTATTTTTTTATCCTCTCATTTCCAATTTTCCAACAGGTTTCCATTGTTAATAAAGAGGAATATTTTGTGGTAGCTAAAACCATGCCAGTCACCAAATCACTAAACTTTGTTGCTTAAATTAAGATTAGAAAAGGCTCTTAATTATATTTTTAACTGAGAACCCTTTTCAGTTATTTCGGTGTCTCTTGGTAAATGAGAAACTGTAAAAAGTGGATGTTAACTGTTAACTAGTACAACCGTAGTCACGGTGGGAGGGCCGACCGAAGAACTTGACGCAAAACTATATTTTGTACTCACAATTTAGTTCCCCATAATGGCACGGAGTCGGACTTATAAATTTAACGATCATAAACTTGTAAACTTAACGGTCAAGGTCACTGGAGTCAAGCAACGCTGGCCGTTAAAATTAACGGTCAATCGAGGTCTCTTAACGGTCAAGGTCTGAGAGTCAGTCATCGAGTCAGCTGGCTAACTCGGCTGACTAGTCTTAATGAATCTTAGTCACTGAGTTGGTATTAAGTCGCTGAGTTGACTCGGCATTGCAGAATTCTTGCCGAGTTCTGTCTGTAATCTGATGGTTTTCGGCCAAATTCAGGCCATTCAATTCAGTCTTTCCCGTAAATTTTCCTAACATACATCTAGGATTCAGTTCATATTCACTAGTAGATGATGAGTGCCAAATATTGCATATTTCTACATCTTTTTATTGGCATTTAACTCATCTTTTGTGCTCAGAAATCAGATATTATCCCAGATTCTGTATTTTCTTTGTTTTCAAGAATAAATATTTGTACTAATTAATTTTGTGTTTTTAGGTAGTGAATAAAGTTCGGAGAAATGGAGGAGCCAAAAGAGCGAGAAAATTGGAGGCAAGCGTCTATGGAGCAAAAATCCAAAGCCGCGCGCGCATCGGTTGCAACCTAACAAGTAGCAACCCATTTACAAGACATGGGCTTGAGCTAGCCACGACCCGGATCCGAACCCGTTCCCTCTGAGCCGTCAGATTTGCTCCTTCAACATCCAACGCTCGCTGCCTTCCTCACATCATTTCTTGCTGCTCCCGCTCAACACCAAAACCGCACACCACCCCCGAGCCATTGAGATCTCCATCCTATGCATCCAATGGTCGATACACCCTTCACATCAACTCTAGCTGCACCTGCCTCACACCAAAACCGCCTACACCTATACCCATTCGACCAAACCCATTTCTCTATTCATTTTCTCTTTCTTCTTCGACACAAATCAGAGAAACCCATCCCCTTTATCTTCTTTCCCATACCAGTGCAGAGATCATCATCACCACCACCCTATCTCCTGTCAACGCCATCACCAACAACTCAATCAGCCACCTTCTCCGCCACCCTAGGTTCACCCATCTCCATCTTTAGCTTCTCCCATAACCTAGAAGCTAGGGTTGAGATGGTTGAAAATTAGGGTTTTCTCCAACAATCGACGCATGGAGCTCAGAGACAAGACAAGAGAGTATGGGCGATTGGGTTTGTTTCTAATTTCTGTTTTGAGTGAATTAGGGTTTTTAGTTCTTGGCATGTATAAATAGGGTTGCTGTGTATGTGTAAAACCTTATGCCTGGGCTAGCCAGAGCACCAACTGTAGTTTGATTTATGTTTTAACCATTTGAATTATGTTCTAAGTTTCTTAACTAGGGTGTTGTTGAAACCCCTGATAATATGCTAAGTAATTCATCTTCATGTTGTGTTCTTGTCATGCTTCATTGTTTTAGAAATATTGAATTAGCTAATTGAGCACATGAACCTGTGATAGAGTGTACTGTAAGAAGACACTCTATACTAGGGGGAGTGTGTGAGATTAGCCAATACTTTATCCATGGTATTCTTCCCTGGAATGAATCAAGAATATAGTTTGGTTAGAAATTGCCTTAGCATAGGATCAGGTGGTGGATTCACCGCCCTAGTGCTCTTTCCCTAATTGTTTACAATCTGTTTTAACTTCCTTAGAATCACTATTATCCCATTCAGTCGCATCGACATCTCTTGAAATCAATTAGAGTAAGCCTTAGATCAACATAACACTCCACAAGTCTCTTTGGGATCGACCTGTGCTTGCCCTTGCCTCCAATAGGCCTGTGCACTTGCAGTAGACATAGTCGTAGGCATCTTTCCTAGCCTACCAAGTTTTTGTGTGTGAGATTAGCCAATACTTTATCCATGGTATTCTTCCCTGGAATGAATCAAGAATATAGTTTGGTTAGAAATTGCCTTAGCATAGGATCAGGTGGTGGATTCACCGCCCTAGTGCTCTTTCCCTAATTGTTTACAATCTGTTTTAACTTCCTTAGAATCACTATTATCCCATCCAGTCGCATCGACAACCCAAACAAATTTGTCACTTCTCTTGAAATCAATTAGAGTAAGCCTTAGATCAACATAACACTCCACAAGTCTCTGTGGGATCGACCTGTGCTTGCCCTTGCCTCCAATAGGCCTGTGCACTTGCAGTAGACATAGTCGTAGACATCTTTCCTAGCCTACCAAGTTTTTGGCGCCGTTGCCGGGGACTTGGCGTGTGCTGCATAGATCATTTTCTAACTCTACTGGTTTCAGTTAGTCTTGTATATATGTGTTGAAATCATCTTTGTTATCCCCTGTTGATAGTGTAACTTAGCTGAAGTTTTCTATTTTTGCAACTTTACATCCTTGCTTCTTGTATTTCTTTCTATTAGTGCTTCTTACTTGCTTACATCTCATTTGTTAATTTTTTATCTGTGTATACTGCATTGTAGTCTTGCATTGTAGTCTTGCATTGTTAGTATAACTTAGATTTTCTTTTACTCTTGCTCTGTACCAGCATAACTCATTTGTAACTTGCACTCACTTTGCATCTGAGCTTTTTGATCTGAGCTACAGCTTTATAAGCATCATTGCCTTGTAACTCTTGATCCCAGTCAGTCCAAATAGCCATTCACATCACCCTATACAAGCTGTAAACCTTCAGTTAACACCTCATTGCAGTTCACATCTTATGTCATTTAACTCTAGTTGTTAACTATCAGTGATAAGCAACTATCAACTATTGAATTCTTTGCTTTGCATGCACACTTCGAGAACTAAAATTCTCTTTTGAGCTCACAGTGCATGCTACACTGCTGCAGAAGCAAGGAAAAGAAACACAAAGGAGCAGAACCAATTGGTGGAATTGCCTAAACCTAGTTTGATACTGGTGGTATTGTACTCTAAACCCCATTTCTGTCCTGTGTTGTGTGCATGAGCTGTGATTTCTTAGCTGTGTTAATACCTATGCTATAACCCTCAACCTACATCTGCCCTGTGCTCAACTCCAGCCCCTGAAGCTGTTGAGTGTGAGCTGCAGCTTGGATATCCAACTGAGGGAGTGATACCTCTTGCCCTTTACCCTTATGCATGCTTGACCTGGTGCTAGACCTTAAACCTGTGAGCCATGCTAGCACAATGCACTAGTTGCCTTGCTGAGCATTCATCACTGTGATAAATTTGGAGCCTGTGCCTGTGTGTAACCTGAAACTAGCCTGTGAAAAATTTGCTACAAGCCTTGTGTGAGGTCAACTGACCTTGTTGCTACCTTGCCTTAGCTACTTGCCATGAGAGCTTAGCTCTGAAGTGGTGCTATGATCATAAAACCTTGCTGATATCTGCATGTGTTTAATCTCTGAGTTTTGAGGTCAACTGACCTTGCTTACACCCTCCGAGCATGTTGTAAAGTGCTGGCAATGTTCATTTGTTGTCAATTGCTCCATACCTGAAATCTGTGCTTGTGTGCTCTGCTCCCTTTAGTTTCCACTAGCTTTGTGCTCAGCTCCAGCCTCTGTAGCTGTGAGTTTGAGCTACAATTTGGTTAACCAAATTTGCTGCAAGCCAAGTTAACATCAGCCCTGCATCTTGCAAGCTCTTTGTCCTGTTGTCAAGCCTGTTGAACATACTGCTATGATTATATAACCATTTGTGCTGCATACACTGATCATAGCTAGTGATAACCAAAGGAGTCAACTGACCCTGTTGACATCAACCAAACTTGTTGATGCTCTGTCACCCAACTGTTTTGGTCATTTGCTAATCTTTGCACCTGTGACCACTCAACTTTGTGAATGATATAAGCTGCAATTCTGTTGAGATACCTTGTCAAGCCTGCTACCATTTTGCATGAGCTACCCTGTGAATTTTTACCCAAGTGTATTGTTCTGCCCTGCAACTCTTGATAGTATACCCATAACTCTGCTGACATCTTGACTCTTGACACCCTGAGCATGTTGTGAAATGCTAGCATTGCTTATCTTCTAATTCATCTCTTGCATCTGTGAAGTCTATACCCACATTTGTGCTGGAATATGAACCCTGGAATGTTTGAACTATCATGCAAATATCTGTTAACTTACATGATGCTGTGAATGTCAAATGTGTTATAGATTGCTAAAATTGTTCATCAGCTGCATTGTGTGTGTGAATCTTTGGTATTTGAGTGAGTGTTGAGTAGCAGAATTAGAGATAGCGGTTAGTCTGTTTTTCAAACACACAACCCAGCACATGCTTCACCATTGAGTGAGCACATCCCATCCCCCTGTGCACTTTACACAATTTTTACTTCTTTGTGCACTGCCAAAGAATCGGGTGTGCATAAGTTGAGCCTGCTCTTAAACTGTCCCTGTGTTGTGTCATTTAGTGTGAGTTTGTGAGTGATCTGTGTGGTGCTGTGAGCTGCACATTACCTGCACTGCACCCTTCCAGTGCACTGTCATTTTTGTGAGTTGGTGTTTCCCTGTGTTGATTTCACTAAGCTAACCTGTGCTGTGCTATTCTGAGCTTGCCAATCTGTGCACACACTGGGCTGTGCACTGTCACCCAACCTGGGCTCTACACACAGCTAAAGCCCACATAACCAAACTGCTGGGATGCACAAACTGAACCCAAGCTGGGTTGTAAACTCTTAAAGCTGGCCGGCACCCATAATGTGAAGCCCATAACCACTGGGCTGAACATAACCTGGGCTCTGCTCACATAGCTGGGTTGCACATAACCAAGCTAAAGCCCACATAAACCAAAGCCCACAAAAACCAAAGCCCACAATAAACCAAAGCCCACAAAACCAAATAAAAGCCCACAAAACCAAAATGAGCCCACAGCAACTGGATTTTGCATGAACTGGGCTGCACACAAATTGAAACCCACATAACTGGGTCGTACAACAACTGGGCTTTTCACTCCTGTGGGCTTAGCTTCCCTGTTTTTAGACATCATTGGTTATACATGCTTGATGTGTGCTAAGCTATGCTTCTTTTTGATTTCAAACTGAGTTGCTAGATCATGTCAGGATTTTGGTCTGCAACTGGGGATGAAAACAAATCCATCAGAGAGCTTGCTTACGGGCATGCTCCACAATATGAATCCCCCACAGACCATAGTGATTTTAGGGAATACTATGAACCTTCTCAGGGCCCTGACCTTGAATACTCATACCCTAATCATTATGACCACATGTATCATCAACCACAGTGGGGAGATGAACAATTCTATACTCCCCCAACTCCTTGTATGCAATCACTAATGGAAGAGCTCATAGAGCAAAACAATGATATACTTGGATGGAAAATACATGATCATCCCTTCTCTAGTGAACCATGTGCACAACCATGTAATGATCCTTCATATGAAACATGCATACCCACTAGTGAAGACTCCCCTTCACTTGAACATATCACTATGATTCTTCAAATGAACCTGATTGAGGTACAAAATAAAGATTGGAAAGAAGTTTATGATAGGATGTTTGTTATTCCTGATAATTTTGAAAATAGTGTTTCTATTCCTACTCATGCAACTGACACTGAACATGAACCTAATCTAGAGGTAAATGAGTACACTAGAAATGCTACAATTTTGAATAGGGAAATGCATTTTTGTTATGATGATGATGATGAATATGATATGTTAGAAGAGCATGTGCATGCTGAAAATATGGTGGAATCTTTGGGTTCAGAGACGTTAGGCGTCTCTTCTGTGAACCCTAAGAATGATACTTCTTCTAACATTCATACATGTGATGTTAACTCTGAGTTTGGGTTTGTGAAATTCTTCAGTGAAAGTGAGCATGCTACACAACTTGTTTGTGACTTAAGAAAGGATGAATCTTCTGTTGACACTAATGTTCTTTTGGATCATGATATTATTTTTGTGTCTGATTCCCTGCCCATGTCACAATATGTTGCCTCCTCTGATGATTATGACATGGAGATTGATGAATTGTTCTATGCAAGTGAGCATGATTTACCTTCTTCTGACCTTAGGAAAGTGTGTGATGGTGCAAATGATCTTATACATGAAAACAACTTAGATGTACCTAATCTCTCTCCTAAGGAACAGATTGAAACTCCTCCACCAAACCTAGGTGTAGTTTGTAACAAAATTGCAAAACCAACTTTTCTGAAAATGCCTAATTTAGGCCTAGAGCTTTGTGCTTCCCAAGTCCTCTTGGACTATTTTGCATCAAAGTATAACACTTTTAAGGAGCCACATTTGGAATGTGTATATCTTCCTATTCTTAGCAAAACTCATTTCGAGTTAGACCTTTTGCATGATGTACCTTTAAAATTGCAAGATTTTGTGCTCAAGACCACATCTGTTGACAAGTTTAGGTTCGGGGGTAACTTGTTCACGTATGCAATCTTTCCTGCACTCTCATGTTATATTTGTGTAAGGCTGTTGATATTTGTACATATCGTCTTTTGGGTTGATCCTCAACTCTTTAGATTGTTGGTGTATGGTGAATTTTCATTGTATATAATCCAAAGAGGACTTGTTAAATTTTTCTTTCTTGAATCGGTTGAGTCTTCTTGCGCATATATTATGCTAATCCGATATGATCTCCGCTGAGAATGTTGGATTCTAGCCTTGACTAATGAAGCTCTAACCTTGCTCCCGCCGACATACCGGTAATCTCTTCCCTTTTCTCTTATCAGCATAGTTCTCATGGTATGTGACTGTTTATTATCTGTTGAAACATTGAGGACAATGTTTGATTCGGGTTTGGGGGTGCATTTGCATATAGAGTTTTTAGTCTTTGTTTTTAGTCTTTGTTAAAAAAAAAAAAAAAAAAAAAAAAAAAAAAAACTCTTTGTAAATATGTACATAAAAACCTCCAACTTTTAGAGATTTTAGAGTCACTAGCATGCTTCTAGCTATGTTTACATAGAGAGTCCGACCGAAATAACTGAAATTGGAAGTACTTGGAGAACACAATCGGGTTTCTTAGTTGATTAGAGCGTTAAAGTTGGATTTAACCATACCGGAGGGCTTAATTAGGTGATGTTTAGATATTCTGGTAGTAGAATTGTGATCACCCATAGTGGAGACTACCCATTTTACATCAAGCGAGGTACCGACCTTCACTCTTTGTGACTTTCTAGAAAAGTCATTAGAGTGTGTGTCACCGTACGTCAATTCCGGGTAGGAATGGTGAGCTACCCAACTTCGCACCACTTTCAAAGACTACTTTTGATCTCTTGAGTGCTAATTTTGTCAATCATGAGGGTGACGTTTAAAGATGAAAAATCCTTCTAAATATCGATTTGCGCTAACATCACTCTCTCTCCCTCTCAACAACATCAACAGACCCATAGAAACACATCATCGTCAGCAAGCGGAGCACCATCAGAATATTTGAAGAAAAGTTGAAATAGTCCAAGGTTTACGTACAACAAAGAAAAGAAAAGAAAATAGGATGAGAATTAGTGAAGTTTATGAAATCAAGACAATACAAGGTTTATTGTTTTATTGTTATTTTCATTTCATGTAAGTTCAAAAAAAAAAAAAAAAATGTTTGTCAAGTTTTTGTGAAGTTCAGAAGTTCATCATCAGCTATTGAAGACCGAAGATTGAAGACGTTTCTATGAATGCTGAGAGAGTGATATTAATTGCCGATCGGGTGAGAAGGTAAGTGAGTACTCCCATCCTTGCTAATGGTTGATTTCCTTTCTTAGAGATCATCAGAAAAAGATTCTTTTGTCTCTACACTTCGTGGAGTCTCCGAAATTATTTCGGAAGGTTATCCTTCTTACCTTCAACGTGTGCGTGATTTCTCTCTTTATTCCCGCCGCACACATGAGAGACTAAAAAGCGATCTTTTGAGTGCAATTATCATAAAACCCTAATGGTGAGGCGAAGTCGAGGCTTATGATCACAATCGAATCCGAATTCTTTCATATGGTATGGTTATTTCTCGCTCAACACTTAAGGATGAGAATGCGTTCTTTGGTAGTTCTAACTTCTTGTTACTAGCATGCGTAAACTCTATGTCCTCATAGCTCCTTGGATGCTTGAGACTCTTTTACACTCTGAAGTTGGAGAAGGTTTTGTGGGTACACCTCTGGTAAACCCTCACGAGACTACAACTCGTCCACTAGGGACACCTAGCGGTTTAAAGGCTTAGTGCATACGCTAAATGCATTCGAGAGACCAGCGACAGTGGTATAGTTAGGATTTCTTAATTTCTGTTTCACTTGAGGACAAGTAAAATTCAGTTTTGGGGGTATTTGATGAGTGCCAAATATTGCATATTTCTACATCTTTTTATTGGCATTTAACTCATCTTTTGTGATCAGAAATCAGATATTATCCCAGATTCTGTATTTTCTTTGTTTCAAGAATAAATATTTGTACTAATTAATTTTGTGTTTTTAGGTAATAAATAAAGCTCGGAGAAACGAAGGAGCCAAAGAGCAGAGAATTGGAGACAAGCGTCTATGGAGCAGAAAGCCAAAGCCCGCGCACGCAACAGTTGCAACCCAACAAGGAGCAACCCATTTACAAGACATGGGCTTGAGCCATCCAAGACCCGGCCCATGACCCGGATCCGAGTCCGTCTCCTCGGAGCCGTTAGATTTGCCTCACCTCCATCCGACGCTCGCTCCAACCTTCGCATCGTCTTCTCGCTGTGCCCGCTCAACACCAAAATCTCCTATACCTAACCCGTCGAACCAAACACCCATTTCTCTTTTCTTTCTCTTTCTTCCTCTCTCCCACGACAGTTGCAGAACCCATCTTCTTCCCCCTACCTCCTCCCTCTCCCTGACAAAATTAGAGCTATCAACACCACCATCCCTTTCCCCTGACACCAACACAACCATAGCCACCTTCTCCGCCACCCTAGCTCGACCCATCTCTTTCTCAGCTTCTCCCTCACCCTAGAAGCTCAGTTGGAGATGGTTGGAACTAGGGTTTGTACAACAGCCCATGCATGGAGCTCTGAGACGAATTGACAGAGGAGAGCACGATTCAGAGGGTATGGGCGAATGGGTTTGCTTTTAATTTTTGTTTTGAAGAGAATTAGGGTTTGGTATTTGCTTGTATAAATAGAGTGGAGGTGAGGATGTTAGAAACTTATGCCTGGGCTAGCCAGAGCACCAATTGTAGTTTGAATTGTGTTTTTAGTGTTTAAATCATGCTCTAAGTAAATTGCTAGGGTGTTGATGAAACCCCTAGTTCATATGCTAATATATTCAATGTTCTTGTCGTCTTGATGTGTTTAACTGTGTTAGGATTAATAATTGGCTAATCCATCAAATAATCCTGTGATAGAGTGTACTGTAAGAAGACACTCTATTTTAGGGGAGAATTAGTGATTTAGCTAACCAAAAAATCTACCTGAGGCCTTCAAGGGAAGGTTCAAGACACACTAAGAACTTTCTTTGCCTTAGCTTAGAACTAGAGGGTTGATTCAATCACCCTAGTACTCTCTTCAATCTTGTTACAACCTTTTGCTACTTTAGTTTACAACTTCAACTCAGTTGCATCGACACAATACCAAAACATCTCTGTCACTTCTTAGAAATCAGTAGAGTAAAGCTTTAGATCAACATAACACTCCACAAGTCTCTGTGGGATCGACTTGTGCTTGCCCTTTCCTCCAATAGGCCTGTGCACTTACAGTAGACATAGTCGTAGGCCTCTTTCCTAGCCTACCAGTAGAGCTTCGATTTCTTCTCACGGATGAGCTAAACTCTCTACTACATATTCATCAGTTCAGATTGCAGATGCAATATCCTGCAATTCTCAGCACTACCCGCAGCTGCAATATTCAGCTCCAATCAACAACGGCGAACTCCACAAACCCATATCTCATTTTCTTCATTTAAATCTCAACACCACCAGCAATTCCAGTCAATCTTCTCAAACTCCCTAAAATACGTTGAACCCATCTCTGTAACTTCAGTCACCACCTTTTGCATCTCCTCCATTATTAGCAGCTACAGATGAACTCGAATTTCAGATTCAATACCTCCACATTTCCGTGAACTAAATCAATCCACTAACCCTTGGCAAACAACGATTCTTCTTCATATCAACTACAAACCCTAACTTAACTTCCAATTCTCGGATTCAATCTTCACAGATCGAACCCATCAGCACCATCTCTTCATGTAAATCAACAACATCAAGGTCTTCTCGTTCTCAAACCCATACAGCCTAGTGTCAAAAAATGATTGGCGTAATTAAGATAAGGATTCATGATTTTGAAACCCTAACTTCTCTGATTCTTCAATTTCGACACAAATATTTCTTCATCTCGATCTCCTTTATCGGTTTGAAGAAGAAAGAAGAAGGGAAAAAGAAAAGAAGGAAAAAAAAAAGTTGCCGAGAATCGAACCTGCAACGTTCAGGTCACTTTACCATGGATTTTACTAAACTGCCCCTCAACAATTACTACATTGCCAACCTCCGTGTCCTTTTTTCTGCACACGAATTTTACGTGATTACCCATCGTTTTTTGTTATATTTACGCCAATTTTAGTGAGAAATAGAAGCATCGTGGGGCTCTTTAGTCCTTTCATTGTTGATTGAAAATGGTTTGGGACACCAAAATCCAATCTTTTTGTGTCAATTGATGACTTACAATTTACAAAAAAGTGGTCATATAAAGGTCCTCTCTCGCTTCGCTCGGTCGGCCCAATCAACTACTTATATTAAATCAAACTGAAAAGGCAACGTGTTTCATTACCTGGCGAGATTGGGGTATACCCAAACTATTTGGGGTATACCCAATAAGACAAAATCTGGTCATTATGAAGTAAAACCAAGCCACCCCTTAACCTTTTTTTCTTCTAAATGGCTAATATGCCCTTGGTTAATTAACACTAAAATTCTGATTAGGTTAATTAATTGAGTTTAGATTAAAATTTTAAAATTATGAATTCAGTAGATTAACCTTTTGATCCGTCTTATGAGTTCGATTTCGATCCAAAAATTTTGGTTTTGAAAATGCATAAAGCCTAAGCAAGGTCGTGGTTTGAATAAGCTTCCGACCAAACATCCGCCGAAATGGTCAACTTTGAATAAGGTGCCGATCGCTCTTCCGCCGGCAGTGTCAACTTTGAATAAGCTGCCGACCAGATATCCGCCGGAATGGTCCTCGGATGAAGAACACGCCGACTATCTTGGGCAGCAATCTTACGGTCGGCATGTAAATATTTCCTACCCTTCCGGCTATATTAATCTCGGCATGCAAAAAAATACAACATTGCCGGCTGACATAATATGGAAGATGTAATTTACTTTATTCATTCAATTTTGGTTATTACATTGATTGAAACATAAAACCTAATCCTTGTCGACGGAAAAACGAATGCACTTAGCATGTGCATCAAGCCATTGAACCCCTAGGCGACCCTATTGGACGAGTTATAGTCTCGCGAGGGTTTACATAGAGGTCTACCCACAAAACCTATACAAAAACTTATAAAGCCATCAATCTTCCTCCTCCGAAAACGATACACCCTCCATCATCTCAGGGGCAGACTCTGGGATTTTGGATTCCATGAATTGATAGCTTGCATCGAATGCGAATGCTTCCCCCTTTTCCTCCAAGTAGCGCGCTTTGGCGACTTCATGCTACAAAAACATAACACAAACTTACTTTGTTAGTGCGGTTTAATTTGGAAGATCAAACAACATGGATCACGTAAAATAAACCACAAAAATACTTACAAATTGTTCAATTGACAAGTTAAAGTGGGGAGCGTTGAAAATTGGTTTTTGGATAGCTAAATAAGCAAGTATCGCATTTTCAATGACTATGTGCCTATCGTGCACTTGTTGAACACTTCTTGAGTTAGGATTCCCACACTCTTGACTAAAAGTGTTGTGAACCCTAGCCCAAAAGGTTGTGGAATCCACCCTTACGGAGGACTGCCTTCGAACTCTAGTCTCCGCATACCAAGCTTTGGTGATTGCCAAATCTTCATTAGAATCAAATGAAGCCTTTTCTTGTGTGTAAAGAGCTATTGGGTGAGTTAGATGGAGTGTGTGATGGTATGAGCTTTGGAGAGTATATGCAAATAGTTGTGAGTTGTTTTGTGGAGATAAGTAGTGCATTTATAGGATGGTGCCCAAATTTGGCCGTTATAGTGTCTAAGTACAAGTGAATCAATGCAATTGTACTTGCAAAAATTTGAATTTTGAACCCGCCGGCGGGGTCGTAAATTTGCTAAAATGCCGGGGTCGTAAAACGACCGGAAATGTATGGGTTCAATAGCATGCCGGCCAAAATACCGCCGGCATTTTCTTGTTTTGTTTCCCTCCCGACCTTACAAGATCTTAGGCATCAGAAGAATGGTTTTTTTTCTTCAAGATATGGCCGGCAGGGTCTCTATTTTCGTACCCTTCCGGCTACAAAAACACCGGTTTAGTAGGAATCGTATTACCTTGCCGGCCCTGGTAACTAAACAACTTTTGTTGACAGGGCCGGCAGTCTGACATTTCACAACCTTGCCGGCCCTGGTAACTACACAATTTTTGGTTGACAGGGCCGGCAGTCTGACATTTCACAACCTTGCCGGCCCTGGGACAGCCGACAGGGTAGCTTAAAAAAAGCATGCCGGCATGGTAATACGACACTTTATATAGCTAAACAAACCATTCATTCAACAACTAGAAATCCAACATTTTTTGTCCAAAATACGAAACATGTCCCATAAACCGTAAAAAACATTTGTCCACACCATTAACTTAAACATTTGTCCACCACAACATAAAGAAATGAACTAGGAAATCATTCATTGGCCACGACCACGACCACGACGACCACGGCCCCGTTTTGGAACACTACCTTCACCACCACGACCACTGCTGCTACCTTCACCACCAGGACCACTGATGCTACCTTCATCTTCGATGATATTCTTACCTTTATCTCCATTACCATCATCATCATCACCATCATCATTACCTCCTCCAGCCTCAGGCATGTCTTGATCACCCACCAACATCATCATCATCATCATCACCTCTTCTACCAGATGGAATTGATTGGTCTTCATCTGGAGTCTCGTCTGAATCATTGGGTTCAGATAGTGGTTCTAAGACCTTTGTCGTTCCCCGCACAACATATACCCCTCGATGTTTTGAAGACAAGAGTTTATCACCAACACGAGGAGGGTTTGAATGAGGACTAAGAGCTGCTTTCTTCTTTGCCATTCGCAATCTGAACAAGAACAATTCAGAAAAAAAAAAACATTACAGGCCTAAGCAGTTAGACATATAAAACATATCCGTGAACAATGGCCGAAAGGTCGACCAAAAGATGAGTGCCTTGCTAAGACAAAGCCGGCAGTGTATCATCAAAATAGCCTTCCGGAGCACAAAAAAAAATATAGGATTTTTCACTAAACTGGTCGGAAAGGTCCATTTCCCACACATCGCCGGCTGACAAACAACCGGAATGGTTGTATATAAATACCCTTCCGGACTCAAAAATTCTAGGCATCAGGAAACATTCTAAACAAGTAGCCGGAAGGGTAAACAATAATAAGATGCCGACTTCATTAAAAAAAAAAACTTACGCCTGGAAGGTATACGGATGAATAACCCGCCGGCCGCTAGCTAGTAGCGGATTCTGTAAACTTACAAATAAGCAAGTTCTTCAACCTTATACCCTCTCGGCCAAACCCTAACTATGAAATCCCTAAAGGTCGATAAAAAAACCTTGCACAAATGCCGTCAGAATCGCCAATTCACAAATTCGAATTTTCTCGACCTAATTTGACATGCAAACATGAAATCGAAGTACTAGAGTGAGTTTAAACAAGCCCTTACTTTCTTAAGCGCACCATTTCACGTGTTTCAATGGGTTCAATTACTTCTTCTTCAACCGTTTTTTCTTCACTTTCTTAGCAACCAAACTTGCAATTCCAGGGTTATATTCATTGGGTTTTCGATTAGTTTCTTTCATACGAGTTGCCTTCTTCCGTGGTGGATCCATTGATGAAGATTAATCGGAGTTTTCGAATCGACGATTTTAACGAATTGATCGACGAGTTTTGGTGGTGGTGGGGGTGATGGAGCCGGTAAGGTTGTGGAGGAGAAGAAGAAGAGAAGAAGATGAAATGAAGAGAATGAAAACTGATTTAGGTAGTAATTAGAGTTATAATGGGAAAGGGTAATTTTGTAACTTTACCCATTGACCTCCCCCTTTGCTCTTAAAAAAGAGTCCCTTTAAAATTGGGTATACCCCAATTAGTTTGAGTATACCCCAATCAAGCCAGGTTTCATTAGTAGTAACTAGTTTAAGTTAAACAGTTCTAGTTGGGTGTGACAAAAAAAAAACACCAGTACATATAATTAATTCCTTCATAACTGATTGATTGCTAATCAAAAGCGAAACCTAAAGTACATAGCTAAGCCGTTTACAGCAAAACCACTCTTTCTTTGATTAGTATTAAGGACAGAATTAGAATCCAACAAAATAATGGTTTTTTCCCTTTCTTCTTCTACCTCTCGTTGCTGTTGTGAAGTGGGATTCCACCAGCTGCCACTGCTTATAATTCCCTCATACCCAAACATTATGCCTTCTCGGTTTTCGATCTTTTACCGATATTGCGCCGTATGGAGACACTTACTAGAAAACGGAATGGTGCCGGCTATATTACCACCGTACCAAGAAAGTAACCGTTACTGCCTGCTGCCCGGTTCCTTTTCCCATGATTGTTAAGCAAATTGCATAATAAGGTTGAATTTGAGGTGTAACCTTACCTGGTTGAACCAACCAAACTTTCGGTTGTTCAAACAAGAACCTTACCGGACACTTTTTGCTTGCGTACTCGGGTTTTCGCCATAGATTCCCTGGATTCTGAGGACCGTTCAAGAACTCTTTATGGGACTGACAGAGTACTAAAACAGTGAATATGCAACCTCTCAAGTAAATAGATTGCTTTCTAACATTTTGGCACTGTGTACAATTTGGGCCGAGTTGGAATTCAGATATCATGTCAAAGCTTTAATTTTCAGAGCTTAGTGATGCTTTCAGAGTGCGTAATCGCGCACTTGTGGATTCATGGCAATTTTTTCTCTTATATTATACACAAAACTATAGAAAGACATCCGCATTACAAAAGCACCAAAATGGTATGGAAAATACCATCTTTAGGAATATCGCTGAGCAAGTTTTGCTTTAAAATGTTTGCACAGAACAGAAGCTAAAAGAAAAAAGAAAATATTATTTGTGCTCACTAAATTCCCAAATTAAGTACTCGTATTACTAGCAGATAATCATCATTGTATTAGTCAATAAAGAAATGAACTTATTCACAGATAATAAAAAAATTATTAGATAAAGAGTATTACATTAACTACTTGGCTCAATGTTTCAAAGCTTCCAACAACATAAGACTACATTAATTGAACAAGTTGTGTCTTTAATTTATCATGAGCCTCATGAGTAACCTAAGCAAGGGGGCGTCAAAGCATATGGGGCTGATGTTGGGGAACAGATAATCTCTCTTTTTTTTTTTTTTTTTTTAATGTAATGTAAATGGTCCCAAACGTCAACTTCATTTTAGGTTGGTCCCCTCTAATGACCCAATCTTATGGTTATGATCTTATATTTTCCAAATCTCTCATTGATATCTATTGAGTTATTGACTGTTAGTACACAACTACACCAGTATTTTTTGTTGACCAAAACTTTGTCTCCTTTCCCCTTCTAATAACGCGTTTGGATACAAATCTGCTTCTGACTTCTGCTCCAGAAGTAGAAGTCAGAAGCAAAACTATTTTGCTTCACAAAAAGCTGACTTTTCTGCTTCTATAAGTCGTTCTGAAATATTATTGACAAACTGACTTCTGACTTTTCGACTTCCAGAAGTCGAAAAGCAACTTCTATGTGTGCATCCAAACGCGCTATAATTATACAACCTCGCAAATGTACGGACCATATACTTCATTTCACAATACGTATCCATACAAAAATACACCACTAGTAGTTGTACTCTTCTGTGTGCGAGTCCCGTCTACTCCCTCCGTTCCTAAATAATAGGCTGGTTTCTATAAATAGATGTTTCAGAAAAATAGGCTGGTTTCCTAATTGGGAAAGTCAAATGTTACTTTAATAGTTTTCTGTGATCACTTTTCTCTTGTCTTCATTTGATGACAAGTGTCATGTGGACCATTTCACTTTATTTCTTTTGCTGACAAGTGTCATGGGGACCATTTCACTTCACTTTTTTATCGACAAGTGTCATGAGGACCACTTTTAATGATTAGTTCTCTTAATTTCCTTAATTTTCTCTAAAAACAAAACCAGCCTATTAATTAGGAACGGAGGGAGTATTATATTTCCAGTACGCCGTTATCAAATCAATTCAGAGTTACGTCATTTTCCAAATATCACGGGGTTTAATGACGATATTATCGATTCTGAAATAACTGCCGCGTTTTCAGGACCGGCCGGATTGAGGGATACCTAATGAGATAAAATAGAGTGAGTGGAGGTGGGAGAGCGATGACGTGGCAGGCGAAAATCAAGGCGATTTTCTAGATCTAGTTTCATCGACATGGAGAATCGATTACCTTCTCAATCTCAACCACTATCATCAAATCTAAACAAGGGTATCTCAGTTTCTTCGATTGAAGATGAAACAAGCTTTGGGTCTTTGGATTTTCCCCCTCTTAGTGATTCGGTTGGTGGTAATAGAGAAAAATTGGTAAAACCTAAAAATGAGTTTGCATTACAATCAGATGGAGAAGGTGCTGATAATCATATCATCTCAGATCTCATTCTTCGTGGCGAAATCGACAACAACGTTGATTTGGAGAAAAATCATCAGAAAGGAGCATCTAGGGTAAACAACTCAAGCTCTAATGGGGCAGATAAATATGGAATTATAGGAACAAGCAAAGAGGGAGAAATTACTCAAGGATGGAGGGGGCAATTTCCCAAACCTAGAGCTATAACATCAAATCCTTTGAAGTATACTCCTCCAGTGGAAGTTGATGGGAAGATTCAAGTAGACGCTCAATCAGAAAAGCTATCTGCAGGTATGAAGAAATGTGCTAATAAGGTGGTGGGTTGTTTTGTGGGGAAACGTCCATCCTTTGAGGCAGTGAAAATTGGCGTTAGCAAGATGTGGAAATTTAAGGAAGAGGTATCCATTAAACTTTATAATAACTCTGCTTTCATTTTTGAATTCAAGGAAGAAGAAGATAGGAATCTAGTACTAGAAACATGTTCTATTTTCATCTCAGGAAAACTATTTGCTTTGAGACCATGGACTCAACTGCTTGAAAACTCAATTACAAAGATAAAATCGATACCAATTTGGGTTAAGATTTTTGGGGTACCTTTACATATGTGGGATGAGGAGGGCTTAGGTTTGATTGCAAGCTATTTAGGGAAACCTCTATATGCAGATGATTGTACAATTAACCAAGATAGACTATCCTTTGCAAGAGTTTGTATAGAAATTGATCTAAACTTTTCTTACCCTGCTAGCATCCCTCTTTTGATTGATGGAAAAATTGATCTAGAACTCCCAGTAGAGTATCAGTGGAAACCCTCAAAATGTGAGGTTTGCAAGGTGTTTGGGCATATTTCAAAATATTGCATAATGAAAACAAAATCTAAATGGAATCATAAGCAGAAACTGCATTCTAGTCCTACAGTGGAAGCTCTCTCACTAGGATCTAGTGGCACTGAGGCAGAAACGATTGGCAAGACGCAAGGATCCATTGTCTCAAATTGAGCGGCAAATATTGCAAGTACCAAGGGTGCTCAAGCTGCTTTGACTACAAGTGGAGGTATCATGAAACCAACATCTGTTTCTCATTCTTCTAAGTCTCCAGGGAAGCAAGGCACAACAAGTGGGGTTTGTAAACCTAAACACATCCCCTTCCATCTGGCAAGTGACTTTCCCTACCAATGTAAAGATTTGGCTAAGGATAATGATGACAAGAGAGAAAGCAAAGACAAAGAAACAAATGCATTAAATGCAAGCATTAATGCAGACAAGGTTTGCATCCTGGTAAAGGTTCAAGCTTCCCCAGCAAAGAGTCCATTAAAGATGGCAAGTTTTCAGAAGAGAGGTGGAGGAGACAAGGATAAAGGACATCCCTCTTCCAAACCTGATAGTAAGAAAGTAGATTCGGGCAATCAAGGAGCTACTGCACATAATGTAGTCTCAACAAGTGATAAAAATGAACCAAAAGGCGCAGCTCATGCAAATTTGGGTGGTAATAGTAAGACAGT
Source organism: Papaver armeniacum (assembly GCA_023531295.1). Taxonomy (NCBI): domain Eukaryota; kingdom Viridiplantae; phylum Streptophyta; class Magnoliopsida; order Ranunculales; family Papaveraceae; genus Papaver; species Papaver armeniacum. The sequence goes on along the minus strand of JAJJWW010002757.1, from coordinate 564,599 downwards.
GTCAGGCAAGGATGCTCAAACTGTTGAGATATCTAAAATTGGAATCAACAAGGTGAATATTAGTGGAACAAGTGAGAAAAGGCAGGATTCAAACTCGGTTTCTCAGGTTGCAGATGAGAAGAGTAGGCATAATCCATTTATTGTAAGTGGAATTCCTGCTTTCAAGCCAGATAAAAAGGAACCAGCCAAACAAGAAACTAAGGCTATTAACTCAATTGCAAATTCAGTAGGAGAAAAAGATGGGAATTGGAAGACAGCTCCAAATAGGAAATATTCTGCAAAGAGTGACCCTAGGAGCAGCGATCTTTCTGGCAATTTCATTACCAATAACACTTTCAGAGTGTTGACTCCCCTGTGTACTCAAGATAAAGATAGAGTTACTGTCGAAGAGTGCCAGGAGGATAGTGATGATTTCTATGAAGTAGAAAATGATAAAAATGCTCATTATCTAGCTTATGAAGACAAAGCGGGCAAAAAATCCGACAGAGAACTTTCAAGACTCAAATGGAATGGAGAATTGCCCAATATGGGAAATGAGAATTTGGGCAGAGGACAAAGATCAGCTGCAAGGAAACTTAAGTAATTCTTGTTGCTTGTTTAGTTGTTTGTTGTCCTGGTTTGCTTAGAGAGTTGGCTTCTGCGACTCTTAGGGTCTTCCTTCTTTGTTGTTGGTGTTGGTCATGTACCCACCATTGGAATCGCTTCGGCGTTCTAGTCTTGTATTCTCCTTTTCTTTTTTAATGAAATCAACCTTTTAAGTAAAAAAAAAAAAAGAGATAAAATAGGATCATTTTGAAGTAAAACCCAAAACCCTTTATCCACATATTTTTAAAAATAGTTAAATTGTCCTTGTTTAATTAGCATTAATCAACCTGTTTTGTCTTAATTAATCTAACTAGATTAAATAGTTTAATTAAAAGTTATGAAATCTTGTTTTGGTTAATTATGGATTTTGTTGAAAGATTTTTGAGATTTTTTCTTATAACGAAAATGAAATCACACTAGCCAAACACTTCTAACTAGAGGATTTCACACGTGTTTAATGGTTTCATTCTCCAAATTACAGAAAAAATCAACACTTTTAAAAATCACAGTATGAAAAGTAGGCATGCTCGACTGAAAAAAACACATGCCGACTAATTACCTTCAGAACTTAGTCCATGAACATGCCGACCAAACTTAGCCGGCACGCTCGATGAGAAACAAAACATGTCGGCCGAACATTAGTTTTTCGCATTTATAGTCATCATGGTCGAATATGCAACACATTAATGAATGTTTGTCAGTCGTCATGTTATTTTTACAAAACCATGGTGACCTATAACAAAATTGGACACAGGAAAACTCATTTTCTGGGAGTCATTGATCGGCATGCTCGATTAAAGCAAATCAAATTGACCAAACTTATTCGGCATACTCGACTAAAACTAAACATGCCGACGAAACATATTTTTTTTCATTTACAATCGTCTTGTTCGAAAATGCAACACATTGACAATTGTCTATTTTTCGTCATCTCATTTTTACAAAATCATGACGACCAACAACAAAATTGGATACATGAAAACTTGTTTTCTGGGAGTTATTAATCGTCAAGGTTTAGGGATAAAGACCTTTACAACCCTGTAAAATGTTACTTCCAGAAATAGAATTCTCTAAAAAGTCGTCACGTTAGTCATCCTACAACCTTGACGACTGAAAACAAATATGAAAAGTCGTCATGCTCGACGAAGAGATACCATGACGACCGTGTAACTACAATTCAATAATTTCGATTTTTCCTACCTAATATGTCATTTAAACAACAAAACAAAGTATTAAATAGAGTTTGAAAGAATGAATCAACAATAAAAAAAAATCACATTGACAATCTTTTTTCATTTGAAAACGATAAATTATAAAGAACGAGAAAGGAATTTGTTTGTACCAAAAATTACTCTTAGGCACTAAACACGATGATTTGATGATGATTATGTGAATTAGGGCTAGAAAAAGATAAATATATGAGACAAAGAATTTAACGTGGTTTGGAAAGTGTTGCCTACATCCACGGCGGAATCCCATGGAGAGAGTATTGTATTGATGTGATATTACAATAGTTATTGTATGGTTAGCTAACCTAGGATTCCATATCCTCTTAGGGTTTAGGATACATGTATTTATAGTGTTTATGTAACCCTAATTAGGTAAACTTCATATGCAAGCAACTTGGGCAACAAGACATGTAGAAACTTCTGGAACCTTCCTTCACGGGCTAGAAGTAACGGGCTTTATTAGCGTGCCACCATTAATTTATTGATACAAACAGAATTGATCACTAGATTGATGATGAAGGAGAAGGAAAAGAATAAGGTTTGGATTTAAAACAAAAAAGAGAGTAGTTTGAGTTATTATTTGGGGAATGGTAATTAGGTAACTTCATACACATGAGACACCCCTTAACCCACTATAATGGTTGGGAACAAAATTTGGATACCCCAATGAATCTGGATATACCCCAATTTGGCCAGTTTTTCATGAATGGACTTTTTTCTTTCTTTTTTCTTTTTTCCTTTTTCTTTTGAAAAAGAGGGAACCATCGTTGTATTGATGGAGGAATAACGATAAATCATTACATCTTCACTCCAAGCGTGAATGTTTAAGAAAATTAAGATAGCCCAAAAGTTTGTGTCTAACCAGTTATGTTTGATAGCAAATTTCATACAAAATACAACTAACTTTGCCGTCCAAATTACTTGAGATCTCATAACTAAAATAAAGTCGTTTGCTACGAAATTTATATCAAACTTAGTGTTATTGCCAAAGTTTGCACCAATCTTGTATCTTTGGTGCCTAGCTTTTGCATACTTTTCTATTAGTAGCATGAGAGTTGGTTGAGAGTCACTTCTGAAAGAGATTATGTCCACTCCATTTTTTACCCCTTTAGAAAGTCGTATATGTTCAAGTTTTTTCTAGCTCATCTTTGGTAGTATAGTTTGTGCGTAATCCTCTAGCTTCTTTGATGCTCCATGTATGATCAAATAAAGTTAGGAAAATTTCACCCTTAGTTGTGGAATTCATCATAGTTAATGCAATATTTATTTTAAGGTCATGGTTCGTGTTGGCTCCTCTAACTGTTGAGTGGAAACTTTAAGACCATCACCATTTTTGATGTTGTAGTACATATATTGCAATATGTTATAACTTGTTTGGTTAATTTTCGTGTAACTATTGATAAACTTAATTATACTTTTTATTATAACAACACTGCTTTGATTTTTCTTTTAAAATGTAATATTACACCTGGCTTCCATATATGCCAGATGATAATGCTATAAAAAACCTACCACTCAATACCGTAGCCTCCTCTATCTGGATTTTCAAAGCAGTGTTTAGCCAGTCGTGGAAAGTATTTGTACCATTAGTGTAGTTGCAGGAAATCCCACACTACACCCCTTACTCAGTTTTGCTTGACTAATCCATTGAAAGATGTGTGATCAAGAATATTTATTAATTGATTCCATGAAATGTTTACACAGTACAATAGAATTACACTTAGAAATTAAAGCGCTCTTTAAACTTTCTCTCTCCTAATGACTTGCTTCACCATTCAAAAAGATCCCCCCTTCAACAGACTCATTTAGCCCTTTATATAGGGTAATACATAGTGGATGACAGCTAAGCTATCCTTTATTTTCGGGAATGTCTCGCGAAGTGTCGCAAGTGCACGAATATTCATTCTCACGACACTTCTTAACCCTCGCCAGGTTTCATGTCCTCCAATTGTTTTGTTTGTCGTTATTCATCGCGTCGTTTATTTTAGCTCCCTGCGACTCCCTCGCGACACCGTCGTTTATTAATCTCGCGAACCTTGTCCGTTGCGATATTATGATCCTACATCTTGCCTCTTTTTCCTTGAATATTGCTTGAAGAGCGATTTGAAGGAAAAATTCGTTGTTGTAATAATCCTTGGTTTCAATCGGTGAAGGAACGAGCGAAAGAATATTTTTCTTGAAAAGTACGTACTTGCCTCTATTCTTTTAGCGAAGTTCCGAAGCTTCTTTGTAATATATATATAAAGTTCCGTCTCCTGTCTCTCCTTACATCTCCTCTGCGAGGGGGAGAATATTATGAGAATCAATATTTTGATTTGCCGCAACTACTTATCTTTATCTGTTTCAGCTCCGTACTATTACACAGATTTTGACTATTAAAGTCTTTTCTTGACACGTCTCTTCCACCCGTTTATTCTCGTCCGTTCATGTCTCTTCTCGCATTAAATGCCCTCGTTTTTCTCAATAATCTTTTTTGATTTTTCTATATATAGCTTTCTTTTCCTCCTCTTTTCTTCTTTTAATTTCTCTCTGCAACTTTTCTTTACTCTCTCCTTCCGCAATTTGCGCTCCTGCCATCAACTCTTTTCTTCATCCCTTCTAACGCCGATCCTAATCTCCAACCTCCCATCCATTCCCATACCGATAATGGCTTTCATTAGTCGTGCATACAAAGCTTCTTTTGATGAAGTTCAACGAAGTTGCTTGAGAAGGGTTTTACTCTATCAACCATTCCCGATCAAGAACCTTCATCTATTCTTTCGCAAAGTTGTTTTACGATCATCAATGTGATGATCAAAAATTATAGTCTCGCTAGGTCGACTTCTCGCAGACTTCCCATTCCCTTATACAATCCCGAGATGCCCTTATTTTATGAAATCTTGGCCCATGAAAAATTCTCTCGGGCTTTTATCAATTATGTGGCGATTGCATTCGCCTAATGCTTGAGTTCGCGAACCGTGGTGCTTGGCAAAGGATCTTTATACCCTAATACTTGTTAGAAACCCCGATTTCGCAAACTTGGAAATAGATCTTTGAGAAATACACTCTGTAGAGAACTTTTTTGAAAATTATTCAAAGATAAAGATGAGGAACGCGAAATCTCATTGGGGCATTCGCCGAAAAAGAAGGATAATGTCCCCGAGGATAAATTACTCATGCAAGATATTGACTGGCACCGGGCAATAATACTTCTCCTCGCCACTCCAAGGATGAGAAGTGGTGGGTTGTACCCTTGATTTTAAATGGCCCTTACATCGCGGGCTCGCATATTCTTCCCCGAATCTCGCAGATATCATCCTTGGGAATTCAAATGGCCTGATAAGGCAAAAGAGGTATGTTTTCCACTTCAAATCTTGCCCTCGCAACTTTCTTTTTATATTTGCTGAGTTTGTGGAATTTTTCAGATCGCCAAATTGAGAAGAAGCTATAAGGATGATCCGTTGGAGAGTACTCTGACGATACTTCGATCGCTTACGAGTGAAGTAAGAAACATTTCCTTTGTTATTTGAAACAATATTGTTGCCTCCGTTTCTTATCTTTAACCGTATGCGAAGGTTGCCTCTGTTTCTTATCTTTTAATTGTATGCGAAGGTTGGAGTTGAAGAAGAAGCATAGAAGATTAGAAGTAAGGGTAAAACCGTCGTTCGCAAAGGTAGATCTTCTGCTCCCTTAACTAAGAAGCGAAAGACTCAGTCTTCTTCTCGCCTTAGCTCAAGCTCCGAATCTTCTGACGAGGATAACCATGATTCGAATCCCTCTCTCACTAAAGAGATTCCATTGGCCGGTTCTCCTATGGATCAGTTATCTAGCATCTTCTCAGACTCTTTCCAAGGAATGGGAGACGCTCCCCTAGCTTCCCTTTGCGGGGTTCTCGCAAATGTGTGTAATGCTGCTTTACTAGAGGGCAATAATTCTTTCAATGGAGCCTCTAGAACTGTGTCTCCTGACTTCTTGAACGCACTTGGGTCTTTGGTATGCATGTAGCTATATTTCCCTGTTAATTTTAAATTTTTAAATATATATGTATTAACGGTTTTTCTATCTTCTTTCATAGGTTGGAAAAACTTCTTTTGTAGTTGCCTCAGATCTCGAGAGAAGACGCAATAATCTTGAAAAAAGAAATTTACAATTGAACAAGAAGACCCAAGAGCTGGAAGTTGAAGTCGCGTCATCTCGCGATAAGATTCAAAAATTAGAAGCCGATCTGGACTCCCAAAAGGATAGAGTAATCACTCTTCAGAATTCAAATCAGCAGCTTTATGGTATAGTAAATTTCAATTCTCAAATCCTTTTCATGCTATCCTTTATTTTTCTTTGTCTGACTATTATTCTCGCAGACGTATATAATCTCTCCGAAGAATCCATCCTTCTCCATTCATTTCCCGAGCCTATGAATGATGATGTCCTTCTTACTCACCTCAATCAATCTTTAAATAGTTTCTCAGATAAAACTAACCTCCTTTCATTAAAGGATCTTCAATCCAAATATCATCTCTTAGAGATCGAACACAGATCTAGTTTAAATTTAACTAATCGCTTTAAACGAATGTACCTTGATTCCGAGAAGAAAATCAAGACTTTAAGGAAGAAAATTAGTGATCTCATAGATGAGAACGATCGCATTACTAACGAGGTGCACGGGCGTTAGCGAGAATTCCACAAATCTCTTCTAGGTGTGCAAGTTGAACGAGATGAACTCCTTCATCGGAATACCATACTTAAGCGGCGAGAAGAGCAAGTTCGTTTCTTTCTTGTTATTAATAGTGATGATGAATTCGCCTGGGCTGCGAAAGTTTTAGATAATGCCAGAATAACCTAGGTGTTGATGTTAGTCTTCATGCCGAGCATACTTCCTTGATTAAAGATATGATATCCGATAGAGAAGGTTACTTATTATACCTTCGCTTCTTACTTCGTAGTATTGCTTGTAAATTATTAACTTGTTGTTACTTATTTGTAGAATCCGAGAAGAGACTTCAAGTTAGAATTAGAGAGCTTGAATCGAAAAAGAACAACTCGCCAGAATTTTCCAACGAGAATTGAAGAACTTGAAACTCGAAAAAGAACAGCTCATGAAGGAGTCTCTCCTTCGCGAGAATAAATATTTCAAATTGAAGAAACAATTTCTAACGACAGTGGCGAATTTTAATAATGATGCCGTTCGTTTTTTTACAATGGAGCCATGGAGTATGTTTGTAAGGACCACAATATCCCTCTCGCATTTATATCCTCCCGGCTTTACGAAAAGGTTCTGAGAATCTGTCTCGGGCGTTTCGATAGTGAGGCCGGCGAAGAAGAAAATTCGGCGATGAGAATAATAGGATCAAGAATTAGATGAAGGAGAAGAATCACCAAAGAGATAATTCTTTTTGTTTTCTTTCGCCGTTTGTAATATCTCGTACATTTCAATCTTCACTCCCTTTTTTTTTGGTAGTTCTTCCTTGTAATATAATTGGCCAACATTATTGATGTATAACTCTTTCATCAAAAGATGAATAACAATATTCCATCTTTTCCATTCCCATACTTGCCTCTGTTATTTATCTTCAGATGGAAGATTTTAGTTGTCATCATGTATTTGGGTTGGATAATAATCTTATTGTTATTGAAATGCATCGTTGCGACGTGGTCGCGGGTATCTTCATAAATCGAGAATCCTACTTGTCTCGCCTTATCGTTTCGGTAGTCTTCATTTTATCTCTTCTTGTTGCGACAAGGTCGCAGGCCGCCTTTGCATTTTAAAGCAAGGGCCCATTGACCTTGCCTTATCATTTTCGTGTGGTCTTCCAAGTTAGACCTCCCTAATTAGAGGTCTTCCCCTGCCACCTTTCATTGCGACAAAATCGCGGGGACGTCTTTACACTTGCATGTAAAAACCCATTGATCTTGCCTTATCATTTTCCAAGTATTTTTGCCTCTGCAGGATGTTTTAGTTGCGGCAATATGACAAGCCTAAATATCCTTGCGAATATAAAGCCCCATGACATTGCCGTCGTGCGACGAAATCGCAGGACGTCCGTACACTTTCGTGTAAAGACCCATTGATCTCGCCTTATCTTCGCGTTAGTATTATTGCCTCTGCGAAGGATCATTGCACAAATATGACAAGCCTAAATTCTCTTGCGAAAACACAAACCTTATGACATTTGCGTCTGTTTTGACACTCCCCCTAATGGAGAGCGTCGCCCTTATCATCTCCCCGGTTGCCCCTTCAAGGAGGCGAAACATCGGCCATACAAGACTAGCTCCTCCCATCCGGTCTTAACAACAACCAGTTGTTTTCGCAGCCTCTTATCCCTTATACCTATAGGGTTTATGGTTACAAGGCTGCACCCTAAGTGGAGTTTTCTTCGGGCGAGTGCAACATATGCCAAGACTTGCCAAGAATGGCCAGGGGTAGGTTCATCCATCCCGGGCACTCGCTCAACCGTGTACCTCGGCGCCTTGAGCATACACTCGACTCCTAGGAAGAGACCCTCGGTCGCCCAACCGGTATAACCTTATATATATAGTTGGGAATCCAAGGTACCTCTTCCGGATAGGCTTTCATTGGCCCCAAATTTTCATGACTCGAGCTTCGGGAGCGGTGTAACCTTTCCCCTGAGCCATGTCGAGAGATACCCCCTTATATGACGCACTTTAGGTCTTACATTTGCCTCTTACGAAATGTTATTCGCGAACTAAGGTGTACGCCATAAAGGTTCGTCCCATTCTTTTATTCATTCATCTTTGTTAAATCATTCAATCATTCATGTTTCATTATTTGTTGATGTTTGTTTGCGAAGTATTCGCAAAATTTCATTTCACTTGTTGTATTTTCATTTTTCTTTCTTAACTGAATTCTCATATACTCTTGATTGCGAGATTCTCGCACATCATTACTTCAATTGCTACTCTTTCCCCTGCTTTTGTTGATTATTCACTTCTTATGCCTTTTGTTCCTCATTCCCTTCGCTTCTTTATTATCGTAATATTCGCCTTGTCTCTAGGCATTCACCTCGCGAGGTATGTTCAGTCCTTACTTCTATAGCATCCACCATCGCTTTTTCCTTTCTCTCGCTCATCTCTCACATGTTGCTTCCAACCCTTTGTTTTGGCATTTCTTTCTTCGCAGCTTTCTACATCAACCTCGTGACATTGTTGCGACTCCTTCCAATCTCCCCCGTATAATACCAATGCCGTTTGGATGTGGAAATTTTATACATTGGTGGTATGTTGATGCGACCCCCAAGATTTCATGAAGCCATGGCCTCCCAATCAGCGCATTATACGGAGATTCCACGTCAACCACACAGAATAAAACATCAGTTGATAATCCTTGTAGAGGTATTCTCATGTGAACCTCTCCCTTTGGCTTGTTTGCGGTGCCATTAAAGCCATATATCTTGTATGTCGAGGGGATCAAATCCTCATCCTTTCCTCCCATCGTCTTGTAAGTATGGTAAAAAGAATATTCACCGAACTTCCGTGTCGATTAGGATTCGGTTGATCGCCCGAAGAATCTTCTGCTTCATCATCTTCTCCATCAACTGGTTTTGGGTTAATCTCTAGTTTCACAACCAACGGGCTATCATGTGTTTCTCTTCCATTTGGCACTTCATCTGCAGAGAAAGAAATAGTCTTCAGCTGCTATTTTTCTAACTGCGTCGTTCTCGCCAGACTCATTATTTCTTTATCATTAGCATCTCTCGCAAAGACTCTACTGAGCACGTTGTCATGAAAATCTTCGATTGTGCGATAGGAGTGGACGATAGAGTTGCAATTCAAATTTTTGGCTTTTGTTCCCACTTCTATCACAAATGTTTCCTTTCCTTTCGCTGACACTGCGTGCATCTCTCTGGTGGTGGTGGTAATGTCTGGCCTTTTTCTTCTCCCCTTAGAAAGTGATTCAGCTTCCCCTGATCAATCATCCTGAGAATAATTCTCTTTATGTTTCTACAATCATTTGTTTGATGCCCATGGAAGCGATGATAAGAACAAAACTCATGACTTCTGTCGCCCGGTGGTGGTTCCATTCCCACGTTCCAAGGTGCTTTGTACATCTTCCATTACAAGTATAGCTTCCCGGATCTTTTCCACACTAGCATTCAAAGGGAGGCATCTTAATCTCTTCCCATACTATTCTCGCGACTTCTCTCGCCTTGCATGATTATTTTGCCTCCGTCCACCGTAAGTTTCTTGTACATGATCTAGCCTCTGAATCTTATTATTGATGTTACGGTTGTAGTAGTTCCTTTCTCGTTCAAACTCTTCTTGGTCATGGCTTCCCATGGCTACTATCTTTCGCTGTCCCTCATCAGCCTTCCCTGCTTGCTGTCCTTGCGAAGTGCTCGCCATCTTGTATTTATGAATTGAGGCAATAAGTTTGCGTTCGCAGCATTCGAGCTTGTGTTCGCGATGGATAAGAATTCATTTCATTCTGTCTTTCTTCTAAGGCGATATATTCTTCCCCCGTAACTCTCGCAGATTCCGCCATCGTGATTGTATTTTTGATTCTAAAAATTTGAATGTATAACAAGTTAGTCGCGAAGAGAGCATTCACAAATGAGAGGATGAGGTATCTTTCCTCAACCCGTCCTGCCATTTCGCTACACATGGTCCTCCATCTTATTGTCAATCGCCTTAAGCTCTCGCCAACCCTTTGCTTCAACCCGAATACATCTTCAATACACGGGTCGTGAAGAATTGTTACATATGTATGCTCCCAGGAATGTGGCTTGTAAATGGTTAAATGATGTGATTGTATTCCTTGGCAGACCCTCAAACCATTTTAGTGCTTCTCCTATTAGGCTTGATGCGAAATACTTGCATAGTATAGCATCATGATTCTCCCACTGTAACATACATCTCATATAAGCCTTGATATGTTGTACCGCACATGTGTTGTTCCATCAAAGATGTTGGTTAATGCGGTAGATTGCACTTAGGAGGTATTCCTCCCATCTCGTACTTCTAGCGTGAAGGGATTCTTCGCGGCTTCTGCGATGGCTTCGTCCAATTGTTTCCTTCCTCCTTCCCTTCTATTGTTCAAGAATCCTCTCATTTCAAATGGTTCTCTTAAGATTTGTTCATTTGCCTCATAATTTGACTCTCTTGGTCTTTTTAGCTCGCCTCTCTCCTTCTACGCTCGTGCTCTGTTTTGACCTTCTTGCTCGTTATTTTCTTCTCTCCTTTCCCCGCGACGCTCTTCTTCGTTTCTTTCTTCAATTCGCACGCCATTATATCGGTTGTTCTCTCTTCTTGGTTGTCTCTCGGCTCTCATCTCGCGCCCTCTCATATTCTTCATTAATATTTCTATTGTTACGGTTTTGTTCCCTCCTTCTTTCCCGTTTGTCATGGTTATTCTTCCGGATTGCCTCTTCCATCTCTTGATTTTCCATTTCTCACTCTTATCCTTTCTCTCTCGCGAGCTAGCCGTGCTTGTTCAATGTAGTGCCTCTCAATGTCATCCTCAATCTCTCGGTTTCTTCTCAATTCTTCTCTCCCATGCAAGATTATTCTCCCCTCAGCAGCTGGGTCATTCGGCCCTTGGAGTTGCATGTTTCCTTGATTCTCCCTATTCCGCTCATCTTGAAGATTTTCGGGCTGAGGAATATAACGATCTTCCATTTCCCCTCTTCTCTCGCCATGCTCTGTGTTTGGATTTTGTCTTTCTTGTTGGTTTTCTTCTTCGGTACTTTCTGTTGGTAAAACTCTCCTTCTTTCTTCCCTAATCGATCTTGAACTTGATCTCACACTACTTCTTGATCTCCTATTCTGCAATCTCATATTTTCCATCCTCAATTCATGATTCTGTCTTGTCAAGTTTGCTCGTTCCTCTGCCTCTAGTCGTCTCTCTTCGTGTATTGTTTGTCTCAATCTTTCTAACGCTGCGATTTCGTCGTTTCCTGGATTCATTTCTCCATTCATCCCTTGCTCTCCTCCTCCTTGTCCATTGTTCACCATCTGCTGCTCCTCTTCCCTCTCGTCTTCAGAATCAGACCTCCAAGTATGTACACTTACTCTATCATAATCCACAGCCGCGTTTGTTACTGGGGAGATTGGTGGCTGATTTTGATTTTCTCCATCATTTCTCATATTCATCCTTGACGATTCTCCTGTTTCATTCCTCCTTTCTCCAGCAAGTCTCCCACTTCTTCTTACAATCGTTGGTTGCCCTTGTACGTTTCTTCTTCTAGCCATTTCTCTTTTTCAATGAATTCTTGAGTATCTCCCCAAACCTTTTCTCTGTTAATCCAAATTCTTTCCAATTTCTACGTCAATCTCTGCTCTCTCCCTGTTTCTAGCGCATATGTAGTTGCAGGAATCCCACACTACACCCCTTACTCAGTTTTGCTTGACTAATCCATTGAAAGATGTGTGATCAAGAATATTTATTAATTGATTCCATGAAATGTTTACACAGTACAATAGAATTACACTTAGAAATTAAAGCGCTCTTTAAACTTTCTCTCTCCTAATGACTTGCTTCACCATTCAAAAAGATCCCCCCAAACAACAGACTCATTTAGCCCTTTATATAGGGTAATACATAGTGGATGACAGCTAAGCTATCCTTTATTTTCGGGAATGTCTCGCGAAGTGTCGCAAGTGCACGAATATTCATTCTCGCGACACTTCTTAACCCTCGCCAGGTTTCATGTCCTCCAATTGTTTTGTTTGTCGTTATTCATCGCGTCGTTTATTTTAGCTCCCTGCGACTCCCTCGCGACACCGTCGTTTATTAATCTCGCGAACCTTGTCCGTTGCGATATTATGATCCTACAATTAGTAACATACTGCATGTCAAAGCTAAAATGCATTCAAACTTGTTGTGCATAATTACATTGCAGAAACAGGTGAGTGAGTGTTTCTTGACCATCATTACCTAAGTTACATTTGGTGTTTGTGCCTGGAATGATAGATGACACTCTCATACTACTGGGAAGTATGGCATGGGCTATTTTTCAAACAAAATTCTTAACAGATAGAGATGTATCCATCCTCCAGATCTTTTTCTAATTCTGGTTTGCATTACCATTTGAGTTTATCTGGTTATATACAGAGTTCACGGAGAGTGTACCTTTTTTGTTTAGATTCTAGTGAGGTATGTCCTCTTTATCATTAATATTCTTATTTTCCCAATTTTCTATATGATTTGAGCATCGAAAGATTCTTCCAGTTTTCTTAATCCCAAGTATTATATGAAGTGAACAGGTCACTGACTGTACCTAGTCCCTGTGTATGCATTCTTGGTTTTCAGAATGTTGGCACTATGTCTGGAATCTAAAAATCATCACTTATGTCAATACTAGTGCGATATCCTATTTCACCAAAACAAAATTGTTTTGTCTGATTGATACCAGTTAACGGTCCTTTCTAAACCCAACTATTATTCATATTTCAGATACTATTTATGTGGAGAATATCACTATTTGGGTAGTAATTTTTTTTTTTTTTAGGATAGAGGCACAAAGAGAGTCATGATTCTCTTTTAGTCTCCGTCCTATCTTAGAAATTATTGCTTGATTAAAATTCTGCACATTTCTTATTCCTATCCCCCTTCATCAAGAGATTACAAATATAAGTCCAATTATTTAATCAAACTCCTTACCTTTCTCATGTAGAATATTTTTATCCTTCCCCAAACAATAATCTCTCTGCAGTTTTATTAGTTTATTACAAATATTAACTGGTATCTTAAATAAAGCATTCATTTGATAGACATACTAAGAGGCAGTTACATTCTTAATCATTATAGTTTTTCCAGCATTATTCAAATGAGCTCATTTCCAATTGGTCAATCTGGTTTTAATTTTCTCCACCAAAGGTTCAAAGCATTCCATTTTTGATATGTTTGTAAACAAAGGAGCGAGATCCTAGGTACTTATCTTTTAGAGGTAAAGCAATGACTCCTAAAATATCTTTAACTTCGTCTTATGCTTGCTTCTGTTTTTAGGGCTAAAATTTTCTTAAATTAATAAGTTTCCCTGAAGCTAATCCAAAGTTTTCGTACATGTTAACTAAATTATAACAAGTTTTTTCATTCAACCTATAAAACAACAGACAGTTGTTCGTCCCTGAACAATAAGTGTTGAAGGAGCTTGATGTACTATTTTAATACCTTTTATCAGACATGTGGTTTCAACATGCATAATTGTTCTTGAAAGCGCTTCCATGCAGAATAAGAAGAAATAAAGGGAAACTGGGTCTCCCTGTCTCAAACCTCTGGTGGGCTTAAACAATTTAGTAGGAGACCCGTCCAATAGAACATAAAGAGTATCAGGAAGTACGATTCGACTATGCCGAATGCTTTGAACACACCTATTTTTAGTCCCATAAAACCCATTTTAATTTAGAATTTTTCATTTTGTGAACAATTTCATGTAACAGCGTGATAATTTCAAAAATCTGCCTTCTAGGATTGAAGGCAAATCTTGAATTTTTCTAAAAGCCCTATCAAGTCAGGCCCAATAGTTTCCCAGTTTTGTTAAAAAAATTAGGTAGAAAACCATCCGGTTTGGAATTTTGTCTAAATCTATGGAAAACAGAATATTCTCGAACCCATAAAAATAACTCTCGGGACATGATTGTTTGTTTTAATATTACATATATATAAATTTTATAGATACTTCCTTTAAACTGTGGAGCATACTATTTTAAAATACAAAATATTTTCTTATCATTTAATATATGCATAATATTTTAGTGTTGCATTTATACTCCCTCAAAATAATAGGATGGTTTCATGTGTAATTAATTCAAGCAAATATCTTTCCTTCTCAGTGTTATTGCACGTTGGATCTATTATACATGGATGATCAAAAGTATACGTGAAACCCGTTAAAGGTGAAATATCAAATCCTTGTATTTTTCGGCATTGCACGTCTTGGATCACATAATTAACCAAATTCACATTTTACTTAGTCAATTAGTTCGCACATTTTTGTTGTTATGAATTTTTTCGTACGCTGAGTTGCTAACTAGGGTCCTATCAGGGGAGATCCTAGTACTAGTCTGTTGGGACCTGTCCTAAACCAATACAACATATTGGATTTGAAAGTAGTTCGTTTCTTGATGGAGTTTGACATCTTCGTATATAAAAACAAATACAATAATATAAGCTCGATAAATGAATAACTTCGCCAGACGAATAATTTTTTTCGATCCTAATTTGAGCAAAGGGACTAAAATAATAACCTCATTAAATGCATTAATGAATAAAAAGAATGGGTTATTTGGTTTTTAATACTTAGGTTTTGACCAAAACCTGGGTTTGGTCTAACATTTGTCCAGCCTTCGCGTTTGGTCTAAAGACCAACGTTGACCCTCATTGACTCATTCACTGGTTTTGTAAAGCAAACCCTAGTTTCTTTCTTCTGTAATTCTTCAACTAAAACCCCCAATTTAACATCCACAAGCCCTAATTGCTCAACTGATCTTCTCATTTTCTCTACTATCTTTTCAAAACTCGGACACCTCCTCTCAATATTCTTACCTGTCACCAGAAACGACACCAGCAACTCAAACTACCACCGGATAGCACCATATCCTCCTTCTCAACCATCATCTTCAATTGACAGAAATAACAGAATCATCTTCTTCTTTATCTTCTTCTAATCACATCAGAATCATCTTATTTTTCTTTTCCTAATCACAAAAAAATCTTGTTCACCAATCCTACTCTCAATCTCTTCTGCTTTGATACTCCCCTTCTGATCTTCACAAATCTTCCGTTAAAGAAAAACCCAATAATTCTGATTTCACCGTTGGATATAAGAATCAAAGACGATTTAAGATTTTTTCTCACAATTCTTTGTGAATTCAATTAACGAGGAGAATAAAAAAAAAATTGTTTCATACGCAACAATCAATTCCTTGATTCAATTGTTAGTTCACTCACTGACCAACATTAAACACTGAGGAAAAAAAAAGAAAGAAGAAACTCAAAGAGACTGGAAACTAAATCAAGCACTTAAGGGTGTAAACATATGCATAAGAATGCGGATAGGGCACTATCCGCATCCGAATCCGAAGATACCATATACTATCCGAATTCGATTCGAAATCCGAACGGATATAGTAATTTTCACTTCGAATTCGTATCCGAATTTGTATCCGGATATCGAATAATTATCCGATCCGAAATCATAAGAAAAAATAATAATAAAATATTTTTATTTTTGCACAAGATTAATGCTTTTTAATAAAACAAAATAATAATAAAATATTTTTATTTTTGCACAAGATTAATGTTTTTTTAGAATTAAAAGAATTATTTATGTTTTTTAATAAAATTTAACAAAATGTCGAAATATAAAGGAAAATAAAAAAATAGATACAATCTATACTTTCATATGTTTAAAAAATATATATATTCATAAATAAATTTCGGATTCGGATATTTCGGATGCGAATACCTCCATATCCGATTAGTTATATTTTCGGATAAAAATATCTGGATATCCGAATCCGAAAACTATTTTCGAATAATATTTGATATTTCGAATGCAAATTCGAACGAATAACGGAGTTTTCGGACATCCATTGACACCCTTACAAGCACTAATTAAGTACAAATATTAGAATTAGGTCTTTTATCTGGAGCCGTTGATCTCAAGATTATATGAGAAACGTCGGATCTTCACCATATCAAATAGAGTTAATCATAAGTGAGTCAAAGAAAGTCAATGTGAAGTCCAAGTATCAAACGCAAAGTCTGGACAAATATTAGACCAAAATCAGTTTTCGGTCAAAACCTAAATACCAAAAACCAAATAACCAAAAAAAAAATTGAGTAAAAGCTTCATGAAAACATAAATGAATTATCACTAAATTTCATACAGATAACATATTACAACATAACAAACCAAAATATTTCATATAATTAACAATTTTAATAAAAAAAGTCATTTCTTCACAAAAGACATGCATCTAAACTTTGATTAATTCTCCTTTCGCCTAGACAAAAATGCATCCCATCCTTCATTTTTTTGTTATGCATGGACAATTTCTGAATATTTTACTTGTGCCGTAACAAATACTCATGACACGTTTGGTATGACGCTGCTGTTATTTGGTTTAAGATCATTCACATTAATAATTACCGCCTCAATAATTTTTACGTTTGCATGCGATTTTACATATACACCATTATCGTTGGGAATAATACCAGTTAATCCTTAAACTCCTTTTCCTAAATAAGAATTTCGATCACTACTCTCTTATGCATCTGAACATCTTTTCGAGTATAGTTTTTATTTCAAAATCATGTTATATTGTAGTTTTTAATTTTTTGAATCGCAGTTAGACAAGTAAACCATTGGATTAAAAAAACTGCATGGTCCAATATTACAGGGGTAATTAGGTAAAAATAATCCAGTCAAAGTAACGTAATTCAAGGGTGTGGATTTCTGACACGTAGACCACCCCCACGGAGGTTCACCTGCCATCTGCACGAAAAGCCTAACAAAGCCAAAACTATGCCCATTACCTGCAGGACTGATTTGTAATTTCAGTGAATCAGGCCTATTTATCATTTTCTGAAATGTTAAGGACACAATCCGTCTCGATGAAAAATAAATAGTAATAGAACTTATAGCAGCTCATTTCCTCGTGGCTTTAAAAGAATTAGAAAAGCGGGAGAAGAAAGAAGCTTTCAGACTCTGTTGTGTTAAGTTAGAGAGAGCAAAGGAAAAAAAATGGAGACTTGAGCAGGAAATATATTGTTCAGAGAGAGAGCCGCCGAGGAAGAGATACAGAGAAATGGCAACTGCAGGAGTAATACCGGATCAGAAACTAGAGAAACAAATTCAGAAACAAATGGGATGTATGACTGGATTTCTTCAGTTATTTGATCGACAACACATTCTTACTGGAAAACGTCTTTGTTCTTCAACTAAACGTCTTCCTTCAACAACTTCTTCCGTAAGTTTTGTGTTTCTCATTCGTTCAATTATTCTCACATTTGATTTCATTGATTCTGAAAATGTTTAATTTTTGATATGCAGTCAGTGGATTCATCACCAGAATCAGAGAAATCATCAATTGAATCTCCGGTTTTTTCTAAAGAACTACCACAATCACAGCCTGAAATGAAGAAATCAACACCAGAACTACGTTCACCGGCCTCAGAATTTTCAGTTCCGGTAGAGATTCCGGTAAAAATAATATCATCCTCTCCTTCACCATCACCATTACCTGCGTTTGATCCAAAAGAAAGTTTACGAACTCCATGGAAGTTACGAGAAGGTCCAAGATTATCACTAGACAGCAGAGCTAGTTTTGATACAAAAGGTAGTTTATATCCAAAAGAAATCAAATCAAATGCTGCAATCTTCTCATCTGCTAGTCGTTGTGAAAGTTTCGAATCAAATAATGAGAATGAGAATAATCAAAAACGGGGTGGTGGTGGTTCTCCTAGTGTTATTGCTAGATTAATGGGTCTTGAAGGTTTACCTAATTCTTCAGGTAGAGAACCAATCAAGAAAGTTGAGTTAACAAGATCTGCTTCTGAATCTCGAGTATCCAGAGATTTTCAATACCGATTCATTGAACCTAAACATTCAGAGTTTTCAAATTCAATTTCCAAAGATAATGTAGTTGTTACAGAGGATTATAGATCGAAACTGCTTCGAAAAACAACAGAGACGGTAGGAAAACCAAAATCTGAACAACAAAAAGTATCGAATGTGAACGGATTTTATACTGGTTTACCATGGAATAATAATCACAACTCGAATCAGAATCATCAACATCAGATGCAACAGAGGAAAATGTTTTATGATGCACAAGATTTCTTTCCAGAACCAAAACAGAATGGTACTACCTTATACGGAGAGATTGAAAAGAGACTCAAAATGAGAGGAATTGATGAACCAGAAAAAGATCTCGAAACGTTGAAACAGATCTTAGAAGCTTTACAACTCAAAGGATTATTACATTCTTCTTCTATCAAGAAACAACCTGTTGAAAGAATCGGAAATCGTAATTTCGTTTTTGATCGAAGATTTTCTTCTACTGAAGAATCTCCAATTGTTATAATGAAACCATCAAGATCATCACAATTTAACAATAGGAATGGAAGAACGGGACAAGAATCTACTTCTTCGCCAACTTCGAATATCAGATCCAGGGCCAATGGAATCAATCGAAATATAAACGTTTCAACTGATTCTGGAAGAACAAGAATGAATCGTCACGAAAATGAACCACAACAACGAAACAGTAACGGAATTAATAATCGTAGAGGAAGAAATTCAATGTCGTCGTCTCCTGATCGAAATGAAAGTCCTGCTAGAAGTCCTAGTTCTTTAGCAAGAAGAAAAGCATTAAGTATTGAAACTCCAAGAAGAGGAAATAATAATGAGGATCAAAATCGAAGAAGTTCGCCAGTTAATTCACCAAGAGTTAGTCCAAGAAGAGGACCTGGATCAGATCAATTCACAAACAGATCACCAAGAAACAATAGAAAATCAGATTCTTCTCCACGAGAAAGAATTTCTGTTCGAGTTATCGATGATGATTCTTCGGCTTTTTCGGAAAGTAGTATCAGTACTTCGTCTCAATTCGATTTCTCGGAGGTGACTAACATTAATTTGATGCATGAATTTTTGCGTTGTTTTTAGTTTTATTTTCAGTTTTGTGATTTTGATTATTGAGTTCTTTTTTGGCAAATGCAGAGATCGAAAATGGAGGAATACAAAGATGGAAGAAGTTTATTAGAAAGATGTGATAAACTACTTCACAGTATAGCTGAAATTACATCAACAGAAACCGAGTTACAGCCGAGTCCAGTTTCGGTTCTTGACTCGTCTTTTTACAAAGACGAATCATCTCCTTCTCCTATCATGAGAAGGGCAAGATGCATTGATTTCAAAGGTATAATTACAATATCATTTATTTTTGGCGTTTAATTTTGCATCCATTTTTTACGAAATAGAGCAGTGTTGTAATTTGTTGTTCTTATTGTAACGGTAAACTTAGGGTTTACATCATAGCACACTGATCGAAATTCGTTGCTACTATTAAGATGAGGAATTGATGATGATTAAATAGTAAAATGACTAAAAATGTGCTGTTTTCTGATCTTATTTACCTGAAAACCTCAGTGGATTTTACTCTAAACTGTAAATTGTGCAATCAATAGCAAGGGGAAAAAACAAGAACTCAGAATAAGACATTGCTGACTTTTAAATGTACTTGTGCTGTATTGGTGCATTTACTGTTATTGAAGTTAAGGCTTGGCAAATTAGAGAAAAATTTATGTTTGCAGTTTAGAAAGTAACTTCAATTCTTTTCCTTTTGTGTTTTGCTTTTTCATTACTGATGTGATTAATTCTCTGGGGTGCCCTTAATTTTGTAATAAAGAACGTTTCGTTATTGTTAATTGTTGTTATCAGATCAATCAGCCGATCTGGAAGAAGATATGTGGAGTAGTCCAGTGATATCACCAATCAGAATGAAATCGGAAGAAAATATCCAATCGGATGATTCAGATTTCATATACATTTCGGCAATTCTTCAGGTTCCTGATTGTTTATCAGAAGATACAGATGTGTTCTTATTACTTGAGAAACAGAAATACAATACTACTTCTCAAGTCTCAAGAGTGCATAGGAAACTCGTATTCGATACAATTACGGAGATTTTAGATCGTAAAAGACAATTACTCCCGTGGAAGACAATGTCAAGTACCGGCAAGCCTTCATTTCGGCAAATTTGGATGGAATTTCGAAGAATTAGAGAGAAAGCAGCAACGGAAGATTTATTTGAAATCATATGTGGCGCATTAAAGAAAGATATGGTTGGTGATTCAACACAAGGTTGGGTTGATTCTCCGCTAGAGACGTCGGAAGCCGTTCTGGATATCGAACGGTTAATATTCAAGGATCTAATTGCTGATGTGATTAAAGATCTTGCTGATTCTCCTAGTAATAACTCGTTAGTTCCCACTCGAAGAACTTTAGTATTTTGAAATATTTTAAATTTTCTATTCTTAGTTGATTAGTGAGTGAGAGTGAAATCAGAGATTATTTTTCGCGCGCTTTTTCTTTTGTGTGTTTATCTCTGTTTTTAGCTTTATTTCTAGGGGTTTGTTTTTGTAATGTAATGGAGATTTTTGTTGTAAGTTAAACTGAAGTATAATCTAACTTTCTACTTTAGCTCAATTTTTTCACATTAACAAGTTCTATTTGGAATTTCTCTTCATTTTTGCTTGTCGATTACTCCGTACTTCCTAAGGGGTTTATGAGAATAATCATAAGGTTTAGGGTGGGGGTTCAGCTTTTGTCAGATGGTCAAGATTTAAGATTCTCAGATGTTAGACCGCCCAAAATTGATTATTCTGCGTTCATTAATTGGTCCTAAATCATAGCTAGGGAGTCGTTAATTATGTTTGTATTAGGTCATCAATGGCAGTGGACAGGCACGAGTTATTATGATCATCTTACAGTTACTAGCCTGACAATTCACTAAACAAAACATTTAAGTAAAAGATAAGAATTGTTTTTATTATGATTAAGACAGTCGCTTACTCTTTTTTTATTAGAAATGCCCACTACTTTACAAGACTAGTACTACTGCATTTCCCAACCAATCTCAGGTTTTTTTAACCAAAACTGTAATCGCCTCGAACTTGCTTAATTCCACTTGTCGATTTAGTTGTTATTAGTAAATTCCGATGCCATTGAGTTTTTGTTACCAAATCACCGATGCTATTGAGTTTTGAACAACGATGTTTACCTGGGCAAGCAGGGATAGAAGATGAGTCAAATTCACATATCCGGTCAAGTGGAGATTCTTTATCTCACTCCCATACGAAGAAGAAGTTGTTCTTGTTTTTCCAGCTTTATTGCCTTTTCGTAAAGATGAACAATCACGTGTATATCTGTAATGAAACCTTTCGTTTGATACATAAAAATAAATCATTTCAATTGGTTAACTACATGTGATCACGTGCTCATTGGTACCACTCATGTGCTTGAGTAGATTTTATTGAGAGAGATGACAAATACTCTTTCCTCACTCACATGATTCTATTAGTTAATTTGGTTTAATTTGCCAGATAATGTACTAAACTAAGTAATCTAATCACTTGGTTCCCAATGGATTCTTGATATGATTCATATACTCCTTCCGTTCCGATTTACTTGACGTTGTAGAATTTTTCATGGATATTAAGAAATATCAGAGAGAGTAAAATCTTTCCAATAGTACCCATATTAATTCCTACTTAAAGAGTTAAATAACCTAATTTTGTGTTTCTAAAATATAGGAAAGTTATCAATCCCATAGTTATGTACTTGGGATGTACAAGATTGAGTATATATCCTCCATGGGGTATATTTAAAAATTATAGAGTAATTGTTTTTGTATTGATTACCATGAGAATTAATTCTCTGGTGTGATTCCAAAGCAGGGTAGATTAGTGAAAATTGGGAAAAAAAACTAAAACTATCATCTAATTTGGAACATAAAATAAACCCTAAAAAGCAAGTAAAATGGAACGGAGAGAGTACCTTTTTTTTTTTATTTTCCTGTAAGAAGAAGAATATATCCATCCATCTTTAAGTAGCACTAGGTGTTTTAGATAATAAAGAACCCACCATTGCAAGAAAGTGATAGGATAGCCCCTCAATATTGAGATTCCTCATATTCATGTGATTAGAATTGAACTTTTGAACCCACGTTAGAAAATGTGCCACAAGTTTGAAAGAAAATCCAAATGTTCCAATTTCTGGCAATCCTTCAACAGCTAATGTGTCAATTGTCGTGCCCTGATTCTGTAGAGACCAAACCTTAGGAGGAGTTTAAGAATCATAAACAGATAAGATGAATAAAGAGAGAAAACCAGTACTCCAAGAAGAGTTACGTATACTTTTCTGTTCCTATTGTTGAATTGTTTTGATAAATTGATGCAAAGACACGATAAATGGTTGCTCTCCATACGTAGAAATAGAGTTATAATACGTCCGTTTCAGGAAAAATGATACTTCTATATTTATTTTTTTTGCTTAAAAACTTTTCTTGAAACACATTTATGGAATGCCATAACATAAGGTAGCTAGAAAAATCGTAAAAAATTAGAGTTGCAAAGAGAATTAAGAAGCTTAATTCCAACCAAATAAAAGAGACAAAAGAATGAGTTGAGGAGGCTTTTAAGCTTTTAACTCCACAAGGACTCTTATCATCTCTCACATTCGTCTTCTTAATTTCCATGAACAATAATAATTGTGGACCCTAAATCCAGTTGTTAATGTTCCACTTCAACAAATTTCCATGTTTATAAACAACTTTCTAAACTTCGGGTTCCCTGTCTCTATACTTTTTCCTTCATTAACTTCCTGCTCCCCTCTTCTATAGTAGAAGTTTTCCACTGCAAAACTTCAAACATCGACACTACTAAATTATGTACAAGAAAAACAAAGATGGGACCTTCTCTTGTCAAGACTTATCCGGAATTCTTAGAGATGGGGAGGACTCAGTATAGTCGCATATTATGGCCCAGATCACATGGTAATGCCTCTGAACTTTTCATTTATCGCAGCGTACATTTTCTCACCATACAAAGATATTCTGATCTGAACCTCAAAACGACCACAATTCAACTATCAAGCAACAGAAAGCCAGCTCTGAATTTCTGGGGCCCTAAACTAATAATCATCCGGAAATTGGGAGCAGATAATCCATAAATCATTTCTAAAAGCCAAAACCTTATAGTAAAAATTGAGAAAATGGCTATATTGCCAAAAATGTAGTTTTCCTGGGTCAAATGGACGGGTAAGAATAGGGTCTGGGTGAGATGGACAGTTAAGAAAAGAAATTCAAACAGACCATTATACCCCATCTTCTCCATTATCTTTTCCCATTTCCCATTATACAAACTCATTCTTCTTCCCCATCAAAACCAAATCCAAACTTTCTCCGATTTCTCTATCATCGCCATCGACAAACAAGACCATCATCGTCACCACCAAAAACTCTAACACCACCATATGGTTATTACTCCTTCTCTTTCTCCGCCACCACCATCATCAACTATGACCACGGCTACCACCACCACCATCGACAATAACTACAACCACCACCATCAGCATCTACAACAAGTACAGCCAACACCACCACCTTCCTCCACCACCACAAACATTGACATCATCGTTGGCATTGATATCACCACCACCACAAAACACCGAATCTTGATATTCGACATCCACCGCCACCCAATAAACCCTAGTTAGTTTCATCTTCACGAATCAACATCACCACCAAAAACCCTATCTAATTAATCGCTTAATCATCACCACAAACAGGGTAATTACCATTTCTATCTATTAATTTTAGGTTTTCTTTGATTTATTTTTTTATGATTTTGAAATTGGTTTCATCTGCTTCTTAATTTCACCCTTATCTTCTCACATGCTTAATTTTAAGGCAATTTTGCACATTACCCATTTAAAATTGGACGAAACTGAAATCATACATTTAAGTTCTATTAAATCTGGTCAAAGTTTTTGTAAACCTGAAATTTGTTGTGAAATTGGTGTGTATGCTGTGAAGTTGTATTGAGTTGTTATTGGTGAACCATGTTACTATAAAATAGGATGAAATTAGTTTCATCCAGGTTTAATCTGCAGTTTCAGCAGGTTTAAACTCGGATGAAACTACTTTCATCCAGTGAAGACTATAGACCCAATTTAGTATAGGATGAAACCAGTTGCATCCTTCATACTTCCATAAAATTGGATGAAACCCAATAAACACCAATATGTGATATGTTGGTGTACCTATTTCTAATGATTAGGATGAAACTGAATTTGGTTCCATCCACATTTACACTAGGATGAAACTGGTTTCATCCCGTTTTAAATCGAGTTAAATTGAAATTTGTTTCCGTACAAGTTCAAAATAGGAGGAAACCAGTTTCATCCTTTCTTAGATTGAATAGAATTTTGTTTTCATCCATGTTTGAACCAGGATGAAACCAGTTTCATCTAATTCAACAGTGGATTGAATTTGGTTTCACCCATGTTTAAACTAGGATGATAATAGTTTCATCTAATATTACGTTGGCTTGAATTTGGCTTCACCTATGTCTAATATAGGATGAAACTGGTTTCATTGTGTGTTAGATCGGGTTGAGTTTAGTTTCACTCATTTTTAAACTCAGATGAAACTAGTTTCATCTAGTTTTATGTTTGGTGGAATTTGGTTTCGCCCATGTTTAAACTAGGATGAAACTGGTTTCATTGTGTGTTAGATCGGGTTGAGTTTAGTTTCACTCATTTTTAAACTCAGATGAAACTGGTTTCATCCAGTTTTATGTTTGGTGGAATTTGGTTTCGCCCATGTTTAAACTAGGATGAAACTGGTTTTATGATCCAGTGAAGACTATAGACCTATTATGATCCGTGAATACCCCAGAATGAATGAGCCAGAAACTTCTGATGTTGCCATAGATGTAGACCTTGAGAAAGATAATTGCAACAAGATAAGCTCAGATTCTGAACCTAAGAAGAAAGGTAGATACTTTTGCTATGAACCACCTCTCTACAAAGAAACTGTAGCCTGGATACCTGTATCAGTTGCACCCATGATGGTAAGTGGGCATGAATGTTATGGTACTGTTGGTGGATACATCCCTGAAGGGGACATGGGTTGGAGTCAGTGTGTGGGGGAGGATAAGGAGTTAACCATGTGGGATGTGGTACTTGAAATGTTGCTCGTGGCGCAAGGGAATGTTAAAGCTCTTGCTTCTGGCGATATTCACGGATGCACCATTTCATGGCTATAATGACATATTCTTGAGCAGGCTTGGAAGAAGATGGCTGAAACACTTAATCAAGCAGATTTTGGCAAAAAACAGGAAATTCTTGAAGTCGTGCCACTGAAATGGCCGCCTGACAGTTCTAGTCCCTCATGTATGTTTTGTAGTGTGAGATTTCATGATCTTATGTGCCTAAGCATCATTGTAGGTTTTCTGGAGGGATATATTGCGGTAAATGTTTCTAAAGGAAGGAGTCTGTTGCCTGAAAAATTTCGGACAGAGGATCCAGAACGAGTATGTGATGTTTATTGTGTAAGTCTCGAATCTGTGCAGTCGTACTTAATGGACCAAGTAAGTCGAGCAACGCAGTTTTCGACTCATGACGTAACAAACCTCTGTTTTTTGCTCTGTTTTGCTGTACTCTGTTTTTTTTTGCTGTACTCTGTTTTTTTTTTTGCTCTGTTTTACGTACTTTGTTTTTTGCTCTGTTTTACGTACTCTGTTTTGCTTGCAATTAATTCGTAAAACAGAGCAATTAATTCTGTTTTTTTTTTGTTGTACTCTGTTTTTTTGCAGATTACTCTGTTCTTCTCCAACCGAGTAAACATTTGAAGAAGATAGGGACATATTGGTCTGTTCCAATTAATTCATAAAAAATATTCTGGGTGAAATAACCAAATTGGTTATTTAAACAGTATATTTCTGATTTTTGGCTATATAAACAGTATCTAAACCTAGAAATCTATTTCACCCAGGAATTCTTGCTTTTGGTCTTTTTGACCAATTTTGTGGAAAAAATTCACGTAGATGCGCATGGTAGAATAGTTAAAAATTGGAAATCAACATTTAGGCTTGGAAACAGCATGTGATCGGAGCCTAACATCAGTTCGGGTGCATTTGATGCAGATGATAAATAGAGTAAAAAGAAGTTCAAGGATGCATTCGAAGATAAGAGAAGTTCAAAAATGAGTGTTTGGTGTGAACACATAAATATCGATGGCATCCACGTGATCACAAACAATACTCGCAGTGTGTATAAAATCATGGTGGGGATAAAATAGATGCAAGAATGGAATAAACACGAAGACTCATCGACTCAGAGCCTTCGGGCTCGTCCTTGTCTAGTCATGGAAAGTAATTCAACTATTTTTATGAGCACGACGCATAATATCATAAAACATAATAACCAAAGCAGAAGGTAAAGTGTTGAAACATAAATGAGACAATGATTTACGTGTTTCAGCACTAAGGCTTACGTCCATGGGGTTGGAGTTTTCACTATGTTTTGGGAGTTTACAAAGATAGTCGAATGACTTTGTGTGAATCACGAAGATAATGGGAAAATAGGTTTCATACTTACTCTTCCTATTTCTCTCTCCTATTCTCTTACTCTCAGTCGGTCGACCCCTTCTCTCTCAGTGGAGAGGGGTATTTATAGGGGTGATACATGGGGTCCACTATTAGAGACAGTTGCAACCTTATCTTCTTGATCTTTGTGCTGATCCCGCTGGTATCTTCGTTCCCGACCGAAGGTTTCATCGGTTATGTATGGTTGCGAAGGGTCACCTCTATCTCTTTCACAAATCTGCTGACACGTACCCTATGCATATGGTGTTTAATGCGGGTAGTTGGGGCGGTCCGCACGCGTCAGACAGATGTCTGACGCCCCTGTCGCATCTTCGTCAGTGGAGTTAATCTTCGCCATTGATCTTGGATCTGCCTCGAGATGGAATAAAGCAGATCTTTGGGTGTTCTTTCCTCCAAATCATCGAGCCTCTCCAACATCATATCCGCCGTGATGTTCTTTTCCCATGCTTCGGTCTTCGTGGTTGGCATGATGATTTTCGTTGGGATGACTGCTTCGGCTTCATAAGTAAGGAGGAATGGTGATTCTCCTGTAGCGGACCTTCGGGTTGTTCGGTATGCCCATAACACGTTACGTAATTGTTCACACCACCGCCCCTTGTGTTCGTCCAGCTGCTTCTTGAGGATAAGATCCAGGGTATTATTTGTGGCCTCGGCCTGTCCGTTGCTTTTAGGATAGATGGGGGTTGATTTATTCTTCCTGATTTTGAAGGTATCAAATAACATGTCTATGTTCTTACCCTGCAGCTGTTTTCCATTCTCAGAGACAATCTCTGCGGGGATACCGAACCTGCAAATGATATTTTGGAAGATAAATGTGAATACGTATGAGTCGTGGATTCTAGCTAGGGCCTTGGCTTCTACCCATTTGCTGAAGTAATCTGTGGATACAATCAAGAATCGTCTTTTCCCCGATCCTTCGATCATGGGTCCGACGATATCTATGCCCCATTTTGAGAAAAGCCAAGGACTATCCATTGAATTCAGCTTCGTTGCAGGAGCAAGGATTCTTTTAGCAAACCGCTGGCACTCCTCACATCTCCTAGACATTCTCGCAGCATCTCGTATCATTTGTGGCCAATAATACCCCTGCATTTTTTGCTTTATCTGCTAATGATCTCATCCCGCTATGGTTGCCTGCATCTCCATAGTGTATGTCTTTCAAAACCCGATGCCCTTCTTCTCTTGATAGGCAGCGTAACAGCGGTCCGAGGAAAGACTTCTTGTATAAAATTCCGTCCCTAAGGTCATATCTCCTTGCATTTGACTGCACCTTTCTAGCATGTTTCAAGTCCATAAGTAGCGTTCCTTCTTTTAGGAAGAGATGAACTTCGGTTCTCCAATCTTCTTCGTTTTTGAAGTCTTCGTCTTCGTTTGCTCTTGTCATAATATCATCTTCGTGAAAGTCATCAGCGATGTCTTCCCCTACGTCATCGTCAGCGATATCCTACACTACATCGTCTTCACGATTTGTAGCGAAGGACTCCTGAGGAGTAATCAAGGGCTCATATACTCTTGTTATCTTGATTGCTTTGACGCTTTCATCTTTCAACATGGATGATATGTATGCTCGGGCATCAGCATGCCTGAGGTCTTTTCTGCATAAATGCCAGAACTTGATGCTAGGTATTTGGGATGCAAGGTTTGGACCAAGGCCATGTATGCCGAGAGGGTCCCATCGTACACATTGTACTCCAGGCTTATCTGTCGTATGACCAGCTGTGAATCACTCGTCAGGAGAACCTCCGTTATACCCATTTCTATTATTAAACGAAGAGCATGGACCACGGCTTCGTATTCAACGATGTTATTGGTATGCCCCTTGAACTCCAACCTTAACGCATGCACGATCCTTTCTCCGATGGGGGTGGTGATTACGATGCCTATGCCTGCACCTTCGCTATTTCTTGATCCATCTACGAAGACCTCCCATCGTCTTTGGTTTGAAGGCTCGAAAATATCGACTGGGTCTTTGCCTTCCTCCACTTCTGGTATGCCCCTTACTTCCTCGTCGTTGTCCAAGGGTAGATCTGCTAGGAAATCCGCCAAGACTTGTGACTTCTAGGAATGTTGGATTTCATGGATAATGTTGAACTGATCAAGGTGAGTGTTCCACTTTGCTATCCTTCCTACTTTCCCAGTGCTTTTTAGAATAGCCTCCAACGGTGCTTTGCATGGAACACGAATATAGTGAGTCAAGAAATAAGTCCTTATCTTTTGGGTTGCCCATACTAGTGCCAAGATGAGTTGTTTGATATTTGTGTAATTTCTCTCCGCCTGGTTGAGAGTTTTACTGACGTAGTAAATTGTTTGCTCTATCTTCGTGTTCGTCTTGACCGACACCGCACTGACTGCATCCTCTGTCGCCGCTATGTAGAGGGACAATACCTCGTCGGGATTGGGCTTTTGTAGAATCGGGATCATAGCTAGATATTCTTTGATATTTTGAAAAGCTTCTTCGCATTTAGCGGTCCATTCAAACTTGCTCCCTTTTTTGAGGATATTGAATAAATGTTTCCATTTGTCCGATGACCTGGCAATGAATCTACCCAGAGCTACTAGTGATCTGTTGAGCTTTTGGACTTCTTTTAGGTTCTTCGGGGATGGCATTTCTACGATGGCATGGATCTTCGCAGGATATACTTCGATGCCCCTCTTCGTTACTAGATACCCAAGGAATTTCCCTGAGATGACGCGGAATGTGCATTTTTCCGGGTTTACTTTCATGCTGTGCTTCCTCATTGCCTCAAAGATGTCACTTAGGTCTTGATGGTGATCCTTGCGCAACTTGCTTTTGACAAGCATATCGTCAACATAGACTTCTAAGGTGCTCCCAATGCATGGCTTGAAAATAGCATCAACCATCCTCTGGTATGTCGCTCCTGCATTTCGAAGTCCAAAGGGCATCCTTGTGTAACAATAGAGGCCATGCGGGGTGTAAAATACTGTGTGTTGTTGATCTTTTTCTGTCAGTGCCACTTGGTTGTAACCAGAGTATCCATCCATGAACGATAGTTCTTCGTATCCTTCAACAGCTTCTACCAGTTGATCAATGCTCGGGAGCGGGTAGCTGTCCTTTGGACACGCCTTATTGAGGTTGGTGAAATCGATGCATATTCTTACTCCTCCGTTTTTCTTGGGCACGATGACCATGTTTGATATCCATGTTGGGTATTTGACCTCCTTGATGAATCCCGCTTCTAGCAATTTACGAAGCTCCTTTTCGATTGCTTGGTGATACTCTGGTGCTACCTTTCGTACTTTCTGCCTGAAGGGTGTGGTGCCTGGCTTTATACGTAGTTTGTGCTGGATTATCTTCGGGTCGATTCCTGGCATGTCTCCTAACTTCCACGCGAAGATATCTGCATATTCTATGAGTAACTTGATAAGAGCTAACTCTCTTTCTTTGTCCATCAAGATCCCTATCTTGATCATCTTCGGGTTTTCTTTGGTCTCTATATTGATCTCCTCCACAGGTTCTACGGATGTGAACGTAGGCTTTGTTTTCCCTAGGAGAGGGACATTCTTTAATTTCTATTTGGTAGGCTCTTCAGCATCCTTAGCTGTTGAGGTGCTTGCCTCAGTGTTTAGAACGATGCTTTCCTTAATCAGACTTTTCCCTGAGATTTCTTCGAGATAAAGATCAATTGCTTTTTCCTTAGCAGCTTCTTTGTTTCGACTCCTTCGAGACTTCCGCTGCTCATCTTGTTCGTTATTGATCTATTTTTGTAAAGCTTGGCACTCTCGGGCGGTAACCTGATCTCCCTTTATCTCCATTACCCCTTCGGGTGTTGGAAATCTAAGGTATTGATGATAGGTTGCTGCCACTCCTTTGAGTTTGTGCACCCATCTCCGACCGATGATGGCGTTGTAGGGGGAAGGTGCGTCCAATACGCTGAATCGAGTATCTACCTTCATTGGCCCTGCGTCCACTTGCAAGACAATATCACCTAACGACTTTGTTGGTGCCCCATTGAATCCATAGATGGTATAGTACGAAGACATCAGTTGTTCATCATTGAGCTCCATTCGTTTGAATGTGTCATAGAACAAAACATTTACCGAGCTCCCTCCGTTGATGAGGATCTTCTTGATATGCACCCTGCCACTAGTAGTGTGAGGACCAAAGGATCATTGTGATCTTCCATGTCCTCCTCGACATCCTCAGCCTCGAAAGTCATTGGTGCGTTCATCCACTGATCGTGTTTATCAACTTCTACTCCATCGATTTTGTACAGCTCTCAGTTGTCCTCGAATTGCTTCCTCAGCCTTTTCCCTATCTGAGCCGTCGGCGAGGGTCCGGTAGCTTCGGAACATGAGATGGTATTGAGCGTTCGGTTTCCCTCGGGTAGCTGAACTTGTTTGCTTCGTTTGGCCCTATCTTCGGTGTCTACCTTCTGTATGTATTGCTTGAGGTCACCTGCGTCAATGAGCTTTTGGATCATGATTTTGAGATTCTTGCATTTCTCGGTCTGGTGCCCGTTGAAGCAGTGATACTCGCAGTAATCTCTCGACTTCTCGGTCCTTGGAGGTTGCTTCCCTTTGGACCATGGCCACTCCATGTTTTCCCGATCCTTGATCTCTCTCAGGATACGGGTGTAGTTTGTGTTCAGCTTCGTGTAAACTTGGTCTTCGAACTTCCGGTTATTACTTCGATGATCATCCCTTCTTCCTCTCCTATCTTCTCTAGGTCGTTCTGCAGAGCCGCCCCTCTTGGAACCACTGGCTTGCTCTACTGAATTAGTTCGATGAGGTCTTTGAGTCTGGGCTCTGGGATTTTCCCGCTGGATTTCTTCTAACCTGGCATGCTTTTCGATGATTACTCGAAGATCTTCTTCGGTCGTCGGAACACTTACATGAATCTCGACAAATAGTGGGCTCATCCTATCTAACCCCCACTTGTAGCAGTTGATACTGACCACCGGAGCTACGTTCCCTATCGCTTGGAAAATTTTGTGCCATCCGTCGGTATATTCTCGTGTTGTCTCTTTGTAGGCGATTGCCAATGAGAATAGCTTGTACATCCCTACGTTTACAGCCTTGTTGTACATGTATGTCCCCAAGAACTTCTTAGTAAGATGGTCGTACGAGTCGATGGAGTTGGGTGGAAGGTTGTCGAACCAGGATATGGCCGATCCTTTCAAACTTGAAGGGAAATATCCGCAGAGGATTGCGTCATCCTGATCCCATCGTGCCAGCATACGGTTGTAGTAACGAAGATGGGTCGCCGGATCGCTGGATCCATCGTAACACTCGAAGGCTTGGATATTGCACTTTTGAGGAATGAGAGATCTGGCTAAACGCGGAACCAGCGGGGTGGTGTTGGCTTCTTTCATCACCTTTTCTAATCTTCCTCCCCCTTGTTTTGCTTTCAACTGCTTGATCTCTGCCATCATTTCTGCCCGAAGATCCTCCATTGCCCGATGGTTATCATCGTTGGTTGAGTTTCGCCTTGGTCTTTGGTCTTCGCTGTCAAAATAGTTCGAGTCTTATGGAACATAATCTGGATCGCTGGATCTATTCCCTCTGGCTACTCTTCGGTTCAACGGCTCGGGATTTGCTGCATTTGTCACGACCATTCTTCGGTCATGATTCGGCTCAGGTGCTTTAGAGTTAACTTCGTGCAAGGCTTCGTTATGCTGGTGAGTTGTTCCTAGGATTTGGGCGATCTTATCTCTGAGCTCTTGGTTTTCTCGGGCCAGTAATGCCACCGTCTCTGTGTACACCCTTTGGATCCTCTTTAGTTCTTCAAGCTTTGCCATCAACTGGGGGGAATGATTTGACCCTTGATTTGGGGTACCAAGCCGTCCCTGCCCCCAAGGGCCATGGTATGATCTTCATCTACCGTTTGGATTAAGGGGATGAGAGGTTCGATATTTACTATCTGTGATTCCACATGCGGGGGTAAGGGTTGGTTTCTTGTCAGCAACGGTCGGGTTATTGGTAGAGTCTGGTTCTGCTCGTTCGTTGGTGGCATCCCGAAGGATGGCTGCGGTATTGACGATTCCGCAAATCCTTCCCGTTGCTCGAGGGCGCGGGTGGCTGCTGCAACTTTCAATGCGTCGGCCTTGGCTGCATCTGCTCTAGCCGTATCGGCTTTTGCTGCTACTGCCTTGAGAGCTGCTGCTGCGACATCGTTTGTATTTGACGGTGACGTGATTTCCGCCGCATCTTTCTTCTGGTTCGCCGTTTTTGGCTTTTCATACTTCTGTTTGCCGCGTGTCATGACTGGTGTTGTCCTTGGTGTTTCTTTGGGTGATGCTTTGGCTTTTCCTGCATCCTTCGCGTTTTCCATCTTTGCTTTCTTTGCCTGCACAGTTTGAACATCATCGCAAATCCAATATCCATGTGGATCCTGTTAGCAAAGTTAATCCAAACGCGTAGACCAAAAGTATGACTCAACAGAAAGTTCCCAAGAGATCGTGAATTTAGATGAAAATTTGGAGAGGCAGATCCAATAATTGAAAACATAGATATACTCATGGATCTGAGAAATTCTTTCATGGGATGATCGTAAAAACATGGAATTTTCTAAGAAGAATGCAAGTCCTAAAATTTTAAACATGGAAGGTATGCAACATTCTAAAGAAAGCACAGATCCGTAAGATTCATCTTAGGGAAACATTGGAAAACTTCAGAAGAATGCACAGATCTGTGGGTTTTGCACCTCGAAAGCATAAATAACTTTTAAGAGAAGTATAAATCTACAGGAAAATTGGGTTTTAAATCATACATGAATAATAAGCTTTAAACCATACGCAGAAAATTGGTTTTGAAAGATGGATTTCGAAGGTCAGCTTAAATCCGAACACTATCATTTAGAGGATAGCACGGGGAGCCAGAAAATAAGCAATCACAGGATAAGATAAATCTTTTACCGGGACAGAGTCCCTGTTTCTAGAGCCAGATTATGAACACATAAATATTGATGGCATCCACGTGTTCACAAACAATACTCAGTATGTATAAAATTATGGTGGGGGATAAAATAGATGCAATAATGGAATAAACACGAAGTCTCATCGACTCAGAGTCTTCGGGCTCGTCCTTGTCTAGTCATGGAAAGTAATTCAGCTATTTTTATGAGCACGACGCATAATATCACAAAACCTAATAACCAAAGCAGAAGGTAAAGTGCTGAAACATAAATGAGACAATGGTTTACGTGGTTCAACACTAAGGCTTACGTCCACGGGGTTGGAGTTTTCACTATGTGTTGGGAGTTTGCAAAGGTAGTCGAATGACTTTGTGTGAATCACGAAGATAATGGGAAAATATGACTCATACTTACTCTTCCTATTTCTCTCTCCTATTCTCTTACCATCGGTTATGTATGGTTACGAAGGGTCACCTCTATCTCTTCCACAAATCTGCTGACACGTACCCTATGCCTATGGTGTTTAATGCGGGTAGTTGGGGCGGTCCGCACGCGTCAGACAGATGTCTGACGCCCATGTCGCATCTTCGTCAGTGGAGTTAATCTTCGCCGTTGATCTTGGATCTGCCTCGATATGGAATAAAGCAGATCTTTGGGTGCTCTTCAGTACTTCGCGGTGGCTCATTTCTTCAGTGCACCCTGATCCTGTGCCATTGGATTATCGTGATGACGAACAGATATAGGCGATAGATGCCCCCGGGTGTTGAGATGTGGCATTATATCTTGATGTCTCGGTGTTGCGTGTCTTCCATGTGTACTTCCTCCAACACGTGGCAGATGATGAATCGTGTGTATACATTTGGCATGACAAAAATGGCTCCAAAATAAATTACATTGGATAAATGAAGCCACACCCCCTTTCCTTCCGAATTAGAACTCCACACATACTTTCAGAGATTTAAAATGTCGTGTTGCGCTAGAGAAGCAAACGAAAAGCATGCCTAAAATACTGTGTCGCGCCAGGTTTTTAAGGCACGTTGGGCCATGTTGTGCTTATTAGTCAAAAGCAAAACACGGTATGGCATAAAGAAACATCAGATGAATAACCGTGACGTGACTAAAAAACACAACACATCATGACACAAAAAAACATCATACGAATAACCATAATGTGTCGTGCCGGCACACTTATTCTATATTTTTCCAAATTAAGTATCTTTCAAATATTTACGCAAGGAGTACTTTAATAAACTTTCAAGATTTATAACAAATTCAGCAAAACTAACGGATAATATTATTTATTACATAAAATTATTGATTTTGTTCTTAAAAATCAACGTATGATTTTACATAATAGCAATTACATCATCATTTATTTTACTATCAATCGAAAGTAAGATGATACATTTAAAACATAAATTTTATATTTAACTTTTTTGTTTATTACTATCTGTCTGAGCGGTGAAAAAGGAGATGTACCCCCGATATAACATGTCTTAGCGTGATGCAGTTCTCTGGCAATGTAACAAAATCCAGCATGTACAAGACTTTGTCCATACTTAATCGGAAGATTTGCCTCGGCAGTTCAGCTCCATGCTCTATTACAGGCTTGGTATTCCACTTTTTGACGTTGGTAGCTTATGTCCCAGTTGTGACAGGTAGGTGGACATCTTCGGTGATCATGTGTTACATTGTGCACATGATGTCGGTCTCAAGTTCTGTCATGACCTGGTCTGTAACACCTTTGCAGATATGTGTTTCCGAGCCAGGGTATCAGCTAAAATGGAGGTTGCTTTAGGCTTTCTTCCCCCATGATGGTAGAGAACTACGGCCAGCTGATAACTTAGTGTGCAATTGGGATAACTTAGCCAAGTTCATCTTTACCTAGTGACGAAAGTCATGTTATGTTTCAATCACTTGAAAATGGCTTTGACGAAAAATGGCTTGTGAATAACAACTATATAACGTCCTCTAAGAATGTTTCAATATAATCATGGAAATATATAAACATTGTGTGGTAACACATATGTGTGTAAGTCCATATTCCTTGAACCAAAGTATGCGTACTTTGATGCTCAGGAAAACCGGAACCAAGTCCGCGTACTGTCGGAAGTTCTCGACCCGAGAAAATCTGCTGGAGTTTGTGAATTGAAAACAAACATATTCCGGGTACTTAAGTCCGCGTACTTAAGTTGGATATTTTCTAAAAACGATTATTCGTGAACTTAAACTTATATAAACTAAGGAATGCAAGTTTGCAGACCGTGGCTATAAAGTTCATGAATCGATTCGAGTGAATCAAATCGTTTTTGTTTCAGTTGTGTCTATTATAAAGATCTAAGCAATTGAACAACTCTCTAACTAGTTCATTTGAGTCATTTGAACTAGTTATGGTAAAGAAAACGATGGTTGATATGAAAGTGAAAGTGCTCATATGGCTAACCATTTGGTTAACTACTGTTGAACCAACTAAATGTACATGTTTGGGTACGGTTACACAAACCTAAAACGTGCATTTCATTTGTGTGTAACAAGCTAAGTTTCGATCTAACGGTTGAAAGATATTAGCTTGAATTTAATCAAGTTTTCATCTAACGGTGAATATTGAATACTTTGTTACCAAGGTAACTTAGATTGCAAACCCTGATTTGAAAGACTATATAAATGAGAACTCTAGCAACTTGGAAACCTAATCCCCACACCTCCTGTGTGATACTAGTTGTATAAGCTAGATTCGATTCTCCTTTAACCTTAGGTTTCTATCGAGACCCTGTAGGTTAACGACTTGAAGACTTCATTGGGATTGTGAAGCCAGACCGATACTACTTTCTCGTAGTTGTGTGATCTGATCTTGTTGTTTCTATCATAGTAAGTACAATCGTAACGATTGGCTTGAGATTGATTTCTCCGATATACAAGATTTAAAAGTAATCACAAACATCTTCGTCTCATCGTTTGTGATTCCACAATATCTTCTTTTGCCGCGTCGATTAAGATTATTGTGAGGTGATTGATAATACTAGGATGTTCTTCGGGAATATAAGTCCGGGTTATCAATTGGTTCCTGTTCACCTTGATTTATCAAAAGATGGAACAAAACTCGTAGGTATTTCTGTGGGAGACAGATTTATCTATTACCGTAGACTTATTCTGTGTGATACAGATTTGTTTATTAAAGTCTTCGACTTTGGGTCGTACCAACTCTTAGTTATTGGTGAGATCAGCTAAGGGAATCAAGTACGTAGTATCCTGCTAGGATCAGAGACGTAAGGAGCGCAACTGTACCTTGGATCAGTGTGAGATTGATTGGGGTTCAACTACAGTCTAGACCGAAGTTAGTTTGTAGTAGGCTAGTGTCTGTAGCGGCTTAACACAATGTGTGTTCAATCTGGACTAGGTCCCGTGGTTTTTCTGTATTTGCGGTTTCCCCATTAACAAAATTCTGGTGTCTGTGTTATTTCTATTCCGCATTATATTTTGTTATATAATTGAAATATCACAGGTTGTGTGTTAGATCAATCAATTAGAAAATCCAACCTTTGGTTGTTGATTTACATTGATTGACACTTCGATATTGGTCTTTGGTACCATCCAAGTTATCTCTCTTGTATTTAATTAGACTCGCATATTTCTATTTGCTTGAGTAAGAATTAAATCGAGAGATCGAGATATCATAACTCTTTGATATACTTCTAATAAGATTGAGTCTAGTTGATTCTCTTAAAAGTATATTGGAGTTAGTCCATACAGATTGCTAAGCGAAATATTGGGTGTGGTTGTTGTACCCCCACTTTTTCAATTGGTATCAGAGCATGCAAACACGTTTAAAGACCTTATAAGTCTGTGTTTGTAGCGATCTGACTCTATGGACAGGAATTCTATCTCCATAAATGTACCACCAGTCTTCGATGGCTCAAACTACTTATGGTGAAAAATTGTTATGCGTGCATTTCTTCAAGCTCGCGATTTTCAAACATGGGTACGTGTTTTTAATGGCTATGATCCTCCGGTTAATACAGAAGGCGATGTATCTATACCGAAGGATATTGGTAGATATAGTCCAGAAGAAATTCTTGCTGCAAAGCATAATTTTGACGGCTTAAATGCTATCATACATGCCATTACCCCAGATCTTCAGCATCATGTGACTATGTGCACTAAGTCTAAAGAAGCCTGGGATATCTTAGAAACCGTATTTGAAGGAAACACCAGTGAGAAACAAGCTAGGCTTCAAAACCTAAATTCGGATTGGGAAAACCTTCGTATGGCAGATGAAGAAACATTTGATGAGTTTAATCACAAAGTGTCTGAAATTGTTTATGCATCTTTTGCATTGGGTAAGACCATTCCTGAAAAGGATATTGTGATGAAAATTCTCAGATTGTTTCCATCTAGATACGATTCTAAGAAGCATGCCATCGTTGAAGGAAATAATCTCGCAACGCTGTCCAGAAATACTCTGGTTGGGAAGCTAAATATCTTTGACCATGAGCATACGTCCAAGTCTAGTAAGGATGTTGCTTTCAAAGCACTAAAGAACACTAAATTACTTGATAAAAGTAAGAGTGTTTATATCTCTGAAGATGATCTTTCTGAGGCTGATTCTTCAGATGAAGATCTTGACAAGTCAGTCTCGTTGATCACAAGACAGTTTAGGGATCTTCTTTTGAAGAGAAGTAAACGGTTTTCCAGAGATAAATCCAAGTCATCAGACAAACCTCATAATCGTGTTCCTCTTAAAAATAGGAATAATGATGAAACTGATGATGAGGATATGCCTCAGTTCTTTAAGTGTAAAGGTTTTGGTCATTTTGCAAATGAGTGTCCAAATCGGAAGAAATACACTGTGAACAAAGGTCTAGCATCAACTCTTGATGAAATGTCTGAAAACTATGATTCTAATGAAGATGAAAAATCAAGTGTTGCACTTCTTTGTGAAAATATTGATTTTGATAATTGTAGCAATGCATACATCAATCTTGATATTCTTTCAGAAGAAAACTCAACCATTCTGGAAGATAAAATTGACCTTTATATTAGAAACTTTGCGTATAATGTTTCGGGTTCTACTATGTGTCTAGCAGCTTGCACATCTCAGATGCCTAAATTATATCCAAGATTGACGTGCTCATATTGTTCACTCAAGGGTCATGAACTATCAAAGTGTTACAAGTACAAACACAAGTTGAGACATGTCAACAAACTTCAACGAAGATAAAATCGACTAGCAAACAAGCTTAAACTTGCTCAGAAGACCGCTGAGGTATGTAAGATTTTATCTTCATCTAAGAAGTTAGTTTCCAAGGATAAAACAAGACCATTAGAGAACAAAGTATGGTCCAATCGTTTTGATAGACATAGGTCTGTGGATTCCTCTCAAGAGGAACATGGTGGACAAATTATTGTTCACCACAACACAACTTGATTGTGTTGATTTGATGATCTTGTCTCATGTGCCTGATCAACAGAGATAAAATTATGTACCTCTCAGGCTTTAGGAAAAGTTTATTTTCGTCTTTTCTTAATTTTGTAGTTTTTGGAATTCCCTGTCTATCAATAAAGGAGGGTTATTCTCGACAATTCTACTCTTTTTAGGGTTCAGAATTGTGCGTGCACGAACCTGTTAAAGGTTGCGTAACCCTACATTCCTTTTTCCTTCCCTGAAACCTCTTTTACCTTAAGACTACTTGTTGAGATATTGTGATTTCCTCTCACAAACCCATACGTTTATGGATACTCCAAGCATCATGTCTTCTGATGGAAAAGATGTTGATATGATTGTCAAGTCATCAATCATGAAGGAAAAAGAGAAATCTCCGTTACCTCCAACTTTGAAAAGAAAAAGAAGGAATGTGAGGAAGCCAAGAGCCGTTCCTTCAAATTCTCAGAAGTTTTCTGATGTTCTTGAAGTGTTGAAGGAGATGAGAAAGGAGATTCAACAAATAAAGGCTTTTTTTGTTTAAGACTCATGAGATTCAGAAGGCCCTGGTTCGACATCAGTCAAGAAGGTTTATTGATATTAACTCATATCTTCATGAACCTTATGTCCCAATGACTGTTGACGACAAGGAGTTAGGGGACGATAAAGAATTCTTCAAAGGTCTTAACATCTAGTAAATCTTCTTATGACAATTTTATTCTTGTTTTGTTTATAAGAATAACTAGAGTTTGGAATAGCCATTTTTGTGATTACACATAGCTATGTCCAACGTTTTCATCTTCATGTTTTTAGATTTATTTGTTTAAATTCTAAAAAATCGTTTGGAAGATGATTTTTGCAGTATTAATCTTTATATATTGAAATTTTTTATGGGATATGTGTGTTTGCATCCGTGAACTATGATTGTCCCATATCTTGTCAAAAGTTAAGTCCTTCGTATGTCGATATGCATGTATTGATAAAATAATGAATGAACTTTTGACATCACAAAAGTTAAAGCCTTTTATGTCATGTTTTGATAAAAAGAAAGCATAAAACTTTTGTTTACGAGGATTATGTCTATTGTATGTCATTGTGCAAATAGTGATGGAAAATAGAATGAATCCTTGTTTATTCCGCAGTATCGATCTTCCCTGATCCATATTTTATGTATATACTGTGAGGCTCCGAAAGTTTTCTTATGTTGAGCATTTCCGATTAGATTAATCATGGGTTTTCTTGTGGTTAATTTAGTTGAGTATTATTTGGATTCAAATTCATATTCATATGAGATTTTTTATGTCCAAAGAAATCCTTCTTTTCTCGTGAAAGTAAGGTCGCTCTTGTTGTTCTTTCGGGAATGACATATTATGGGGGAGAGTTCTTAATTGAACTTGTGCTTAATTGCCAAATCTTTGTGGGGAGTGCAGCTGTGGAATATTATAGGAGTTATCTTGTATCTTAATAAACTACTTGATGAAAGCATTTAGCTTCGGCTATATGATTGCCGCTAAAAATTTGATATGTACTTGCTTTTGGTCATGAAATGTCTCTATGGAAATTTCATTAGGATCCCGTTTTCGTACCTTTGCCAATTTTATTGACAAAAAGGGGGAGAATTAATGTGTAGTTCACACTACAAATACATATGATTTTCGGATCATTATGTATGGGGGAGTGGTTTCCATGTGAGATGGAGTATTGATTAAGGGGGAGTGATACATATCACCATAGTATTTTTGTCGAAGTTGTGATACAATTGGACTTTGATGTTGTATAATAATACTATGAAACTGTATAACAATGATTGAGAATTGTTTTTTGCTCATTGTTATAGCTACGGATTTTCAACAACGATGATGCTAAACTTACAACCTTTGGTATCATTGGAGTACTTGGAAGTGACGAAGATTTCGAGTAATGTTGAAGATTAGGCATGTGGAAGAGGAGCTACAAAAGTTTATTTATCTATTTTTTTATTCCATATGTATTGATAGTTTTGTCACTAAAATTGACAAAGGGGGAGATTGTTAGAGCATTGCTCGGTCAAACTCGCACGCGTTACTATCTCAAGCATGTTTGTCAATGTTAGTGATCAAAACTATAAGTCTTGATTTCTAGTCTACTATTAGCTAAGTCTTGGACTAGGATAGAAAGAGTAGTTGAGCTCAAGACTCCATGGCAATCATCATACAAGACGAATAACTACTCAAGGAACTGGTGGACTTCGTCGACTAAAAGGTATGTGGAGACTTGAACTTATCTATCACTCAAAAGTCTATCTACTCTATCTCCTATCTTGAGACAAAGTTGTTTTTCTATATAGACTATGATTATATGCTATTTCGAGTTGAGTTTATCTCGCTTATTTATTTCTCCAAATATGTGTTGGTAAGCTTTCGCTTTATCCAAGTTCATATTTACCAAGTGACGAAAGTCATGTTATGTTTCAATCACTTGAAACTGGCTTTGACGAAAAATGGTTTGTGAATAACAACTACGTCCTCTAAGAATGTTTCAATGATTGAAATGAGAGTTTAGATTATCTAACCATGGAAGGATATAAACATTGTGTGGTAACACATATGTGTGTAAGTCCTTATTCCTTGAACCAAAGTATGCGTACTTTGCTGCTCAGGAAAACCGGAACCAATTCCGCGTACCAATTCCGCGTACTGTCGGAAGTTCTCGACCCGAGAAAGTCTGCTTGAGTTTGTGAATTGAAAAAAAACTTATTCCAGGTACTTATGTCCGCGTACCAAGTCCACGTACTTAAGTTGGTTATTTTCTAAAAACGATTATTCGTGAACTTAAACTTATATAAACTAAGGAATGCAAGTTTGCAAACCGTGGCTATAAAGTTCATGAATCGATTCGAGTGAATCAAATCGTTTTTGTTTCAATTGAGTCTATTATAAAGATCTAAGCAATTGAACAACTCTCTAACTAGTTCATTTGAGTCATTTGAACTTGTTATGGTAAAGAAGAAGATGGTTGATATGAAAGTGCTCATATGGCTAACCATTTGGTTAACTACTGTTGAACCAACTAAATGTACATGTTTGGGTACAATTACACAAACCTAAAACGTGCATTTCATTTGTGTGTAACAAGCTAAGTTTCGATCTAACGGTTGAAAGATATTAGCTTGAATCTAATCAGGTTTTCATCTAACGATGAATATTGAATGCTTTGTTACCAAGGTAACTTAGATTGCAAACCCTGATTTGAAAGACTATATAAAGGAGAACTCTAGCAACTGGGAAACCTAATCCCACACCTCCTGTGTGATACTAGTTGTATAAGCTAGAGTCGATTCTCCTTTAACCTTAGGTTTCTGTCGAGACCCTGTAGGTTAACGAATTGAAGACTTCATTGGGATTGTGAAGCCAGACCGATACTACTTTCTCGTAGTTGTGTGATCTGATCTTGATGTTTGTATCGTACTAAGTACAATCGTAACGATTGGCTTGAAATTGATTTCTTCGATAGGCAAGATATAAAAGTAATCACAAACATCTTCGTCTCATCGTTTGTGATTCCACAATATCTTTTTTCGCCGCTTCGATTAAGATTATTGTGAGGTGATTGATAATACTAGGCTGTTCTTCGGGAATATAAGTCCGGGTTATCAATTGGTTCCTGTTCACCTTGATTTATCAAAAGACGGAACAAAACTCGTAGGTATTTCTGTGGCAGACAGATTTATCTATTACCTTTCTGTGTGATACAGATTTGTTTATTAAAGTCTTCGACTTTGGGTCGTTGCAACTCTTAGTTGTGGGTGAGATCAGCTAAGGGAATCAAGTACGTAGTATCCTGCTGGGATCAGAGACGTAAGGAGCGCAATTGTACCTTGGATCAGTGTGAGATTGATTGGGTTTCAACTACAGTCCAGACCGAAGTTAGTTTGTAGTAGGCTAGTGTCTGTAGCTGATGTTATTTTCAATTGAGTTGTAGTAAAAAGTTCGTTGAGACTTGTGAAAGCAATAGATTTTAGACTTATAAAACTTAAAAACAAACAAAACTTAGCTCAAAATTTGATTGCAAGATATTAAAATAACCAAGACACTGATTCCACTATTACACATGAATGAATGATGGTAAATAATCCAAAACTCTAATTATCTTTTAAGTCCCTT
This sequence comes from Papaver armeniacum, assembly GCA_023531295.1. Lineage (NCBI taxonomy): Eukaryota > Viridiplantae > Streptophyta > Magnoliopsida > Ranunculales > Papaveraceae > Papaver > Papaver armeniacum. The sequence continues at coordinate 521,239 of JAJJWW010002757.1, read as the reverse complement.
ATTTCTTACTTCACAAATAATCAGGCAAATTCTCAAAAATTAATTGTATCCCCTAAGCATAGATTATCTAAACAAAGCATAACCTATCTAATTGAATCACAACTAATGAAGAAAATTTTGCAAACAATTACAAACTCTGCAAAAGCAGTGATTGAGTGAATTATAAATTATAAATTAGAGAAAATAAATAATTACCAACTATTCATGCGTAAATAGCTTCCTCATTGCCTTGGTTGTGAGAGAATTAGCCTCTCATCATGTTGGAAACACGCTCAAAAATCATTTTTATTGCTCAAAGGGTGTTTACAAAGATGAAAAGGGAGAAGAAATTATAAAACCGGGTTTGTAACAGTTTTATTTGTTACAAACTGAACTGTTACAGAGAACGATAGAAACTAACTGTCGTAGTCACTGTAGCATATAAGACTGTCTTCAAAACTATCGCATTCACTGTAGCGAAAACGACTGTCACTGTGCGTCTAATGTTCTTGGTGTTCTTGGTAGCAGCAGAAAATGGTGTATCGCTGCAACTTGAGTTTCTTGACTCTGTGATGTTCTAAATTCTCCCCAAACTCTCTCTATCCCTTGTACGCATCCCCTACTCCTCTTTTATACCCAACAGGACAAAGAAATCACGCGTAATAACTCCAAAATATCTTCATTAACTCTGTTTATTATCTTCTTCCTTTCACGGGAATAATTTCCTTTTTTTTTTATCTTCCACGCGTTCTCAGCTGTCAAACATTCCTTATTTATCTTCTTCATGCATCTCTGTAGTGCAAAACACTCCAAACTGATGCATTACACGCCTCAAACTCGTGTCAAATTCACTTGAACCCGTGAAAGCTTGTGTCCACTGTTTTGGATTGAAACACGTTATCAGCCAAATTTTGTCCAAACAAACACTCATACCAACATTCTATAGTCATATCGCGTCTACCCATGAAGTTTCAGCGATTGAGTCTACCTCTAACCCATCCAAAATACGATCGACAAATCTGCCAGGAGTGAAACTCGTTTTCCCGCCAAAAATGAAAATTCAAATGAAGAAGATGAGATGCCCCCTATCCTGAACTGGGGTGTGAATAGCAACTGGGTGCCCCTTAGCAATTGAGGTGCCCCTTATCCAATGTGGGAGTCCGCTTAGCAAATGTCCTCCGGGGGTCCAAAAAGCACTTTTTTAGCAACTTTTTCCACACAAGTGTATTTCTCCAAAAACACCTACACAAACATAAAAACACCATAATAAGTACAAAATCAAGCACTAACAATAGAGACACCGAGGACAATTCAGACACAAAAATGTGTTTATCAAATACCCCCAAACTTATTATTTGCTAGCCCTCGAGCAAATCCAATCTAGAAAAATAAAAATGACCACACTTAGCACGTGCAATATGCCGTTAAACCTCTAGGTGGCCCTAACGGAGGAGTGTTGTCTCCGGAGGGTTTACCAGAGGTGTACCCACAAAACCTTTACTCCAGACCCTAACTATCTACGCAAAACCTTGGAAGGCACTAAAGAATCTCCTTGGTTGGCATATTCTCTTTGACTATAGGAGGAAGTACCCTGATGCGAAATTCCAATTGTTGTACACGAGTTTGCACTCAAGCATACTAAAATTCATATAAAGTGACAGAGCTCTACTCAGATAGTTTCTAGACATCATAAACCGGAGTCAACCAATCACATGGATAGATTAAGAAGATGGATGTAGAGAAAAACGTAGATGATATTGACTAAGGTGAACCTATCCTAATGGACTGAGATACTGGTCTGGACTAATATCAACACACTGGCATATACAAGGGAACCAGTGGTCGATGATCCTAACTCTAGGTCAACTCAGCTGGCATATACAAGGGTACCAGTGGTCGACTCTATTTCACCCTAGCAAAAGTTAAAAGAAAAAAAGAAGTGATCAGGATTCTTTCGATGTTTCCATCACGAGATATGGCGAAACTACCATGTTTTTTTTTTTTTTTTTTTAACACCTGAGCTCTGTGCTTTTATGAATAGACTCTTTAGATGTTTCCATCTAATCAGATTGGTTCCTCAACTCCTACAACCAAGATGCTTCCATCCACTTAGATTGGTTAGTGCTAACCTTAATAAACATAAATTTCTAGGCTCTGGAGTTTATTTATTCTAACAAAAAGGTAATAAAAAGTTTCTACCCCACCCCCAAACTTAAATCTAACATTGTCCTCAATGTTTCTAATGAAAGAGCAATACCAAAAAGTAAAGTAACATGAGGAATCAGTAAAGAGAGAAGTCGGAAAGATAGTACCTGGGTGAAGAGAGAAATCAAAAACTAATATACAACATACAATCGCCTCGATGGTAAATCAAGGGTAAACAGGGTCCTCCAGAGGGACCTCCTCAACATCACCTGTAGGAAAGGGCTCTAAAAAGGGTTTCAATCTCTGATCGTTAACCTTTAAAGAACTACTACCATCTGGTGTCTCGATCTCAACAGCTCCATGAGGAAAGATAGTGCGAACAATAAAAGGACCCGTCCACCGAGAACGTAACTTCCCAGGGAAAAGATGCAAGCGGGTATCATACAGAAGAACTTTTTGACCTGGATAAAATGACTTCCTTAAAATATTTCTATCATGCACAAGTTTCATTTTGTTCTTATACTCCTTAGCACTATCGTAAGCATCTATACGAATCTCTTCCAACTCATTGAGCTGGAGTTTCCTATGGGCTCCTGCCTTGTCAAGTGAAAAATTTAGTTGCTTAACAGCCCAATAAGCTCTATGTTCTAACTCAACAGGTAAATGACATGCCTTTCCATACACAAGCCGATAAGGCGACATTCCAATGGGGGTCTTAAACGCAGTACGGTAAGCCCATAAGGCATCAGTAAGCCTAGACGACCAGTCTTTCCGATTAGGATTAACTGTTTTCTCTAATATACGTTTTATCTCCCTATTGGAAACCTCTACCCGACCACTAGTCTGTGGATGATACGGGGTAGCTACCTTATGTGTAATACCATATTTCTTCATCAAAAGCTTAAAAGGTCCATTACAAAAGTGCGACCCACCATCACTTTATAGCCCGCGGTGTACCAAAATGTATAAGTATATTATTTTTAAAGAACTCAGTCACAACCCTATGGTCATTGGTCTTACACGCAACCGCCTCAATCCACTTAGAGACATAGTCTACAGCAACAAGGATGTATAAGTTACCAAAAGAATTAGGAAACAGACCCATAAAGTCAATACCCCACACATCAACGACCTCAACGATTAAAATAGGGTTCAAGGGAATCATGTTCCTACGGGAAATGGTTCCTAATTTCTGGCAACGTTCACAAGTAACACGGTAACTGTGAGAGTCTTTAAACAACGAAGGCCGTAGAATCCACACCTTTGATATCTTAGCAAAGCAGTCTTCTTACCACTAAAGTGACCCCCACAAGCATGATCATGACAAAAGGAAATAATACTTGGACTGGTCACTCTCGGTATACATCTCCTAATAATCTGTCCGGACAATACTTAAACAAATAAGGATCATCCCAAAGGAAGTGCTTAACCTCGGCTAAAAACCTAGAACGATCTTGTTTACCCCAATGTTGGGGCATTCGACCAGTAACAAGATAGTTCACTATATTCGCATACCAAGGTAATTGGGTAACAAAGAACATTTGTTCATCAGGAAAACTATCCCTAATAGGAGGAGAATCATCAGGGGTATCCACAACAAGCCTAGACAAGTGGTCTGCTACTACATTTTCTGCACCTTTTTTTGTCTCTAATGTCTAAGGAAAATTCCTGTAATAAGAGGATCCATCTAATCAATCTAGGTTTAGTATCCTTCTTGGAAAGAAGATACTTCAAAGCAAAGATGATCGGTGAAGATTATGACCTTAGAACCTAAGAGATAGGGTCTAAACTTGTCTAAGGCAAACACAATGGCTAACGGTTCCTTCTCCGTAGTGGTATAGTTCAACTGGGCATCATTCAGAGTTCTGCTAGCATAGCAAATCACATGAAGTAATTTGTTTTCTCGCTGACCTAGCACAACACCAACAGCATAATCTGAAGCATCGCACATGATCTCAAAGGGTAGGTTCCAGTTGGGTGCCTGGACTATGGGGGCGGTAGTGAGTAAAGTCTTAAGCTTCTCAAAAGCCTCTAAACAAGTATCATCAAAGACAAACTTAACATATTTTGCAAGCAAATTGCAAAGAGGTCTAGAAATCAAGCTAAAATCCTTAATGAATCGACGATAAAAACCTGCATGCCCTAAGAATAACCTAATATCTCTTACGGTTTTTGGGACCTGTAAAGTTTTTATAAGGTCAACTTTGGCTTTATCTACCTCTATACCCTTAGAAGATACGATATGCCCTAAAACAATTCCTGATCGAACCATGAAATGACATTTCTCCCAATTAAGCACTAGATTCTTTTCCTTACACCTAGTCAACACTAATGACAAATGATGCAAGCACTCATCGAAATACGAACCAAACACTGAAAAATCATCCATAAAGACCTCTAAGAACCGTTCTACCATATCTGAAAATATGCTCATCATGCACCGCTAAAAAGTCGCAGGGGCGTTACATAGCCCGAAAGGCATGCGTCTATACGCAAAGGTACCAAAGGGACAGGTAAAAGTGGTTTTCTCCTGGTCTTCTGGGGAAATAACGATCTGATTATAGCCAAAGTTGCCATCTAAAAAGCAGTAATGACTATGTCCAGCTAATCTCTCTAGTATCTGGTCGATGAAGGGAAGGGGAAAGTGGTCCTTCCTAGTGACCTTGTTCAATTTCCTATAGTCAATACAAACACGCTAACCCGTGGTCACTCGGGTTGAGATTAACTCATTATTATCATTCTGGACTACAGTAATACCGGATTTCTTGGGAACAACCTGAACGGGGCTGACCCACTTTGATGCGTGTCGTAACCACAACAAATTAATTAATATTTTTCCACCTAATTAACAAGTAATATAGTGTAGTTAAGTTCGTTCCCACGAGGAGCAAGAGATTCTAGTTGTAAAAATTGTCACAAAAGGGGGGTGTAAAAAGCAAAAGAAAATAAACAAAGCAATTAAAAGATAAAGTTGAAATCAATAAGAGAGACAAGATCAAGGAATCCTTCTTCGTTACAAAACAATGATTCAAGTTATGTTTTTCATCCACATGTTATTAGTCACAGATTATCACCAACCGTAGGATAGCAGGTTCGCTTAGCTAGCCCCAAAATCCCTTATTTCACTGAGTAACAAGTCCGCTTAGTTATCAGATTCTATTCAAAAGAACCACCTTGAGGTTCGCTTACAAGATGTAATTCCCTGAATGCATTAAGATCTATGAATTTAGGTTTAGTACTAGTAGTTAAACTCGGTTCGCTTGGTCCACTTTCTAGCGTTGTTTTTACACACAATCGCTCCACGGAATCCCTCCGCAAGGTCTCGTGTTTTCTACTTGTGTAAAGTGTCGAGAACGATTACTTATTCCCTAACTTATACTAGATTTAGGTTGAATTAACAAATCAATTTAGCGTGCACTCTAAATAACCAATCAAACAACCATGAATGTATAAACATTCCTATTAGTAAAAACAAACGATAATCATGTGAAGAACTTCAAGATAGAATTGAAACAAAACTCAAAACATGTTAAGAACTAGGAATTCATCCTCAATCAATAAGAAAATTAGCTACTCATGTTTTTGAAATTCACACAAATAATAATTAAAAGGAGAATTTTTAAAGTTCACACAAATAATTAAGAAGAATTGAAAAGCAAGCAAAAACACAAGTGTTGTGTGTGTAGAGAGGTGTGTAAAAGATATATAAAAGTGTGTAGAGAACTTCTCTACTTATAGGCTTCAATGTTCTCCAAATCTTCCAAGGAATAAAACCCCTTTCCTTTAGCAATTCAATTTCCAAATTCAAGTCTTCCTCATCTTCCATCTTCTCTTTCCAAATTTGACCCAAATTCTCCATCCAATTCCAAGTCCAAGTCTTCACACCCATGAGTAGAATCCACACAAAAATCTGTAATTTTGGTCGCCGGAAAGCTGGTATTATGACCGGAATCCGGTCGGAATAGTCGCCGGAATCTTCTTCTCCGTCGACAGAATATTCCGTCACGACACCGTCCAAGTTAACGGTCAAACGTGTCAAGCTGTCAGTCAATGAGGGTCAAGTCAGAAGGTCAGCCACTGAGTTAGCTGATCTGAGGCTGTCTTACTCACGAGTTGGATCGGTCATCGGCGGAAACGAGTTAACTCGTCGGTATGGAAATCCGACAGAGTTCTGTTTATTTCTGGGCATTTCCTCAGGCCGAGTTCAGGCCAATTCCCTGTAACAATCCTACACATACATCTAGTTGAGAGTTCAACAACATCATACAGGATCAACTTCGCATCATCAGCCCCTTATTTGTCACCACCGATCAATGGCAGTAGATGCTCTCTGGAACCAAACCCACTCTCAATCTCTATCAATTCTTTCAATCCACCACCAGCAAACCCCAATCGCGACATCAATAACATCTCTGCCACTCTAATTTCTCGAACCTCAGATGCCTTCATTCAACAACAGCTACTTCCATTTCTTCTCTGTGTTCTTCAATCGACTAACAGAACCCATCATCCTTCTTCTCAACATCACAGCATCACCATCTTGGCTCAAACAGCACCAGATCCCCAAACTCTGAGCTTAAATTGCACTCCTTCTAATCCTAACAAAACCCATCTTTTATTCTTCTCAGAAAGCTCAAATCAACCCTCAATCCGAGTTGAACCCATTCAATTTACCGATTCAATCACCACCTTGTTCTTGGCAGCAAATTTCCCATCTGAGTTCATCTTAGAACCCTCAGATTTATCTCCTCTTTCCGATCTCCATCATCTCGCCTCTGTCGATCTTCAACCAAACCCTTACTGTCGATTTCGTATCCATCTCTCATGAACTAACAGCTTCAATTCAGTCTTCTTCTTTTCCAATCGATCTCGATACTCTCCTCCATCTGTGGCTTAACAAAAATAGCTTCATCTGCTCATCTCTATTCTTCTTCATTCTGCCATTAAATCCCTCAAGTTATCGGAATGTTACTCGATCCCAATAGCAGCAGCCACTGCTTTTAACTCTTCTCTCTCTTTCAGGTGCAAAAATTATTTGAGAAGATAAATATCTGGATTCAGGTTTAGGGTTATAAATTGGGTTTGTTATCCAACACCTGGTCACCTTGATAAGGGATAACTAAGCTGGTTGTCCCTTAACCTCAGCTAGTATATGTTTATTACTCCTCCAAAAAGAGTTGCCCCTTAACCTTTGGTGGGCTCCATATATCACTTGCCTATAAGATGACAATTTCGCCCTTTTTACTAAATTTGGGTGATTTCTTCTTCTTTTCTTCCGTGCGACTCCATAGTAGCTATAAAACTCAAAACAAGCGTAAAATACATAATTTACAAGAAAAATAACAAAGAAAGCATAAACAATAGATAGTAAATAGGATGTATTCTACACCCTATCAGATTCCCCCATTATTCTACACACTAGCAAATAAAATACATATTCTACGGCCGTTCTATTGCGATCACTGTCACCTTGACCCTACTATTTAGTAGTTGATCATGTATAAAATTTTAAATTCTAACTCTTATAAGAAGCGATCTTCAAAAATCTTTGTTTGGGTATTCAATTGAAGATATTTTTATGTATTCTATGTATTAAGTATAAAAAAGATTTTGAAAAGGATGATTCACCGTTTATATGAATTAACAAAAAAGAAAATGGAAAAAACGAATTAAATAAAAATTTAAATATGTAGTGCTCAAAACCGTTTTGGATAACTACTCTTTCACCTTAATTGTCGTTTTTCTTTAGTGACAACTCGAAGCACAGACCCGTTCCACCTTTGTAAAGTTTGGAGCTTCAAAAAGTAATCCCATGAATCACTTTCAAGCTACCATAATAAATCACCATCTACGATTCAGCACCACATGAAGAGCTTAGTAGTATAGTAAGAATAACAAAAATGAATGTAGAGTTTCAGTTAGAAAACATTACCATAACATCTACCGGTGCATCTTCAAGGACTTCCTCCCAATTTGCAGGTGTTTCCCCTATTTATGACAATATCCCAGGTTAAACTTCTGCCTGTAAACAGATAAAATCTTTCACTGAAATAAAAAACACCTAAGCAAAAACATGGGCAAATGAGTACCACAAATATAAAAAGTTGAAATTCTAAACTTTCATCTCTGCTATAAAGGTTGGAATTAAATAGAAAGACTGTGAAGGAAGCCTTGGGAGCGACATGGGACCTCGTCTAGAATCAACTTTATCTAAATCCTTTGACCCTTCTTTTAATCGCAGTATTGGAAATCAAAATGCTTAACCCATTTAAAAAATACTAACGAATCCCAGGGGTACTTAATAGTATCTACCTAATCATAGAAAGATGAAATTAATCAATCAAAAAGTCAGGATAGCAATCGAGTATTTTTTTTTTTTTGGGTGCACAACAAGCCAGGTATTTTTGCAATCTTACTAACTTGGGAGCACAACCTTGTGGCTATGATGTAAACAGGAGGAATACATGTTTGACCGTTATTGCATCCCTGCTCTCCTGCAACAATTATCCTTGTAGCAGCATTTCTTTCAAGTCCCAAAAAGTATTTTTATGTCAGTTCATGACATAAGGTCAAGAAAAAGAACTCTTAAGTATCAACTTGTGTATGAGTTAACCACGAAACGCGGCGAAGGTAAGTACTTATGCTCCACATGATATGTCTGTAGCAGTTTCGTTTAACAGGACTTCCCAAAATCTCGAGGCCATATTCCATTATTTAGAAGTTTATTGGAAAATCCAACATAAAGAAACAAACCAAATAAGACGTTGGATCAATCTAGTTGCTGAATTAGTGATGCTGTTATCACGAAGTGAGAATTGTTTTTATCATCAAAGTAGGAGATGAAAACAGTTTAAATCAAAAAGCACCACCAATTAGTAAAAGCTAAAAGTACATTATTATAAGATATTAAAATGACTGTAAAAAGGAAAACAAAGAAGACCAATTAAGCTCTTAAACATGTCAAATGCACATTCAAATCCGAGACTCACCCTTTAATATCCTTCTACTTGGTTCATTATCTATTCAAGATAGTAACCCAAAATGCCTTGCCAAAAATTAGACCCAATTGAACTGAATGCATGCTATAGGATATGGAGGCTACAACCACAACATGTTGTCAACAACCAAAACCCCATGAAAAAAAGGGTTTGTAATAGACTATCAAACTGTGATTCCCACTTTTACTCAACGATTCTCAAAGCAACGTAAAACAATAGCCATGAGCATTTGATAAACACATGTTAAACAACAATACATTTCTGATACCACAAATCACAAACCCAAAATCGAGTTAATTACACAAAAAGAATAACAAAAGGAATATACTCTAGATTCTACTTCTCCTCCCCTGCTCAAAATATCATCAAATTAATTCCACTCAAATTATGTTTTAAAACAAAAATTATCGTAAAAATCTTACCTTTATCTTTGAAGAACCTTGAGTGGAACTGTCTTTGATGTCCCATCCTTCGAGTCCTTCCTAAAATCGAACATATATTATCAAATAACATGGCTTGAAAAGCGAAACAGGGTATAGAGAGAAAGAAAAGGAGAAATCCTGACCTCAGTTTCACAATTATAATCACCGAGATGATGATCAAAATTATCAACAGGAAAAACACTTAAACCCTAGTCTATTAGACCCGAGGAATGTGAGAGATTTGTTTGGATCGTGATTGATAACGTGCCTACAACCCCAAATCAATGACATTATACCCAGGTTGTTAACCAATCTACAAAAACAGAATTCAATTACCCAAAATTTGCAAAACCTCATCAACAAAATTACATAAACAAACAAATTCAACCCGTAACTCAGTAATGTGAAACAAAAAACCCAAGATATCAAATTGATAAAGTATTATTTGTTAGAATGATAACCCAACACCCATTAAACTACTTCAATTTTTTAAATTAAACACCATATTGAGAAACTCCCAAATTTACTCCTAAATATATGAAACCCTAGGTTCCAATTTCTAAAATCATTGCATCAATCAATTACTATTAAAAAAATCTATTCTTACCAAACAAATTCCTTCAAGTTGAACTGAAATCAACAAAAAGAAGATGAAGATGTTGCGATGATTGCTCATGAATAATAAGAAGATGTCGTGGTTCACAGGGGATCGGAAAAAGAAAAAGAAAAACGGAACAAAAAGCCTGTTTTAGGCCTCTAGATCCGACGGTCACCAATAGTGTCATCATCTCAACGACTCCAGATAGTCCCGAGCGTGACCCCACCTATTCCACTTGACCCGCATTCCCTTCCCGTAACAATCCTGAAAATTCCCAGCCGTCCAAGTCAAACTCCATCCGGATGATCCCGACCGCCTGACAATTTTCGGTAAGTCCTGTCCACCGATTGACTCTTTGATCAAGGAGACAAAGACCACCTTTTTTTATAACAATGATTCACGTGCGTTTGCTAGTAATTGATTGTAGGTGTAAGGATACAGCTATAGCCGGGTAACTTAGGGATACTATATTCCCCCTCAGCTACATTAGACCGAAATCTAATAGTAGGTGACTGTGAAGTGGTTTAATTCAACGAATATTGAAAACTAGTTAGACTAGGTCTGTAACCAAAAGTAAAACTTTTGAATACACCTTATCAATTCTGTGGTTTTATCTCTCTAATGTGATTTTGATTGTTGTAGAAAAAGTGGCAAAAAGATTCGTTCACCTCAGACTTGTGACTATTCGATTTTATAACTAATTCTAAAATAAACTAAAAAATATGCAGAAGATGATAACAATATTATGAGAGACTGGGACTCAGGATTCCACCATACAACATATTTATGTGATTCATATATTAATTCTAAGCAATTATAGCTCAAATGTTGACTCTGATTCTTTGCCAAAAGTAGATTTTCAAAGTAATGACTGTAAATCGAAAGCATTGAACATCAAACGTCTTAAACTAAGCATGACCCATCAATTGAAATCACAACCATTCAATGAAAACCATAAATTCATTAATAATCAATGGAAAAAGTCATAAAAAAATTAATTATATTTACCACAAGCATGAAATATGGCTTCCTCCATCATCCTAGTATTGGAGTTTAGCTCCTCATGTTGAAAACACTCTCAAAAGATTTATTCATGGCTCAAAAAGTGTTTACAATAAAGAGAAGAAAAGAAAACAAAATAACATAGAGAATTGCAACGTTTATATTCGTTGCAAAGAAGAAATAAACCTCAACAAATATAAGTGTCTCTTTTCTGTCGTTGAAGATGAAAAAAAAAATCATTGTTTTTCCGGATAGTCTCCTCTGCAATTTGCGACTGACTTAGTTGGTAAGTCATTCGTCTTCTTCTTCTTATTCTTACCTATTGGTGTAGAACTCGCCTGCATTTTTCCGCAGCTCTGGTTTCTTTTCTGCTCCACCCCAAAACTCTCGATATCCTTTGTTTAGGTCCCAAAACTCTTATTTATACACATCATGCGAAAAATGTCACGAGAATATCTTCCAATTGAAAAGACGAGGTACCCAAATACACCACAATCTTTCGAATTTCTACCTATAAGTCCGGTATCTTAAGTGATCGTATATGGATAGAGTCGAGACAATACAACTTAAGTCCTATACCTTGTGTGATTGTTTATGGACTAGGTCGAAACAATACGACAACAAGATATTTACTTGACAATAGTTACGACAACATCCGACAGACTATTATGATCAATGTCAAGTAATTCGGATTAACGTACGTGTGTAATTTACTTAATTATAATAATAATTATAATACGGAAAACAAAGTAAATGACACAACAAGATTTTGTTAACGAGGAAACCGCAAATGCAGAAAAAACCCGGGACCTAGTCCAGTTTTGAATACTCTCATAATTAAGCCGCTATACAAAATCTAACATCAACTTCATATAGTTGAGACCAAGTAGACTACCCTAGCTACTTAGTTTCCTCAGTATCCCTACGCCTTCGAATTCTAGAGTCACGCACGTGAATCACCAATCCTTTTGATCGTATTCCAAACAATAAAGGATAAATCTGTTTGGTTACCACTCTATTCAATCTTGGTAATAAGATATTAATGAGTCGTTGACAAAGGCTCTTCTGTTTAATCCAATAAACTCCTTTGTCTGGTTAGATCAACCTAAATTTTGATTACCCAAATAACCAAACTCTAGATTTGTAATCAATCAATATAGATCTCAAAGAGAAACTATAAGGTGATGCCGATCTCACGTAACTAGCCAATCAAGTCTATCAACGACAAACACGATTCTAGTTGGATCCTATCTGATCAAGTTTTGTGCACTATATTCACAAGTTACGAAAACTAATAAGAAAAATTTCGTCATCTTCAGATCTTCATTTGTCTTCAATAATAACATGCACAACACCACTTGAATCCTCTTGTGACCAATCACACACATAATGGAGTCTGTTAACAATGGATTATTAATCGCTGTCGTATGTGTCAAAAATAATTTCACTTTCCTAAAGTATATGATAAGAAAGAGTTCGTTTCCATAGAGAGGCAATGCAGTTATTATGTATTCAATTTCTTAAGTAACCAATTGGGGGGATTTATGATTTTTATGTAAGCAATAAAAGTAAATCAAAAGCAAAGTAAATTGGAGAAATAATCAATGAGAGAAAGATATTGGTCAAGGAATTCATCTTCAATCTTAAACAAGTGCTTGCATACATGATTAGAATTACATTTTAATCTATTTTATTATCAAAAGCCCTAGACTATCAAGTGAGCAAGATAATCCGTTAATTTCCTAAGTTCATCAACACATATTAGAGCTGCATATGTGAATTATACCTAAAGAACAACCTAACGCCTTGCGCTAATTAAGTTCAATTCCTAGGAGCATTAAGTTTTGGAAATAGGTTAATCAATGCAATTGTCTTACATTGCGCATGACAATTTGTACAAGGGTCAAACTCTACATATGATCACAAGAGTGTATCACTACAAACCGTGATCATATCATGCTACTTGTATTTAGGGTTATCGCTTGATGATAAACCCTCAATTAGCTATGGACAAGGATGCAAGTTCAATTAATTGGCCACTTAACTAAACAAACGTCTAAATCCTATCACAATACATCAATCATGTGATTATAGAAGTAGTAGAAGTTTGAACAAAAACAAAGAGAGAAAACTAATACATAACTCAAGCACAAGTTATAGATATATGACTACATCCTTAATCAATAAATAATAAATTAGCTACTCATAGATATGGAGTTCATCAACATAATAATAATGAATTAAAGAAGATGAAAGCAAAGCAAATCCTAGTAGCGTAAACAAAAGCGGCTCTCTCCTTAGCTCCAAGTAGAATACGTGATAACCAAAAGAACTAGAAGACTTTTCCTTTTTGTAGCTTTCCTTCAACTTTTAAAATTAGGTCCAATCTCCAAAATCCAATACAAAGATGTCCACCAAGCCCATATGTGAGGAATACCCATGTGAAAATATGTCCCAAAAGTGGTCACCGGAAAACTGGTTCCATCACCGGAACCTGATCGGGAAAGTCGTCGGCAAGCATCTCAGGTGATCGGAAAAGTCCACCCAGTCACCGGTCAAATGATCCAACTCATTCAAAGTCACCGAGTCATCCATAGATTGAGTCAGGGGATGAGTCAGTTGACTAACTCGGCTAACTAGTCTAATTTGCAAAGGCCTGAGCCATTCAAGCGCCTAAACTTGTGTTGTGCCATGATGGTGCTGCATTCTGCACCTGCACTGCTATCTCTGTTATTCAAACCAACACTCAGCTTCATCACCAACTCAATTTAACACCACAAGCTCATTCTGCAGTTTCTTAACCTAATCAGCTTCATTTCTTGCAGCAACAACCACTTCCTACTCCTCATTCATAAGCTGCAAGTAACAAACTGCAGCTGCAATCCATTTCCTTGTATACCCATGCCTGTTATTCCATTCATCACTGACTCATATCACACCACCATTTCCCTGGCAAACAACTCCATCCGCAACTCCCATTTAGTTGCACCTCTTCTTGAAACTTACAAGTCAAAGCAACAACAAGAAGTTTAGACCAAACCCATCCGCAATCTTCTAGTATCCAAGCCATAACAAGACTGCAACATCATACATTCCATGTAATCTTCACCAAACTGCAGCTGTTGCTCACCACCATCATTGTAGTTGCAGGAAATCCTACACTACACCCCTCACAAGATTCCACACAATCAAACCATTTTAAGATGTACAATTATAATTTTTATTGATTAACTTCTTGAATGTTTACAAGATAAAAGGTAAAAGAGCTAAAGAAATTACAATCATTATAAACTTTCTCTCTCTTAATGACTTGCCCAACACTCGAAAAAAAGATCTCTTTCCTATAGGCCTGTTCGGCTCTTTATATAGGGTATTACATAATGGATGACAGCTAAGCTGTCCTTTATTTTCGGGAACGATTTGCGAAGTGTCGCAAGTGTACAAATGCATAATCTCGCGACACTCCTAGATCTCGCTAGGTCTTCACACCTTTCTCGTGTTCTCGCGTCGTCATCCATTGCGTCACTTATTTTATTCTGTCCACGACGCCTTCGCTACGTAACGTTTATGAATTTCGCAGAGGTGTTGGTGTTGCGATATTCTGATCCTACATCTTACCTCTTCTCATGTCTTCTCTGCGAAGAAGAGAATGTCATGAGAATTATTATTTTCAAACTGCCGCAACTATTCATTTCTTTCCATCAATCTACCGCCAGGATTCCGTGAATTAGGCGTAACTGCCTACACGTGTCAAAATCTCCCCTTTTTACCGGTACATTTAATGTTAACCGGTCACTTTTTTCTTGTCTATTTAAGGAGAAATTCTCCATGAGGATGTTTCCTTTCTTTTATTTCATCTTCTTCATCGTCTGCAACTTTTTACCGCTATTTTTCTTTCTGCAATTCTTCATCGTCTTCCTGCTATTGTCTCTCTCGCTATGTTCTCATCATCTTTCTCACTCTTGTTTCTATGGAGCCATCAAGGTTTGTTAATTTTGCCAAAATTGATCTTTTTGTGATTGATCTCTTCTATCAAAATTGTTTTATCCTAATATTATTCTTTCTCTAATGATTCCCGTGCTGTTTTTGTTTCAGTAAGAATAAATCTAACACCAAGTTCATAGTTCTAAACCCTAATGTTCCCGTGGGCTCGCAACCGAAAATCGCTGTTACTAAAAGGAAGCCTGCGAATAGCAAGGTATTAAGAAACACTTATTCTTCTAATAACAATATTGTTGCCTCTGTTTCTTATTTGACTTGTGATTCGCAGGATGATAAAAATATTGATAGATCCCCCAAGAAACCTCGCCGTTCTAAAAATGTTGAATCTTCTATTTCCTTTCCTGTATTCAAGCTCATAACTCCTCCTGCGATATCTTCGCAAGATAAACCAACACCTCCTGTGATATCTTCGCAAGATAAACCAATACCTTCTGTGATATCTTCACAGGATAAACCAACACCTCCTGCGATATCTTCGCAAGATAATTCTACTTTGGTTATCTCTGAAAATGTCGCTGCCGATTTTCCTCCTATACCTGAGTTTTCCATAAATGAAGTCCCTCAAGATGAACCCTTCTCTTCTTCTATTATTAATGCTTCTGCCTCACCCCCAATCATTGACCTTCAGCAGGTTTCCTCTTCTCATGACATTCCTATGACCAAAGATGATTCTTCTGAGTCTATTCCTCTTACTAAAGAAAACCTGGAGGGAATGGATGTAGCTTTCAAAGTTTTATCAGATATCATGAATGACGCCAAGAAGACCTCCATTGATCCCATCAAGTCTAGTGTTTGCGAGTCTTTGAGTAAATACTTTAGTTCTGACAGGATGTCGCAAATGTCTTTAGAACAAGAAATTAAAGTGCTGAAGAATAATCTTCAAGATATGACTGCGAAGTGTGACACTCTTCATCTTGAGAATCAGAAACTTCAAAACGTTTCATTGGATCGCGATAATCTTCGCAAGAAGAACGAATAATTAAAAGGTATTACACTCCATTTTTTTTTTTTTTTTTTTTTTTTTTTTTTGAAAACCTTGTTCGCCTTTTAAGCTTTAAACCAGAAGCGAAAAATGGAGATATATCAGTTGGAATCTGTCGTTGAAGAAACTCGAATGGATAGAGATGCTTGGATGAAGCAATATAACCAACTAGATAATCTTCATTCGTACTCTGTTGATCAAATAGATAACCTTACCAAAGAGAATGCTCACTTAGTTCAGAAGTAAGACTCTTATTCTTTGGCTAAATCTAATTTGGAGTTGGAAACCTTATCAGATGAGAATGGAACTCTATCTCAAGAGAAGCGAGTTTTGTTAAACAAGGTGGTGATTTCTTCACAACAGCTTGATGTCTGTCAAAAATATGTAATGAACAAGAACAATCTCTCTGTTCGCTGAGAAGTAAACTCAAAGAAGTCACCACTTGAGAGGGATAAGCTTATTCAGGTATAATAACTTTAAGTGTGAAAACAAGCCAACTCAAGGATCAATATTCCAAGTTAAAAGAATCCTACTCCTCCCTTGCTAAGGAGAATACCTTACTTGTTTCTAACGAAAAGAGTTTTCATTCTCGATTCAAAGATCTGGTTGGAGATAATTTTGATAGTGCCATGGATCATTTGGAGAGTAGTTGCTTGGATTTGACCCAACATCTTATCTCGCAAAAGGAAGGTAGTCATAAAATTTGACTGCCTCATCCGTTTTTTCTTTGTCTAGTTTTCTTATGATATCCTTTTTTTGCGAATTCTTTATTTGTATAACTCCGTTGTTCTTCATTTTTGCAGAATCTGAGAAAGATCTTCGTTCCTCCCTTTCTACTTTGGAGGATAGCTATGCCAAGATTTGCAAAGAAAATGCGATTCTTGCCGCTACTCTCGCTCGTTCTCGCGATCGGGCCGAAAGGAGATTTGATTACCTCAGTTACTCCAAAGATATCCAGAGTAGAAATCATCAGAAGGCACTTCTTCGCCGCCATCTCAAAGTCAAGTTCTTTTGAATGATGTCTTATTGTCCAAATCTCTTGACCCTGTATCTGTCGAACCTCTGGAAGTTGAGGATGATGAAATCCCTAATTCTCCTGATAGTGACTACGAATACGAAAGCGGTGAAGATCTCGCTAATGAAAAGGTGATCCCATCAAACAATGAAGCTGTCAATAAGAATCCAGTGAAGGGGGTTCTGGCAGGAATGCAACAACTGGCGAAAGTGTGGAAGCTGGTGAAGCTGATAAAATTGTTGAAGATGAAAGAATTAATATTGAGAAATGAACTTCTTTTGTAATTTCATTTCCTTTAGTTTCTTGATCTTCATAACTTCTTGCATATGATGTTTTTTATTTCCTTCTGAAGTGCACTTTTTTGTAAGAAATATTATGTTTTTTTTTTTTGAACAATTCTCATATTGTCTCTTACTTTCTTCTTTGCGATGAATGACCTGCATAAATAATAGTTAATTTTTATAAATCTTTTGTCATATGGTCTTATTTTGCCTTCCTAGTTAAAGGTCTTACTGTGCCATCTCTTGTTATTGCGACAAAATCGCAGGACGTCTTTACACTTTCATGTAAAGACCCATTGATTTTGTCTTATCATTTCTTAGTATTATTGCCTCTGCAGGATAATTTTATTGCGACAATATGACAGGCATAAATTTTCTTGCGAGAATAAAGCCCCATGACATTGCCGTCTTGCGACGAAATCGCAGGACGTCCTTACACTTTCATGTACTGACCCATTGACCTCGTCTTATCTTTGTTTTTTTGTATTATTGCCTCTTCAGGATCATCGCACAAATATGACAAGCCTAAATTTTCTTGCGAAAATAAAGCCTCATGACATTTGCGTCTTAAGACACTTATCAGCTCCCTAATGGAGGGTGCCGCCATTATCATCTCCCTGGTTTCCCCTTCAAGGAGGCGTACATCGGCCATACAAGACTAGCTCCTCCCATCCGGTCTTAACAACAACCAGTTGTTTTCGCAGCCTCTTATCCCTTATACCTATAGGGCTTATGGTTACGAGACTGCACCCTAAGTGGAGTTTTCTTCGGGCCGAGTGCAACATATGCCAAGACTTGCCAAGAATGGCCGAGACACTTCAAATGCCACAGGCACTCTTGGCTCAACCGTGTACCTCGGCGCCTTGATCATACGCTGACTCCTTAGAAGAGACCCTCGGTCGTCCAACCAGGGTATAACCTTATATATATAGTTGGAAATCCAAGGTATCTCTCCTAGATGGGCTTTATTGACCCCAAATCTCCATGACCCAGGTTCCAGGGGCGGTGTAACCTTTTCCCTGAGCCATGTTAACAGATACCCCCTTTTATGACGTACTTTAGATCTTACATTTGCCTCTTACGAAATTTTAATTCGCGAACTAGGGTGTACGCCATAGCAGGTTCGTCCCATTATGATATGTCATTGTTTTTTGGTTATCTCTTGTTATTTTATTTGCGAGATCTTCGCATGTTCTTTCTTTGTTTCGTGCATTTTCGCAATGATTATTTCGTAGCATTTTCATATAAGTTCATTTCTCTTCAACCATACATCATTTCGCAGTCTATTCTTTTCCCACAATCGTCTACGGGTAATATTTCTTCAAGTATAATCTATTCCACGGTCTATCCAATCTGTGGCCCACGTCTTTGCCCTCAGGATCCATTAATCTATATGCCCCTGTTTCGACTATCTCCTTGATGATATAAGGTCCATCCCATTTTTTCGCTTGACTTTGCCACCACTTTCTCGCCGATATACCGGTGTTTCTCTCAATACCAAATCGCCCGGTTGAAATTCGTGTGTCTTGACACGTTTGTTATATTCTCCGGCTAATCTTCGCTGGTAATTCTCCATATCTTTGTAATGCTCTTTCTCTTTTTCTTCTAATTCATCTAACTTGATCAAAATGTTACCCGCACTAAGATTTTTCTCCCAAGCTTCTTTCTTTGTTGTTGGAATAATAACTTCGTCGGAAGTACAAACTTCAACTCCATATGTTAAACAAAAGGGTGACATTCCCGTAGCTTCTCGCTTTGGTTGTATTGTAAGCCCATACTTGCATTATGCACTTGTTCACACCATGCCCTATTATGTCCTTCTAACTTCTTCTTCAAGATATCTCTGCGATTGTTTTATTTGTTGCTTCACTGTCCATTGGCTCAACGGGTATAAAGGAGTTGATTTCCCACACTTTATCTCGAAATGCATTAAGCAACAATTCTATATTTTGTCCCTCAAACCGCTTCCCATTGTCGATACCAACTGTAAGGGATTCCAAATCTGCATATGATGTTTTCGAATATGAAGGTAAAAATATCTTTATCGCGAATGTGTTGTACCGCTTTTACTTATGCCCATTTTGTGAAATAATCTATAGCGACAATCAGATACCTTCTTTGCCCTGTACCTGGTAAAAATGGTCCCACAATGTCTAAACCCCACTTTCCAAAAGGCCATACACTTGTTGAAGAGGTTAATGGTGCTCCTGGTGCATGTATTTTCTTTCCGTGCCTTTGAAAATCTTCGCAACGCCTTGATATTTGTTTCGCATCTTCATGCATATATGGCCAATAATATCCTTGCATTTTCGCCTTATGTGCCAAAGATCTTCCACCACTGTGATTGCCAGCATCCCCACTGTGTAACATCTTTAACACTGCTTCTCCTTCCTTTCGTGTTAAACATCTAAGCGAGGGTCCATTAAAGGATCTTCGATGACAGACCCGTCTCTTAATTCATAATTTGTTGCACGGCTTTTTAATTTGTGCGTCTCTAATCTATTTCTTTGTGTTTCTCCTTTCATCGATATGCATGAAGTTCTCGCTCTCCAATCTTCACTATAGGGCCTTTGTGCTCCATCTTCTATGAGCATCACTTCGTCTCTTGCTCTTCCTCTTTATTGATTGATGGTGATAGAAGTGTCTCGTATTTTTATGCATCTCGCAGCTGGATCTGTCATCATACTTGATATAAAAGCGAAAGCATCTGCGAGTCTATTATCTCTTCTTGATATATGTCTCCATTTTATTTTTGGTATCTTCGCCGACAATTCTTCAACAAGTTTCTTGTATTTTTTCAAAGATGGTTCATTTGTAGTATATTCTTCTTTTATCTGGCGAATAGCTAATTGGGAATCACCGGTGATTCTCACATTCTCCAACTTCATTTCTATTGCGAATTGCAGAGCATGTATTATAGCTTCATATTCTGTTTCATTGTTGGTAGATGCAAATTCCAATCTGAAAGAAAAAGCCATTTTATTGCCTTCTGGCGAAATCAGAACGATCCCAACTCCGTTGCCTTCCCCATTTGATGATCCATATACTAATATTTCCCATCTGTTTGGCTCAGTTAATAAATCCCTTGGATTTCCATGTTCTTCTTCTATATCCATCATTTCTTCCACTGCTTCATCCTCTTCCAAAGGAAATTCTGCTAAAAAATCTGCGACAACTTGTGATTTTGGTGAGGATAGTATTTCATATTTGATTTTGCAATGACTTACTTGAGCATTCCATCTCTCAACCCTTCCTGACCTTTTTGAATTTTTCATTACCGACTCAATCGGTACTTTTGTCATTACCTTAACTGTGTGTGCTTGGAAGTATATGCGAAGTTTAAATGTTGCATAAACTAATGCCAAAATAAGTTTTTCAATTTTTGAATAATTCCTCTCCGCGGCATTGAATGTTTTGCTGATGTAATAGATTGGCTTTTCCACTCCTATGTCTATTCGCAATAATACTGCGCTTAGTGCATGCGAGGTTGTCGCAAGGTAGATTAATAATTCCTCCCCTGCTCTCGCTTTTTGTAAAATTGATATATCCATTAGATGTTCTTTTATTCCTTGTAAAGCCTTTTCACATTCATCTCGTCCATCTAAATTTCGCTCCCTTTTTAAGTATGTTGAAAAAAATGTTTACACTTATCAGATGATCGCGAGATGAATCTTAATAGTCCATTTAACTTTTGCACATCTTTCACCGTTGCTGGCGTTGGCATATCGCGAATTGCTTGTACTTTCTCTGGGTAGACTTGTATTCCTTCTTTTGACACAATGTAACCTAAAAAATTTCCTGATGCAACCCCAAAGGTACATTTTTCTGGATTTACTTTGATGTTGAAATGCCTCATTTGTTCAAAAATTTCCCTCAAGTCCCGTACATGGTCTTTTGCTTCTTTACTTTTTATTAACATGTCATCCACATATTCCTCTAGTGTTTTATGTATCCATTTCGCGAACACCTTTTCTACCATCCTTTGGTATGTTGCTCCAAAGATTTCGCAGACCAAATGGCATTTTTGTATAACAAGATAATCCTCTTGGAGCGAAAAGGCAAAGTATGCTCTTGGTCTTCTTCAGCGAGGGAATTTGATTGTAGCCTTTGTATCCATCAAGAGAGGATATCCTTTCATTTCCTGCCGATGATTCAACCATTTGCGGAATATCTGGCAAAGGAAAGCTATATTTCGGACAAGCTTTGTTTAGATCGGTAAAATCTATGCAAATTCTTATCCCTTTTTTCTTCTTTGGGACTACGACCATATTTTCTATCCATTCGGGATATTTTGCTTGTCTAATGATTCATGCGTCAAGCATCTTCTACAATTCTTCTTCTATTTGAGGGTGATATGCTGTTGCAATTTTTCTAATTCTCTGTTTGAATGGTCTTGCATTTTTGTCAATCTCCAATTTATGGCACGCTACAGATGGATCTATTCCAGGCATCTCATCCATATCCCATGCGAAAATGTCTCTGTAATCTCGCAACAAATCAACAGTCCTTCTTTCCTCATCTTCCTCCATTTTAGTCCCAATTTTTAACATCTTGGGTTCTTCTTCAGTTTCGACGTTCACTTCCTTTGTCGGCTCTGCCGCGGTGTAGCTAGCCTTCGGTTCTCCCATAGGCGTTGGTCCTTTTATTTCCTTCGCAAGCTCATTATCTTCTTCCGAGATTTCGCCAGGTATTCCTTTTCCTTCTTCTGCTCTTATCATGTAAGTTCTAAATTCTTCTTCCTTTTTCGCTGCTTTTGCCATCTTTTTGCGATCTTTTCGCCTCTTCACCTGTTCTTCATAATGTTTTACCTCAATTTGATGATATATCCTTCCTTTATCGGTATCTCCTCTGATTTCGCCAATCCCACTCGGCATAGGAAATTTGACACATTGATGAAATGTCGAGGCTACAGCTTTTATTGCATGTACCCATGGTCTTCCCAACAACATGTTGTATGGCGATTCCATATCCACTACACATAACGTCACTTGTGTTTCAATTTCTCCCAACAGAATTCGCATTTTTATTTCCCCTTTAGGTTTTGTTATAGATTTGCCGAAACCATGGATATGATATGTTGAGGAAGTCATTTCTTCATTTTTGTACCCCAATTCTTTATAAGCATGATAAAACATTATATTCACTAAACTCCATGTGTCCACCAAAGTTCTATTTATTGCCCATTCTTCCACTGTTTTTTGTTGGTTCTCCTTCTTCCTTGCTTGCGCTTATCGTAATCACTAG
This sequence comes from Papaver armeniacum, assembly GCA_023531295.1. Classification (NCBI taxonomy): domain Eukaryota; kingdom Viridiplantae; phylum Streptophyta; class Magnoliopsida; order Ranunculales; family Papaveraceae; genus Papaver; species Papaver armeniacum. Next base: position 498,571 of record JAJJWW010002757.1, on the reverse strand, counting down.
TGAGATGTGTGATTTAAATTCTCTCCGATATCTCTGTTCTTTGTAAACGTAATCTTCTGTTTTTCCCATTCTTTCAAGGGTGACGCCTTCTCTGTTGTTACAATTTTCTTTCCTTCAAAATCTCGTTTGTGTATTGTCCCTCTGATACTTTCATGAAATTTATTAACCATCGTCTTTGTAATCATATTACATTCCAATTCTCCATTACTCTCCTTGATTCTGCCTTTCTCCATTGTAACCAATTTATCCATCATACTCCTGATTTGAACAATTTTAATGACAATATCCAATCTCTAATCTTCAGTGTCCATGTTTCTAGCGCCAATATGTAGTTGCAGGAAATCCTACACTACACCCCTCACAAGAATCCACACAATCAAACCATTTTAAGATGTACAATTATAATTTTTATTGATTAACTTCTTGAATGTTTACAAGATAAAAGGGAAAAGAGCTAAAGAAATTACAATCACTATAAACTTTCTCTCTCTTAATGACTTGCCCAACACTCGAAAAAAAGATCTCTTTCCAATAGGCCTGTTCGGCTCTTTATATAGGGTATTACATAATGGATGACAGCTAAGTTGTCCTTTATTTTCGGGAACGATTTGCGAAGTGTCGCAAGTGTACAAATGCATAATCTCGCGACACTCCTAGATCTCGCTAGGTCTTCACACCTTTCTCGTGTTCTGGATGTCGTCATCCATTGCGTCACTTATTTTATTCGTCTGCGACGCCTTCGCTACGTAACGTTTATGAATTTCGCAGAGGTGTTGGCGTTGCGATATTCTGATCCTACAATCATAACCTGAAATGCCTATATGAGCCCATACTGCAACATCCAACAGAACCAACAACTTCATATCATCTTCCATTTCATATTCCTCCTGCAACCAACACCAACTTCCTGCCACAAATCACTACAGCAGCAGCTATAATTCAAACCACTATAAGCCTGCAATGCTCCCAGCACAACCATCTCTTCTCTTACACCAACAGTAGCAGCTTCACAAAACATCATCACCATCATCAACTGACCATTGCAGTATCTCCTTGTACACATCTGAAGCAACCTCATCTCCATAACCAGCTGCCATAGTCTAACACTATCTGTCTCAGCTCAAACTCTTCTCTGACCACCATCAGTTCAGCTGCATCTTACCTCAGTTCTCCTAATTCATCAAAGCCCCATGAACATAAACACTCACAAAATCTTCTCTTCCATTAACAACATCTCCATCTTCAAATCCGATCAAAACTCATCTCAATTCCACCATCAATTCCTTGTATCTCATCACCAGATCCTACATCTTCTTCTCAACTCAAAACCCTAGTCTGAAATCTGTTTCATATCCATCGTCTTCTAATTTCGACATCCCCGCAAGATATTCATTCAAAACCCATAATTCAATTCCTAAATCAAACCCATACTTCCTTCTTCTTTTCTGTCTTCTTCCATCTCAAATTTCTTCTATATCTCCTCATCTGTAACATCATGAATCAAACGAACCCATCCTTCTCAAATCAACACCAGATTCAGAACCCTATCTTCTTCCTCCTTGTATTCTTCTCGTTCTGCAGCTAAAACTCTCCTTCTTTACCAAGAACCAGGTCAATTTCTTCCTTGTCTGAATCTTTGATCAAAACCTAAATTCATTTCTTCTCTGGATCTGAACCCTAGACTGACAAACCCAACTACTTTCTCCCATTTTGATGGTATTTTCAATGATGTTACAGTAATAGGTTCGTTGAGACTTGTGAAAGCATATTTTTTTGACTTAATTCTTATAAATAAAAATAACAAACTCAAATAAAATGGTGATGTGAAAATTGTGGAAAGACTAGGGCTAGGATTCCACCATTGGCCGGTATTAGTGATTTAGTAAAATAATAATTATACAATTCAACGTTCAATTTGATTCTAAAAGTATTTCCTAGACATGTAGATTTTCAAAAGAATATATGTTAATCGCAAGCATAGAACATCAAAACCCTGAAGCAAGCATGCTCTATCAAGAGAAAATACAACTAACTAATCAAAATCATAATAAAATTGCAATAATTAATTTAAAATAGAAAGATATCACTTTTACCGAAACAAAGGCTTCCTCCATCGCCCCAGTGATTGGGTTTATCTCCTCATATTGCAAATATGCTCAAAAGTTGATTTCATTGCTCAAGAGTCCTGTTATTAGGAGGGAAAGAATGGATTTGAGGAGGGAAGGATTAGGAGGAGGTAATTAATAAATTAAAGGAGGGATTGACTTTTTACAAAAGCAATGGAATGTCTATAATATCCTTAAATTAAACACATCTTCTTCTCTCTACGACCAAAATAACCTAAAATCAATGAAACCCTAATTTATTTCCTCAACCTACTGTGAGTAACAACGATGAAGATTAAACACATAACCAGTTATTTTTACGCAAATCAAAATTATAAAACCCTCCATAAGGACATGACTAACATGTTAGTCCAAGACTACAAATCTCAAGGAAATCTTAGAATTTAATGTAAATTCCAATATGTGTTGATGTTGTCTGTTAGATTATGTGTTTCCTTATCATCAATCTCCAATAAAGCTTTTCTAGATTGAGTTGAAAATTAAAAATTAAATTGAAGATCCACATATCTTCGGTAAATATATTCTAGAAAAGCAACTTGAACCGGCCAATAGTGTCATGCTATACTAACAGTTAACCAAATCATGAACATAACTAAATCGCTTAGCAATTTAATTTTAAATGTAAAGTTCTAAGAAAATATCTACATCAAGCCATTTTTAATCTTTTAATCTTTGTATCATAATGATTATCTTTTAATCTTTCAGTCGACGGTGATTGAGATTGTAACAGCGGACTAGTGAGGGTAGGTTGGGTAGCTCAATGTTATTTTAAGTCTTTTTATTTGCTTGACTTTGACTATATGTTGGCTATATTTTGGCTAGTCTTTTTCCCTCCTCAAATCCACTCTTTCTCTCCTAATAACAGGACTCTTGCTCAAAAAGGTGTTTGCAAGGAGAAAAGGTATAAAGAAGTGTGTTTGTAACAGATATAATTGTTACAAAACCCACTGTTACAGAGAAACACTAAAATAAGTGTTGCGACTCAAAAATAATTGTTACAAGGATATTGAATTTAAGAGAATAGGTAACAGTTTCTGCGACTGTTTCTATCTGTTGTTCTCTGTCGTTCTTCTTCTTCGCTGCAGCAATGACGATTCGCTGAAACTTGATTCCGAGCACTCTGTGTTCTCTACAAACTATCCCAAACTATCCATCATCTCTCTATGACTCTCCAGAAACTTATTTTTACCCACCAGACCAATAATAATTCTGCGTTAATGCATATAATCCTCCATTGATCAATAATATTCTCGACTGCCATTTTCAGGAAATAATTCCTCATTCTCTTCCGTTTCACGCGTCAACTGAAGCCTGCACACTCCAAACACGTTTCTTTCTTATCTCAGTTGATGTTAAACTCACGCAGACGCACACCAATCGTCCGATCACACATGAAATCCCGTGAAAAATCTTTCCGCCCTGTTTTAATGCAACTGCCGAAAATTATGAGATTTGCTTCCTTATTTTCTTTCCAAAGTGCTTCATTCTTCCTACTAAATAGGTAGTAACATAACTGCGCCTCAAATCCCTTGAAAATCTCTGAATATATCAACCCAAAAGTCGCACATTTCAGCTTCTCGTTTTCCCGCCAAAAATAATTTGAACGTGGGAGAAGATGGTTGCCCCCTATCCGTAGTGGGGTGCGAATAGCCAAGGGTGTAAATAATAAAGAAGGTGCCCCTTATAAATTGAGGTGCCCCTTAACCAACAATGAGAGTCCGAATAACACGTGTCCTCCGGGTGCCTAAATCAACTTTTCGAGCCAAATTTCCACACATGTTTATTTCTCCCAAAACACCTACACATACACAAAAACAACATAATAAGTACAAATTGAGCACTAACAATACAAACATTGAGGACAATTCAGACACAAAAATGTGTCTATCACATTTATCTTCCGTTCATCTCACTCTTCTCTGAGTTTCTGCACCTCTTTAACATTAACAAAGCCGCCATCTCCTTCTCGATTTTAGACAGTGGAAGACAAATAAAAACGAATGATTTATCTGATTTAGACACCCGGAACATTAGAATAAGGACCACACAATGATATTTGGTTTATCAGTTTCAGCGAACTGACTTCCTATTCTCTTCCTTGCTCAACCGTCGGTTGCGGGGAACTGACAGCTCATTCCTCGCCTGTGAAATTGATATAGACACCCGACGCATTAGAATAAGGACCACACAGTGATATTTAGGTTATATGTAGGAGTAGAAATTGATATAGACACCCGGCACATTAGAATAAGGACCACACAGTGATATTTGGTTTATCAGTTTCAGCGAACTGACTTCTTATTCTCTTCCTTGCTCAACCATCGATTGAGGAGAACTAACAGCTCATTCCTCGCCTGTGAATTGATCTTTTTTTCCTTTTCCATTCCAAATGGACTTTTTTTTCTTCTTCTTTCGCTCCGAATGACTCCAAAGTACCTAAATAACTCAAAAGCACGCATAAGATACATAATTTACAAGAAACTCGCAAAGAAAGCATAAATAATATATATAAATCTCGGTGTTTTACAATACCTATCAATTATTACAAGATGTCTTTAGATCCGAAAATGGTTCTAAAGATCCTGTCAATACTTTGATCTAGTTTGAGTGAGCCTTGTATCAGAAGAGAATGTTCTTAAGAATGAACAAAGTAGGTGCAATCAAAGTTTCAACAACCGTTAGTCAATTAAATCAATAATCGAAAACTATAATAACAATGCAATTATCTAGTTTCCCACCAACGGTACTCGTAAAGCTTCTTGATCCCACAGAAGTATTTAAACAAGAGGTCGTAAGAGATTTCGCATAATTAGGGTACTTTCCTCTCCGGATAGACGGCTCCACCAGAAACAACAAAAATGAAGTTTGCCTGGCTCTTAGGATAGTTTGCAAGAAATGCAAACTCAATTATTTATAGACCAGTGTTGTTTGGACAACAAGGAAATTCCAAAACCGAAAATATTCTCAAGATATTCACATTAAAGTACCTAATTTCGGTTTTTCTATTTCCAATTAATTACCAAACCATATTTCCAAAAACTCCCTTAGAAAACTTCTATTATTAGTATAGCACGTTAACTAATAATATTTTCCAGAGGATATGCTTTAATTGCCGGTAATTAAAACATATATTATGAATATCATAATTAAATGCTTTTCAATTTTTCGGACCTGGGATCACTTTGAGTATCAACGAATATCTTTGAACAATTATTGATAAGAGTTATGTACATGTTCAAATAATGCCGACATCGAGAAGTTTCACAGCAAACCCTAATTCCAAGCTTCACACAAAACATATAAAGATATGTGAATATTGGAAACTCGGTTTTGCTCCTTGGGATCGTTTGTACCAACCTCACAATGTAAGTTGTGATCGGTTATACCATGCCACCCAAACCAGGTTGTGACTGGTTACACCTTGCTTCCCAGAGGTAGCTTGTGATCGGTTACACCTTACTTCCCGAGTCATCTTGAGATCGGTTACACCTTGGTTCCCAAACAAATTGTGACCGATTACAACTATATTCCCAAATTAGCTTGTGACCGGTTACACCTTGCTTCCAAAAGGTAGATTGTGAGCGATTACAACTAACTTCCCAATGTAGCTTGTGACCGGTTACACCATGCTTCACAAAGTAACTTGTGATCGATTAAAAAATGCTACACAGTATAGGCTATGACCAGTTATCCCTCAAATCTCAACAAGTTAAGATAGTTTCTACCTTGTCATCTTATATTGGTCATTCAAAAAATATTCAATAAAGAACCTGACCAATCATGATTTCCTTTCGATTATGAAACAAGTTCATATATGTACTTCCTTTAAACAAATGTTATAAAACATTTTTTTCCTAGGGTGAAATCACACCTATATCTTACACATAATCAAGAGACTGTATACAAAGAGTATTTATGAAGTTCCTAAATATAAGCGTTTATACTTCGTAATTCAATAAGTTCCTTGACACTTTGATCATAATGATATGACCAAGTCTAACCACTAGAGTATTATTTATATACAACTTTGCATGTTATGAATTCAATATAGTCCGACTTGAAAGATATGTTAGGAATGGAAACAAGATCAAGTCAATATTACTAACCTCAAGTGGAAGGATGATGTCCTCGTTGTAGTCGTTACTTCTTTACATTCTTCAGGTCTTCGGAGTAATACTTATACGTCTCAACATTCCTAGACTTTCTAGTCTGACCTAAACGAAGTTGACTTTTGTATTTAATCAAGTGACTCTAGATGAGTTTTGATACTAAAATATGAAAACCAAAGTTGACATACCAACGCTTGGGGGGTTCAACCGACCTATGCTCTAACACCATTATTTCTCTCCTCCTTTACTATAAGTTTCGGCTTTTATTTTTTCCTTATATTTTTCTTACGCGTCTTCTATTTCTAAACAAACTCTCTCCAACTCGATAAATCAAATCCATAGAGAATATATCTTCTCCCGTTCCATGTATTTTCCTAATATAAACCAAGAAAAACCCAATAAAACTTCTCTTCCATGTTTTAACGAAAACCCGATCATCTAGCCCAACTTAATTGAGTCACATATACATCCCCTGTTTAGTCCATTCAAGTCTAGCAAAACCAAATTTGGCGATTGAATCTCCATAAAACTCGTCCAAATTTGATCCAGAGAGTTACGCAGATGAATATCAATTTTCTCGCCAAAATTCGGTTTTGAAATGAGAAGAAGGGGTTTTCCCTTATCCACTAATGGGGTCCTTTTAGTAGATTCCCTTGGGTGACTTTATCAGTTTTCCGGGTGCCTTTAACAATTTTTAGCCAATTCTTCCTCACATGATTATTTTCCAGAAACACCTACAAACACATAAAATATCATAATAAGTACAAACTTAAGCACCAGCAATTATAGAGAATCAAGACAAATCAGACACAAAAATATGTGTATCAAATACCCCCAAACTTATTATTTGCTAGTCCTCGAGAAAATGTAATCTAGAAAATAAAAATCCTAACTCACTGTCGCAGGTATCATGGTTGCACTTAGTGTGTGCAACAATCCTTTGAACTACTAGGGGGCCCTAGTGGCCGAGTTATAATCTCGGGAGGGTTTACAAGAGGTGTACCCACAAAACCTTTACTCCAAACCCTAGCTACCTGTGAAGAATCTAGGAACGACACTAAATAATCTCCTTAGTTGGCATACTACTCATTGACTATGGGAGAAATTACCCTGATTTGAATCCAATTAGTGTACACGAGTTTGCACTCAAGCATACTAAAATTCATATATAAGTAAACAGAGCTCTACTCAGATAGTCGCAAAATGGACATCAATATCCGGAGTCAACAAACCACAATCATATGTGAACATATTAAGAAGATGGATACGGAGATAGATGGTTTGCGAATGTTGACTAAGGTGAACAGTGTTTCCCAGAATATCTATATGAATATCAGTGCAAGATGAATCCTAATGGACTAAGATATTGATCTGAATCCTATCTTGAATTAACTCAGCTGGTATATGCAAGGGCCCAATGGTCGATTTATTGAACAATGATAATAATAAAAAAATTATTCATGTGCATGGAGCAGGCATTGCATCAGGTAATTGAATATGTAGAAAATTCTCAAGACCCTCCAAAGTTGACGGTCCTTTAAGATTTATATCTCATATATGATATATGCCGCCTTCTGTTGCTAAGTGTAAATTTGAGAAATGTTACTATGCATCAAGTTCAGATTACCCCGTACACTAAAAATTCATTTTAAAATCAGACCTAATGGCCTTTAGATGATAAGAGTATACAGAGACCAAAAAGGATGAGGATGAATGATAAGTCTATCTAATCGCACAGTTTGCCATCCATATGGGATGAGTTTTCATGCGATATTGAATCACAGTTATGGGCTTCTTTGTCAATCTTATTTGAGTTTCTCAACCCATGCTTCGGATGCCTTGGCTTCTCAAATGAGATCAATCTAAAAAATAACATGGTATATGGTTGATTAGTTCAAAGTTCAAACAAGAAATTTTCTTATTTCTCTATGTATCTAAAAGGGAATTTCTAATCTAAAGTAGGGTTTTGAAAAGGATGTAACAAATGAGTTTCAGTGGTTGGGGATTAAATACTTTGATCATATTTTGACACACGAAAATACATGTCCGTTGGAGCAATTCCTATGGCAATAGCCAAAAACAAAATTTTGTTCAGCCAGGTGGATGGCCAAACTTGGTTTTCCACTATGGGAAAGCACTGGGCGCTTGGTGAACAGACGCGCGAAAATAGCACGGACTTGGGCGTTCGGGCCAATAACTTGGGCGACAGGGACGCTGACGCCAAAGTTGGGAATGCTGTCGCTGGCGTTAGGAACGAAGTCTCCAACGGTCGGATCCCTAACGCCCACATCTCCAACGGTCGGCTACCTTAACTATAAATTCCTTCTACTCATTTTATTTTCAGTCACACCATTTCACACCACTTCCATTTCCTTCTTATAAAACTCTTCTAAATTCAAATATTTTGATTACGATATGCATTTAGCGAGAAGAGCGATAACAGTATAAAGAATAAAAGGGATCGAAAAGGTGAATCGTTACCGTTACCTCACACAAATGTAGACTTTTCTCAAAATCGAGAAGAAGAGTTTAATAATCCAATCACAGTTGATGCTCCATTATTAGTTCCAGGTCATGTGTCGGGGCATAATGAACGATCTGAGGAATATCATATCACGAGAGGTGGATTTTCAGAACTAAATGCTGTTTATCTTTGTTTACCGCCAGCCGTCCGAGCAAGGGTTGACAGATATCCTTGGCGTGTGCTTTATAAAATAGAGCCTAGATTACATAACAAAGAAATTCCAAAAACAGTGGTAGAAAGGTGGTGGAAGACGACACACACATTTCATTTTCTGGATTTCGAAATTGGTAAGTTTCTTTAAGTCAACTTAACTTAAAATTTTTAAATAATTAAATAATCGAAAGAATTAATAATAGTTGATATTATACTTGTAATAGGAATTACTCCCCTTGATTTGTATTTCATTTGTGGGATCCCAAGTGGAAGTGGAGACCCGCCACCATTCGACCAAAGCGAATGGATCTTAAATAGTAAATGGGAGTCGCGTTGTTCCTCGTTTATGGAATCAGATATCTCTATTGATAAAATTATGAAAGGAAATGGGGTTAGATGTTCGGCCTTGAAGAGTTTCCTAATGAAACCCAAAAACCCAGAAGATGTAGACGACTATGATGAACTCGAAAGATTGTTTATCTTATGGGTACTGGGTCAGGTCTTCTTTCCAAACTCAACTTCTGTTGCTCATGTCGGTTGGTTTGAAGCATTAGAAGATCTCGACAAAGCACCAGATTATGACTGGGGGTCTGCAATTTTAGGAGAATTGTACTTTGCGCTGGATAAAGCGTCCACGGGCGATAAAAACATCAATGGTTTTTGGAGCATCATAGAGGTAAATATCAAAATTATTATTTTTAAATTTATGAACAAATGTGGATTATTTACTAACATTATGGAGTAATTTGCAGTATTGGTGGTATATCTACTTCCGTCTTGGTAAACCAATCCTAAAAGACGGGACATATAGATTTCCAATGTTTGACATGTATACGAGGAGAAACATGCAGAAGAACACTGGGTCAGACGTCTATGGTTGCAGTTTTCTACAGAGAGTACAACAGATGACTCGGAACCACAAAAACGTAGTTGTTCGCCCTTACGTTCGTTATCCTCAGTATAATGAAGCGCTTGGAGTACATATTCTTGATTATTCTTCTCATAGAGTTGTTTTTTACAGTCCGGAATCAAGAAGAGGGGTTTGGTATCTGGGAGAAAGACTGCAGTACCAACTACGAGGTATACTTGTAATTGAAATTAACCCGCCACCACAGATGGAAACCTCTGCATCAAATTTTGATCAGTTGAGAGTAACCAATTGGGAGAGTTATGAACTAAATACAAGGGAGGTTTTCAGTGATGCGCAGTACCAAAGCTGGTACAACTCAATTGCGAAGCCTGTGATTGGGACACAGAGTATGCACGTCTATGGGGTTGATTTCCCAGGGTTATCAAATATGTCCCATAATCCAAATATCATTCCTAGCCAACCACCTCCAGAAGAGCCAAGCTTTGTGTATTATCCCAGGACGGGTGCAAGTTCTTCATCTTCCTCGTCAAATATGCCCGAAATTCATTGGGAGATGCAAAGTATTACTTCATAAGGTGAGCTAACCACGATCCCCATTGTTTCCCAAGGTATGGATATGGAACGTGATTATCCTTACTTCAATGTCACTACAAGTGAGGATGAAATGCGAAATCAACTCAACGATTTGCACTGGCTTACAAGACAATTACAGGCGACGCACTTGGAACAAGTGCGGAAATGGCATACAAACACAATGTATAGAATGAATCCAACTTCACCGCCAACTGCAAATGATTATGGGCGGCAGTCACATTCTTCCGATTCTAACAGATCATCATGGCACGAAAGCCCAGAAAATAACAGATCAGCAATGCACGAAAGTGAAGAAATAATGGTGCGAGAGACACAGCACATCCCTCATTCTTCACCACAAATTGTGCCCGTATCTCAACATCAGGCATATCCGATTGAACCTAGGCGCATTTCATCTTCATTCTCGCCCTACAACCAAAATGTGGCATACAACCTAAATGTTCCATACGACCAAAGTGAATGCTACACACCAGGACCACCACAATCACAAACCTCTTATATGCTTGGAGGACCGAGTACACAGAGTGTTTACCAATCGCCTTATTTTGTTCAGCCAGGTCAGCCAGGTCTATCAGGTCTATCGCCATTTGGAAATTTACAAACTATCTTGTCGGCAGGTCTATCTGCAGGTCTATCCCCAGGACTCTCTGAATTTTTGGCTACTGAAAATAACAATGGGGTAGCTAGAGATAGAGATGAGCGAGATAGAGATGAGCGACGTTAGAAATAACGTTTTACATTTGTAGTTTTCGTTATTGTAATTTTTAATTCTGCTACATTTGTAGTTTTCGTTTTAAAAGTACTATTAATTAAATAAAATTACATATGTTTAAAAGTAACTATTTTACATTGGCTGAACTCAATTACGACGGACTACACATTACATTAGCTTCACTAATGAGAAGAAGTACTAGGCGGAAACAACAACACCAAGGAAGGGGTTGAAACTATTCAACACCTTAAGGATTTCAAAACATTTGTCGAAAGAAAAGGCCATATTTTTCCATCTTCACCATTCAGACAACGATCTTGTCACCATCTCAGCATTAGTTTCACCTCTCAGTCGATATTGATTTACGTGTATGGTTAAAGCTACAAACTCTTTTACTTCTTTCTTAATTGTACCAAAACGATGCTCTATGTCTGATATAGACGACTCGGATTACGAGTGTCACTGCAGAACCCATCGTGAATAACCGCCCAGAAATTCACCCATGGATAGTTTGCCGAAGCAAGCTGAGTAAATAAAAAAACATAGTTTCTGCAAATAGATTCATCTTCTTCTTTAGTAAACGAAATTCGCCAAACTGACCGGGGTCGAGACATGTTCAATCAAGAATTGAGAATGAAGAGAAGAATGTGTGAATTTAGAGTTGAAATGAGGAGTATTTATAGAATTCGAAAACTATAGCCGTTGGATCAACAGGTTTTCCAGCCTTTCAGATGGAATCGTTGGCGCCATCGAGTCAGACGCTGAAGTCTCAGCATAAGTCGCTAGCGTTAGCATCTAAAATGCGCGTTTTGGTGGAAAACGCGGGCGTCACCTATGATGTCGCCAGAGTTATTGATCATGGCGCGCGCCGTTTGAACAGACGCGTGCCTGTTGGAGTGTCTCGTTGTTCAAATGAACTAATCTGTTCACTTGAACATCCATTTTCTTGGTTTGTTCATCCCATAGTGGGATCAAAATGAACAAAATCTATGTAGGATCAGAATATTGCAACATTAATATCCTTGCGAAATCCTTGAACAACACACTGCGAAGATATCGCAGATTGGTAATAAAAATAACGCAACGGATGACGACAGCCTGAACACGAGAAAGATGTGAAGACCTAGCGAGATTTAGGAGTGTTGTGAGATTTAACATTTGAATACTTGCGAGAATGTCGCAAGACGGATCAGAAAATAAAGGACAGCTTAGCTGTCATCCACTATGTAATGTCCTATATAAAGGATCGAGTAGTCTTAAGAGATGGAGAAAGATCTTTTTAGAGTGGAGGGAAAGTTTTAACATCAAAGTAAATCCAGAAAATTGTATCTTTGGGGTTGCGTCAGGAAAAATTTTAGGCTACATCGTATCAAAAGAAGGAATACAAGTTGATCCAGAGAAAGTGCAAGCAGTTCGTGACATGCCAACACCAGCGACGGTAAAAGATGTACAGAAGTTAAATGGGCTCTTAGCTTCGTTGGGAAGGTTCATTTCGCAGTCATCAGACAAATGTAAACATTTTTTCAACATACTCAAAAAGGGGACGAAGTTTAGATGGACAGACGAATGCGAGAAAGCTTTTCAAGGAATAAAAGAACATCTGACGAATATATCTATTTCTCAAAAGGCAGAACCAGGATAAGAATTATTAATCTACCTTGCGACAACTTCACATGCATTAAGTGTTGTGTTATTACGAGTAGACGCAGGAGTTGAAAAACCAATTTATTACATCAGCAAAACCTTCAATGCCGCAGAGAAAAATTACTCAAAAATTGAAAAGCTAATTTTGGCATTAGTTTATGCAGCATTTAAAATTCGCATATATTTTCAGGCACATGAAATAAGGGTACTGACAAAAATACCATTCGAGTCAGTAATGAAGAATTCAAAAAGATCAGGCATAGTTGAAAGATGGAATGCACAAATTGGACATTTCAAAATCAAATATGAAATATTATCTTCACCCAAATCGCAAGTTGTTGCAGACTTCTTAGCAGAATTTCCTTTAGAAGATGATGAAGTCAGGAAGAAATGATGGATGTAGAAGAAGAACATGGAAATCCGAGAGATCTATTAACAGAGCCAAATAGATGGGAAACATTGGTAGATGGATCATCAAATGGGGAAGGTAACGGAGTTGGAATTGTTTTGATTTCTCCAGAGGGCAACAAAATGGCTTTTTCCTTCAGATTGGAGTTTACATCCACCAATAATGAAACAGAATATGAAGCTTTGATACATGCCCTGAAGTTCGCAATAGAAATGAAGTTGGAAAATGTGAGAATCACCAGTGATTCGCAACTAGTCATTCGTCAAATAAAAGGAGAATACACTACAAATAAATCATCCATGAAGAAATACAAGAAACTTGTTGAAGAATTGTCAGCGAGAATCCCAAAAATACAATGGAGACACATATCAAGAAAAGATAATAGACTCGCATATGCTTTTGCTTTTATCTCAAGTATGATGACAGACCCAGCTGCGAGATGCATAAAGATACAGACACTTTTATCACCATCAATCAATAAAGAAGAAGAGGTAGATGTAATGATAATAGAAGATGGAGAACAAACACCCAATATCGAAGATTGGAGAGCATAACTTCATGCATATCTGATGAGATGAGAAACACCAAGGAATAGATTGGAGGCGCACAAATTAAAAAGTCGTGCGACAAATTATGAATTAAGAGATGGGATACTGTACCGGAGATCCTTTAACGGACCTTCACTCAGATGTTTGACACGAAAAGAATGAGAAGAAGTATTAAGGATGTTACATAGTGGGGATGCTGGTAATCACAGCGGCGGAAGATCTTTGACATACAAAGCGAAAATACAAGGTTATTACTGGCCATATATGCATGAAGATGCGAAACAAATATCAAGACGTTGCAAAGATTGCCAAAGGCACGGAAAGAAGATACATGCACCTGGAGCACCATTAACATCTTCAACAAGTGTATGGCCTTTTGGAAAATGGGGTTAGATATTGTGGGACCGTTTTTACCGGGGTCTGGACAAAGAAGATATTTGATTGTCGCTATAGACTATTTCACAAAATGGGCAGAAGTAAAGGCAGTACAACACATTCGCGACAAAGACGTTTTTACATTCATATTTGAGAATATCATATCCAGATTTGGAATCCCTTTAATTGGTATCGATAATGGGAGACAGTTTGAGGACATAATATAGAAGCTCATTACTTAATGCATTTAAGATAAAATGTGGGAAGTCAACTCCTTTATACCCTCGGAGCCAACGAGAAAAGTGGAAGCAACAAATAAGACAATCGCAGATATATTGAAGAAGAAATTAGAAGGGCATAATAGAGCCTGGTGCGAACAGGTGCATAATGCAGTATGGGCTTACAACACAACCAGGTGAGAAGCTACGGGAATGTCACCTTTCTGTTTAACATATGGAGTTGAGGCTGTACTACCAACAGAAGTTATTATTCCAACAACAAAGAGAGAAGCTTGGGAGAAAAATCTTAGTGCAGGTATTATTTTAACTAAGTTATATGAATTAGAAGAAAAAAGAGAAAGAGCTCTACAACATATGGAAAATTACCAGCGAAGATTAGCCCGAGAATATAATAAACATGTTAAAATACGTGAATTTCAACCAGGTGACTTGGTGCTGCGAGAAACACCAATATATCAGCGAGAAAGTGGTGGAAAACTTGCGAGAAAATGGTATGGACCTTATATCATTAAGGATATAGTTGGAACAGGGGCATATAGATTGATGGACCCTGAAGGTAAAGATGTGGGCCGCAGACTCGATAGACCATGGAACAGGTTATACTTAAAGAGATATTACCCGTAAAACATCGTGAGGAAAGTATAGACTGCGAAATGATGTATGATTGAAGCACAATGAATCTATATGAAAATCTTGTGAAAGAATTATTGCGAGATTATACAACACAAAGAAAGAACATGCGAAAATTTCGCATAGATGATGAAAGATCAATGACATACTAGAAATGGGCGAACCTGCTATGGCGTACACCCTAGTTCGCGAAATCAAAATTTCGCAAGAGGCAAATGTAAGACCTAAAGTGCGTCATAAAAGGGGGTACCTGTTGCATGACTCAGCGAAAAGGTTACACCGCCCCTGGAACCTGAGTCATGGAGATTTGGGGTCAATAAAGCCCATCCAGGAGAGGTACCTTGGATTTTCAACCTAAGCTTATGACTTAGGTTGGACGACTGAGGGTCTCTTCTAAGGATTCAGCATATGATCAAGGCGCCGAGGTACACGGTTGAGCCAAGAGTGCCTGGGGCATTTGAAGCGTCTCGGCCATTCTTGGCAAGTCTTGGCTTATGCTGCACTCGGTACGAAGAAAACTCCACTTAGGGTGCAGTCTCGTAACCATAAGCCCTATAGGCAAAAGGGATAAGAGGCTGCGAAAAAAACTGGTTGTTGTTAAGACCGGATAGGAGGAGCCAACCTTGTATGGTAGAGGTACGCCTCCTTGAAGGGGCAACCAGGGGGAAGATAAGGGCGGCACCCTCCATTAGGGAGATGATAAGTGTCTGAAGACGCAAATGTCATGAGGCTTTATTTTCGCAAGAAAATTTAGGCTTGTCATATTTGTGCGACAATCCTGAAGAGGCAATAATACAAAAGAAAAAGATAAGACGAGATCAATGGGTCAGTACATGAAAGTGTAAGGACGTCCTGCGATTTCGTCGCAAGACGGCAATGTCATGGGGCTTTATTTTCGCGAGAATTTTTAGGCCTGTCATATTGTCGCAACAAAAATTTCAAAGAGAGAGTTAAGGCAAGATCAATGGGTTTTTGCATGCAAATGCAAAGACGTCCTGCGATTTTGTCGCAATGACAAGAGGTGGCACAATAAGACCTTTAACTAGGAAGGAAAAATAAGACCACATGATCTAAAAAAAAATAAAAAAATTAAGAACTTACTATTACTTATGCAGATCTTTCATCGCAAGAAAGATAATGAGAGGCAGTATGGGAATTGTTAAACAACAAGCATTATCTTCCTCGCTAGTAAGCAGAATAATAAAAGAGTAAATACATCTCAAAGATGACTGAAGTACACCATTGGCAAGAAGTTATAAAGATGAAGTAATCCAAAGAAGTAAAATTACAAAAGAAGTTCAAGCCTCAACATCAACTTTTTCACCAGAAGGAGATAATGGACATTCTTCACCAATTTTATCACTTTCACCACTTTCTCACTTTCGCCAGACTTTTTCAAACCGCCGCGATCCTTCCTTCATTCTGGTTTATTCTAGTTTCTTCTTCATTGGGGTTATTATCAACAGCTTCATCATTAGGAGGAACTTCCTCTTCATTTGCGAAATCTTCGCCACTTTCAAAATGATAATCACTATCAGGAGAACAAGGAACTTCATCATCATCTACTTCCAAAGGTTCGACAGATATAGGAGCAAGAGATTTGGACAATAAGATATCATTCACAAGGACTTCAGCCCTGAGATGAACTTGGCGAAGGAGTGCTTTCTGGTGATTCCTACTTTGTATATCTTTGGAGTAGGCAAGATAATCAAATCTTCTTTCTGCCCGATCGCGAGAACGAGCAAGGGTAGAGGCAAGTAATGCATTCTCTTTGCGAATTTTGGCATAGCTAGATTCCAAAGTAGAAAGGGAGGAGCGAAGATTTTCTCGATTCTCCAAAAACAAAGAATAAAGAAAATCATTCAGGCGAAGAATTTGCAAGGAAGATATCATAAAAAGACTTAACAAAGAAAAAATGGTTGAGGCAGTCAAATTTTATGACTACCTTCCTTTTGCGAGATAAGATATTGGGTTAAAGCCAAGCAACTATTCTCCAAGTGGTCCATGGCATTGTCAAACTTATCTCCAACCAAACCTTTCAGTCGAGATCGCAAATTCTTTTCATTAGAAATGAGTAAGGTGTTTTCCTTCGCAAGAGAAGAGTAGGATTCTTCTAGCTTGGAATATTGATCCTTGAGTTGGCTTGCCTTCACACTTAAAGTTATTCTACCTTGAATAAGTTTGTCCCTCTCAACAGTGACTTCTTTAAGTTTACTTCTCAACGAACAGAGAGATTGTTCTTGCTCATTGCATACTTTTTGACAAATGTTAAGCTGTTGCGAAGAGATCGCCACCTTATTTAAAAGAATTTGCTTCTCTTGAGATAGGGTTTCATTCTCATCTGATAAAGTTTCCAACTCCATATTAGCTTTAGTCAAAGAGTAAGAGAGGCGAGATAATTCACTACTTAATAAGTTTTGCTTCTGAACAAATTGAGCATTCTCCTTGGTAAGATTATCTACTTAATCAACAGAGTATGTATGAAGATTATCTAATTGGTTATATTGATCCATTCAAGCATCTCTATCCATTCGGGCTTCTTCAGCGACGGATTCAAACTGATATATCTCCATTTTTCGTTTCTGGTTTAAAGCTTAAAGGGCGAACAAGGGATTTCAAAAAAAAAAAGTTATACCTTTTAATTCCTCGTTCTTCTTGCAAAGATTGTCACGATACAGCGAAATATTCTGAAGGTTTTGATTTTCAAGATGAAGAGTATCACATCTCAAGGTCATGGCTTGGAGGTTATTCTTCAAAGTTTCAACTTCCTTTTATAAGGATGTTTGCGAAACCATTCTGTCAGAGCCAAAATATTTACTCAAAATTTCGCAGACACCAGATTTGATAGGATCAATGGAAGCTTTCTTGACATCATCCAGAACAGCTGATAAAACCTTGAAAGCAATATCCATCCCTTCCAGATTTTCTTTAGTAAAATGGAAAGATTCGGATGAAGAAGTGATGATGACAGAAGATGGGAGAGTTGAATCATCTTTCGTCATAGATGTAACATCCGAAGATGAAATTTGATGAAGGTTAATGACTGGGGCTGAGGCAGTGTCAAGAGAAGAGGCATTGACAGCAGAAGAAGAGAAGGGTTCATTCGCAACAGGGTTATCACGAGGAATTTCATTTATAGAAAGGTCAGTTACATGGGAGAAGTCTGCGGCGACACTTTCGCGAATAAGGAGAGGGGATTCAGCTTGCGAAGGTATCGCAAGAGGTGTTGAAAGCTTAAACATAGGAAATGGAACAGAAGTTTCAACATTTTTAAGGTGGCGAGATCTTTTGGGGGGCCTATTGACATTTCCATCACCCTGCGAATCACAAGTCAAATAAGAAACAGAGGCAACAATATTGTTATTAAAAGAATAAGTGTTTCTTAATACCTTGCTATTCGCAGGTTTTCTTTTGCTTACAACGATTTTTGGCTGCGAACCCTTGGGAACATTAGGGTTTTGGATTGTGAACTTGGTGCTAGAGGTGCTTTTGTTTGAAATGAGAAAAGATGGGAGTTATTCAAAGATGAAAAAAATCAAATAAGACAATTTCAATAGAAGAGATCAATCCCAAAAGATCGGTTTTGAAAAAATCAACAAACCTTGATGGCTCCATAAGAACAGTAGCAGA
This sequence comes from Papaver armeniacum, assembly GCA_023531295.1. Taxonomy (NCBI): domain Eukaryota; kingdom Viridiplantae; phylum Streptophyta; class Magnoliopsida; order Ranunculales; family Papaveraceae; genus Papaver; species Papaver armeniacum. Next base: position 480,007 of record JAJJWW010002757.1, on the reverse strand, counting down.
AAGATGGAGAAGATTTACAGAAAGATGAACAGTAGAAAAAAGTTGCAGGCGACAAAAAGATTCACAGAGAATGTAGAGATGAAGGAGACGAAGTAAAAGAAAGAAAATATTCTTATGATGGATCTCTTCTTAAATAGATACGAAAATGATGATCGGTTAGCATTTAATGTGCCGGTGAATAGGGGAATATTTAACACGTGAAAGCAGTTATGCTTAATTCATGTAATCTTGTCGGCAGAAAATTTAAGGAAAGAAATGAACAGTTGCGGCAATTCGAAGTATTAATTCTCACATCATTCTCTCCTTCTCAGAGAAGACATGAGAAGAGGCAAGATGTAGGATCAGAATATCGCAACATTAATATCCTTGCGAAATCCTTGAATAACACACTGCGAAGATATCGCAGATTGGTAATAAAAATGACGCAACGGATGACGACAACCTGAACACGAGAAAGATGTGAAGACCTAGCGAGATTTAGGAGTGTTTTGAGATTTAACATTTGAATACTTGCGAGAATGTCACAAGCCAGATCCGAAAATAAAGGACAGCTTAGCTTTCATCCACTATGTAATGTCCTATATAAAGGACCGAGTAGGCTTAAGAGAGGGAGAGATCTTTTTAGAGTAGAGAGAAAGTTTTGAGGAGAGAGAAAGTCTAGAGTTGCAATTATATTCTTGATTTCACTTCCTTCTTGTAAAATTTCTAACTCAATTAATAAAAAGGTTGATTATTGATCTTAAAGATGAGTTAAATATTATGAATTCTTGTGAGGGATGTATTGTAGGAATTCCTGCAATCACACTCTAGGTTTGTTCTTTCCATAGGAATTGCTCTTAGTTAGCACTTTAGTTTAGCAAGCTGTACAAGGTGGCTATAAAATTTGAAATTCACACTTCACAGGAGCTCATATGACCACAATCTATGTTTTATTCAGCTTACTTTTTAGGCTAAGATGTTAAATATGATAAGTTATACTCTTGTTATTGTGTTGATATGTTTCGACCTTGGCTTTAACAGATACTTTCTTTATATGAGGCTTCCTCATGAGATTTTAGTTTCTAATCTCTAGAATAGTACTATGTTTGGTACATATGAAAAGAGAAAATGGGTCATTTATCCAAAAAAATTTAAAACACGGTTCAAATGGACGAGTAAAAAAAAGTACGGGTGAAATAGCCAAAAAAAAATAGCAAGGATGAAACTGGATTCATCCTGACTTATACTTAAAAAATAGCAAGGATGAAACTGGATGCATCCTGTGTAAAATAAAAATAAGAAAAAAACATTCGAAAATGGACAGGATGAAACTGGTTACATCCTGCCTATTTTTAAATTTTTGTCCATTTAAACAGTATCTTTTTAATTTTTGGCTATTTAAACAGTATCAAAACCTAAGTGTCTTTTTCACCCAGGAATTGTTGATTTTGGTCTTTTTGACCAATTTTGTGATATGAAAATGGGCACAAACCCAGAACCAGATATGAGGAGTTCACTGCGAGCCTGGCTGCTGGGATAGATTTTTTATTTTTTTTAGAACAAGCTGGCATAGATATTGTGATTCAGCATACAAATATAAGCAAAGCTGGTGGGATCAATATTGCAATCAACAGGCGAAGATGAGCAGAGCTGCTGGGATCGATAAATTGATTCAATATACCAAAAAAGGTGTAGTTTCACGGGTGCAACAAGATAGTCGCCACAAATATATATTTTTGCCCGACCACTGCAGTTAGTGGGGCCTTAGAAGCTCCTGGTACTACGCTGAGATTCGGTTAGGCTGTGAACGCCATGTTGTAGGAGGATATGTATCCCCCTCGATCTCTAATTTAATAATGGGATTTTCTCTCTAAACTGGAGGAAGAACACTAAGAAGAAGGATCGGTTATCGATTTTGTCTAATTATATGGAAATTTATGTAATCAATATGAACTATAAAATAAATTATTTATTTCAAATTTTATTTCATTACATATGAAGTTTATTTCATTACATTTGCAAATTAAATTATGTATTTCGAATTTTATTTGATTACAATATATTATTATGCTGCTATAGTTACTGCCACGGTGGGACGGCCGATCATTTTTCCTGACACGCACGAAAATATTATTTTTCCTGACGCCACGTGAAAATATCATTTTTCCTGAAACGGAAAATTAGTCGATGAATAAACCAAAATATGGCTGCATAATGCGTTAGTTTGCATAGTGGTTATGTATTCAATTTTCAAAATTGTGCCTAAAATGAAAGTATTACTTTTCTTGAAACGGAGGGAGTACATTGTTTTATTAGTTGCAATGAAAAATAAGTTGATGCATAAACCAGAATATGGCTATATAAAGTATAAAGTATTATGTATCATTTGTGGTGGTTTGCACGACGGGTATACATTTAATTTTCGAAAATTGTGCCTAAAATGATAAACACCTCCGAACTTTTCGTAAAAACTCTAAATTTGATAGTGTTGTTTGTATTCATTGTGTAGATTCTTTAAACCATTCCAATGAGATAAAATTTGTAAAATTCCAAGTCACGGATTTTTACATATGTTATATTAAAGTTTGCTTGCCAATTATACCCCTAAAAATAGGATACATAAGGAGTTATATTAATTTGACTAAAAGAGAGGGACTTTTTTGGAGAAAAAAAATGACCAACCATCTTTGGTTACACACACCAAATCTAATCTTTTTGCTTCACATTGACACAAAGTCACCATATATAGGGTCCTCCTCGCTTCGCTCGGTCGGCCAAATAATCATCCCCATCAAACATTCATCCTACAACGTCAAAACTTCTGCCAAATTCATCCTACAACGTCAAAACTTCTGCCAAATAACAGAATACGTCTAAGAACATGTAAAAATTATAATCTTCAAAGAAAGAAAATCCAATCCACATACTTTGACAGAAAGTTTGTCACGAAGTTAATTTGTCGGAACTTTGAGTAACTAATTTATACCCATCTTTGTTAGCATTAATTTTTTTGTAATATATTATATTGTGTATACTACATGCTGTAATCACCACAACGAGCACGTCGAGAAAGAATGAGACAAGACAAGTTGTGTCACGGAATAGATAAGCAAGGATTACAAAATAGGCAGCCTTAGCAGTCAACACATAGTACCAGATTCTTATATTCAACAAGGTGTAATTGTACCAAAACAAAATAGACATGCCTCATCAAGCAGCAATCAATTCGCCAACTAAAGTTTTATTTCAATTAATTGTATTATGTATTTCTAACAACTTTATCCAACACTTAATAACACAAATACTTTCAAAGTCAACGCTTAATAGGAAATGATGCAATTGTCTCAATGTGAACGCCGCAGCAAAGGGCCGGAAACATCCTGAAAAGGAACCATCATTGGTAAAGTTCAAATTCATAATTACAGTAATATTCTGTTAATGTAAACATTAATTTTAAACAAATAATTTTACGTTTACAATTTATAGGCATTATGTTTGGCACAACAACAACGTCGAGAAAGAGAGAAAGAACAAAAAGTAATTTGAGGGAAAAATAAACCATCAATGGTGGTTGTAATTCATAAGAACGTCCAATATTTTGTTAAAAGTTAAAACATAAATTTACTAATACCATAAAGAAATAAATTTACTAATACCATAAAGAAATTCGTTGTCCAAATCAATTGGCACAACAAGCATGTAGGAAAAAGAAAAACAAATCAAAACATGTTGTATGTAATTCTTTATTTAGATGAATGCAACCTTACAAGCAATTCTTTACTAATTCTTTAATTTGCTTGCCGGTCGTTTACAATTCCTAAAGCATGTTGACAAGAATAGATGAACGCAACCCTGCTTACCTAGCTACCTTTAAACTATGTTTTATTATTCTCTTTTTGGGAGTTAGGTTGGAACATTGAGCTTGCACAATGGGATGGAAAAAATGACATAGGTATAAGAATATCTCATATGCAATTCTTTATTTACCGATCTTCCAATGGAGATCAAAATATAGAATAACTCCGAGAGGTGGGGAGCTTTTCCAGAATCGTTTGGATTATATGAGATTTCACCAAAGAAAAGTTAGGCGCAGATCACTATGCTTCCATAATTTAAATTAAACAAGATGGCTTAAGCGTAACCATGCGTTTTACCATCATTGCATATTGGGAGTCTAAAACATATGCATGAAATCTACCAAGATATGATGGAAGTTACACGTTTTAACCGATTATTGATTATCGAAAGATTTTTATCCTGGAGCAAGTCTAGGGTAAGGTAGAGATTTTATCTCATAAGAGCATCTCCAATAGTGGGTGTTAAAAATCCTACATGGAATTTTTATTAAGACCCTTATTCAGGAGGATTTACACATAGAGTAAATATAGGACCCCGTAACTAATAAACTATCTCCAATAGTTTAGACATTTAACCCTTAAAAATCTTATATAATGAAATCTTAACCGTTTAACCGTATTTTAATTAATTATTAAAAATTAGAAAAATATGACATGGAGGTCATTGTGAAGGTTTAAATAAGACTTTCTTTAAAACCTTCAAAATTAATATTTCATCCCTCATATTTTGTAGGACCTACTGTTGGAGATGGATTTGTTTTAAATGAAGGTCTAAAATCCTACATGTCATTAAAAAACAAATCTTCCACCTTCTATTGGAGATACTCTAAAATATAACAGATTTTCTCCTGCTTGCCCGGGCCTTGACACAACCCACCTAAGTAGGATTAAGGGGTTCGGTCTGGTACAGGGAACGGGTTTACCGCTTCTAAAGGAATTACGTATTCACAACAAATATAGTGAGAGTACCATCTTCTAAAGGAAGTTACATGTTTTAACCATCATCCTGATATTTTTTTAACAATGACTTCACATATGATATGGCTAGAAATCCAAGACGCGCTTCTACAACACCAACATGCCTCCGATCGCCCTAACTTGGTTGCACGAGTTTTTGAATTAAAATGGATGGCGCTAATAAATGAAATAACTAAGAAGAATGTGTTTAGAAAAATTGTATCCCACATCCACGCAATAAAATTACGGAAACGAGGGCTACCACATATTCATTTGCTAATATTTTTAGAAAAATCTGAGAAAATATGTACAATTGAACAGGTTGATAGACATGTTTCTGCGGAATTCCCTGATGAGAAAGAAGATCAAATTCTCTTTAGTATGGTCGGAAAGTGCATGGTTCACAGATCATTTTATGATATGAATACCGAGTCTCCTTGAATGAGAAAAGGAAAATGTACGAAAACTTACCCTAAAAAATACAATGACATTACATATTTATTTATTTTTTTGATACAAAAAATTACATGTTTAGATAGTGGCGGATACCCAGTCTACCTTCAAAGATATGATGGAAAAGAATTTATTGTTCACAATAGACATAAAGCTTACAACAATGACATTGTACCTTACAACCCACACTTATCAAGAATGTTCAATTTCCATATAAACGTGGAAGTATGTGCTGGAGTAAGAGCAGTCAAATACATAAACAAGTACATATATAAAGGATATGGTCAAATAATTGTTGTTGTTAGAGAAAAAGATGAGGTAAAAATACACATTGATGCAAGGTATATTGGGCCGCCTGAACGTGCATGATGTTTTTTTGGTCATTCAATTCTTAAAGAACCAAATGTAGTAAGATTTGCGATTCAATTCTTAAAGAACCAACACCACACACATATGTGTGTCAAAAGTTTCTGTAGCACTTTGTCTGGTGTGATAAAAAGTGAAAAATATATTAACAGGGTTTTGCAATTGCTAAAATGTATTTTGTTTCTCCCAATGTCGAAGAATTGTACTACATGATATTATTGCTGACCATTGTTGCATGTGCAGATTTATTTGAGAGTCTAAAAACAGTGAATTGTGCACTACATTCGAGAAAGCGTGCGTGTCACTTATATTACTAGAACATGATGGAGAATAACTAAATCTTCTCAAAGATTTTGTAAATATCCAAACTGTCAGTCAGTTAAGAAAACTATTCAATCATCTTATCTGATTGTAACTGTAGGATCCAAATATCGCAACAACGACACACCAGTGAAAATCTCATCAACAACGATTGCGAGGACGTCGTAAAATAATTAAATGAATGACATAACAGATGACAACATCGTAAACATGAGTAAAGTGTGGTAATTTAGCGAAATTAAAGATATTTGCGAAATTAACATTTACAAGCTCGCGAGGTTACCGCAAGCTAGATCCGAAAATAGGGGCCCTATTAGCTGTCATCCACTATGTAAACACCTATATAAAGAGAAAAGGCAGGAGAGACAAGGGGGGAACAATTTTGGTAAGAGAGAGAGAAATATTTTTGAGAGAGAGATTTAGAGAGAGAGATTATTATTTTTCTTTATCATCTTCTTCCCCTAAAACTAAAAACTAAACTGAGAGTTCCAAATACTCATTAATGGAATCCCAATGTAATATTTATGTAATTTAAATAATCATAGTGAAAAATCCTACCCCGTGGATGTAGATCAAATTGATCGAACCACATAAATTCTTGTGTCTCCATTTATAATTTTAGGATTTTTATCTCTATTTTCATATCAAATAAGTTTAGATCTAGAAATTATTATCAAGATATGATGAGGGGTGTGTTGTGGGATTTCCTGCAACTACATTTGGCGCTAGAAACAGGGACCTGCTTGTTGGATTGAGGAAGATTCAAAGAAATGAGCAATTATTGGTGATGAATTCAACAGGATCTGTGAGATGCAAGGGCAAATATAGGAATTCTAGTGATATGCTCACACTTTCAGACAACAAATAGCACCAATGGTTAAAAGAAGGCAAACGGGAGCAGATTGGAAGATTATACCTCCCATGAAATCAACAGAGTCTTCGTCGACAATTAGCATCAGAAGGACAAACTCACCTCTTATCTCTCTAGTTTTACTTTTTAATATTTAGATCTGGTGATTTACCACAAAATTGTGGGAAAAAATTCCTTACCTATTAAACTTTATTTTTAAGAAAAATTCATATTTCTTTTGAACTTTCAATTCAAAACAAGTTTTATTCACAGATTTGAAACAAGCAAATCGAGTTTTCTAAACCCATTTAACCGATTCCTAAAACATTTGCTGCTGAAATTTTGATTTTATTTGAAGTCTCACCTTTCAAACAGGAAGAACATTAAGAAGCAGATATAATTGCTATTGATCTGTGCAGCAGAAGGAAATATGATGCCACACGGCTGAGAAGGACATCGCTTCTGTGAATGTTGTTGAGGGCGGACATTAACATTAGTTAAGCTTTTAGTGTTTCAAACTCCTAAGGCGAATAAGTTGAGATGAAAGCTTCTGCGAAGAAATAGAGCAACGAGTGAAGATGCAAACTTCAAAGACGAAAGAATTATTTTGCAAAACGAACATAGAGGGAGGAATTATTTCGCAGGGAAGAATTGTTTTGTAGCGAAGAAATGAGGAAACTCCGCAGGAACGTAAACAAAATTGCAAGCGAGAAGAAATAACCAACAGAGCTGGTCACAGGTATAGAAGAAAAATCAGGGAGATTATTCGCAGCTCAAAGATCAATAGCAGCACGCAATGACAATTTGAGTCTCATTTTTGCAGCCAAGAACAAAGAGTATGCGAAATTAAGAGTAAGTATTATCAGCAGCTTTAAGAAAATTGAAGGAGCAAAGTGTAGTTGCAGGCGAAAAGATGAAGCTATACACGAACGAAAAGATAAAAGAAAGATAGAAACATGAAGTGAAGTGAAATATCCAGTGACGGAAGGGTGATGGATTCATGAGGTTCGCACAGCAAAAGTCATTAAAGACCTCTTACAGATTTGGACATGGATATACATAAGCAGCAGATGAAGAAATAAGACACCGACAAATATCAAAGCTTGTTATGCGAAGAGCAGACAAATATCAAAGTCTCTTCAAACTTCCAGGAACAAGTATATAAAGATCAAGCAAAAGCAACGATAAGAACGATAACAAGGTACATCAACGATCTCGAAATGGTGGAGTTTAACTAATCCCTCCGCAAGGTCTCGCAACATAGAGACCTCAAAGAAAGGAACAAGTCAAGATAGAATTTGAAAACAAAAACTGGTGATATCTCGATTCATTTCGCTTTTCTCAACTCTTCCACCTTCTCTTTCCAAATTAGAGTCAATAACTCATGATATGAGATACTTTGTCAACAACCTTGCAGACCAATCAATCTACTTCGCGGCAACGGATTAATTTTTAGAACAAGTCAAATAAGGACTATATATATAATCATAAAGAAAAGCAATCACTTAAGGCGGAGGAGCACTCACGGACATCAAAGGAGAGACAAAGCAAGTAAATGGTGACTCATTGTCTCTAGCTCATCACCGCCATTGGCATCAATGCACACACAACCAAACTCCATTTGTGCTAACAATATCTCACTCTTGCGCAAACTCTACAAATGGATGAATGGGAACACTTTGCCGACTTCAACACCACATCAACCACTAGACTATCAATCGGGCAAACAACCACAAAAATCCATCACTCTCGCTTCTTCTTCATCTCTAATTACACTGCCTCAATTTACCAACATTGCTTCTCAATCAATTCAATATCAAAACCCATCTACGATTTCAATCAACCATAACCCATCCAGTTGATAGTAGCACTTCATCTCTGGATAAGGGCTACCCGGTTTGCACAGCCCCCTTAACTTCAATTGTCCTTTCTCTAGTGCCTCCAAGAGTAGCCCTTAACCTTGGGCTGGGTGTAAATTGGGTTGCCCCTTAACCTTAACTGGCTCCATATATCAATCGCCTGTAAAATGACCTTTTTGCCCTTTTGCTCAAATTGGGTGCTTTCTTCTTCTTTTCCTCCGTGTGACTCCCAAAGTAGCTATAAAACTCAAAACAAGCGTAAAATACATAATTTACAAGAAAAATAGCAAAGAAAGCATAAACTCTTAGATAGTAAATACTGTATTCTACACCTATCAAATTCCCCCACACTTAGACTTTGCTAGTCCTCGAGCAAATCAAACTAAAACTCACAACTTCAAAAGCGTTCAAGCGTCCCAAGCATCAAGAGTTATGAGACATAGAGTTTCTGCATGCTAGTAATAAGAAGTTAAAATACCAAAAGAACATATTCTCGTTCTTAAATGTTGAGTGAGAAATATCCACACCATAATGAGAGAATGCGTGTTTGAGAAACGATCAATAAGCATTTCGCTTTCGACTTCGCCTCACCAAATAAGATTTTATGATAATTGCACTCAAAAAGACAGCTTTTATGGTTCTCACATGTGTGTGCAGCACTCACACGTTGAATGGTGGGAAGGATAACTTCCGAAATATTTTTTAAAACCCACATCTTTTAATATTTTGAAAAACCATTTTTCTGACGATCTCTAAGAAAGGAAATCAACCATTTTATCGAGGATGGGATTACTTACTTACCTTCACATCCGATTGCCAATTATGATAACACCACTCTCACGGTATCCAATAGAAACGTCTTCCGCTCCTCGTCTTGATCTCCTTGGTCTTCGTCTTCGGTTTCAACTATTGATGATAAACCCTCGAATTTCATAAATCCTTGACATTTTATAACTCTTTACCTTGAAATCCTTGTCGCTTGAAACTACCTTATATATTTTCCTTCCCCACGGCTCATTAAATAAGAACAAATATTTCTCTTGTTTTTCTCTCTTTTTTTTTTTTCTTTTTTTTTTTTTTTTTTTCAAGATAAATTAAATACAAAATAAACCATGGCCGTGGGAGAAGTATTTACAGATTCTTCACAACTTGTATCGTCTTGAAATCATAAACTTCAAAAATTCTCACCTTTTAATTTTCTTCGCTTTCATGAATAAGTCTTCATACTTGAATATAAAATTACCTCATTGTAGTGTAAGTCCTCAACATATATGTAAAAATCCGCTCTTTGTATGTTGCTTTACTTGTATTTGAAATTTGCTCTTTTTCTCGTTCCGTTGCTTGTAAACCTTAAACTTTTCCAACTTTCCTTGTAAATTTTGATGTCGCTCCTTGTTGATGATGAATGTGTTTCTATGGATCCGTTGTTGTCGAGAGAGAGAATGGTGCTAACTCAAAATCGAACTACAAGAAGGAAGCTTTCATCCATGGACGTCATCCTCATGATTGACAAAATTAGCACTCAAGAGATCAAAGAGTAGTGCTTTTATTGGTGGGAGGTTGGGTAGCTCACCATTCTACCCGGAATTAACTTACGGTGACACACACTCAAAAGAAGCTCTTTAGTAGATGGAAGAATTCTGGTCGGTGCCTCTCATGATATGAATACGGGTAATCTCCACTAATGATTGATCTCTTGCATTTCTCCTGCACCAAATTAGCATCACCGGCATGATTAAATCCATTATTTAACACTCTAACAAACAAGAAATCCGAATGTAGTTCTCTAACATTTCCAAGTTCAATTATGTCGGTCAAAAACTCTATGTAAACATACCTAGAAATATGCTAGGGACTCTAAAATCTTTAAAAGTTGGAATTTTTATGTAAAACTTTTTTCTTTTAAATTTTTTAATTTTTTTGTAATTTTTGTTTTAAAAACATGCTTAACCACTCCCCCACACTTAAACCTTACATTGTCCTCAATGTAATTGAATCCTCTAAAAGTCAAGGAAATTTTAACATGATAAGAAACAAGAAAAAGAAATAACAAAAAGCAAAGATAAGAAATACAAAACCGATGGGTTGCCTCCCATTAAGCGCTTGTTTTTAAAGTCGACGGCCCGACTTGGCTCTTGCATGATTCATTCCCCCATATACCAACAATCGGAAAATTTGAGGATCCACCCATAATACCTGTTTTGCAAACAATAACTCCATACAAATATTAGCACAAGAAAACAATAGTGAAACACTCGGAAGTGTATAAAGAACATAGAATTCGGGAACTTCCATGTATTCCTCTTGGCAAACCTGCATAGTGTTAGCATCAAGTGTTTCCAATGGTGGATATTTAGAAACAAAATCATCCAAAAATACTTTCAAAGCACATACATTCAAACCAATAAGAGGTAAAGGAGAAGAATCAATAGGCAAAGGGTTAGACAAACCTTTCAAAAATTCTTGTATTATAGAATCCTCTTCATCCTTGAAAAATTCAAGTGAATTACTTACCTCTTGTATATCGTGGTCCTCTATTAAACCTTGCAACCATTCTTCGTCGTTTTCTACCTTAACCATAGTCTCGGATCATTAAAATCATTCGCAAGTTCAATTGGGTCTTCCACAAAATCAATGAATGTGGTTTCATCCTCTATAATCATCTCTTCAACATTCTCATCATCGGAATCGGGCCATTCACAAAAATGAATTTCATAGATTGTAAGATCTTCTTGCGGTTGTTACTTCGTTTACAACAATAGGTAAGTCACACCCAATCTCCCCCTTTTGAATAGGTGAAGGATCGTTATTATGATCCGGAGTTGGAATAACTTCCTCATTGTCGGAACATTCATACACTTCAACGGACTCCCATCTTTCCTTAAGAAATTTTGCCAAGCAATAAAATGCATCTTCCTCAAGCTCGTCCTTTGAATAGGTGATTGATCATTATTAAGATCAAGGCTTGAGTAATCTACACTAGCGTCAAAAAAAGTTTCTAAAGGTTGGTCCTTTTCAACACAATCATCTTCATTTTCGGACTCACCATAATAAGAATCTTCATCGGTTTCATAACCTTTATCCCGATCGTCGTTTAAGTTCCATATGAATAGTCCTACTAATTTCGCGACAAGCTCTTCCGAGTCTCCATCATCTTCCAATTTGTATAATTTACGTGCAAGTTTCACAAGTTCACACGCTTACCACCGTTAGACGGCATCTCCTCTTTTGGAAAAAGTGAAGGAAAAACACGATGAAGAGGAGTATATTCCAAATTCTCTGTCGCACATTACTAGAAAACAAATTGTTAGATGCATAACTATCCTTCCATCCGTGTGTTTGTCCACTTACATACCCGTCATAAGGTTGTTGATATGTATGAGAATATCCATAAGGTTCTATAGGAAATTTATCATAGCCAAAGATTGGTTTTGATTGTATCCTAAGGATGGTTGGAAGTTGCCATAATGTTGAGGTTGAAAACCAGTATTGATTGTTGTAATATGCTTGCTCTCGTCCACCACATGGCACCCGAAATAAGATTCAAAAACTTAAGTTAGATACGAACAGAATCCAACAAAGCAAGAATAAAAAAAAGAAAAATAAAAACAACTAAAATCATCCGCTCCCCGTGACAGTGCTTGATGCGTGTCGTAACCACAACAAATTAATTAATACTTTACTACCTAATTAACAAGTAATATAGGGTTTCAAGGTCGATCCCACGAGGAGCACGAGATTTAGTTGTAAAATCACAATTTAAAGGGGGTGTAAAAACCAAAAAAAAATAAACAAAACAATTAAAAGATAAAGTTGAAAGCAATAAGAGAGACAAGATCAAGGAATCCTTCTTCGTTACAAGAAACAATGATTAAAGTTATGTTCTCTTACTACTTGTTATTAGTCACAATTATCACCAACCGTAGGGTAAAGCAGCGGCTCGGTGCTAAACCCCTAAATCCTCAGTATCACACGGAAGTTCTCGAACCAAGCCACCTAGAATTAGCTCAACCTAGATGTAACTTGGCTCATGCATTAAGTTTTATGAATTTCTTAGGTTGATATTAGTAGTTAGACTCTTAGCTCAAGGTCCACTTGCTAACGATTGTTTCTACACACAATTGCTCCACGGAATCCCTCCCCGCAAGGTCTCGTGTTTGCTACTTATGTAAAGAGTCAAGAAACGATTACTTATCTCTAACTTTCACTAGCTTTAGATCGAATTAACAAATCAATTTAGCGTGCACTCAAACAATCTATCAATCAATCATGAATGTCTTTAAGATCCTCCTATTAGTAAAAACAAACGATAATTATGTGAAAAACTTCAAGATAGAATTTGAAAACAAAAACTTAAATCATATGTTAAGAACAGGAATTCATCCTCAATCAATAAAATTAATTTTTAGAACAAGTCAAATAAGGACTATATATATAATCATAAAGAAAAGCAATCACTTAAGGCGGAGGAGCACTCACGGACAGCAAAGGAGAGACAAAGCAAGTAAATGGTGGGACGGCTGTAACAACCAGTCTACAAATGGATGAATGGGAACACTGCTATCAATCGTGTATCTCAGCGTAGTAAAGAGATGATTACATCAGAACCAAAGCAACAGGAAATGAAGAACAAAGGATGAAGAAAAGAATTATACTAAGGGCGATTACAAAAGAACAACCCATACAAATTATACTGCTCCTTCACAAATCATGGCTTGCACAGATGGTCGTTTGCGAAGAGAACAAGCTTGGTGTTGCGAGTTCGAATCCCACCTTCTGCATATTTTTGAACTTCCAAGAGCGAAGAAGTGGAGTAAAGTTATAGTATTGAGTGTTTCTTTCGCAAGCAGCAAATAGCCCAGATGGTCAGCAGTGAAGAGAAGGAGGTCGATGTCTAGGGTTCGAATCTCTCCCCATTCGCAAAGAATTTTTACGCTTCGCAAATGTTTACCTTGCGAACGTTCGCAGCACGAACACTTCGCAGATGTTCGTTTACTTCATGCAAATGTATACTTCGCACAGTCTTTGATAATTTCGCAAGGGTATTTCGCAAGAAGAAAGTAGGTGATTATTTCATAGACGCATTTCGCAAGAGAGGGTTAGATTAGTTGGTATGGTGCGAGAATATGCAAGAGGCAGGTTAAGGGTTCAAATCTCATTTATCACACTTATTTTTGATGCGCGATAATTACATTTCTTTGTGCGACATTTATGCATTTCAAGGACGCCAATTTTGCAAGCAAGTCATATACTTCGCAAGAGATGATAGCAACAGACAATCACATGAAAGCTAAGTACCATTTTCCTAGAACATTTTACTTACAAAAAAAAAAAAAAATTTATTTCAAAATTACAAAGATTTCAAAGATCTCAAAGATTTCAAAGAGTCGATAAAAATCTCGAAGATCAATTTATATATTTCTCTTGAATATTTGCTTTACTTCAAATGATGTAATATTTAACATGAAGATATGAGAATGAAAGAATGAATGAAAGAAATGACCGAAATGAAGGAATGAATGAAAGAAAAGAATGGAAGAATGAATGAAAGAATGAAGACATGCGAAATGAAGACATGCGAAAATTTCGCACAAAAAATGACTAGAGACTATCAAAGATCAGCGAAATTACAAAAGAGCTTATATGCAGAAGAATCAACAAAATAATAAGAGAATGGCGAACTTACTATGGCGCACACCCTAGTTCGCGAACACAATTTCGCAAGAGGCAAAGTACCTAAAGTGCGTCATAGTATGGGGTACCTATTACAAAGAATTGATAGAAATGAAAGAATGAATGAATGGGACGAACCTTTATGGCGTACACCCTAGTTCGCGAATAAAATTTCGTAAGAGGCAAATGTAAGTCCTAAAGTGCGTCATATAAGGGGGTATCTCTTGACATGGCTCAGGGAAAAGGTTACACCGCCCCTGGAACCTGAGTCATGGAAATTTGGGGTCAATAAAGCCCACCCGGGAGAGATACCTTGGATTTGCAACTATATAAGGTTATACCCTGGTTGGACGACCGAGGGTCTCTTCCAAGGAGTCAGTGTATGACCAAGGCGCCGAGGTACACGGTTGAGCCAAGAGTGCCTGGGGCATTTGAAGTGTCTCGGCCATTCTTGGCAAGTCTTGGCACATGCTGCACTCGGCCCAAGAAAACTCCACTTAGGGTGCAGTCTCGTAACCATAAGCCCTATAGGTATAAGGGATAAGAGGCTGCGAAAACAACTGGTTGTCGTTAAGACCGGATGGGAGGATCTAGTCTTGTATGGCCGATGTACGCCTCCTTGAAGGGGCAACCAGGGAGATGATAAGGGCGGCACCCTCCATTAGGGAGATGATAAGTGTCTTAAGACGCAAATGTCATGAGGCTCTATTTTCGCAAGAAAATTTAGGCTTGTCATATTTGTGCGATGATCCTGAAGAGGCAATAATACTAACGCGAGGTTAAGACGAAATCAATGGGTCTTTACATGAAAGTGTAAAGACGTCCTGCGATTTCGTCGCAAGACGGCAATGTCATGGGGCTTTAAGTTCGCAAGAATTTTTAGGCCTGTCATATTGTCGCAACAAAAACATCCTGCAGAGGCAATAATACTATAGAAATGATAAGACAAGATCAATGGGTCATTACATGAAAGTGTAACGACGTCCTGCGATTTTGTCGCAAGACGGCAATGTCATGGGACTTTACGTTCGTAAGAATATTTAGGCATGTCACATTGACGCAAAAACAAGGGGTGGCAAAATAAGACCTTTAACTAGGAAGGCAAAATAAGACCACACAAGACAAATGATAAGGCAAGATCAATGGGTCTTTACATGAAAGTGTAAAGACGTCCTGCGATTTTGTCGCAATGACAAGGAGAGGCAAAATAAAACCACACAAGAAAATGAGTAAGCAAATAAGCTTGCGAAAATGAATATATGCAAACAAATTTTGCGAATATATACATGGAAATGAGTTTGAGACAGCGAATATAACAAAGAAGTATTATTCAGAATCTCTCAGGAGTGTTATTCAGAATCTCTCAACAGTATTATTTAGAATCTCTCAGCAGTATTATTCAGAATCTCTAAGGAGTGTTATTCAGAATCTCTCAACAGTATTATTTAGAATCTCTCAGCAGTATTATTCAGAATCTCTCAGGAGTGTTATTCAGAATCTCTCAGCAGTACTATTCAGAATCTCTCAGGAGTGTTATTCAGAATCTCTCAGCAGTATTATTTAGAATCTCTCAGGAGCATTATTCAGAATCCCTCAGGGTATTATTCAGAATTTCGCAGAGGTATTCATAATTTCGCAGAAGTATTCATAATTTCGTAGAGATATTCATAATTTCGCAGAAGTATTCATAATTTCACAGAGATATTCATAATTTCGCAGAAGTGTTCATAATTTCGCAGAATAAGTCAGAATTTCTCAGAATATGATTATTTTGCAAAATGTGATTATTTCGCACAATTATTTCGCAAAGTTATAAGCAACTTGAAGAGATTATATTATCGCATGAGCAAAAAGCATGAGACAGAGGCAAGATAAGAATAAAGAAACAATTCTCTCATTCAACATTCTCTCAAGGATTTTACCTTCATAGATAAAGAACAGAGGCAACTATGGATTACCAAGAAAATATTTTATGTTCTTTATCTTCTCGGCAAGAATCATTTCCAAAATGGACAAGAATTCTCACCAAAAATGAAGTAATAATTTCGCATGAATAGAGGCAATACTTATTACATCAAGGACGGATACTTCTTATACTTCTCAAAGGATACTTCATACTTCTTATATATTTCAAGGATTAAGTACTTCTTATACTCCTTCAAAGATACTTCATACTTCGTATACTTCGGGATGATACTTCTAATTACTTCTCAAAGCTTTGGAACTTCGCAAAAGAATAGAGGCAAGTACGTACTTTTCAAGAAAAGTATTCTTTCGCGTAGTTCCTTCATCAACAAAGATCAAAGACTACTACAACAACGGATTTTTCCTTAAAGATCGCTCTTCAAGCAATATTCAAGGAAAAAGAGGCAAGATGTAGGATCCAAATATCGCAACAACGACACACCAGCGAAAATCTCATCAACAACGATTGCGAGGACGTCGTAAAATAATTACATGAATGACATAACAGATGACAACAGCGTAAACATGAGTAAAGTGTGGTAATTTAGCGAAATTAAAGATATTTGGGAAATTAACATTTACAAGCTTGCGAGGTTACCGCAAGCTAGATCCGAAAATAGGGGCCCTATTAGCTGTCATCCACTATGTAAACACCTATATAAAGAGAAAAGGCAGGAGAGAGAAGGGGGGGAACAATTTTGGTAAGAGAGAGAGAAATATTTTTGAGAGAGAGATTTAGAGAGAGAGATTATTATTTTTCTTTATCATCTTCTTCCCCTAAAACTAAACTGAGAGTTCCAAATACTCATTAATGGAATCCTAATGTAATATTTATGTAATTTAAATAATCATAGTGAAAAATCCTACCCCGTGGATGTAGATCAAATTGATCGAACCACATAAATTCTTGTGTCTCCATTTATAATTTTAGGATTTTTATCTCTATTTTCATATCAAATAAGTTTAGATCTAGAAATTATTATCAAGATATGATGAGGGGTGTGTTGTGGGATTTCCTGCAACTACAGTAACCTAACAACTAGAAATTTTGTGGGTGAAGTTTGATATGAAAACGTGTGACGACCTTCCTCATACATTGTGAACAATGTTTAATACTCAAAATTCGATGGTTGAATAGACTTCAAATTATGGATTACACCTCTTGAAATTTCTATGTGAAGGCGGCAAGGAAGTGAAAAATTATTCTGGCATGTCATTACTAAAAGGAAATTGAACTAAGATTGTTGGAAACAGGTTGATACATGAGCATAAGAAACTTGATCTTGCAATTCAATGACCAGAACATATAAAAGATAGCAAGCTTGAATTGAGAACAGTTGCAGGCATATAACGAAATATTGGAGTCTGTGCAACAAAGGATGGTGGTACATATTTTCTAAACTTATATCATCTTTACTCAAAATTCATCAGCTATTGCTTCAATTCTTTAAGCTTTGCAAGTTACTTTTATGTGATATATATTACAACAAAAACATTATACTTAAACCTAGGCTTAGACTGTATTTTGAACTCCAGAGGACTTAGATTTGATTCTGTAAGTATTGCATTTAACCCACTAGATTCGTATGCTCACCTTGATTCAGTGACATCTTGATTTGTATATCTTGAACATGAAGAATATTCTGAGACTCATTATGAATTAAATTTGGGTATCAGGATTAAAAATACATACATGTGGGACGATATGCTCGGCATATACACCCATCATCATTGGAAGCCCATTTATACGTAATATGGTTCTATTTCGGATTACGATATTAATTTTTGAAATCTTCTTTTGCTGAAGAATACCATAAGTCTTAGGGTCTCTATGCATGGCTGGACAAACAATGAACCTAATGACAGTTACATCATCAGGAAAAATTATATACACAATGTAAGTTTTTGACTTCATACAACCAATATAATTGCGTTTTTGTTTCTAAAGAAAATTGGTTTAGGAACATACCTGACAACCTATTAGTTCACCATCTCCGGCTCGAAGAACTTGATCTCTGTTACATACATAAAATGGTAATGTTAGGCTGAAGATTTAAAAAATAATATTAGAAAAAAAGAATGTTAGGCCAAGAAGATATTAGCATAGATCTGAAATTTGCATCGACAAATTCTAAATTTGCTAAGACCATGAATATTCATTCATAATTTCAAACATCTCATGAGTTTTGGATAATTAATTTACCAAGTATATGAATGCAATCTACATTATACACGACAAAGAGTATCCTTTCCTTTCTCTTTTAGCGTACATTATTTATTTGGTGAGCTGAATTTAGAACGGTGCAATCCTCATGTGACTACACCATACATTATCAATTAAATTTACTATTTTGTGGATAACTACAAAAGCTACTTAAAGAAGTATTTAAACTGATTACATCAGATGAAGTACCAATGCAATACAAATTTTGTGTAAAATTAGTTAACAAATTACTTCAAGATATGTATGTGAAAACGAAAACGAATTACATTTTAGAAGTATTACCATTATCAGGGGGAGACTTCCGCCAAACTTTGCATGTTGTACCAGCATGCATTAGAAACTCTGTTATCCATAATAACAGCATAATAATACTGATACTTACGAAGAATATACGTCTTGATTATTAAACATAGCTTACGTGGAATTCTTGCGCGCGGTAATACTCTTTGATATTAAATTTAAAACAATGACAAAATATGTTTTATATACAAATGTTAATAACACTGAAGATGACATAGACATCTGCAATTAAATACTTAAGGAAATCAACAAGGAAATGATTGCATTTTTGGATATCAGGTTATAAAAACGATGTGTGAACAACAAGCATACATCATTCTTTTCCCAGAAGGTGGGTCAAAAAGGGAAATTTACAAGTACATGACATCAGTCCCAAGAAATATGGATAAGTTAAAATCAAAACCGAAACACAGGGTTACTGCAATTCAAACAACGTCCAACACCGAAATACAGAACCGGCATAAACAAAATCCGGACACGAGATTGAATATAACTATGCAAGACTATCAGAATTACCAAAGAGATAACATTTAAATTCATGGGCGGTCAAATACATATTCATTCGCTTTTGAGGGTTATTTTTAACGGAATATATTCTTTTGTTATATTATTTTCATAAATTATGCTTTCTTATTCTCTTATTTATTCTCTTATGGGGAGTTAGGTTGGGACATTGAGCTTGCACAATGGGATGGAAAAATTACACAGATACAAGAATATCTCATATGCAATTCTTTAGTTAACAACTCTTCCAGCGGAAATCAAAATACTGAACAATACCGAGAGGCGGAAAACTTTTCCGAAATCGCTTGGATTATATGATATTTCACCAAGGAAATTTTGGGGAAGATCACTATGCTTCCATAATAAAGATTAAAGAAGATGGGTTAGTACCTAATAATGGAGGTACTATTTAGATGATACTATTTTAGGAGTTCTGCCATAAACTTACACGGTATTGGTTTTATATTTTGTTCTTTGTTCTGCATCAAATTTATTAGAAAAAATCGTCAACGTATCTACCTGAACATAAATCCTGAGTAGGGATCTCAAGTGTCGTGAAAGTAAAATAGGAAATGGATGTTTGATTTTTTCGTATTAGTTGGTAAATGATCTCCAGTGTTTATTTCTCGGTGTCTCAATCTCTTTGTAGAGGTTGTTTTGCAGTTTCTGCCATTAACTTTTACAATATTGGTTTGATATTTGATATTTTATTTTGTATCAGATTTGAATCGGAAAAACATCTACCTGAACTTGAATCACAATTTGAAATCTCAATTGTCGTGAAAGTAAAACAGGAGACGGATGTTTTATTTTTCCGTATTAGCTGGTGAATGATCTCCAATATTCGTTTCTCGGTGCCTCTTTTTTCGTGTTAGTTGTCAGTGCACTATTTATGATTTTTTTTTTAAATGTAATGGATTGAAAATCTTTTGTTTCACCGAATTAGGCGGTTAAAGAAATATACACCATGGCCGTGTTCTTTTTTTTCTTCTTCTAAAGGAACAAGAGAAAAAGCACCGAATTTCATATATATATACGGTAAGAATGCTTACAAGAATCAAATACATCATAATTAAAATACATGAACAACTACAAATTCTATGTATCCTAAAACACAACAAAAATACTAATTAAGTTCATGTAGTTTGTTGAGGAAATCGATAATATTTGAGGGATGGTGTGAAATTTATGATTCCACCATTTGAATTGTTGTTCTTCATTGAGAAAAAATTTATATTCTTCAAGATTTGACTCTCCTATAAAAGTGGAGTAATATGCGATGTATATCAAAAACACAATCACATCTGGTATCCATGGATCACAAAAATGTAGATCTGCATCAAGCCAATGTAATTCGCCCTCGGAGATGCATTTAAAACGATTACAACAATCGATAAGGATGCATGAAATTATTTTACAAACATGTAATAAGAAATCAATATGGCATACATAAACCATCTGATTGATAAGAAAACTAAAAAAAAAACCCTAAAAATTGTTGAAACAACAAATTTTTTTATACTATACAAACTAGGAATACCAACTTTGATTTGCTCGAAAGATCAGATAAAATTAGACCAACCCCGGGCATATCAAGATAGAGTTTAAACTCTATCTTATTAAACGAAAAAGATAGAGTTCTTTTTCCTTACAGTTTCTGGAGGAGAGAGAGGGGGAGAAAAGAAAAATTAGGTGATTAGAAAATAGATAAACCGAAGCCTTAAAGTGATGTTACCGAACTTCCAAAACATGGGACACTAATTTCATTGTTCTATAATTAAATTGGACATAAGGTGTTGTGATTATGGAATATAAGGGAATGGTAATTAGTGGTGCAACCGCGAATTAAGGTCGAGGGGAGATAAAAAAATAATAATTATACAAGCATGCAGACTCAAGTGGACTAAAACCAAAATTCTAGGTGGTCTCAATTCAGAATATAGGAAAAATACAAGAGTGTTTAGATGGTTTTCATGATTTGAGAAGGGTCTAGAGTCAGGTTTAGTCTACCCCTGGCTCTGCCCCTAATGGCAATCAAGATGAGGCAAAGATAGATTAGGTGAATATTGTAACATGTGATGTTATAATACATATTTTCCTTAAAACCTATGATTATTACATTACGCTACACAACATGTCTAACATTGTTTCTTTTTACCATGACGGGTTCACTATTCAGATTTTAGTTTCTTGAAAATGTATTTAGTTGCAGATATGCATCCATTTATACATATTTAGTTGCAGATAATGATGATTGGTTTTGAAATTAATCAGGGATAATCACCGATGAAATTAAATCAAGTGATCGATGTATACTTTTGCTAGAAAGAAATAAAGTATGTACACTTAAGACCAAAAGGAGAGGTTGAGCCTGGGCCGTAAGGGCCCAGTGATACCTAGTTCCTTAATAAAAAAAAATTACTTTTTAGGAGTTGCTTCCTAGTCTGTAAAGAAGATTATCACTACCCGTCCTCTAAATGAACGATTGAGAACTTTCCTTTTAGATTGTCAAATAATTCACAAATAAAAGTATTATAATCGTTAAAATTTAGTATGGTCACTACAAGATATGAAAGTTCTAAGAAAGGTTCTTTTGCCAACTAGTGACTCCTTGATTTCCTCACTACAAGCACATGCAGAAAACCTGCCAAACATCTTGTAGGTACTAGGCGATTGTCTCGCTGATCGAAATATGCTGATAAGACTATGTGGAGTTTATACTCATATTCCAATGGGTGTTTACAGAATCTGGTAACTTTTTCTATACTTAAATAAATATGTTGCAACATGCTAATACGACTACATGAATTTTATCCTCTTGTTTATTATTTTCCGTTAGAATAAACAAGAGCTTAATATCAAGAAAGCTACAATTATTGAAAATTAAAAGAAACTAAACAAGATTAACCAGATTTTTTTTACCTAAATAGAAATACTTCCACGCTTTATCGGTCCATTCTGATCCCGAAGACTTCGAAGAAGCAATAGTCTCGCCACTGAAGAAGAATTTTATGGTGGATTTTCAAGTTAGATTTGTAAAAACAGAAAATCATCCCTCACTTAATTCACCAAGAAGACATGTAGCAACAATCCTTCTTGTGAAGAGCAATAGGCATTTATAATGAATCATTATCGCATGACTCATTTGTCACACCTCCAAGGGTTGAATATGTGATGTTGCATAGCAATACCTATTTATAGTTTCCACAAGCATATTTCAACCTAAGCATGGTATGGAATACCCACGGCCTTATCTTCGATCGCCGGTCAAATTTGGATGAGCAATTCCATCACCCCCAAAGATGGAATTTGTTGCTTGTTTTATGAATGGAAAACCTAAATTAGGGTTTTGCGGCATATTACATGTGCGCAGCGTCTAACCGTCCACATTCGCGAGCATAGATAACTCAAAAATTTTCGACACAATCTTCATTATGATTGGTTATATTCATGGTCGCGCTTTGACTTAGGGTTCAAGAATCGCGCGCGTTTTTCTCATTTATATTTTTTTTTCCTTTGCCTCTTTAGTTTTTTTATTTTTCAATTTTGAACTTTTCATGGGATAATTACCTTGTGGGTATTTTATACTATTGTTTGATACCAATCTCGACCACTCAACCATTGGGTGGCTTAGATCAAGCTTCTCGGTCCATGAAGAAGATTTTAAAAGTTACACCGTGATCCCGAAGACTCGAAGAGCAATAGTCTCCGCCACTCTGCAACTTTGTCACACCTCCAATTATGGGTTGAATATGTGATGTTGCATAGAATACCTATTTATAGTTTTCGATTAAGGTTATTATCTTCAAAATTAAGCCGATTTTGCTTTGTGTTTAATCTAAATAATTTTGATAACTTTTTCTTCATTATGTATATTCAACTAGGTAGAATTTTATTTATATTTTTTTTTCCTCTTTAGTTTTTTTATTTTTAATTTTAACTTTTTATATTACCTTGTTATTTTATACTATTGTTTGATACGTTTTACAAGAAATGTTAAGTTTCTTGGGTCATTTAGGTGAAATTATCCAATCCCTTTTATCTATTTTTATTTGTTTCTCTTATGTATATATATGTAGGCCACTATATATTTTTATTTGTTTCCCTTTTATATATATGTAGGCCACTATCGATTGCACTATTTAAAACATCGAGAACAATGTTAGATTATGTATGGGAGTAGGAGTTTCCAATATGGATGCCTCATTTTTCTTTTCTTTTTTAGCTATTCCAAAATTTAGTGAGCCTGGGGTTGTTAAGTGCAATTCATCACATCATAAAATATTTCTTTTGGTATTTTAATGTTTGGGTTCAAAATGCATTAAATTGATACCGTTTCTTCGTTTACAGCGAGTTTCAGAGAAAATTATTGCATGTGGACAACTATATAATAGTACAGTAAAAACTCTACATATTGATACTCCATATATTAATAAACTCTATATATTAATAAAAAATTTAGTCCCAACATGTAAAATCATATAGAAAATAACCTCCATATATTAATAACCTCTATATATTAATAATTTTGTTTGGTCCCAAGTGTATTAATATATGGAGTTTTTAATGTACGAAGTAAATGAAGAGCTAGTTTGAATGATATAGTTAGGATAATAGGTAGTGGGGACTTACCCAATATGAGGTTTCTAGCCTTTCTTTGTACGTTCATGTGACCATTTGGATACCTTCAGGTATAATAATTAGCTGCTCAATCTCGCACCCCTTATGCACATGAGTGCAAGTATTAGGATTGTGAACTAACCTAACATTTGACAGAGGGTGTTTAACGGCCAAGATATAGATTTACGTGGGAGGCAGCTGATGGGTAACTCGTTCTTCACTTTTGTTGCATCTTTTTCATATTTCTGATGATTTTGAAACTGCATCCTCTATATTTTCATCCATGTTTTTCATTTTGCATACAAAAAGCATTACTCTAGTCATCTAATCCTTGGATATTGTGGTATACTCCAATGGATTTTAACAGTTTTTAGTTTTGAAATAATTATAAACTTATAGAAAATAGTTTGTAGGAAATTTTTGGTCCATTACCAAATCTTTCTCATATTCTTCTCTGTTTTTATGTTCTAACTTCCCCTCTGCTATGAGGAGGTAATCTTCTTTTTCTGTGCAGTTTTCTCTACACAGTAGACATTTGTGGTATTCAGTGGTGAAATTTCAGAATGTTCGCGTCTGAACTAAGAACAGTGGTGTGCGTAGCAGTGGTGCAGATCATCCTTGTCGTGATGATTCATACAGTCAGTTTGACAAACCCTTTAGTAGACATTTTCATCAGAAAATCCCTAAAAATTGATCATCATGATCATCAAAACAATCCCTTCACAGAAAGTCAAATGAGGAAATTTCAAAAAAACCAAATTCCGCCTAATTTGATGTTCGGTTACACCCGAGATTCAAGCAATCATCTGACCTGTCAACTCACTAGTCATCCCTTTCCTAAAATAGAGCCAACCAAAATTACTTCGCATTCACCCAAAAATCATGCGCTAAAAATACTGGAAAATTATATGGTTATAACTGCAAATTGTCATTTTAACCAATATTGTTACCAAAACAAATCCATTCCAGTATCATCTTTATCTTCAAGCGATACCATACGATATTCGTGGGATTACTTTTTAATCTTGAAGATTTTGTGGAAGAGTGTATATATTATCCAGCCTCTAGAGAATTACACAAGAGAGAAACTTATCTTTTGCAATACTACAGCAGTAAGATATTGTTTTAAGTTCATCACAAAAATGGCAGAAAGCTCAAACTCTCGTGTTAACAAAATCACTCAGTTATCGAGACAACTAAGGAACGCATCTCTGGAAATACCAACAGAAAGAAGAAGTGTTATAGGAACTGCTCAAACTACTACTGAAGTTGCAGATCAATGGTCTTATGCTCTGCTGAGAAAACTATGTTTCAAAGAAAAGATCTCAATGAGACAAATCAAAGAAGATATCAATTCCTTATGGAGGCAGTACAGGAACAAAAAAAATAGGGTTATGGGTCACAACCTAATGCTAGTAAGGCTGAACAATGAGGAGGAACAAGATGAAGTCATCAGAAATGGTCCGTGGATTGTAGGAGAAGCTCTTTTCGTAGTAAAAAAGTTTGCACCTGGAACTTTGGCACAAGACTATGTCTTTTCTCATCAGGAGTTTAACATTCAATTCAAATATCTCAAGATGGAACATCTAAATCAAAGTGTGATAGATGAAGCAATAGGTTTCATGGGGAAAAAAATCTGGACTCGTCCAGAAAATTGCAGACCAAGACATGGGAATACTGTGAAAGCAAGATTGGAAATTGATATTAAAAAACCTTTACATCGTGGTGGATGGTGGAAAACCATTACTGGTGAAGATGTATGGATTCGTTATCATTGGGATTTACAGCCAAAGATGATCCGCGACAAGTGCTTTGTAATTGATCATCAAGAAAACACTTGTCTACAAACATCCTACCTTTTATATTTGGATAGTTTAACAACTGAAGAATATGAGACTGTTATGCAAGAAGAGGCGGATGTCTATGAAGGCAATGAAGATGGCAGAGATTCAAACACCATTCTGGACGAAATGGCAGATGAAAATAGGCAATCAAAAAGGATGAGAAACTCAGTTCTTAACCAAGAACCCTCCATGAATCCACATAACATCCATGTCAACCCCCCTACTGTCTTAGCAACTGAAACTACACCTAGTATGAATCACAATACACAAGAGATGGCTTACAATGCAATGGGGACGCAACTTTCTGAACCCATGAATGGCTGCCAAGAGGACACTGCTCAGGTATACAAACAAACTCTCTCAGTTTTTAACAAATTCAGTTTTGCTTTTACAGTTTTGGATTTTACTCTACACTCGTTTGCTTTAGATTGTCCATTTCTTTCTTTTCAAAGTAGAAATATTACAACATATCTACAAGACTTAGTCATGAGAATTGTAGCCTGGAACTGCAATGGTTTTGCAAATAAGGAAACTAGAAACTATGCATATAATTTTAACAAGATGCTCAACCCTGATATAATCTTTTTGCAAGAAACAAAAATAAACTCAGACAAAATCCTAAGATTTACAAAACCATTAAATTTTCCAAACTCTTTTCATGTTCCTTATATAGGAAGGTCTAGGGGGATCTGTCTCTTGTGGAAAGACGGATTTGATTTAGACATTATTTACCATGACAACAACATGATTCATTGTCTTGTCAATAATAACCCATCCAAACCAAAATGGCTTTTGTCTTGTGTTTATGGATCCCCATATCCTCAAGACAGAAAAGAACAATGGATTTTTCTAAACTCCATATGTGAAAACTTTGATATTTCTGCTCCTTGGGCTCTTATAGGAGACTTAAACTTAACTTTGCATGATAATGAGAGAACTAATAGTAATGGATCATCTTCGCATGCTTCAACTATAGCTCAAGTTGTGTATGATACATGCCTTAGTGATTTAGGCTTTCATGGTAACCCTTTCACTTGGACTAGTAACAAACACGGCACGGGAAAAATTAGAACAAGGTTAGATAGAACCCTAATAAACCCAGATTGGTTAATATCTTTCGTAGAATCCTGTCTCAAATATCTACCCTTCCTAGGATCAGACCATTGTCCCATACTGTTGGATTTATCTCCTAATGATATTCATAGTTCCAAAAGTTGGAAATTCTTTGAATGCTGGTTAAGAGATGCAAGTTGCAAAACCGAGATACACAAAGCTTGGTCAAGAAGTTTCAATGGATCTGCTGCTTATACGTTGGATAGAAGACTGTCTGAGACTAGAAGGACATTATCACTATGGAATAGAGAAACTTTTGGGAATATTCAGGAGAAACTCAAGTGTCTACAACAAAAACTTTCTGAACTGCAGCAACCACATCAAAGCAGTGACAACACACATCAAGTTATAGAAGTTGAACGGGAGATTGAAGAATGGCATGCTCGAGAAGAAGGATTTTACAGGCAGAAGTCTAGAGAGATTGTGTTTCATGAACTTGATCAAAATACCAAGCATTTTCATCTGCAAGCGAACAAGAGAAGAGCAAGAAACAAAATAGAGACTCTTCAAAAGCCGGATGGTAGCTGGTGTACGGGAAGGCACAATCTTGAGAATCTCTTAACTTCTCATTTCAAAAACATCATGAGCACAGCTAATCCCCCAACTGATACAAATATGTTGAATCTATTGCCACAATGTATCTTTGATGCTGATAACATTGCACTAACGAAGGTTCCAGATGAAGCAGAAATTCTATCTGCTCTAAAGTGCATGCAACCATGGAAAGCACCGGGCCCGGATGGTTTCCCTCCGGGTTTCTTTCAATCACAATGGTCAGTGGTCAAAGAAGATGTAATTAATATGGTACAATCCTTCTTTAATTCTGGAAGACTCTTGAAGAAGATGAACAAGACAAACTTATGTCTTATTCCTAAAACAAACCTTCCTCACAAGCCGGGAGACTACAGACCAATTGCATTGTGCAACTCCACATACAAGCTGATCACAAAGATAATGGCAACAAGATTGAAGACTCATCTCAATAAATTCATCTCTCCAATGCAAGCTGCGTACGTTCAGGGAAGACAAATAAGTGATAACATCACTCTAGCACATGAGTTAATTCACTATATCAAGAAGAAAAAGAATAAGAAGCATTACTTGGCTATGAAGTTAGATATGAGCAAAGCATTCGATCGGGTAGAATGGAGTTTTCTAAATGACATCATGCTAAAACTCGGCTTTAGCAACAAATGGTGTGAACTTGTTCATGAATGTTTCTCAACCACAGAAATTTAAGTACTCTTGAATGGATCACCTTGCCAACCTTTTAAACCAACAAGGGGATCGGCAAGGTGATCCATTGTCACCCTATCTGTTCTTGATTACTATGGAAGTGTTTACAAGATCTCTAGCACAAGCAGAATTTTCAGGTGATATTCAAGGTATCAAAATTGCAAAGCATGCTCCACAAGTCTCACACTTACTTTTTGCAGATGACTGTTTGCTTTTCGTCAAGGCGGATATGCACAATGTCAATAACCTACTGCAAGTTATAAACAAGTTCATCTGATGTCGAGCCGTGCCAGATCAATTTTGAGAAATCAGCTATTTTTTTCTCAAAACACTTCCCATCAAGGCATTGCAGATTACTCTTAAGAAGACTACGGATGAAGAAGATGAGTTTAGAGAAGAAATACTAGGGTATTCCACTATTTCTCAAAAGAAAGAAGACAATTTCTTTCTCCTCACTTGTCAGTAATTTAAAGAACCGTCTCAAGAGGTATCATGGAAAATTTATAAATCAACCTGGTAGATCTGTTATAATCAAGCATGTTTTAAACTCTCTTCCATCTCACAATATGGGAGTGTTTAAGATACCCAGCACGACCATCAAGGAAATAGATAAGGTGCAAAGAGATTATTGGTGGAACAAACAAGAGAGTGGCGGTTTATATATTTCAGGTTGGCCTAGAATCTGTCGAGACAAGGCTACGGGTGGTATGGGTTTCAGGGATATGGCTTGCTTTAATCAAGCTTTATTGGCAAAAGCGGCATGGCGACTGTGTCAGCAACAAGATCAGCTTTGGGCTTCTGCACTCAAACAAAGATACTTTCCAACTACATCAGCACTGCATGCAAGGAAGAAGAAAGATTCTACTTGGGCTTGGCAAAGTATACAAATCAGTATGGAGTTTGTCAAGAAACACAGTTTCTGGATTGTGGGGAATGGAACAAATATTCACACCTGGAAAGATATATGGATACAGGGTATGCTCAACCCACCAATACCAGCTGTTAGTGATGAGGATGCAAAGAGTTTTGCTAAGGTCAGTGATCTAATAGACCATCAAAGCAAACACTGGAAAGTCGACCTGATACGAAGACTTTTTACATCATCTGATGCAGAAAGAATTCTTCACACTAGAATTGCTGCGACAAACTCTGACAGATTGGTTTGGACTCTAACAAGCAATGGAAAATTCACTGTAAAGTCAGCATATAACAAGCTAGTGGATATCAAAACAAACAGGCAGGAGATATACGATGCAGATACAGCAGCAGTGTACAAGAAAATATGGGCAATGAATACTCTGCCAAGAGTCAAGCACTTTATATGGAAGTGTTTCAGGGATCTAGTCCCAATTAATGAAAGATTGGCAAGACCCATGCAATGCAGTGGTGAAGAATGTAAGATTTGCAACCAAGGCATAGAAACAACATCTCACATCATGTGGGAATGCCCTTTCTCAAGAGCAGTTTTATTATCTATTCCAGGAGCTAGTAGAAGTGTTCAAAGAAACAACAACACTGTTGGTGCTTGGATCAGAAGTTGGTTTGAAGATGATATGAACAAACTGGATGAATATTGGGTAGAAAAAATGGCAAACTCAGTGTGGGAGATTTGGAAAGCACGCTGTAAGTTTGTGTTTGAGAATATCAAACCTAACCCAATACAGGTAATCAATAACATTCAGCAATTGAACCTGGTAACAGGAAAGAAAATGAAAAAGAAGAAAGATCCATTTCACAACAGCATAGTCGCTAGCAATAACTCAGTCCAAACTCGTTGGACACCATCTGACACTCCATACTTTTCAATTTGTTGTGATGCAGCTTTTAAAATAACAGATAAGAATCACTCAGGCATCGGACTAATACTTTGTAATTCTGCAGGAAAATTCGAGCAAGCAAAGTGTGCCTATGCAGATGGATACTTGAACGCAGAACAAGCAGAGTGCGAGGGATTGCTTCAAGCTATGAAGTGGGCTGAAGAACTCAACTTACAACATGTAACTTTTGAGTTAGACGCATAAATTGTAGTGGAGGCAGTAACTCAAGATCTGGAGAAGGAATCTTGGGAGAATTTTTCAATTATTCTAGAGATTAGAAACATACTTAGCAGCCATCCACTATGGAGGTGCAAGTTTATTAGAAGAAAATGCAATAAGCCAGCAGACTTTCTGACTAAACATGCTAGAATCTTTAAAGTTTGTAAGACTTGGCAAGGTTTTCCACCATCTTTCATTGCCAGTGTAATCTGGGAGGATGCATATTTTGCACCCCCAGCACATTAAGCAATACAATTCATAGATTTGCATCAAAAAAAAAAAGAACTAACCTAATGTAGTTGCAGGAAATCCTACACTACACCCCTCACTAGAATATACACAATTAAGCCATTTTAAGATCAATGATTATGATTTCTATTGATTGAATACTTGAATCTTTACAATATGAAATAGAAACGAGTTAAAGAATTACAATCACTCTAAAACTTTCTCTCTCCTCAAAACTTGCTTAACAATTCAAAAAAGAACTCTCCTTCAACAGACTTACTCAACCCTTTATATAGGGTAGTATACAGTGGATGACAGCTAAGCTGTCCTTTATTTTCGGGAATGGCTTGCGACATATCGCAAGCGTTCAAGTATGTAATATCGCGACACTATTAAATTTCGCTATATTTTCATATCTTACGCGTGTTAAAATTGTCGTCATTCATTGCGTCATTTACTTTACTTCCTGCGACTCCCTCGCAACGTCGTCTTTTATTAACCTCGCGAAGTATTGATGTCGCGATATTCTGATCCTACATCTTGCCTCTTCTCATGTCTTCTCTGCGAAGGAGAGAATGTCATGAGAACCAATATTTTAAAATGCCGCAATTGTTCATCTTTATCTCCCAATTATTCATCTTTATCTGTTTCACTCCCGTACGGAATTTATTACAAGTGTTTCTTCTTCCATTCCTTTCTTGACACGTCTCTTTCAACCGTTTATTCTTGACCATTCACGTCCCATCTCGCATTAAATGCATTTGTCTTCTCGAGGATTCTTCCCTCTATATATATAGTTTTCTCACCCTTCTCTTCTTCTCTTTTATTTTCCCTCTGCAACTTCTCTTCCTCCGCAATTTGCGTTTCTGCTGCTGTAAATCTTCCCTTCTTTGTTTTTCTTGATCTTCAATTTTCTAATCATTCCCATACCCTAAAAATGGCTTCACTTGGTCGTACATACAAACCCCTTTTTAATGAAGCTCAAAAGAATTTACAAGAGAAGGGCTTCATCCTATCAACCATTCCTGATCAAGAATCTTCATCTATACTTTACTGCAAGGTTGTTTTACGATCATCGGTGTGATGATCGAGAAAATCATAGTCTCGCTTAGGTCAAATCCTCGCAGGCCTTCCCATTCCTCTCTACAATCCCGAGATACCTTTATTCTATGAGATTCTTGCTCACGAGAAATTCTCGCGAGCAGTTTATCAACTAAGCGGTGATTGCATCCGTCTTATGATTGAATTCGCCAACCGTGGGCGCTGGCAAGGGATCTTTATATCCCGATGATGTCAAAGATCCTAAATTCGCGGATTTAGAAATAGACGCCGAGAAATATCTTGTGGAAATTTTTTTTGTAAATTATGAAGTAATAAATATGAGAAATGATAAATCTCGCTGGGGTGCTCGATTGAAGAGAAAAGATAATATTTCCAGTGATAAGCTTCTCATGCAAGATATTGACTGGCACTCGGGCAAAAATAACGTTCCTCGGTATTCCAAGGATGAGAAGTGGTGGGTTGTTCCTCTGTTTTTGAGTGGACCTTATATTGCAGGTTCGCATACACTCCCTGCGAATCTCGCAAACTATTGTCCTTGGGAATTTAAGTGGCCCAAGAAGGCAAAAGAGGTATACTTCCTATTTCAGGTTTGCTTTGCGATATTTCCTTCCTCTCATATTTACTAGACTTGTAAAATTTTCAGATTGCCAAATTGAAAAGGAGTTATAAAAGACGTCCCAAGGAGAGTACTCTAGCGATACTCCGATCAATCACGGATGAAGTAAGAAATACTTTCTTTTGTTATTTTTAACAATATTGTTGCCTCTGTTTCTTATCTTCATTCATGTGCGAAGGTTATTGAAGAAATTGACATTCCCGAAGCTGCGAAGGTTAAGGGCAAGAATAAAATTACTCTTCGCAAGGATAAATCTTCTGCTCCATCTTCTAAAAAACAGAAAATCCATCCCTCTTCTCGTTCTAGTTCCCAAACCAGCGAGAGTTCTGACGAAGATGAAAATGAGGTTGGTACTTCCTCTGTGAAGGAGAGTCATTCGGTTGCTTATGCTATGGCGCAATTATCTAGTGTCTTCTCCGATTCTATGCAAGGATTGGGTGATGATCATTTATCTGCTACTTGCGAAGCTCTCGCTAAAATTTGCGATGCCGCCCTGTTAGAGGATAATGAATCTTTTCGCGGAGTTTCCCGAACAATGACACCCAGTCTCTTAAACGCACTCAGTGCTTTGGTATGTTCATATTTCATTATTTCTTTGCGATTTCGATTATAAACCTTACCTTAACAATTTCTTTACTTTCCTTTATAGTCTGGGAGAGCTTCCTTTGTCGTTGCCTCAGACCTCGACAAAAGACGCAACAATCTTGAGAAGAAAAATCTTCAACTTAAGGAGAAGATCAAAGAGCTAGAAATTGAAGTTGCGACATCTCGCAAGAAGGACGAAAGAATTCAACAATTAGGAGTTGAGTCTTCTTCCCAGAGAGACAAAATATCTACACTTCAAAGTGCTAATCAAAGAACTTTACGGTATAACACCCTCCTCTTTTCTTCATTTCTACTTTGCCATTTATTTTTCTTTGCCTGACTTATCATTTTCGCAGACGTTTATAATCTTTCTGACGAAGCCATCCTTCTCCATTCATTCCCTGAACCTATGGATGATGATGCTCTTCTCGCTCATCTCAATAAATCTTTAAGTAGTTCTTCAAACAAGACTAATTCTCTCTCATTAAATGAACTTCGAACCAAACTTCATCTTTTAGAAATTGAACATAGATCTAGTTTAGGTTTATCCAACCGATTTAAACGTTTATATCTTGACTCCCAGGAGAGTAATAGTATTCTAAGGAAAAAGATTAGCAGCCGCATAGATGATAAGGATCGCATTGCTAATCAAGGTGCACAAGCATTAGCAAAATTCCAAAAAAACTATTCTTGAAGTCCAAATTGAACGAGATGAATCCCTTCGCCAAAATGCCATACTTAATGAGCGAGAAAATCAAATTCGTTCACTTCTTGTCATAAATAATGATGATGAATTCGCTTGGGCTGCGAAGGTTTTAGATAATGCCAGAAATAACTTAGGTGTTAATGTCGGTCTTCATCTTGAGCATAATGCCTTGGTTAAAGATATGATTTACGACGAGAGAAGGTTGTTTTACTATTCTTCATTATTTTTCCACTTCTTTTTTACGAAATCATTATTAAGCCGCTAACTCATTGTCATTTGTTCGCGAGAATCGAGAAGAGGTTTCAAACTAGAATCAAGGAACTTGAATCGAGAAAGCGCAACTTGCAAAAGACTTCTCTCTTCGCAATGACAAATATTCTAAGATGAAGAAGCAACTACAAACTACGTGGCGAATTTCAATAATGATCTTTGTTCGTTTTCGCAACCAAACTATTGAACAGTTTGCAATGATCACGACATTCCTCTTTCTTCATATCCTTGTCTTCTCGATGAAATTCCTGATAATATGCCTTGCTCAGATGTCTCTGATAGTGATGTAAGCGAAGAAGAAGAGTCTGATAAAGAAGAATAAGTTGCTAGATTGTTCCATTTTCCTTTCTCTTCTTGTGATATTTGTATATTTATCCTTTTAACCTTCCATTTTGTAATCTCTCATTGTAAATTTATCATATGAAAATAAATAACAAGTTTTTATTCTAATCATTCCCATACTTGCCTCTGTTATTTATTTTCATATGAGATAAATCAAGTCGATAATCTTTACGTAATGATACTTCTTAATTTCGCAACTGTTGTTGCTGATTCTTCACAGATAAATGAAGAAATATAATCGTACTCACAAGCTTGTTTGCTTACTCAATTTCTTGTGTTTATTTTATCATCATTTATGTTGAAATTCATCATTGCGACAAAATCGCAGGACGTCTTTACATTTTCATGTAATGACCCATTGATCTTGTCTTATCATTGTTTTTGTGTGGTCTTATTTTGCCTTCCTAGGTAAAGGTCTTATTTTGCCACCCCTCCTTTTGCATCAATATGACAGGTTTAAATATTCTTGCGAATATAAAATCCCATGACATTGACGTCTTGTGATAGGGTGTAGAATACATCCTATTTACTATCTATTGTTTATGCTTTCTTTGTTATTTTTCTTGTAAATTATGTATTTTACGCCTGTTTTGAGTTTTGTAGCTACTTTGGAGTCACACGGAGGAAAAGAAGAAAAAATTACTCTATTTGAGCCAAAAGGGCAAAATTGTCATTTCATGGGCGAACACTATCGGGAACCGAATCAAAGTTAAGGGGCAACTCTCTTGAGGAGTAATAAAGACAGGCCAGCTGTGGTTAAAGGGATGCCATCTGGGTAGCCCTTATCCAGGGGACGGTTGTGCTGTTAGCACCCCAATCCAACCCTACCCTAAATCGAGAGAAGACTTTTCTCTCTTTCATCTCGTTCGTTCCAACTGAAACTGAAGCAGCAGCTGCTGCTGTTAATACCAGATTGAGAGAATGATGAACACAAAAAGGAGATGAATCTGTGGTTGATATGTGAAGAAGAAATGAATCTAAATTAGGGGTTCTCTACTGTCATGGATGCATCGGAGGTTACGAAGAGATTGGAAATGTTGGGTTCTTCTCAGTTTCGATAGAGATGAAATCAGATGTGAGGCTCGAGTTGATTGTGAGATTATGATAAGGGATCTGATTGTTTATTGCAATGGTTGTCTGAGTCTAATCAATAGCTGAGATTGAGGGTTTGCTATTGATCAATTAAATTGAGAAATTAGAGTTGAGAAAAGGGGATCCGGTGGTCAAATTGATGAAGAAACGATTTGTGGATGAATGTGTTTTTGTTGGAGTAATTCTTGATGTGTGATTTGAAGATTCTGTGTAGATCGAGTTGCTGCCAATAAGAAATTGAAGATCTTGCAATGAGCAGTGGGAGTGTGAATGAAATGCCGATCTCGAAATGGAGTCCGGGTTTGATTCAAGGGTTCGGTAAATTGAAAAATGAATTGGGTTCAATCTGTGAAAGATGCAGATGGTAGTGGCAGCTGTAACTGAGTAAGGTTGTGAAGAGAAGTTCTAAAAACTCTGGTGACATCTGAGACTCAAATTGAAAGATGGGTTTTGGTTTTCTTCTGCCGTCAATTGAAGAGATCCAGGGAATCAGTGAGCTGAATAGAGGTGGAATTGAAGCAGCTGGTATTGATAATTATCTACAGGTTCGATGTTGGAGTGATTATGGGTTTGTCATGATGCTGCTAAACAGGGAAAGGAAGGAGCTAAACATTGGGTTCTGGTGATGAAGACAGGACAGAATTGATGCCGCTAATGAGCAAGACATGGAGATGAAGAAAACAAATGGGTTGTGACTTATGAATGAAGCTCTGCTGTGAATGCAATAGATGTTTGTGAATGAATGTTACAGGTGAAGAAAATAATGGCATGAAAATGGCACGAAATGCCCAAAAACAAAGGAGACTCTGCGCATTTTCTACTCCGACACGTCAACTCGTTGCCGCCAATGACAATGATTACAAAAAGTAGTTGAGCTGAATGGAAAGGCGGAATTGATATGAGTACTGAGATAAGCATTGTTGCAGGACTTGTGCAATGGAATTCAGTGCGGCTTTGTTGATCTTTGCACTGCAAGGATGGAGTTGGTCTTGCACTACCAAAATGAAGTTGCAGGTGAAGTCTGATATGGAGATGCTTGAGCAGTGGCAGTTGAACTGAGAGTGAGTGTGAATTGCAAATGGGGGTCTGTTTGATGTGAAGATTGCAGGCTGAGTTGGGATTCAAAATGATGAACAGATGGTAGAATTTGAAGACTAAGTTGCCAGAGAAAATAATGATGATGCTGTTGATTTAGGAGATTAAATGGAGTTTGGGTTATGAATGATGTAAATTATTTGCAGGGAAGGCACAACCATCATGGCTGGATTTTCCCAGCTGAGGTGCCATCTTGGTGCATCACAGATTTTAGGCCAGTGCAATGGCCTTGGCCAATACTAACTCATTCAATCAGCTGAGTTAGAAGCTGACTCAGTGACTGACTCAGCTGATCTTCTTTCTGACTTGACTTTCTTGAGTAACGTTGACACTTTTGACCGTTAGTCTTAACGGTGGACTGACGGAATATTCCGTCGAATATAACAGTGACATCGAAGAATTCAGGTGACCGGCGGTGACGGATTCCGGCCATAATACCAGCTTTCCGGCGACCAAAATTATAGATTTTTTGTGTGGATTCTTCTCATGGGTGTGAAGACTTGGACTTGGAATTGGATGGAGAATTTGGGTCAAATTTGGAAAGAGAAGATGGAAGATGAGAAAGACTTGAATTTGGAAATTGAATTACTATGGAATGAGGATTATATTCCTTGGAAGATTTGGAGAATATTGAAGCCTATAAATAGAGAAGTTTTCTACATCTTTTACACACCTCTCTACACACACAACACTTGTGTTTTTGCTTTCAATTCTTCTTCTTAATTATTTGTGTGAACTTGAAAAATTCTCCCTTTAATTATTTGTGTGAATTTCAAAGACATGAGTAGCTAATTTTATTATTGATTGAGGATGAATTCCTAGTTCTTAATATATGATTTGAGTTTTTGTTTCAATTCTATCTTGAAGTTTTTCACATGATTATCGTTTGTTTTTACTAATAGGAATGTTTATTCATTCATGATTGATTGATAGATTGTTTAGAGTGCACGCTAAATTGATTTGTTAATTCAACCTAAAGCTAGTGAAAGTTAGGGGATAAGTAATCGTTTCTTGACTCTTTACATAAGTAGCAAACACGAGACCTTGAGGAGGGATTCCGTGGAGCAATTGTGTGTGAAAACAACGTTAGCAAGTAGACCTTGATCTAAGAGTCTAACTACTAATATTGACCTAATAAGTTCATAAATCTTAATGCGTTTATTTAAATTACATCTATAGTGATCTACTACTAGGTGGTTTGGTAAATAGAATCCGGTAGTCGAGAACTTCCGTGTCCGGTGATACAAGGGATTTAGGGGTTTAGCACTGATCTAGCTGCTTTACCTACAGTTGGTGATAATCTGTGACTAATAACATGTGGATAAAAAACATAACTTTAATCATTGTTTTGCAACGAAGAATGATTCCTTGATCTTGTCTCTCTTATTGATTTCAACTTTATCTTTTAATTGCTTTGTTTATTTTCTTTTGCTTTATACATCCCCCCTTTTTGTGACAATTTTTACAACTAGAATCTCTTGCTCCTCGTGGGAACGAACATGACTTCCATTATATTATTTTTAATTGAGTGGAAATATTAATTGATTTGATTGCACCTACGACACGCATCAAATTTTGGCGCCGTTGCCGGGGAGCAGCGGACGATTTTAGTTGTTTTTTTTTTATTTTGCTTTATTCTTGCTTTGTTAGATTCTATACCGTATCTAACTTAGTTTTTGAGAATCTTGTTTCAGGTGTTATACCTTTGGTGAATGCTTAAGAAGGGCAGACCGAGTCCAATACGTCTTCGATCCGGCACTCAACTAAAGGATTTCATTCGAGCGGTTAACACTCCACTTCCTCCTTCTTCATCAAGTGATTTCACAGATTCGGACAAAGAGGAAGAAACAATAGCTGAACGTACACTCAAGGACCTAGCTTCTCACAAGCTTGATACACAACAATGGTGTATCCAAACTAACTCAACCTTCGAGATCAAGCCGGGGTTGATTAGAGAGTTACCAAAGTTCCATGGCATGGTGAATGAAGACCCAAACAAACATCTTATGGACATCTATACCATAGTTATGGCTATGCTTCCACCGGAGACTAATGCGGATGGAGCAATGTTGAAAGCTTTCCCGTTTTCTTTGGCGGGCAATGCTAAGGAATGGTTATATTATTTGCCTTCCGGAAGTATCACAACATGGAATGGGATGAAGAAACTTTTCCTCGAGAGATATTTTCCCGCATCCAAAGCTACTCAAATTCGCAAGGAGATTTGTGGATTGAAACAACATGTGGGAGAGTCGTTGTATGAATGTTGGGAGCGATACAAGAGGTTGGTGGCAAGCTGTCCACACCATCAATTTAGTGACATTATGATACTCCAATACTTCTACGAAGCTCTCAACCCAAGTGATAGGTCTCTTCTTGACGCCGCGGGTGGTGGTGCACTAGTGAACAAGACGGTGACCCAAGCTACCGAGTTGATTGAAAGTATGGCGGCAAACTCGCAACAATTCTACACAAGGGATGAACCAATGGTTAGGCGAGTGCATGAAGTTAGTGATTCATCACACCTTGATCAAAGGATGGGTAACATGGAGTTAATGATTCAAAGGATGGCCGCGGTTATTATTCCGAATGATGAGACCGAACAAGTAAATGCTATATATCCAAATCAAAGACCGAGGTACGATCCATACTCGAATACTTACAATCCCGGTTGGAAGGATCATCCCAACTTTAGTTATGCAAATAAGCAAGCGGCGGTTCCCAATCCGTATGAGCAACAAGGTGGTTTCCAACAATCACGTTTCCAACCTCAACAACAATTTCAACCACAAAAAGTCAAGGAACGTGATTCTTCAATTGATGACAAGCTCAATGCATTGATGCAAGGTATGCAAGGTATCACCACTTTGGTTCAACAACAACAACAAAAGACCGATTCGGCAATCAAGGATTTACAAATTCAAGTGGGGCAATTAGCGACCGATGTGAACCTATTGAAAGCTCAAGCATCCACAAAGCTTCCTTCACAACCATTTGTTAATCCAAGAGAGAGCGTTAATGCGATTACTTTGAGAAGTGGGAAACAAGTGGAGCAACCAAATCAACAAGAGGAGGTGAATGATGAGAAAGAGGAAATTGAAACCGCACCAAAGGAGAATACATCCCCAACCAACCAACCCGAGGAGACGGTTCCTACTTTTACAACTCCACCCCCGTTTCCTAGCCGATTTGCTAAATCAAAGAAAGACTTGGAATACAAGGATATGTGGGACATCCTTAAGAAAGTACAAGTCAATATTCCACTCATTGAAGCTATTCGTCAAATTCCTCGTTGTGCAAAGTTCTTAAAGGAGTTGTGTATGAAGAAGAAAAGGTTAAAAGGGAATGAAGTCATGAGTGTGGGGGAGAATGCTTCGGCGTTCATTCTCAAGAAACTCCCACCAAAATTAAAGGACCCCGGTAGTTTCACTATACCTTGCACAATTGGTAAAACAAGGTTTACTCGAGCTTTGCTAGATTTGGTTGCATCGGTTAATGTTATGCCTTCTTCGATTTATGATTCTTTGAATCTTGGTCCTCTTAAGGAGACCGGGGTATTTCTTGAACTTGCTAATCGATCTAATGTTTACCCGAAAGGGATTGTTGAGAATGTTTTGGTGCAGGTTAATGAGCTTATATTTCCGGCCGATTTCTATGTCTTGGACATGAATGATGAGAATTCTTCCAAGTCTACACCTTTGCTATTGGGTAGACCATTCTTAAGCACCGTCGGAACAAAGATTGATGTCCAAAATGGCACCTTGACTATGGAGTTTGATGGTACACTCATCCACTTCAATATCTTTGAGACAACGCGATACCCTAGTGATGTGAAGTCATGTTTTCCCGTGAAAGAGATTGATCCGGGCTAATGAATCTTGCAAGAGCTAAGTCGGGCCGTCGACTTTAAAACAAGCGCTTAATGGGAGGCAACCCATAGGTTTTGTATTTCTTATCCTTTTGCTTTTTGTTATTTCTTTTTCTTGTTCCATATCATGTTAAAATTTCCCACCTTGACTTTACTAGGAGGATTCAATTACATTGAGGACAATGTAAGGTTTAAGTGTGGGGGAGTGGTTAAGCATGTATTTAAAAAAAAAAAATTAAAAAATTTTAAAAAAAAAAATTTTTTTACATAAAAACTCCAACTTTTAGAGATTTTAGAGTCACTAGCATATTTCTAGGTATGTTTACATAGAGATTCTGACCGACATAATTGAACTTGGAAGTGTTAGGGAACTACATTCGGATTTCTTGCTTGTTAGAGTGTTAAATAATGGATTTAATCATGCCGGTGATGCAAATTTGATGCAGGGAGAAATGCATTATTAGAGTTGTTGATCAATCATTAGTGGAGACTACCCGTATTCATATCATGTGAGGCACCGACCAGAATTTTTTTTCCATCTACTAAAGAGCTTTCTTTTGAGTGTGTGTCACCGTACGTTAATTCCGGGTAGAATGGTGAGCTACCCAACCTCCCACCAGTAGAAGCACTACTCTTTGATCTCTTGAGTGCTAATTTTGTCAATCATGAGGGTGACGTTTATAGATGAAAGCCTCCTTCTTGTAGTTCGATTTGCAGTTAGCACCATTCTCTCTCGCGACAACAACGGGTCCATAGAAACACCATCATAATCAACAAGGAGCGATATCAAAATCTACAAGGAAAGTTGGAAAAGTTCAAGGTTTATAAGCAATGGAATGAGAAAAAGAGCAAATTTCAAACTCAAGTAAAAGCAACATACAAAGAGCAGATTTTTACGTATATGTTGAAGACTTACACTGCAATGAGGTAATTTTATATCCAAGTATGAAGACTTATTTATAAGAGCAAAGAATAGCAAAAGGTGAGAATTATTGAAGTTTATGATTTTGAGGCGATACAAGTTGTGAAGAATCAAGCGGTAAAATACTTCTCCCACGGCCATGGTTTATTTTGTATTTAATTTCTCTTGTTTTTCAAAAAAAAAAAAAAAAAAAAAAAAAATCATAAAAATAAGAGAAAATAAAAATAAAAATAAGAGAAATATTTGTTTTGTTAATAAGCCATGGGGAAGGAAAATCTATAAGGAAGTATCAAGCGACAAGGATTTAAGGTAAAAAAGAGTTACAAATTGTTAAGGATTTATGAAATTCGAGAGTTTATCATCAATAGTTGAAGACGAAGACCAAGAAGATCAAGACGAGGAGCGGAAGACGTTTCTATTGGATGCCGTGAGAGTGGTGTTATCATAATTGGCGATCGGATGTGAAGGTGAGTAAGTAATCTCATCCTCGATAATAATGGTTGATTTCCTTTCTTAAGGATCGTCAGAAAAATGGTTTTTCAAAATATTAAAAGATGTGGGTTTTTAAAAATATTTCGGAAGTTGTCCTTCCTACCATTCAACGTGTTGCAGGCTTTCTTTCTTCATTCCTACCTGCACACATGTGAGACCCATAAAAAAAAAAGCCGTCTTTTTGAGTGCAATTATCATAAAATCCTTTTTGGTGAGGCACAAGTCGAGGCGAATGCTTATTGATCGTTTCTCAAACACACGTTCTCTCATTATGGTGTGGTTATTTCTCACTCAACATTTAAGAATGAGAATATGTTCTTTAGTATTTCTAACTTCTTATTACTAGCATGCAGAAACTTTATGTCCTCATAGCTCTTTGGATGCTCGGGACGCTTGAACGCTTTGAAGTTGTGAGTTTTTAGTTTGATTTGCTCGAGGACTAGCAAAGTCTAAGTGTGGGGGAATTTGATAGGGTGTAGAATACATCCTATTTACTATCTATTGTTTATGCTTTCTTTGTTATTTTTCTTGTAAATTATGTATTTTACGCTCTCGTTTTGAGTTTTGTAGCTACTTTGGAGTCACACGGAGGAAAAGAAGAAGAAATTACTCTATTTGAGCCAAAAGGGCAAAATTTTCATTTCATGGGCGAACACTATCGAACCGAATCAAAGTTAAGGGCAACTCTCTGGAGGAGTACTAAAGACAGCCAGGTTTGTGGTTAAAGGGATGCCATCTGGGTAGCCCTTATCCAGGGGACGGTTGTGCTGTTAGCACCCCAATCCAACCCTACCCTAAATCGAGAGAAGACTTTTCTCTCTTTCATCTCGTTCGTTCCAACTGAAATTGAAGCAGCAGCTGCTGCTGTTAATACCAGATTGAGAGAATGATGAACACAAAAAGGAGATGAATCTGTGGTTGATACGTGAAGAAGAAATGAATCTAAATTAGGGGTTCTCTACTGTCATGGATGCATCGGAGGTTACGAAGAGATTGGAAATGTTGGGTTCTTCTCAGTTTCGATAGAGATGAAATCAGATGTGAGGCTCGAGTTGATTGTGAGATTATGAGAAGGGATCTGACTGTTTATTGCAATGGTTGTCTGAGTCTAATCAATAGCTGAGATTGAGGGTTTGCTGTTGTTGATGGTGGTTTTTAAACAAGGGGTAAAATCGTAAAACCCCATGACCTAGTGTTTACCCGCAACACATTAACTAAGAGCATTTAACTCAGGTGTAAATAATTAATAGGGGTATTTTTTCAAAATACCCAGTTAGGGTTTTCGACCTGAACCCTAATTCCAAAACTAAGCCGCACACTAGCATCATGGCAACCATGCCAAACCAAGCCGCACTCTGCGCACTGTGGGCAGCAATACCAAACCAAGCCGCACTCTGCGCATCATTGGCAACAATGCCAAACCAAGCCGCACTCTGCGCACCATGGCAACCATGCCAAACCAAGCCGCACTCTGCTCATCATTGGCAACAATGCCAAACCAAGCCGCACTCTGCGCACCATGGCAACCATGCCAAACCAAGCCGCACTCTGCGCATCATTGACAACAATGCCAAACCAAGCCGCACTCTGCGCATCATTGGCAACAATGCCAAACCAAGCCGCACTCTGCGCACCATGGCAAACAATGCCAAACCAAGCCGCATCTCGCACACCATGGCAACAATGCCAAATCTCCAAGCCGCTATGCCTTTGGCACACGCCAAATATAGCGCCCTAGGCTTGCAAGACTTGCAACTAGGTCAACATGGCCGCACATGCCATTGGCACATGCCAATACGTGCCGCAAGCCATATTCCAAGTCGCTATGCCATTGGCACACGCCAAATATAGCGCCCTAGGCTTGCAAGACTTGCAACTAGGTCAACATGGCCGCACGTGCCATTGGCACATGCCAATACGTGCCGCAAGCCATATTCCAAGTCGCTATGCCATTGGCACACGCCAAATATAGCGCCCTAGGCTTGCAAGACTTGCAACTAGGTCAACATGGCCGCACGTGCCATTGGCACATGCCAATACGTGCCGCAAGCCATATTCCAAGTCGCTATGCCATTGGCACACGCCAAATATAGCGCCCTAGGCTTGTAAGACTTGCAACTAGGTCAACATGGCCGCACGTGCCATTGGCACATGCCAATACGTGCCGCAAGCCATATTCCAAGTCGCTATGCCATTGGCACACGCCAAATATAGCGCCCTAGGCTTGCAAGACTTGCAACTAGGTCAACATGGCCGCACATGCCATTGGCACATGCCAATACGTGCCGCAAGCCATATTCCAAGTCGCTATGCCATTGGCACACGCCAAATATAGCGCCCTAGGCTTGCAAGACTTGCAACTAGGTCAACATGGCCGCACGTGCCATTGGCACATGCCAATACGTGCCGCAAGCCATATTCCAAGTCGCTATGCCATTGGCACACGCAAAATATAGCGCCCTAGGCTTGCAAGACTTGCAACTAGGTCAAAATGGCCGCACATGCCATTGGCACATGCCATTGGCACATGCCAATACGTGCCGCAAGCCATATTCCAAGTCGCTATGCCATTGGCACACGCCAAATATAGCGCCCTAGGCTTGCAAGACTTGCAACTAGGTCAACATGGCCGCACATGCCATTGGCACATGCCAATACGTGCCGCAAGCCA
Organism: Papaver armeniacum; assembly: GCA_023531295.1. Lineage (NCBI taxonomy): Eukaryota > Viridiplantae > Streptophyta > Magnoliopsida > Ranunculales > Papaveraceae > Papaver > Papaver armeniacum. The sequence goes on along the minus strand of JAJJWW010002757.1, from coordinate 435,904 downwards.
TATTCCAAGTCGCTATGCCATTGGCACACGCCAAATATAGCGCCCTAGGCTTGCAAGACTTGCAACTAGGTCAACATGGCCGCACATGCCATTGGCACATGCCAATACGTGCCGCGAAGCCATATTCCAAGTCGCTATGCCATTGGCACACGCCAAATATAGCGCCCTAGGCTTGCAAGACTTGCAACTAGGTCAACATGGCCGCACATGCCATTGGCACATGCCAATACGTGCCGCAAGCCATATTCCAAGTCGCTATGCCATTGGCACACGCCAAATATAGCGCCCTAGGCTTGCAAGACTTGCAACTAGGTCAACATGGCCGCACATGCCATTGGCACATGCCAATACGTGCCGCAAGCCATATTCCAAGTCGCTATGCCATTGGCACACGCCAAATATAGCGCCCTAGGCTTGCAAGACTTGCAACTAGGTCAACATGGCCGCACATGCCATTGGCACATGCCAATACGTGCCGCAAGCCATATTCCAAGTCGCTATGCCATTGGCACACGCCAAATATAGTGCCCTAGGCTTGCAAGACTTGCAACTAGGTCAACATGGCCGCACATGCCATTGGCACATGCCAATACGTGCACGCAAGCCATATTCCAAGTCGCTATGCCATTGGCACACGCCAAATATAGCGCCCTAGGCTTGCAAGACTTGCAACTAGGTCAACATGGCCGTACGTGCCATTGGCACATGCCAAACACACACGCTGGTAGCCTAACTTGCAAACCGTGCAACCTACCACCAAGGCATTCCGCACATGCCATTGGCACATGCCAAACACACACGCTGGCAGCCTAACTTGCAAACCGTGCAACCTACCACCAAGGCATTCCGCACATGCCATTGGCACATGCCAAACACACACGCAGGTAGCCTAACTTGTAAACCGTGCAACCTACCACCAAGGCATTCCGCACATGCCATTGGCACATGCCACGCACGCCACTAGCAGCTCTGGCATTGCCACTTACACTCAACGTATAACCTACCACCAAGGCATTCCGCACATGCCACACACGCCACTAGCAGCTCTGGCATTGCCACTTACGCTCGAGGTACAACCCACAACAAGGGCATTCCGCACATGCCACACGCGCCACTAGCAGCACCACTTGCACTCAAGGTGCAACCAACACTCGAGATATCAACACAAACCGGGGATGCTTTCCGGGGTTTTGGTTTGGCGGTCACGACTTGCGGCGTACACTACGCTCACATTAAGAAAGCGTGAAAAGGAATAAAGCGGTCAAATAAATGAGGAAATAATGGTGAAAACGTTTTCACCCATAAACACCTTCAGGTTACCACCTCCTCCCATAATTTCACCCTTTACTCTCTTCCTTCATGAGGCCAGGTGCGTTTCAATCTCGACTTGTATAAATAGGTCTTACCTATTTCCACCGGACAACAAGTCTCGGTCGGGAGAAATATACTACACTTACACTCTCGGAAAGGCAACTTTGCAAGCTCTCCAAAAAGCTTTCATCTCTTGCAAGCTTCCTAAGCTTTCACTTTACGATACAAGTCGAGATACTACTCTCCTCAACACCTTTCTTTGCTTCCCTCCCCAAATCAACCCTTCTCCTCCACTTTGTGACCGAAGCAAGTCCGGAACGGCCATTTCTTGGTTTAGGCCGGACTTGTACAGATTGATCTCTCGAATCTATAAAGTGCTCACGTGCAAGCACATTTGTTTAGGGTTTGAACCAGTTTCTCACTCATCTACCGAATTTACCGAAATCGGCGAAACGATTTTTACCCATAAACAATTGGCGACCACGGCGGGAGGATTGATCTATCGCCACAATACCAACTCCGACTCCCGATTTCGTTTCCCGAACGTCAAATCTCAACATGGTGGAACTCGGTCCGGAGCGGCTGCCGAGAACACCAAAGCCACGAAACGCACCCCGATGTTAGCATCTCTCCCAATAACGTTGTTCGTCAGGCTGACAACGGCAACATCGAATGCACTCCCTCAAGTGTAACACCGCCAATCACTGGGGCCGGAGCCGCTGCCTCCTCTAGCGTCTACGCACAACCCTCTAATCACGGCAACAAAAATATCTTTTCGGGTGTCGTGCCACCGATCACCGGGGCTAGAGCCGCGCCACGACCCCAAATGCTTCGTCTAGCATGGCGCCTCTGTCCCACGACCAAGATCCCAACTACCCCCAACGGACGAGAAACCGGAGGGACAAGAGGAAGTCGCCCTTACGTCACCATCGCCGATCTGATGGAACGACAAGAGATGCTCGCGAGCCCGGATGGATATGGTTTCAACACGAAGGAGGTACTCATCTTTCTCAAGACCCCGACGAACGACTACCACGTGAGTCGCGCCTCCGTAGTCATTTAGGAACGTCTCCAACAACCCCGACGCCAGCACCTCGGTGGGCCTCCATGAATGAGGAAACTCGCACTAGAATCCCATTGGAAAGAAATCAGCCAGCCAACTTTGTCACTAGAGAAGATTTGGAACAACTCCTCTGCAACCAAATCAAGAATGATGAGTTGGACATGCATCATCACCAACCCCCTTACCCATCCGAAATACAGAGAATCCCTCTCCCAAGGGGGTACTCTTCTCCTCAATTTACCCTGTACGATGGTACCGGGAATGCACGTGAGCATGTTTCCCGTTTCCTGGAATCCCTAGGTGAACATGAATATAATCACGTTCTTCGTTTAAGGAAATTCTCAAAATCACTTCTTTGGAAGGGCGTATACATGGTACAACAAAGATCCCACCGAGCAGCATTCCCAACCTGGAGTAGCATGGTCACTGCGTTTTACAAGAAATACTTCTTCGTGTCTCGAGCAAGTTACCTTTTCGGACCTCGGAAGAATGTACCGGTGGGATAACGAACATCCGAATGATTTCGTCAAAGGTTCGGGGTTCAAGCACTCGATCATCACGACCCAAACGTGACCGAGCAACAATTGGTGAACGCATGCATCAATGGTATGGTTCCAATCTCACAGCGCCCACGCTAGAAAACTTGCGTTTCCAAACGTTCTCGAACTCCATGAAGCCGCCGGACGATCTGCAACAACGGCACCGGCATTCTTGGAAAGAACTAGGCCAACTCGAATCAAGAGGCGCGCGAAATCCGCGGGAGTAGACGCCTCATCAACAAACAATTTAATGCGGCTCATCCTCCGTGAACATAGTAAACGAAAGGGGAAAAAGGAAAGCCGCAACTACGAGCCACCAGTAAAGAAACGTGAAGCGCAGCCTGGCGGGAACCCTCGCAACGGAAGATCGTCACTAAAACTCCTGTGCGGACATCGTGAGACCGAAGGAAATACCCTTGATTTCCCATTCCCCATCGAGGAGGTGATTGACCTCCTAGAAGCCTGGGTTCAAGATGATGTCATCAGATTGCCACCACTCGACTGACCACCAACCCAGAGGCTGAGATGGCGAACCCCAAATATTGCCATTACCACAGGTTCGTTCACCACCCGACTAGCGATTGCAACAGACTGAAGCATATTTTCAAATAAAGGATAGAAGCAGGAGAACTCCAACTAGGAGACGAAAGAGTGCATCGAGACCCACTACCAATAAGAAACTGCGTTCCTCAGGGGACTCCGTACACGAGACCGTACAATCCATGATGCGACATGTATGCGAAATTCTCTATCTTTCCAAGGTTCAGCGCCAAGATATTTTCGCAGCTCTCAATTGTGTTGTATCCGGCAAACGGCTTTTTCTCTCCTCGGAATCCACGCCAAGGGCCCAAGCTTCCCAAACAGGCAAAGCAGAGAACTGGGGACTGCTGACCACGTCCCGATTAAGAGGTAACGAATTTGACGACACGCTCATCGACACGGCCTCCTACCACAACATCATTACTTTCAAGACACCGAAGGCGGAGGGATTTACAAAACAAGACGCTACCTATTCCCCGTCCGTGATTAAGGACTTGAGAGGAGAAGCTTTGAACGCGCATGGCTACATCAACTTAGAGATCGAGATGGGAGACGCTATAACACATAGCAAATTCCATATTGTCAAAGAACTAGATCACGACATGATATTGGGACGTTTATGGGTGCTTGACAACAAAGCAAAATTGGATGTGCGCCCTCCGCCAACGTCCACGCCCGAAGGAAATTCCAACAAATCATCCCACTTGGTTATCGCATCAACAAACTACTGAAGAAACCCAGACATCCGGAGAAGACTCGTTGGCGCTAGCTCATGGTTTTCAAATGCAAGTAAGTCTGACCAAGCAACCTTTTCTGCAACCAGTCTTTCCTTCCCCCTTTCCGTCATGGGGACTCGGCGCGATTCGGCACGAACAGCTGTCAAGAAATGCGAATGGGAGGCCGGGACCATTTGAACACTTTGCAAGAAGCTTGGAAACTTCTATTGAAGCCAACGAAGCCAAGACTCAAACAGTCGCATACGACGTCCCGAACCCGTTTTCAATTGGAGATGTAGTGGTCAAAGGAAGCACGTTTCAAGTTGGGAAGATGACGGTAAAAATGGATTTGCCCGGTGAAGGAGAAGACGAGCCGTATCTGGTTGCGGATACCCTTTTGGGAGGATATTGCAAGCTCATCAATGCGGTCACACACAAGGCGTGATAATTCACTCGCGATGGCTCAAGGAATCCAATCCATAAAAAAAAAAGGGGGGTTGTACTTCCCATTTACTCCTTTTCTTTTTCGATTATTCCCTTTAACAATTCCTCTTAGTAGTTGTACTCCCCCAAGATGAATACACCGTTTGTATTTCTCCACAGGGATTCCCTTCCCATCAAAAAAAAAAATATATACATCTCTTTCCAAGCAAATTCTCCAGATATTAGAGAAATACATCAGATAAACCCAGAAAACCACTGCAGAGCCATCTCTTCCAAAAAATATATATGAAGCAAAATGTTTACTGATGAAGAAGAAGGAAAAGATGAGTTTACCAATAAAAAAAAAGGGAGGCATCAAGGGAACTAAGCAGCTAACAGAAATAACAAAAGGGAGGAACTAGCCCTCGAAGGATGGAGCACAAGTCCCCTCGGGCAAGGCTATCTTAAAACACTTCCCCCAGCAATCCTTCGGGCAACAAAGGTTCCATTCAACGGTTTTAGCAGCAACAACCTCAACATCCCATCCCGAAGCAGCATCAGCAGTGTCCTCCCCGACGACTATTCCAGCATACGCCACCATAACTCCTCCGGTATCGCCAACAACACCTTTGGCATCAACTTCAAAGGCTATTTCGCTGCCATCATATGATCCTTCAAAGGTTTTCTCAGCGACACTTCGGAGAAAGTTTTTTGATTCATCCACATCAGGGTCAAGAGTCATGGCGCACTCCTCCATGCTCACCGAGCCCAAGAAAGTACGAATATGCACCCGTTCTTCAGCGGGGATAGATGGAAGGAGGTCCTTAATGATTTCACTAGCTTCGTGGAATGGAGACTCGGTCCCAACCAATGCCTCCTCAAGAGAATAAGACCGATCTTCACCAAGTCCGAAATCCTTCTCAGAAGAGTTAAAGGCGCACCATCCTGGAGGGTCCCATCACACACTGCAAAAGATAAAAATGATGACCCGTTCTACCATATCTATGCACATGTAAAGAGGATAACGCGAGCGAGAGAAGAATACGAAAACATACCTGGTATGATCTTCTTAGCCCGAATGACCACTGGTTGGGGTGCTTTTGCAAGAATTAGACCTCGCGCCTTCACTTGGAGAACTTTGCTGGTTAGGAGATGATTCATCTCACGTGCGACATGACAAAGAAAGAAACTCGACAAGAAGAACCCTTTTCTCAAACGAGGAGACGATGCAATTATTTTGGGTATAAATACGGAATCTTAAAAAAGGGAAAGGAAGCAATGAGTGACATAACGCTTCCATATTTTAGCATGAATAATGCCCTAATTGAAGCCGCACGTGAAGGAAAGCAAGATAAGGAAACTTTGCTATCGGAAGAAACTCCCTCCTTGTTTACATCGGTCACGCCCGCAAGCACGCACAGCTTCCACACTTTGCGCCGGCCCCACCAGCCAGCACACGAAATTTCCCAAGTCACGCCTTCGCAAGCACGCACACTTCCACATTCTTGCGGCCCCACCCCGACCAGCACACGAAATTTCCCAAGTCACGCCCGCAAGCACGCACAACTAGCTTCCACATTGCGCCGGTCTCACCGACTAGCACACTCGGTTTCCCAACTCACGCCAACTTCCCAACATCGCCCAAGCTGCCTTTGGCCCCACCAATTGTGCCAGCCTCCCGATTTGTGCAAAACTCCCGAGGCAAGGATTCCAAATCCTATTTATAAAAAGTCGGACAAGCCCCTCAATTCTCTTTACGGTTTCTTTGTTGATAGTCTGTCACCATCTTATGCTTACCTCGCAACAAAGCCCTGTTCAGAGCTAAGCGGGGGACTTAATGTTGATGGTGGTTTTTAAACAAGGGGTAAAATCGTAAAACCCCATGACCTAGTGTTACCCGCAACACATTAACTAAGAGCATTTAACTCGGTGTAAATAATTAATAGGGGTATTTTTCAAAATACCAGATTAGGGTTTTCGACCACGAACCCTAATTCCAAAACTAAGCCGCACACTGCGCATCATGGCAACCATGCCAAACCAAGCCGCACTCTGCACTGCACCAAAGAATGCCAAACCAATCCGCTCTCTGCGCCTCATTGGCAACAATGCCAAACCAAGCCGCACTCTGCGCACCATGGCAACCATGCCAAACCAAGCCGCACTCTGCGCAGCATTGGCAACAATGCCAAACCAAGCCGCACTCTGCGCACCATAGCAACCATGCCAAACCAAGCCGCACTCTGCGCATCATTGACAACAATGCCAAACCAAGCCGCACTCTGCGCACCATGGCAACCATGCCAAACCAAGCCGCACTCTGCGCACCATGGCAGCAATGCCAAACCAAGCCGCATACTGCACACCATGGCAACAATGCCAAATCTCCAAGCCGCTATGCCTTTGGCACACGCCAAATATAGCGCCCTAGGCTTGCAAGACTTGCAACTAGGTCAACATGGCCGCACATGCCATTGGCACATGCCAATACGTGCCGCAAGCCATATTCCAAGTCGCTATGCCATTGGCACACGCCAAATATAGCGCCCTAGGCTTGCAAGACTTGCAACTAGGTCAACATGGCCACACGTGCCATTGGCACATGCCAATACGTGCCGCAAGCCATATTCCAAGTCGCTATGCCATTGGCACACGCCAAATATAGCGCCCTAGGCTTGCAAGACTTGCAACTAGGTCAACATGGCCGCACGTGCCATTGGCACATGCCAATACGTGCCGCAAGCCATATTCCAAGTCGCTATGCCATTGGCACACGCCAAATATAGCGCCCTAGGCTTGCAAGACTTGCAACTAGGTCAACATGGCCGCACATGCCATTGGCACATGCCAATACGTGCCGCAAGCCATATTCCAAGTCGCTATGCCATTGGCACACGCCAAATATAGCGCCTAGGCTTGCAAGACTTGCAACTAGGTCAACATGGCCGCACATGCCAATACGTGCCGCAAGCCATATTCCAAGTCGCTATGCCATTGGCACACGCCAAATATAGCGCCCTAGGCTTGCAAGACTTGCAACTAGGTCAACATGGCCGCACATGCCATTGGCACATGCCAATACGTGCCGCAAGCCATATTCCAAGTCGCTATGCCATTGGCACACGCCAAATATAGCGCCCTAGGCTTGCAAGACTTGCAACTAGGTCAACATGGCCGCACATGCCAATACGTGCCGCAAGCCATATTCCAAGTCGCTATGCCATTGGCACACGCCAAATATAGCGCCCTAGGCTTGCAAGATAGACCTGATTAGAAACTTACAATACCCCACTTCGGTGAGGGAGATTCGCTCGTTTCTTGGTCATGCAGGTTTTTATAGGCGGTTTATCAAAGATTTCTCCAAAATCTCAATGTCGATGTGCAAATTGTTGCAAAAGGAGGTTGCCTTTAACTTCGATCAGGAGTGCAAGGATGCCTTTGATAAATTGAAGGAGATGTTGACTACTGCACCAATTATTAAGTCACCCTGACCGGAGTTTGCCGTTCGAGTTAATGTGTGATGCAAGTGATTATGCGATCGGAGTCATTTTTGGGTCGGAAAGTGGACAAGAGGTCACATGTGATTTATTATGCATCAAGGACCCTTAATGAGGCTCAAATCAATTATTCAACCACGAGAAAGAGTTCTTTGGCTATAGTATTTGCATTAGAAAAATTCGAGCCTATTTAGTGGGTACAAAAGTGATTGTATATTCGATCATGCAAAGACTTCGGTACCTATTGAAAAAGAAGGAGGCCAAGCCAAGACTCATAAGATGGATTCTTTTCTTTGCAAGAATTCGAGATTGAAATCGAGAGATAAGAAAGGTATCGAGAATACTTCATTGCGGATCATCTTAGTAGAATTGTTGTATCCAAGAAGAAGAACTTCCCTTACAAGATCGTTTTCCGGACGAACAACTTTTCTCAATTGAAGAATCAACACCTTGGTATGCTGATATAGTAAACTATTTGGTTACAAGGCAAGTACCTAGTACGATGTCTAATTTTCAAAAGTTAAAGCTTAAGAAAATAGCCAAACAGTATGTGTGGGATGAGCCCTACTTGTGGAAATATGGTGTTGATCAGATTATCCGCAGGTGCGTACCTAACTCTGAATTTCAATCAATTCTATCTTTTTGTCATTCCTATGCATGCGGTGGTCACTTTGGTTCTAAACGTACCGCTCTCAAAGTTCTTGAGAGTGGCTTTTATTGGCCTACCCTATTCGAGGATGCATATGCTTTTTGCAAATCTTGTGATAGATGTCAACGAACGGGCAATCTAGGTGCTCGAAATCAAATGCCACTCACACCGATTCTTCATGTAGAGATTTTTGATGTGTGGGGTATTGATTTTATGGGCCCTTTTGTTAATTCGAATGGAAAATATTATATACTTCTTGCTGTGGATTATGTTTCGAAATGGGTGGAAGCTAAAGCCACCCCTACTAATGATTCTCAAGTTGTTTGTGAGTTTGTGAAGGAATATATATTCTCTAGACATGGTACACCAAGAGTGGTTATCAGTGATGGAGGTTCGCATTTCAAGAAATCCTTTCATGCTCTCTTAAAGAAGTACAACATTACACACAAGGTTGGCACGCCGTATCACCCACAAACTAGTGGGCAAGCTGAAATCTCAAATCGCGAGATCAAGTCCATTATGGAGAAAACTGTCAATACTACAAGAAAAGATTGGAGCTTCAGGCTTAATGATGCACTTTGGGCGTATAGAACGGCGTATAAGACACCAATTGGTATGTCTCCATATCGGTTGGTTTATGGAAAAACTTGTCATCTCCCGATTGAACTTGAGCATAAGGCTTTTTTTGGCGGTAAAAATGTACAACATGGAGTATGATGAAGGTGGGAAACAAAGGAAGCTACAAATAAATGAGTGGAGGAGATACGTAATGATGCTTATGAGCTCTCGTATATACAAGGAAAAGACGAAGTTATTCCACGACAAAATGATTTCTCGAAAAAGTTTTGTTGTGGGACAAAAAGTTCTTTTATTTAATTCTCGTCTTAAGTTATTTCTGGCAAGCTAAGGTCCCGATGGGTGGGACCATTTGTTGTTACTAATGTTTTTCCTCATGGTGCGGTTGAAATAACTAGTCCTAAAAGCGGAAAGTTTTCAAGATCAACGGACCATAGGCTGAAGCCATACTACGAGAACTTCACTACAGTGGATGTTGATGAGATTGAGCTTCGTGATTTACTTCCTCTGGAGAAGTAATTTGGAGAATGCCAAGTCGGGCTGAGGACGTAAAACTAAGCGCTAAATGGGAGGCAACCCATCGGTCTTGTATCTCTATCTTTTGTATTTTATTTTTCTTAACTTTTCATATCATATTTTGAGTTCCCACCTTGACTTTACTTAGGAAGAGTCAATTACATTGAGGACAATGTAAAGTTTAAGTGTGGGGGAGTGTTTGGATATTTTGCATATAGAGCTTTTAGCCTTTTTGAGTCAAAATTTTTGTAAATTTTTGCATAAAAAACCTCCAACTTGTAGAGATTTTAGAGTCACTAGCATACTTCTAGGTATGTTTACATAGAGATTCTGACCGACATAACTGAACTTGGAAGTGTTAGGGAACTACGTTGGATTTCTTACTTGTTAGAGTGTTAAATAATGGATTTAATCATGCCGGTGATGCAAATTAGGAGCAGAGAGAAATGCATTATTAGAGTTGCTGATCAATCATTAGTGGAGACTACCTATTTTCAAATCAACAGAGGCACCGGACCAAAATTTCTTTGTAGCTGACTAAAGAGCTTTCTTTTGAGTGTGTGTCACCGTACGTTAATTCCGGGTAGAATGGTGAGCTACCCAACCTCCCACCAATAGAAGCACTACTCTTTGATCTCTTGAGTGCTAATTTTGTCAATCATAAGGGTGACGTCTATAGATGAACACCACCTTCTTGTAGTTTGATTTGCAGTAGCACCATTCTCTCTCTCGCCGCCAACACATCCATGGAAACACCAGCATCATCAACAAGTGGAGCAACATCAAAATCTACAAGGAAAGTTGAAGACGTTTAAGGTTTACAAGCAACAATACAAGAAGAGCAAAATTTCATCCAAGTAAAGCAACATACAATGAGCAGATTTCTATATATGTTGAAGACTTACACATAAGGAGCGTAAATTATATCCAAGTATGAAGACTTATTTGCAAGAGTAGAGAAAATCAAAAGATGAGAATTATTGAAGTTTATGATACGAAGACAATACAAGTTGTGAAGATCAAAGTGGTAAAGTACTTCTTTTATGGCCATGTTAATTTTAATTTCGTTATTATTTTTTTTTTTAGTTGCAATCTTTTTGTCTAATTCTAAAAAAAAAAAAAAAAAAAAAAAAAAAAGAAAAAATTGAAAAAAAAAATAGAAGAAAAAAAAAATGAAAAAAAAAGAAAAGAAAAAAGAAATACAAAAAGATTTGCATTAGGTTGTTATTTGTTCAATAAAGCCATGGGGAAGAAAAATTTATAAAGAAGTTTCAAGCAACAAGGAAATTGAAGGGAAAAGAGTTACAAAATGTCAGAGTTCTACGAAGTTCAAGAGATTATCATCGGCATTGAAGACCGAAGACGAAGACCAAGAAGATGAAGAAGACGAGCCGAAGGAAGACGTTTCTATTGAATCTTTGTGAGAGTGGTGCTTTCATCATTGCAATCGAGATGTGAAGGTGGTAAGTACTCCCATCCTCGATAATAATGGTTGATTTCCTTTCTTAGAGATCATCGGGAAAAATATCTTTGTTTTCCACGATTTTGTGGAGTCTCCAGAAATATTTCGGAAGGTTTCCTTCCCACCATTCAACGTGTGTAGGATTTCTATCTTCATTCCTACCTACACACATGTGAGACCCATAAAAAAGCTGTCTTATTGAGTGCAATTATCATAAAATCCTTTTAAGTGAGGCAGAAGTCGAGGCGAAATGCTTATTGATCGCTCTCAAACACGCGTTCTCTCATTATGGTGTGGTTATTTCTCATTCAACATTTAAGAATGAGAATATGTTCTTTGGTATTTCTAACTTCTTATTACTAGCATGCAGAAACTCTATGTCCTCATAGCTCTTTGGATGCTTGGGAAGCTGGAACGCTTTGAAGTTGGAGTAGGTTTTGTGGGTATACCTCTCGTAAACCCTCACGAGACTATAACTCGTCCACTAGGGACACCTAGGGGTTTAAAGGCTTGTTACATTCCGCTAAAAGTAACCGTATCCTCGGCGAAATGGAGTTGTTGTAGTCTAGTTTAGTTTGCTCGAGGACTAGCAAAAGGCAAGTGTGGGGGAATCTGATAAGTGCATATTTCACATATATTTAATGTCAATTCCATGCTAGTATATGTTGGTTTTCTTGCAAATTATTGTATATTACGCTTGTTTTCTCTTATTTGTGTTTTGTTAGATGAATCATCCAAAAGAAGTGAATATGCACTTAATTGTGCAAGGAAAGAAGCTAGCTATAAGTGGAGAAAGGCCAAAGACCAAATGTAACTCGTTCAAATACAAGATTTCTAATTTTCATTGTGTAGAGGACGAGAAGATGAAGACGATGGCGAAAGAACGAGTCATTCTCGAGTTCGTATGAAGAAGTTATGAGCAAAACAAGAATTTAGAGACCAAAAAAGGTAAAATGGTCATTTTCCAAGGGAAGTGCTATTGGTATCCCAACCGGATGATAAGGGACACCTTCATGTTAAGGGGCAGTCAAGTTCAAGGGAACTGCTAAAGGCGATTCGGTCTTTACAATATGGGGAAGCCGAAATTCAAACATTACTAAAGGCACTGCCTTATTACTAAGGGCACTTCGTCTTCACAATTATGAAACAAGACAAGCAATGGCAGATAGAGTTTGATGATCATGATGATCATGATTGTGATGGATTTGGAAGAAGGGTTTTTGTATTCTAATGGAACCATTGGGTTTCTATGGATGATAGAAAGCATGGGTATTAACTGATTTCGATAAATCGGACATAATAGAGTTTGTGAGAGGATTATTGGTTGCTGCCATTGAACCCGAGCTCGTGATGATGATGCCGGAGACGAGCTAAGAAGAACGCAGGACTTGCTGCCATTAATGAAGGTGAAGCTAGAATGGAGAACGAACTCTGTTTGTCTCGATGGAGAAGAGATTGTTGCCATTGCGGCGGTGATGGTGCTCGAATCAAGCTATGGTGCTTTCAACGAGAGAAGTCGGGGAAGATATGAGCTGCTGCTCGTTCTCGATGATCTTTGTGCTCGATGGAGTTTCGTGATGAAGATGGAGAAGCAATGTTGCTGCCATTAACGGAGCGAGAGTGATGGAGTTCGAGCTACAAAACGAGAGAAGAATGTCACGCCATTAATGAATGTTACGGAGCTCGAGGAGGAAGATACAATGAAGATTGATGGTGTTGCTGCCTAGAATGAGCCTTGGCAGTGATGATAATTGAATCGGTGACGATAAGAGATGGAGAACGCGAGCAAGGGCTGCTATTGTGCTAGACAAGAAGTGTTGAATGAATTTGAGCTCTTTGCTTATCGACAATGAAGACCGACGGAGTTGCGTCAATGCCATGAGGACGATGGAAACTCGGTGATTGGTGGAGAAACAGCTCGAGTTGTTGGTGATGCTCGTGATCTGTAGAAGATGAGAAGAACAGGAGGGACCCACTTGTGTGTACGATAGAAGTTTAAAAGCCGTACAAATTAAAAGAAAAGAAAGATTATGCGAGCAGCACGTGTGGTGGGGCCTGCTTTGTACTTGGGAGAATGGAAAACACGCTTACGGCACAGCGGGGTTGACGTGTTTTGGAGAAATGGAATGATTCGGTGCAAGGCGACTCATTGAAGATGGATGTACGAACGGTGTAGGAGAAGACACGTAAGCTTCATGTGGGGTTCTCGGAGGATCGAATGGGTCGAAGACATTTGCGCGATACTAGAATACACCGCGCAGCACCCAATTACGAACACCTCTTTTGGGATAAACTCCACCGACTTTTGACCTTTATCTTGTGCGACTTTTGTGGATCGACTAGGGTATTTGATGCCTATAAATGGCTACCTAAACCAAAAGAAAATCATCTTCTTCTTTTATTATTCTTTTCTCTAGCTAGAAGACGAGAAACGAGAGAGAAATAAAGTTTTGCTCCTGGCTTTTCTTGTGAGTTTTTATATTTAATTCTATTTTTATTCTTTCTCTTTTATTTATTTGTAGAATTCTTTTTAGCTATGAGTAGCTAAACTTCTTTTTGATTAGGGATGATTTCAAAGTCCTGAACAATGAAGCTTTAATTTCTTAAACCAAGTTTATTTCAAGTTTTATTTTATTGTTGATTATCTTTATTATTTTTAATGTTTAAGAATATTGAGGGGTTATTTAAAGTGATCAATTAAATTAACCAATCAATAATTCTTCTACTAGTATTGGGGTTGGTGATACATGTAATTGTCACTCAATTCTTTACTGAAGTAGTAAATCGCAAGAGCCGATAGAGGGATTACGTTAAGCAATTGTGTATAAAGATAACACTAGTAAGCGGGCCGAGCCTATGCGTCGATGCTAGGATCAACTTTGATTCACGAGTGTAAAGCATTCGTTAATCTACACCTTGAGAGCTTATTCTTGGTGGGTTATTTGGATAGAAACTGGTAGTCGAGCGCTTCCGTATCCAGTGACAATAGGAATTCGGGGGATAGCAGAGCTTATTGCTATTCTACGGTTGGTAACAATATAAATTCAACAATAGATAAACTTGTATTCAATTAAGTTTCAGTTCAGTGACGGCGAAGGATTCCCTAGTCTTCTTTCTTCTTATAATTTACAACAAATCTTTTATATTTTCTTTTGTCATTTACTTTGATTAAAATCTAAAAAACCCCCTTTTGGTTACTTTTTAAACAACTAAAAACTCCCTGCTCTTCGTGGGAACGAACTCCTTGCCATTATATTACCAGTTAATAGTGTGGAAAGAAGTAATTAATTTCTTTGTGTAAACAGCAAGATCAAATTTTATGCCATTGCCGGGAGTGAAAAGATCGGTAGCTTTTAGTTGTTTTATTTTATTTTAGTATTATTATTTATTTTAGTACTTTGTTTTTAGATTTTTGTTTTTTGGTTAATATAAAATAATAAAAATAAAAACAAAATCTAAAAACAAAGTACTAAAATAAATAATAATACTAAAATAAAATAAAACAACTAAAAAGCTACTGATCTCCGGCAGCATAAGCTAAAATTTGATGCGCGTCATTTACACAAAAATTAATTACTTCTTTCCACACTATTAATGGTAATATAATGGCAAGGAGTTCGTTCCCACGAAGAGCAGGGAGTTTTTAGTTGTTTAAAAGTCAACATGGCCGCACATGCCATTGGCACATGCCAATACGTGTCGCAAGCCATATTCCAAGTCGCTATGCCATTGGCACACGCCAAATATAGCGCCCTAGGCTTGCAAGACTTGCAACTAGGTCAACATGGCCGCACATGCCAATACGTGCCGCAAGCCATATTCCAAGTCGCTATGCCATTGGCACACGCCAAATATAGCGCCCTAGGCTTGCAAGACTTGCAACTAGGTCAACATGGCCGCACATGCCATTGGCACATGCCAATATGTGCCGCAAGCCATAATCAAGTCGTTATGCCATTGCTTTCGCCAAATATAGCGCCCTAGGCTTGCAAGACTTGCAACTAGGTCAACATGGCTGCACATGCCATTGGCACATGCCAATACGTGCCGCAAGCCATATTCCAAGTCGCTATGCCATTGGCACACGCCAAATATAGCGCCCTAGGCTTGCAAGACTTGCAACTAGGTCAACATGGCCGCACATGCCATTGGCACATGCCAATACGTGCCGCAAGCCATATTCCAAGTCGCTATGCCATTGGCACACGCCAAATATAGCGCCCTAGGCTTGCAAGACTTGCAACTAGGTCAACATGGCCGCACATGCCATTGGCACATGCCAATACGTGCCGCAAGCCATATTCCAAGTCGTTATGCCATTGGCACACGCCAAATATAGCGCCCTATGCTTGCAAGACTTGCAACTAGGTCAACAGCCGTACGTGCCATTGGCACATGCCAAACACACACGCTGGTAGCCTAACTTGCAAACCGTGCAACCTACCACCAAGGCATTCCGCACATG
Organism: Papaver armeniacum; assembly: GCA_023531295.1. Taxonomy (NCBI): domain Eukaryota; kingdom Viridiplantae; phylum Streptophyta; class Magnoliopsida; order Ranunculales; family Papaveraceae; genus Papaver; species Papaver armeniacum. Next base: position 420,147 of record JAJJWW010002757.1, on the reverse strand, counting down.
CCATTGGAACATGCCAACACACACGCTGGTAGCCTAACCGGCAAACCGTGCAACCTACCACCAAGGCATTCCCGCACATGCCATTGGCACATGCCAAACACACACGCCGGCAGCCTAACTTGCAAACCGTGCAACCTACCACCAAGGCATTCCGCACATGCCATTGGCACATGCCAAACACACACGCCGGTAGCCTAACTTGCAAAACCGTGCAACCTACCACCAAGGCATTCCGCACATGCCACGCACGCCACTAGCGGCTCCGGCATTGCCACTTACACTCAACATATAACCTACCACCAAGGCATTCCGCACATGCCACGCACGCCACTAGCATAAGTGGCATTGCCACTTACGCTCGAGGTACAACCCACAACAAGGGCATTCCACATGCCAATGGCACATGCCACACGCGCCACTAGCAGCACCACTTGCACTCAAGGTGCAACCAACACTCGAGATATCAACACAAACTGGGGGATGCTTTCCAGGGTTTTGGTTTGGCGGTCACGGCTTGCAGCGTACACTACGCTCACATTAAGAAAGCGTGAAAAGGAATAAAGCGGTCAAATAAATGAGGAAATAATGGTGAAAACGTTTTCACCCATAAACACCTTGCGGTTTACCACCTCCTCTCATTATTTCACCCTTTACTCTCTTCCTTCATGAGGCCCGTGGTACGTTTCAATCTCGACTTGTATAAATAGGTCTTACCTATTTCCACCGGACAACAAGTCTCGGTCGGGAGAAATATACTACACTTACACTCTCGAAAGGCAACTTTGCAAGCTCTCCAAAAAGCTTTCATCTCTTGCAAGCTTCCTAAGCTTTCACTTTACGATACAAGTCGAGATACTACTCTCCTCAACACCTTTCTTTGCTTCCCTCCCCAAATCAACCCTTCTCCTCCACTTTGTGGACCGAAGCAAGTCCGGAACGGCCATTTCTTGGTTTAGGCTAGGACTTGTGCAGATTGATCTCTCGAATCTATAAAGTGCTCACGTGCAGCACATTTGTTTAGGGTTTGAACCATTTCTCACTCATCTACCGAATTTACCGAAATCTAGAAACGATTTTTACCCTAAAATTGTTGATCAATTAAATTGAGAAATTAGAGTTGAGAAAAGGGGATCTGGTGGCTGAAATTGATGAAGAACGATTTGTGGATGAATGGGTTTTTGTTGGAGTAATTCTTGATGTGCGATTTGAAGATTTTGTGTGAGTTCTTTGTAATAAGAAATTAAAGATGCTTGCAATGAATGAACAAATGGAGTGTGAATGAAATGCCGATCTCGAGAAATGGAGTCTGGTTTGATTCAAGGGTTCGGTAAATTGAAAAATGAATTGGGTTCAATGTTGAAAGATGCGAGATGGTAGTGGCAGTAATCGCCAGGTAAGGTTGCGAAGAGAAGTTCTAAAAACTCGGTGACATCCGAGACTCAAATTGAAAGATGGGTTTTGGTTTTCTTCTGCCAATCAATTGAAGAGATCCAGGGGAATCATTGAGCTGAATAGAGGTGGAATTAGGCAGTGGGGTATTGAGAATTATCTACAGGTTCGATGTTGGAGTGATTATGGGTTTGTCATGATCTTTGCTAAACGGGGGAAAGGAATGAGCTAAACATTGGGTTACGGTGATGAAGACAGATGTAATTGATGCCATTTGTTGAGCAAGACATGGAGATGAAGAAAACAAATGGGTTGTGACTCATGAGTGAAGCTCTGCTTTGTGAATGCAATAGATGTTTGTGAATGAATGTTACAAGTGAAGAAAATAATGGCACGAAAATGGCCTGAAATGCCCGAAAACAAAGGAGACTCGCGTTTTCTACTCCGACGCGTCAACTCGTTCACGCCAATGACAATGATTACGGGCAAGTGGTTGAGCTGAATGGAAAGGCGGAATTGATATGAGTACTGAGATAAGCATTGTTGCGGGACTTGTGCAATGGAATTCCGGTGCATCTTTGTTGATCTTTGCAATGCAAGGATGGAGTTGGTCTTGCACTACCGTAATGAAGTTACTGTGAAGTCGATATGGAGATGCTTGAGCAGTGGCAGTTGAACTGAGAGTGAGTGTGAATTGCAAATGGGGGTCTGTTTGATGTGAAGATTGCAGGCTGAGTTGGGATTCAAAATAATGAACAGATGGTAGAATTTGAAGACTAAGTTGCCAGAGAAAATAATGATGCTGCTGTTGATCAAGGAGATTAAATGGAGTTTGGGTTATGAATGATGTGAATTATTTGCAGGGAAGGCACAGCTATCATGGCTGGATTTTCCCAATGGGAAGTGCCATCTTGGTGCGGCCACGAGTTTAGGCCGGTGCAATGGCCTTGGCCAATACTAACTCATTCAATCAATGAGTTAGAAGGCGACTCGATGACCGACTCACCGATCTTCTTTCGACTTGACTTTCTTGACTAACGTTGACACTTTTGACCGTTAGTCCTAACGCGGTGGACTGACGGAATATTCCGTCGAATATACCGATGATGGCGAAGAATTCGGGTGACCGGCGGTGACGGATTCCTGGTCATAATACCAGCTTTTCCTATGACCAAAATTACAGATTTTTGTGTGGATTCTTCTCATGGGTGTGAAGACTTGGACTTGGAATTGGATGGAGAATTTGGGTCAAATTTGGAAAGAGAAGATGGAAGATGAGAAAGACTTGAATTTGGAAATTGAATTACTATGGAATGAGGATTCTATTCCTTGGAAGATTTGGACAATATTGAAGCCTATAAATAGAGAAGTTTTCTACATCTTTTACACACCTCTCTACACACACAACACTTGTGTTTTTGCTTTCAATTCTTCTTCTTAATTATTTGTGTGAACTTGAAAAATTCTCCCTTTAATTATTTGTGTGAATTTCAAAGACATGAGTAGCTAATTTTATTATTGATTGAGGATGAATTCCTAGTTCTTAATATATGATTTGAGTTTTTGTTTCAATTCTATCTTGAAGTTTTTCACATGATTATCGTTTGTTTTTACTAATAGGAATGTTTATTCATTCATGATTGATTGATATATTGTTTAGAGTGCACGCTAAATTGATTTGTTAATTCAACCTAAAGCTAGTGAAAGTTAGGGGATAAGTAATCTTTTCTTGACTCTTTACATAAGTAGCAAACACGAGACCTTGCGGAGGGATTCCGTGGAGCAATTGTGTGTGAAAACAACGTTAGCAAGTAGACCTTGATCTAAGAGTCTAACTACTAATATTGACCTAATAAGTTCATAAATCTTAATGCGTTTATTTAAATTACATCTAGAGTGATCTACTACTAGGTGGTTTGGTAAATAGAATCCTTAGTCGAGAACTTCCGTGTCCTATGATACAAGGGATTTAGGGGTTTAGCACTGATCTAGCTGCTTTACCTACGGTTGGTGATAATCTGTGACTAATAACATGTGGATGAAAAACATAACTTTAATCATTGTTTTGCAACGAAGAATGATTCCTTGATCTTGTCTCTCTTATGGATTTCAACTTTATCTTTTAATTGCTTTGTTTATTTTCTTTTGCTTTATACATCCCCCCTTTTTGTGACAATTTTTACGACTAGAATCTCTTGCTCCTCGTGGGAACGAACTTGACTTCCATTATATTATTTTTAATTGAGTGGAAATATTAATTAATTTGATTGCACCTACGACACGCATCATCTTGTGACAAGATCGCAGGACGTCCTTACACTTTCATGTAATGACCCATTGATCTTGTCTTACCATTTCTTTAGTATTTTTGCCTCTGCAGGATATTTGATTTGCGACAATATGACAGGCCTAAATGTTCTTGCGAATATAAAGCCCCATGACATTGCCGTCTTGTGACACTTATCAGCTCCCTAATGGAGGGTGCCGCCCTTATCATCTCCCTGGTTGCCCCTTCAAGGAGGCGTACATCGGCCATACAAGACTAGCTCCTCCCATCCGGTCTTAACAACAACCAGTTATTTTCACAACCTCTTATCCCTTATACCTATAGGGTTTATGGTTACGAGACTGCACCCTAAGTGGAGTTTTCTTCGGGCCGAGTGCAACATATGCCAAGACTTGCCAAGAATGGCCGAGACACTTCAAATGCCCCAGGCACTCTTGGCTCAACCGTGTACCCCGGCGCCTTGAGCATACACTGACTCCTTGGAAGAGACCCTCGGGCGTCCAACCAGGGTATAACCTTTTATATATATAGTTGGAAATCCAAGGTATCTCTCCCGGATAGGCTTTCATGGGCCCCAAATCTCCATGACTCGGGTTCCAGGAGCGGTGTAACCTTTTCCCTGAGCCATGTCAAGAGATACCCCCTTATATGACGCACTTTAGGTCTTACATTTGCCTCTTGCGAAATATCATTCGCGAACTAGGGTGTACGCCATAAAGGTTCGTCCCATTCACTCACTCTTTCATTTTTGTTAATTCATTCAATCATTCATTTTTGGTTTTCTCTTGTTATTTTGTTTGCGAAGCTATCGCACAATCTTGCTTTATTTATTCATTTTTGTTTTCAATTCTTCAATCATATTTTCATACATTCTTGATGGCGAGATTCTCGCGTATTTCTTCTTCAATTATTGTTTATTCATTTCTTACACTTTTGCTCCTGCTTGCTCTCTGCCTCTGCACCATTCAAATCTCTTAATGATTCCTTTCCATCATAATTTTCAAGCTGTTTTCATGCACTTGCTTCGCAATGTATCTTCACCTCTTGTATCTATGGTATCCACCATCAACCTTTCTCTTCTTTGTTCATCTTTTGTATTTTGCTTCCAGCCCTTTCTTTTTGCAGCTCTCTCCTCGCAACTCTCCACATCAATCTCATAACATTTTTGTCCTTCCGTCCAATCTCCCTTTATAATTCCGACACCGCTAGGATGAGGAAACTTTATACACTGATGATAAGTCGACGCTACGCCCAGAATTTCGTGCAACCATGGCCTTCCGATCAATGCATTATAAGGGGACTCCACATCGACTACACAGAACAAAATTTCAGTTGATAATCCTTGCAAAGGTATTCTCATATGAACTTCTCCTTTAGGCTTATTCGTTGTGCCATTGAAACCATAGTCTTGTAAGTATGGTAAAAAGGAATGTTTACTGAGCTCCCCGTATCAATTAAGATTCTATTGATCGCCCAGGAATTCTCTGCTTCATCGTCTTCGCCATCTACATGTTTTGGATTAATTTCCAATTTTATAACCAATGGGATATCATGCGTCTCTCTACCTTCAGGAAAGAAAGAAAAAATTGAAAAAAAAAATAGAAGAAAAAAAAAATGAAAAAAAAAGAAAAGAAAAAAGAAAAAAGAAATACAAAAAGATTTGCATTAGGTTGTTATTTGTTCAATAAAGCCATGGGGAAGAAAAATTTATAAAGAAGTTTCAAGCAACAAGGAAATTGAAGGGAAAAGAGTTACAAAATGTCAGAGTTCTACGAAGTTCAAGAGATTATCATCAGCGAGTTGAAGACCGAAGACGAAGACCAAGAAGATGAAGAAGACGAGCCGAAGGAAGACGTTTCTATTGGATGCTGTGAGAGTGGTGCTTTCATCATTGCAATCAGATGTGAAGGTGGTAAGTACTCCCATCCTCGATAATAATGGTTGATTTCCTTTCTTAGAGATCATCAGAAAAATATCTTTGTTTTCCACGATTTTGTGGAGTCTCCAGAAATATTTCGGAAGGTTTCCTTCCCACCATTCAACGTGTGTAGGATTTCTATCTTCATTCCTACCTACACACATGTGAGACCCATAAAAAAAGCTGTCTTATTGAGTGCAATTATCATAAAATCCTTTTAAGTGAGGCAGAAGTCGAGGCGAAATGCTTATTGATCGCTCTCAAACACGCGTTCTCTCATTATGGTGTGGTTATTTCTCATTCAACATTTAAGAATGATAATATGTTCTTTGGTATTTCTAACTTCTTATTACTAGCATGCAGAAACTCTATGTCCTCATAACTCTTTGGATGCTTGGGAAGGCGGGACGCTTTGAAGTTGGAGTAGGTTTTGTGGGTATACCTCTCGTAAACCCTCACGAGACTATAACTCGTCCACTAGGGACACCTAGGGGTTTAAAGGCTTGTTACATTCCGCTAAAAGTAACCGTATCCTCGGCGAAATGGAGTTGTTGTAGTCTAGTTTAGTTTGCTCGAGGACTAGCAAAAGGCAAGTGTGGGGGAATCTGATAAGTGCATATTTCACATATATTTAATGTCAATTCCATGCTAGTATATGTTGGTTTTCTTGCAAATTATTGTATATTACGCTTGTTTTCTCTTATTTGTGTTTTGTTAGATGAATCATCCAAAAGAAGTGAATATGCACTTAATTGTGCAAGGAAAGAAGCTAGCTATAAGTGGAGAAAGGCCAAAGACCAAATGTAACTCGTTCAAATACAAGATTTCTAATTTTCATTGTGTAGAGGACGAGAAGATGAAGACGATGGCGAAAGAACGGAGTCATTCTGAGTTCGTATGAAGAAGTTATGAGCAAAACAAGAATTTAGAGACCAAAAGGGTAAAATGGTCATTTTCCAAGGGAAGTGCTATTGGTATCCCAACCGGATGATAAGGGACACCTTCATGTTAAGGGGCAGTCAAGTTCAAGGGAACTGCTAAAGGCAGTTCGGTCTTTACAATATGGGGAAGCCAGAATTCAAACATTACTAAAGGCACCTGCCTTATTACTAAGGGCACTTCGTCTTCACAATTATGAAACAGAAGACAAGCAATGGCAGATAGAGTTTGATGATCATGATGATCATGATTGTGATGGATTTCAGAAGAAGGGTTTTTGTATTCTAATGGAACCATTGGGTTTCTATGGATGATAGAAAGCATGGGTATTAACCTGATTTCGATAAATCAGACATAATAGAGTTTGGCAGAGGATTATTGGTTGCTGCCATTGAACCAGAGCTCGTGATGATGATGCCGGAGACGAGAGCTAAGAAGAACGCAGGACTTGCTGCCATTAATGAAGGTGAAGCTAGAATGGAGAACGAACTGTTTGTCTCGATGGAGAAGAGATTGTTGCCATTACTGGCAGTGATGGTGCTCGAACTGAAGCTATGGTGCTTTCAACGAGAGAAGTCAGGGAAGATATGAGCTGCTGCTACTGTTCTCGATGATGTTGTGCTCGATGGAGTTTCGTGATGAAGATGGAGAAGCAATGTTGCTGCCATTAACGGAGCAGAGTGATGGAGTTCGAGCTACAAAACAGAGAAGAATGCTGCTGCCATTAATGAATGTTACGGAGCTCGAGGAGGAAGATACAGTGAAGATTGATGGTGTTGCTGCCTAGAATGAGCCTTGGCAGTGATGATAATTGAATCAGTGACGATAAGAGATGGAGAACGCGAGCAAGGGCTGCTATTGTGCTAGACAAGAAGTGTTGAATGAATTTGAGCTGCTGCTTATCGACAATGAAGACTGACGGAGTTGCGTCAATGCCATGAGGACGATGGAAACTCTGGTGATTGGTCGGAGAAACAGCTCGAGTTGTTGGTGATGCTCGTGATCAGTAGAAGATGAGAAGAACAGGAGGGACCCACTTGTGTGTACGATAGAAGTTTAAAAGCCGTACAAATTAAAAGAAAAGAAAGATTATGCAGAGCACGTGTGGTGGGGCCTGCTGTACTTGGGAGAATGGAAAACACGCTTCTGGCACAGCAGGGTTGACGTGTTTTGGAGAAATGGAATGATTCGGTGCAAGGCGACTCATTGAAGATGGATGTACGAACGGTGTAGGAGAAGACACGTAAGCTTCATGTGGGGTTCTCAGAGGATCGAATGGGTCAGAAGACATTTGCGCGATACTAGAATACACCGCGCAGCACCCAATTACGAACACCTCTTTTGGGATAAACTCCACCGACTTTTGACCTTTATCTTGTGCGACTTTTGTGGATCGACTAGGGTATTTGATGCCTATAAATAGCTACCTAAACCAAAAGAAAATCATCTTCTTCTTTTATTATTCTTTTTCTCTAGCTAGAAGACAGAAACAGAGAGAAATAAAGTTTTGCTCCTTGGCTTTTCTTGTGAGTTTTTATATTTAATTCTATTTTTATTCTTTCTCTTTTATTTATTTGTAGAATTCTTTTTAGCTATGAGTAGCTAAACTTCTTTTTGATTAGGGATGATTTCAAAGTCCTGAACAATGAAGCTTTAATTTCTTAAACCAAGTTTATTTCAAGTTTTATTTTATTGTTGATTATCTTTATTATTTTTAATGTTTAAGAATATTGAGGGGTTATTTAAAGTGATCAATTAAATTAACCAATCAATAATTCTTCTACTAGTATTGGGGTTGGTGATACATGTAATTGTCACTCAATTCTTTACAGAAGTAGTAAATCGCAAGAGCTGATAGAGGGATTACGTTAAGCAATTGTGTATAAAGATAACACTAGTAAGCGGGCCGAGCCTATGCGTCGATGCTAGGATCAACCCGATTCACGAGTGTAAAGCATTCGTTAATCTACACCTTGAGAGCTTATTCTTGGTGGGTTATTTGGATAGAAACGGTAGTCGAGCGCTTAGGTATCCGGTGACAATAGGAATTTGGGGATAGCAGAGCTTATTGCTATTCTACGGTTGGTAACAATATAAATTCAACAATAGATAAACTTGTATTCAATTAAGTTTCGATTCGGTGACGACGAAGGATTCCCTAGTCTTCTTTCTTCTTATAATTTACAACAAATCTTTTATATTTTCTTTTGTCATTTACTTTGATTAAAATCTAAAAAAACCCCTTTTGGTTACTTTTTAAACAACTAAAAACTCCTGCTCTTCGTGAACGAACTCCTTGCCATTATATTACCGGTTAATAGTGTGGAAAGAAGTAATTAATTTCTTTGTGTAAACGCGCATCAAATTTTGCATGCATTGCTTGAGGAGCGATCGGTAGCTTTTAGTTGTTTTATTTTATTTTAGTATTATTATTTATTTTAGTACTTTGTTTTTAGATTTTTTTTTTTTTTAATTAATATAAAATAATAAAAATAAAAACAAAATCTAAAATCTAAAAACAAAGTACTAAAATAAATAATAATACTAAAATAAAATAAAACAACTAAAAGCTACCGATCAAGCTCCCGCGAGCGCCCAAAATTTGATGCGCGTCGTTTACACAGCAAATTAATTACTTCTTTCCACACTATTAACTGGTAATATAATGGCAAGGAGTTCGTTCCCACGAAGAGCAGGGAGTTTTTAGTTGTTTAAAAGTCAACATGGCCGCACATGCCATTGGCACATGCCAATACGTGTCGCAAGCCATATTCCAAGTCGCTATGCCATTGGCACACGCCAAATATAGCGCCCTAGGCTTGCAAGACTTGCAACTAGGTCAACATGGCCGCACATGCCAATACGTGCCGCAAGCCATATTCCAAGTCGCTATGCCATTGGCACACGCCAAATATAGCGCCCTAGGCTTGCAAGACTTGCAACTAGGTCAACATGGCCACATGCCATTGGCACATGCCAATATGTGCCGCAAGCCATATTCCAAGTCGTTATGCCATTGGCACACGCCAAATATAGCGCCCTAGGCTTGCAAGACTTGCAACTAGGTCAACATGGCTGCACATGCCATTGGCACATGCCAATACGTGCCGCAAGCCATATTCCAAGTCGCTATGCCATTGGCACACGCCAAATATAGCGCCCTAGGCTTGCAAGACTTGCAACTAGGTCAACATGGCCGCACATGCCATTGGCACATGCCAATACGTGCCGCAAGCCATATTCCAAGTCGCTATGCCATTGGCACACGCCAAATATAGCGCCCTAGGCTTGCAAGACTTGCAACTAGGTCAACATGGCCGCACATGCCATTGGCACATGCCAATACGTGCCGCAAGCCATATTCCAAGTCGTTATGCCATTGGCACACGCCAAATATAGCGCCCTATGCTTGCAAGACTTGCAACTAGGTCAACAGCCGTACGTGCCATTGGCACATGCCAAACACACACGCTGGTAGCCTAACTTGCAAACCGTGCAACCTACCACCAAGGCATTCCGCACATGCCATTGGCACATGCCAAACACACACGCTGGTAGCCTAACTGGCAAACCGTGCAACCTACCACCAAGGCATTCCGCACATGCCATTGGCACATGCCAAACACACACGCTGGCAGCCTAACTTGCAAACCGTGCAACCTACCACCAAGGCATTCCGCACATGCCATTGGCACATGCCAAACACACACGCTGGTAGCCTAACTTGCAAACCGTGCAACCTACCACCAAGGCATTCCGCACATGCCACGCACGCCACTAGCAGCTCTGGCATTGCCACTTACACTCAACATATAACCTACCACCAAGGCATTCCGCACATGCCACGCACGCCACTAGCAGCTCTGGCATTGCCACTTACGCTCGAGGTACAACCCACAACAAGGGCATTCCGCACATGCCAATGGCACATGCCACACGCGCCACTAGCAGCACCACTTGCACTCAAGGTGCAACCAACACTCGAGATATCAACACAAACCGGGGATGCTTTCCGGGGTTTTGGTTTGGCGGTCACGGCTTGCGGCGTACACTACGCTCACATTAAGAAAGCGTGAAAAGGAATAAAGCGGTCAAATAAATGAGGAAATAATGGTGAAAACGTTTTCACCCATAAACACCTTGCGGTTACCACCTCCTCTCATTATTTCACCCTTTACTCTCTTCCTTCATGAGGCCGAGGTACGTTTCAATCTCGACTTGTATAAATAGGTCTTACCTATTTCCACTGGACAACAAGTCTCGGTCGGAGAAATATACTACACTTACACTCTCGGAAAGGCAACTTTGCAAGCTCTCCAAAAAGCTTTCATCTCTTGCAAGCTTCCTAAGCTTTCACTTTACGATACAAGTCGAGATACTAATCTCTCCTCAACACCTTTCTTTGCTTCCCTCCCCAAATCAACCCTTCTCCTCCACTTTGTGACCGAAGCAAGTCTGGAACGGCCATTTCTTGGTTTAGGCCGGACTTGTACAGATTGATCTCTCGAATCTATAAAGTGCTCACGTGCAGCACATTTGTTTAGGGTTTGAACCAGTTTCTCACTCATCTACCGAATTTACCGAAATCGGCAGAAACGATTTTTACCCATAAACAGCTGTTGATCAATTAAATTGAGAAATTAGAGTTGAGAAAAGGGGATCTGGTGGCTGAAATTGATGAAGAACGACTGTGGATGAATGGGTTTTTGTTGGAGTAATTCTTGATGTGCGATTTGAAGATTTTGTGTGAGTTGCTGCCAATAAGAAATTAAAGATGCTGCAATGAACAGCTGGGAGTGTGAATGAAATGCCGATCTCAGAAATGGAGTCTGGGTTTGATTCAAGGGTTCGGTAAATTGAAAAATGAATTGGGTTCAATCTGTGAAAGATGCAGATGGTAGTGGCAGCTGTAACTGAGTAAGGTTGCGAAGATAAGTTCTAAAAACTCTGGTGACATCTGAGACTCAAATTGAAAGATGGGTTTTGGTTTTCTTCTGCCGTCAATTGAAGAGATCCAGGGAATCAATGAGCTGAATAGAGGTGGAATTGAAGCAGCTGGTATTGAGAATTATCTACAGGTTCGATGTTGGAGTGATTATGGGTTTGTCATGATGCTGCTAAACAGGGAAAGGAATGAGCTAAACATTGGGTTCTGGTGATGAAGACAGGACAGAATTGATGCCGCTGTTGAGCAAGACATGGAGATGAAGAAAACAAATGGGTTGTGACTCATGAGTGAAGCTCTGCTGTGAATGCAATAGATGTTTGTGAATGAATGTTACAAGTGAAGAAAATAATGGCCTGAAAATGGCCTGGAAATGCCCAGAAAACAAAGGAGACTCTGCCAGATTTTCTACTCCGACGCGTCAACTCGTTGCCGCCAATGACAATGATTACAGGCAAGTGGTTGAGCTGAATGGAAAGGCGGAATTGATATGAGTACTGAGATAAGCATTGTTGCAGGACTTGTGCAATGGAATTCCAGGTGCATCTTTGTTGATGCTGCAATGCAAGGATGGAGTTGGTCTTGCACTACCAGAATGAAGTTGCAGGTGAAGTCTGATATGGAGATGCTTGAGCAGTGGCAGTTGAACTGAGAGTGAGTGTGAATTGCAAATGGGGGTCTGTTTGATGTGAAGATTGCAGGCTGAGTTGGGATTCAAAATAATGAACAGATGGTAGAATTTGAAGACTAAGTTGCCAGAGAAAATAATGATGCTGCTGTAGATCAAGGAGATTAAATGGAGTTTGGGTTATGAATGATGTGAATTATTTGCAGGGAAGGCACATCCATCATGGCTGGATTTTCCCAGCTGAAGTGCCATCTTGGTGCAGCACAGAGTTTAGGCCAGTGCAATGGCCTTGGCCAATACTAACTCATTCAATCAGTGAGTTAGAAGGCGACTCGATGGTGACTCGGTGATCTTCTTTCTGACTTGACTTTCTTGACTAACGTTGACACTTTTGACCGTTAGTCCTAACGGTGGACTGACGGAATATTCCGTCGAATATACCAGTGACGGCGAAGAATTCAGGTGACCGGCGGTGACGGATTCCGGTCATAATACCAGCTTTCCGGCGACCAAAATTACAGATTTTTTGTGTGGATTCTTCTCATGGGTGTGAAGACTTGGACTTGGAATTGGATGGAGAATTTGGGTCAAATTTGGAAAGAGAAGATGGAAGATGAGAAAGACTTGAATTTGGAAATTGAATTACTATGGAATGAGGATTCTATTCCTTGGAAGATTTGGACAATATTGAAGCCTATAAATAGAGAAGTTTTCTACATCTTTTACACACCTCTCTACACACACAACACTTGTGTTTTTGCTTTCAATTCTTCTTCTTAATTATTTGTGTGAACTTGAAAAATTCTCCCTTTAATTATTTGTGTGAATTTCAAAGACATGAGTAGCTAATTTTATTATTGATTGAGGATGAATTCCTAGTTCTTAATATATGATTTGAGTTTTTGTTTCAATTCTATCTTGAAGTTTTTCACATGATTATCGTTTGTTTTTACTAATAGGAATGTTTATTCATTCATGATTGATTGATATATTGTTTAGAGTGCACGCTAAATTGATTTGTTAATTCAACCTAAAGCTAGTGAAAGTTAGGGGATAAGTAATCGTTTCTTGACTCTTTACATAAGTAGCAAACACGAGACCTTGCGGAGGGATTCCGTGGAGCAATTGTGTGTGAAAACAACGTTAGCAAGTAGACCTTGATCTAAGAGTCTAACTACTAATATTGACCTAATAAGTTCATAAATCTTAATGCGTTTATTTAAATTACATCTAGAGTGATCTACTACTAGGTGGTTTGGTAAATAGAATCCGGTAGTCGAGAACTTCCGTGTCCGGTGATACAAGGGATTTAGGGGTTTAGCACTGATCTAGCTGCTTTACCTACAGTTGGTGATAATCTGTGACTAATAACATGTGGATGAAAAACATAACTTTAATCATTGTTTTGCAACGAAGAATGATTCCTTGATCTTGTCTCTCTTATTGATTTCAACTTTATCTTTTAATTGCTTTGTTTATTTTCTTTTGCTTTATACATCCCCCCTTTTTGTGACAATTTTTACGACTAGAATCTCTTGCTCCTCGTGGGAACGAACTTGACTTCCATTATATTATTTTTAATTGAGTGGAAATATTAATTAATTTGATTGCACCTACGACACGCATCATCTTGTGACAAGATCGCAGGACGTCCTTACACTTTCATGTAATGACCCATTGATCTTGTCTTACCATTTCTTTAGTATTTTTGCCTCTGCAGGATATTTGATTTGCGACAATATGACAGGCCTAAATGTTCTTGCGAATATAAAGCCCCATGACATTGCCGTCTTGTGACACTTATCACTCTCCCTAATGGAGGGTGCCGCCCTTATCATCTCCCCGGTTGCCCCTTCAAGGAGGCGTACATCGGCCATACAAGACTAGCTCCTCCCATCCGGTCTTAACAACAACCAGTTATTTTCACAACCTCTTATCCCTTATACCTATAGGGTTTATGGTTACGAGACTGCACCCTAAGTGGAGTTTTCTTCGGGCCGAGTGCAACATATGCCAAGACTTGCCAAGAATGGCCGAGACACTTCAAATGCCCCAGGCACTCTTGGCTCAACCGTGTACCCGGCGCCTTGAGCATACACGACTCCTTGGAAGAGACCCTCGGGCGTCCAAACCAGGGTATAACCTTTTATATATATAGTTGGAAATCCAAGGTATCTCTCTCCTGGATAGGCTTTCATGGGCCCCAAATCTCCATGACTCAGGTTCCAGGAGCGGTGTAACCTTTTCCCTGAGCCATGTCAAGAGATACCCCCTTATATGACGCACTTTAGGTCTTACATTTGCCTCTTGCGAAATATCATTCGCGAACTAGGGTGTACGCCATAAAGGTTCGTCCCATTCACTCACTCTTTCATTTTTGTTAATTCATTCAATCATTCATTTTTGGTTTTCTCTTGTTATTTTGTTTTATGAAGCTATCGCACAATCTTGCTTTATTTATTCATTTTTGTTTTTCAATTCTTCAATCATATTTTCATACATTCTTGATGGCGAGATTCTCGCGTATTTCTTCTTCAATTATTGTTTATTCATTTCTTACACTTTTTGCTCCTGCTGCTCTCTGCCTCTGCACCATTCAAATCTCTTAATGATTCCTTTCCATCATAATTTTCAACTGTTTTCATGCACTTGCTTCGCAATGTATCTTCACCTCTTGTATCTATGGTATCCACCATCAACCTTTCTCTTCTTTGTTCATCTTTTGTATTTTGCTTCCAGCCCTTTCTTTTTGCATCTCTCTCCTCGCAACTCTCCACATCAATCTCATAACATTTTTGTCCTTCCGTCCAATCTCCCTTTATAATTCCGACACCGCTAGGATGAGGAAACTTTATACACTGATGATAAGTCGACGCTACGCCCAGAATTTCGTGCAACCATGGCCTTCCGATCAATGCATTATAAGGGGACTCCACATCGACTACACAGAACAAAATTTCAGTTGATAATCCTTGCAAAGGTATTCTCATATGAACTTCTCCTTTAGGCTTATTCGTTGTGCCATTGAAACCATAGTCTTGTAAGTATGGTAAAAAGGAATGTTCTTTGAGCCCCCGTATCAATTAAGATTCTATTGATCGCCCAGGAATTCTCTGCTTCATCGTCTTCGCCATCTACATGTTTTGGATTAATTTCCAATTTTATAACCAATGGGATATCATGCGTCTCTCTACCTTCAGGAATCTCTTCTGCGGTGAAAGAAATAATCTGCATTTGCCATTCTTTTAACTGCGATGTCTTCGCGGTGTTCATCACTTCTTTATTATCAGCATCCCTCGCGAAAACCCTACTGAGAACATTATCATGAAAATCTTCAATTGTTCGGTATGAATGTACAATGGAGTTGCAAAACAAATTTTTAGCTTTCGATCCAACTTCTATTACGAATGTTTCTTTCCCCTTTGCTGAGTTTGTTCTGTGCATTTCTGGCGGTGGTGGTAACGGTTGAACTTTCTCTTCACTTTTTAGAAAATGACTCAGCTTTCCTTGGTCAATCATTCTGAGGATGATTCTTTTTATATTTCTGCAGTCATTTGTTAAGTGTCCATGAAAGCGGTGGTAAGAACAGAACTCGTGACTTCTATCACTTGGTGGTGACTCATTCCCCATGTTCCATGGTGCAGGTATGTTTTCCATCAAGAGTATAGCTTCCCATATTTTTTCAACACTAGTATTTAATGGTGGCATTTTGATTTCCTCCCACACTACTCTGTGACTTCGCTGCCCTCCATGATAATTCTGCCTTCGACTTCCATAAGTTTCTTGCGGATGATCAAGTCTTTGAATTTTATTATTGCCGCCACGGTTGTAGTAGTTCCTTTTCTCTTTCAAACTCTTCCTGATCACGGCTTCCCATAGCTACTATCTTTGGTTGTCCATCATCTATTATCTTTTCTTGTTGCCCTTGCGAAGTGCTCGCTACTGTGTTTATCAACTTGGGTAATAAGCTTGCATTCGCAGCGTTTGAATTTGTATTCGCAACTGGGTATGATTCCATCTCGTTTTGCCTTTCCTCTAGAGCTATATATTCCTCCTGAAGTTCTCGCAACTCAGTCATTGTAATTGTATTCTTGACTCTAAAGATTTGAATATATAACAAATTGGTTGCGAACATAGCGTTTATGAATGATAAAATAAGATATCTTTCATCCACTCGTCCAGCCATTTCGCTACACATTGTCTTCCACCTCACAGTTAAGTGTCTTAAACTTTCGCCGACTCTTTGTTTCAGCCCAAATACATCTTCAATTCCTGGTCGCGAGGAGTTGTTTCTTATATATTCCCCAAAGAATATAGCTTGTAAATGGTTGAATGACGTGATTGTGTTTCTTGGTAAACCCTCAAACCATTTCAGTGCTTCTCCTGTTAAACTTGATGCGAAATATTTGCACAATATGGCGTCATGATTTTCCCATCAGTAGCATACATCTCACATACGCTTTGATGTGTTGTATTGCGCAAGTTGTTCCATCAAAAATGCTGGTTAATGCGGGTAAATTGCACTTTGGGGGTATTCCTCCTAACTGCACCTCTAGTGTAAAGGGGGTTTTCGCAGCCTCTTCGATATCCTCATCCAATTGTCTTCTTCCTCCTCCTCTTCTATTGTTCAACATTCCTCTCATCTCTGCCAACTCTCTTAAGATTTGTTCATTTACATCAGGGTTCGAATTTATTGGTCTTTTTAGCTCTGCCTCTCTCCTTCTGCGTTCATGTCTACCTTGATTTTCTTGTTCAGCATTTTCTTCTCTTCTTTCTCAGCGACTTTCTCCTTCATCTCGTTCACGAATTCGCACACCATTGTATCTATCATTTTCTCTTCTTGGTTGTCTATCAGTTCTCCTTTGTATTCTTTCATATTCTTCATTGATATTTCCATTGTTGCGATTTTGCTCGCGTCTTCTTTCTCGATTGTCATGATTGTTCTGCCGGATTGCTTCCTCCAATTCCTGTTTTTCCATTCCTACTCTTAATCTTTCCCTTTCACAAGCTAGACGCGCTTGTTCGATATAATGCTTTTCGATGTCATCTTCAATCTCCTTTTGTTTCCTCTGTGTTTCTCTCCCATGCAGTATTCTTCCTCCTTCTTCCTGATTTTCTTCACCAACTGGACTATTCTGCTGCCTATTTCCTTGATTTCCATCATTTTGGTCATTCTGTAAAATCTCAGGACGTGGAATACACACCACTTCCCTTCTTTCGCAGCATCCTTCACCGATATTTGGCTCTCTTTCTAGATTTTCTTCATTAACATTTTCTACAGGTAATATTCTCCTCATATCATCTCTAACCGATCCTGATCTTGACCTGGTATTACTTCTCGACCTTCTATTCTGCAACCTCATATTTTCCATTCTTAACTCATGGTTTTGCCTTGTTAAATTTGCACGTTCTTCCGCTTCTAATCGCCTTTCTTCATGTATTGTTTGCCTCAATGCTTCCAATGTTGCGACTTCTTCATTTCTATGAGTTGTTTCTCCCATTTCTTCTCGATTTCTCTCCTCTTGTTCATTATTTATCAATTGTTGCACTTCTTCTTTTTCTTCCATAGAATCTGATCTCCATGTATGCACACTCACCCTATCATAATCTATTACTCTATTTGGTGCTGGTTGAATTGGTGGTTGAATTTGACCTTCTTCTCTATTTCTTGCGTTTATTCTTGATGGTTCACCTACTTCATTTCTCCTTTCTCCAGCTAATCTCCCGCTTCTTCTTACAATTGTTGGTTGTTCTGATGCATTCCTTCTTCTAGCCATTTCTCAATTTTAGTAAGTTGTTGAAAATTATGTGAAATTTCTTTCTTGTTACTCCTGATTCTTTCAATTCACAAGGTTGATCTCTACTCAGTCCCTATTTCTAGCGCCATTATGTAGTTGCAGGAAATCCTACACTACACCCCTCACTAGAATATACACAATTAAGCCATTTTAAGATCAATGATTATGATTTCTATTGATTGAATACTTGAATCTTTACAATATGAAATAGAAACGAGTTAAAGAATTACAATCACTCTAAAACTTTCTCTCTCCTCAAAACTTGCTTAACAATTCAAAAAAGAACTCTCCTTCAACAGACTTACTCAACCCTTTATATAGGGTAGTATACAGTGGATGATAGCTAAGCTGTCCTTTATTTTCGGGAATGGCTTGCGACATATCGCAAGCGTTCAAGTATGTAATCTCGCGACACTATTAAATTTCGCCATATTTTCATATCTTACTCGTGTTCTGGTTGTCGTCATTCATTGCGTCATTTACTTTACTTCCCTGCGACTCCCTCGCAACGTCGTCTTTTATTAACCTCGCGAAGTATTGATGTCGCGATATTCTGATCCTACACCTAACATTTATTCTTACATGATACATGACATACCTCTTTCGACTTCGTAGATGAAAACTTGAGTTTTCTCTGATTTTGAAGTACTCGTTAATGGATACTGGTCAAAGTCAATCATTGACCAAGCAGGATATTCAGTATCTTCATAGCATTATTTGGCATGATAGTGCGTATCCAACCAAATTAATATATAGAAGCACCATAGTATTTTTTTTTTCTCTCTATAATTATTCCCCACATTTTAAGATTTTTATGGAAATGATTCCCTATGGTTAGACGCTAGTCAAGTGGCATGTGTATGAAGGTATATTAATCCGACAATGACGCTACATGATGGAGGAAATAGTAATTGAAAAAGCGGGGGTCTAACAACCTCACCCAATATTTCTCTTAGCAATCTGTATGGACTAACTCCAATATAATTCTGAGAGCACCAACTAATAAAGCGAGCTCAATCAAGAAATATATCAAAGAGTTATATCTCTGTTTCACAATGTAATCAGCAAATCAAACAGATAGAAATCCGCGAGCCTGATTATTATGTGAAACAACTTGAACGATACCAAAGACAAATGTTCAAGTGTCAATCAATTCAATCAACAACCAAAGGTTGGATTCACAATTGATTGAACTTACGCACAACCTGTGATATTTAAATTATATAAATAAATATAATGCGGAAAAAAAATAACATAGACACCAGAAGTTTTGTTAACGAGGAAACCGCAAATGCAGGAAAAACCCCAGGACCTAGTCCAGATTTGAACACCATACTGTATTAAGCCGCTACAGACACTAGCCTACTCCAAGTTAACTTCAGACTGGAATGTAGCTGAGCCCTAACCAATCTCACACTGATCAAGGTACAGTCGCGTTCCTTACGCCTCTGAATCCCAGCAGGACTCTACGCATTCTCTCAACTAGACTATCTTATGCAGATTGTTTACCCCTCATCTCTAGCGGCATTGCCAGAGTAAAATCCTGGAAAGCTAAAAATCTTGCTTTTCCTGGTAGACTTAGACTCATCAAAGCCATGTTAACTGGTGTGATTCTTTTCTGGTATTCTTGTTTCATTCTTCCTAAAAGAGTTATCAAAGATCTTATAGTATCTTCAAGAATTTTTTGTGGTCTGGTTCTAATCTTGGTAAGAATCACAATCCCATTATCTAGAGCATTATTTGTTTGCCTCAAGTGGAGGGTGGTTTAGGCATCAAATATCTTGTTACTTCAAATATTGCCTTCAATCTGAAACATATATGGAATCTGTTGTCTGGGAGACATACTATCTGGACTCATTGGGTGCAAAGGAATTTAATAAAAATAAAGACTTCTGGAGCTTAAATACCCCTCAAGAATCTTCTTGGTGTTGGAGAAGAATTCTTGAGAATAGACCTTTGGCTAAATCTCAAATTGGCATGCCAAGGGTATTCTTTCTGATTGGATGGACCCTACTATTATTACAGAATACTTCCCCAATGAGAAGGCTAAAGTTGCTAAGTTCATAAATGGTGATAACTAGGTCTATTCCTACCCCTAATTCTGAGCATGTTGTTGATATTTTTCTCGTATATCTAGTGTTGAGTTTAATTGTTCTGAAGAATACTTGGTGATCTTGAAACCTGATTCTAAAGGTCAGTTCTTTATGAAAGATACTTACAATCTATTTTCATTCATAATGATAATTTGAGTTGGCATTCTATTGTTTTGTCCAAGATGTGTATTCCCAGACACTCTGTTATCTCTTGGATTGCTTTACATGATGGACTTAAAACAATAGATAAATTGTTGAAATGGGGTATTAGTGAGAATGATAAATGTGTCATATGTGATAATGGCTCTGAATCTGAAGCACATGTTTTCCATGACACTGTCCTTTTTCTGTTATTATCTGGAGTGGTCTTCTTCTGAAGATGGGTTGTTCTAGAGGTTCTACTTCCTCTTGGGATATTGAAGTTCAATGTTGTATTGCTCACTTTTCTGGCAATGACCTTGTTAGCTCAATTAAAAAGCTTGTTTTTACAGGCTTCAATTATCATATTTGGAAAAAGAGAAATAATAGAATTTTCTCTGCCCAGAAATGTTCCACTTTACAAGTTATTTCGTTAATTATTCATGACATTCAGCTCAAGCTAGTGCTCGGCCAAGATCTATGAGTGATATCCCTTCTAACAAAAGTTTTATTGGAAGATAGAATGTGGATTGTACCTTTATCCCTAAGATTTGGAAGCAGTGTTGGTGGATTGGTCCTGTTGGAGATGATATTATGATTAATTTATATGGTTCTCTTAGAGAGACTACAGCTGGGTATGATGTTGTTCTTAGAAATACACTAAGTACCGTTTTGGACTGTGCTTCGGAGGTTCTTTGTAACACCGCGAGTTCCGGACCAGGGTCAAACCCACATGGAGATCCGAACTCGAAGCGTTATGGGTCGGAAAGAGACTAAAAAGTTTTATTTTCTCTAATTATTTCACTAAGCATAAATAAGTTATTCTTATACATGAATTTATTTAATTATACAAATCTACTAATAACATTTTCAACAAAATCTTAAATTCAAATTACACTTCAAACAAATAAAATAAATACAACATAATCAACAAGATAAATAACTTCTTAATTTCCACTTCCACATTCCATATCTGCAAAAAGGTGAGTTGAGGGCTCAATAGGAATACTTTCCCATCCTCTAAAAACATATTCAAACATCGCAAGGAATTAAACAAGAAATGCATTCAACGATTTTATTTACAATTTCATAACACCTAAATTAAATTTTGAATTATTATTCATTTCATTTAGATTTATTCATTTTCATTTTTAGTTTATGAGTTCACGGTACGAATGTCCTTGGTTCGTACACCCACCTATCGTTTACCGGCACGGACAGCCGCCATCAATGGTCAGGAACAAAAGTTCCTATGGGGATCATACCCATTGCTCTCGGGGATCATCACCCGTTTCATTTTCGTTATCCGGCACGAACAACCGCCATTGATGGTCAGGAAACACAAGTTCCTACACGGGGATCATTACACAATTAAATCTCGCGGATCATTACCCGCCGTTAACATGAAATGAAACGATGTTCCATCGAACGGTAAAACATGAACTCTTCCTTTTAGTAATTATTTTTACAATTTAATTTATATAATCTTCCCATTTCAATTTCATAGTCATGCATACATTAGCAAAACAACAATCATACTTATTCATTCAGAATTCCAAATAAAATAAAAGATGAAGACATCATTTCCAATCCATAAAATAACAAATAAATATGATTAGAAGATGAGTTAGTAAACTTACCTTTTTTATAATTTACATCTCAAAATTTATACTCCAATGAAACCAATAAATCAACCTGGCACTTTTAGGGGCGACCCCGAAAGAATTAGGGGCGACTTTTTTATTCCGAACCCATATACACCGTTAAGGGATGTCCAAAAACGCGGAGAATACGTTAATGCCCTTACACAATCGGAAGCAATTTTTTTCCCGATTATTACACAGAAATCGGAAGCTTAGTAACTATATTATACTACCGATTATTATCGATTTTGTGCCAAACTCGCATCCGGCTTCTATGACAATCGGAAGGGAAATAACCTCACGAGACTACCGATTATAGTAGATCCTAAATTCCCAAAATTGGTGATTTCGCCAAGAAAGAAATTTGGGGCAACTGTATAATCGGAAGTCTTATTAACTACCAATTATTCTAGTTCCCAAATTCGAAAAAAATGACATTTCTGCAAAAACAAAATTTGGGGCAACTGTATAATCGGAAGTTAAAGTACTTCATTTGACTACCGATTATACAGTTGCCCCAACAAAATACAGCCGTTGGAACTCTAAACTGTATATAAGGATTGTATCCTTTTACTCTCTATGGAACACAAATGCCTTTAAACTCTCTCCAACATCATCTTCAACATAATGGCCCAACCATTCATTAATCCTACGGAGTTCACCATTGAAGAAGATTTATCTTTATGTAGGCGCTATGTTCAATTCTATCCGAGACGAGGAGAAGAACGCAGGCAAGGAGGCATAATGAGTATGAGTTATTTGGGGAAAATTCACGAAAAATTCTGCGACGACACCGGTAACCCAAACAACCGTCACTCCGCTGATCTTTTTCTCGCGAGTTGGTTCAATAAATGGACACGTCCAAGAATTCGTCCATTTAACTTATCTTGTGAATCAATATCGATTGAGGGGTGAAACCAATGATGAGGTTATAGAACGATCTCTCGGGGAATGGCGGAGATGGAAAAGATCAAGCTTCCGTTATGAAGCTCATTTTAGAATCCTTAGGGCGATGGAAAGATTTAATCCGTTTAGGACTCGTCCAACACGTCCACGACGCTAATCACAATACCTTGTAATAGAATTGAGGGAGTTCAATGTAAAATTATGATGATGTGTAGGTGATATTGTTATGAATTTCAAAATATTTATGAAAATCGGAAGTTTTAATTGTTGATCTAACTACCGATTATACTCCAACGGCTAGTTCGTTCAAAAGAAACTAGCCGTGCCTCGAAAACCACATACAATCGGTAGATAAGACATATTGAGAAACCTCCGATTATACTACTCTAATGAAACTGAGAACTCTGTTGACAAAACAACCTATAATCGGAAGTATATAACAATACATGTTTACCGATTACGAATAATCGGGTGATTTGTTCAAACATTTACTACCGATTGTGGGTAATAATTGTACGCAATTTCAATGAGTCTTGTAAAAGTACGCATCAACGGCCATATTTTCAAAAAAAAAAAAAGAGACGTTGGGACTCTCATCTATATAAGGAGGGTAAACTCTTCTTATTTATGCACCAAACAACACATATATAACATTGTGTATTCTACAAATAGATTTTCCATCGTCTACTCTTGTGAATTCATTCTATATCTCAACTTACAAGCATGGCAACGTTTGACGCAAATGAAGATTTGGTCATTGTGAAAACATGGTATCGTGAAACAAGACGTGAAGATGTCATAGCAGGAAGGTTAACACCCGAAGTCTTTTGGGCGAGGGTATATAGCCAATTTGTGCGAGAGTATGGAAATCCAAAGCAAAGATCACTCCAACAAGTTCATGATCGTTTCCGACTTGTCCAAAAAGGGGTAAATGATTACATAACGATACAAAAGAGGATGTTTAACACTAGCCACTTAAGCTTGTCGATCCAACAATTTGTAAGTATAACGCTCGGGTGTTTAATCTTTCTTACTAAAACGAAGTTGACATTATTTTATGTTTGTTTATATAGGAGACACTCGCAAAAAGACAAGACTTAGTGGAAAAGGGTGAAGAATTCACTTATGATGGAAGTTATGAATTCTCGAAGTCCGTCGTAACAGATAAATGTTTTTCTCTTGTTTACAATCGGAAGTTATTATTTTATATTGTCTACCGATTCAGGAAGATTTTCACCTATTTTTTCGAGAATTTGGTGACAATCGGAAGTTTATGCGATATGTTGTCTACCGATTGCAGGAAGATTTTCAGCTTTTTGTCAGACTATGGTGACAATCGGAAGTTTATTCAATATGGTGTCTACCGATTCTGGGAAAAATTTACAATTTTATTTTTTGTCGAGTTTGGTGTTAATCGGATGTTTATATAATATGTAATCTACCGATTCGGGAAAAAAATTCGATTGTTTTATCGGCCTTTTAATCGGAAGATAAGTTCAAAAAGTTAATAACCGATTATAATATTGATTGAGTCTGTTTACAAAAGCTTGTATAATCGGTTGATATATTAAAAATATAACTACCGATTATAGCTTTAGACTTCACGATATTTTCCACAAAATTCCAAAAAAATATGTACAAATAGGGCTTTCCAAAATACATCTTTCAAACATAACAATCATTGATCTTCATCATCCGAGGGAACCAATTCCAGTAGGCCTTCCGGAAATCCACCTTCATGACGCGATCCCAATCCAACATGTTGGTCTCATATTGTTTCAACCAATCGTTACAATGATTCGTTGGGAAGTAATCGCTCCAACCAGCCAACGGAGGTAATGGGCAATCCCTCTTTACTCTTAAACCGATAAAATGCATCTCATTCACAAATGCCATAACAATTCTTCTATCTTTAACCGATTGATCGCAAACCGTCCTTGTAGGTGTAAACGTATTAGAATGTCCATACCTAGGAGGAACAAAGAAATGTACCACGCAATTCAAAGCGTCCGCTAAGAGATATCCACATTTAGGCATTGTCATCCAATACTTGGATCCGATTGTCTTCAATCCCTTTCGGCACTTTACACGCGCAACAAAGTCTTTGAACTCTAGTTCTTTGTCGTGCCTATCTCCTTCCTTCATCATCTCCATATAGAAATCCTTGTCCTTTATTAGTTGTACCGCCATCTTAGTTCTTAAATTTTGCCATTGGGTGACATCTTCGTTCACCGCCTCTCCAAAGTAACCAATTTGTTCTGAGGCGACGTGAAACCCGCAATTGCCATCCCCATCAACCTCGTCGGTGGACAAAACAAATGGAACAATGAGTGGAGGGAGTTGTTTCATATACTCTTCTATAATCGTATACCTTGATCGTGTTGGTCTTCCATGAAAATCCCTAGGACAACGAAGAGTACCATACTTCTCTCTTATAGTCACCATTTCCGTTGAATGTGTTTGTGGCGAGTCGCTCATTTGATCAATAACTACGGAGCTAGTTTGGGTCTCCACTAACACAACTTGTTCCACCGCATCGACTTGAATTACTTGAAAAGGCTTCTTAGAGACTTTTGGACTTCCATTTTGATCTTTTCTTGGACGACCTCTTTTCTTTGGTTGCGGCTCATCTTCAAATTCGGCTTCCGAACGCTCATGCCGACACAATATTCTTTTATTAGACAAATGATCCTTTAATTCTTTTCTTTCAATGGTCCTCGACACTTCGGTGTTTGGCCTACCCGCCCCCTTATGCTTAATAGGTTCATCAACCTCTTTTAAACGAGGGTGAAGAGCTTGTTCCAAATCATGCATCAATATTTGCTTCTTGGCGCCATTTGTTGTAGCATAACGCTCGGCTATTCTTGCACACAATTCCGACTCCATGAACGACGGACCATTGACTACGGGTGTGCTTGGAGTGAAATTTAATTGCTTCCAAAATGGATGAATATCATTGATGTCAATCACATCGACGTACCTACCCATTTTATGACGACATGGGAGACCAATACCTATCATATCCTTGCAAACACAAACCGTATTCTCGTCATCGTTAGCTTTATACAACTTCAATTGTTCTATCATGTGATTTATTGCCCAACGTGAAACTTTATGAACAATGCCCCTTAGAAGCAATCTTTCCTCTTCGTGTTCCGTAGGGAATTTATGTACACTAAATTGCATAGAAGCCTTAATCTTTATGAGATCACGATTGGTGAATTCATGGATTGCTTCTTGGATCGACACAACTCCATTTTGACTACCTAGAAGTATTTTCTTTAATCGGCCATGAGACCCCTCCGCAATGCTTGTCGCCTCGTTCTTGAAGTTATGATATTCATATGTCCATGCATACACAAACCTCTCCTTAATCGGTAACCATTGTGTTTTACAATACTCAACGGGTTTTGGGTAGTCCTTGTAATATTCTTCCTCAAATTTCTTCAAGTTCCTTTCGTAAATTTCCTCGGTCATTGACCAAACGATCTTGTCCCATGCTTTCATGAACGATCTCCAAATTATCCCATCCTCCTTCCATTTTTCATCAAATAACCTCTTCTCTTCCTCTCGTTCTTCCTCGGTTAATTTACTAATGCGCTCATCCTCTTCCTTCGACCTCTTGGTACCCTTCCTTGGTTTTTTAGCTTGGAAATGGCGATGGCAATTGTGTCTGAGGTTGCATTGAATGTGCCACGTACACTGCAAGTTTCGGGCTTCAGGAAACACTACCGCTATTGCATGCATTAAGGCTTGATCGTTATCCGTTACAATAACCCTTGGAAAATCATCCCCATTGTAAATGGACCTCAGCGTCTCCAGCATCCAAATGAAACTCACGTTGTTCTCATGATCCATTAAACCCCATGCAATCGTAAACGTGTTTTTGTCCGAAGTGTGACAAGCAATGTTCAACAACGGCATGTTATATTTGTTTGTCTTGTAAGTGGCATCTATCAATAGAATTTGATGAAAACACTGAGCCAATTTTATCATTTCGGGATGTGCCAAGAAAATACGTACCACTTTACCATCCTTTTCTTCTGTTCTCAACGTGTAGTCGTGTAACTCAACTAACCACTGCGATTGTTGCATGACCGTTCTACCATCCCATTCCGTCCTTTTGATCGTAGCTAGGGCCGACTTAATTGTAGATAAAGAAGACAAGTTGTCGGGGTCGTCCGCCTTTATTTTACTTAAGATCGCACTCGCCTTTTGGATACGCATAGACCTCACCGTCTCCATTTCATGTGCTTTTAACTTCGCAACCATTACATGTCCAATAAGAGTATCCGGATCATCGTGATTGTGACAACCATTAGCAACTTTAGACATTTTCCAATCTTTACTTTCCTTACCATCGGGCTTATAGAAGAAAATCTTAAATGGGCATCCAATCTTCTTCGTATGAGTTCGGTACTTCTTTCTCTCCGTCTTCCTTACATACTTATTATTCTTTCCCTCGTGACTCTTCTTCTCCCCACCTCGCTCACATACCATTTCAAACCGAATATTCTTAACGCAACGGTTCTGAACTACCACGCACATCTTCTCTTTTGCCTTGTTCATAAGCCATTCCTTGGCCTCCTTCTTACTTCCAAATATCTAAATGGGCATATTACAAAACAAAAATAATAAGCATAACCATCTAACATACACGATTGGAAAAAGAAAAGATAAATCATGACCATACCAAATCGTTTGCATAGTGTAGGGAAGTATCAGGCCTCAAATAATAATCGTCATCAACCGCTACAACAGCCTACGCACAACAACAACAAGTTATGCATTAGCAATCGGAAGGAAGTTTAGATAATAAGTAAACGATTGTAACACAATCGGTGATTTAATACTATACAACGTAACCGATTATAATAAATCGGTAGTCATGTACGCATATAGTCTACCGATTAACGACATACATAAATGAACAATTCTTCTGTGTAAAAACCTTCAATAATCGGAGGGACTATAAATTCATGAACCAACCGATTATTATATACCAATAATCGGACGTTTATTCATGTAGAAAAATTCCGATTATGAGAAATTGAAGCTTTCAATTTGGGGATTTTTTCATATTCGGCATATTAATACATCAAAATATACCCGATTATTGATAATCGGTAGATATGTTACTAAATTAACTACCGAATATATGTCGTTCATGTCATTCAATGCATGCGTAAATCGAATTTTCACGTTCGAAAACACACACAAACGCACGTAACATGGATAACATGGGTATTAGAGTTTGTTAACAACATACCCGTATGTTTGATGAATCGTTAGCTTCGATCTCGGGTGATTCTCCATTTTCTTCCATGAAAGCGTCGTCTAGGGTTTCATCTCCATCAAAGTTTGGATCATTCAACATATACCCCAAATCGTCATCTCTAAACGGTAGTGAACCTTGAAATTCAACAACTTCACGTCCTCCTTCTTCGTACCCATCCATGTTTATGGAAGTTGGCAAAAATCGGAAGTTGGCAACATATACCCACTTCTTCTTCTTTTTTTTTTCTTCTTCTTCTCTCACTCAATCGGGAGTTACCTCGCGATGAGTCAAATTTTTTTCCAAACACTAATATATAGACCTTGATGTAACTACCGATTCACGAGTTTGCTACCGATTATTGAGTGAAACTACCGATTATTGTTTTGGCTACCGAATATTATAGTTTTTGTCAAAGGTTGAATCCCTGACCACTTATAATCGGTAGTGTATAAGTTTTATCATCTACCGATTATGTCAGATTGCAAATTAAAGCAAATAAGGATTTTAGAAAAAAACTCATTTAGGGGCAACCTATAATCGGTATGTTTTGGAACCTATATTCCGTACGATTATGGCTACTTCCAAATCACGAACCACATGGTTAGGCCTGGCTTTGTACCCTCCTAACCTATGGATTTTGGCAAGGGTTCGATCTGGGTCTCCTTACAATCGGTAGTTTATTAAGTTGAGTAGACTACCGATTATGGTAGATTTCAAAATTCATCAAATGAAGGATTTTAGAAAAAACTCATTTTGGGGAAACCTATAATCGGTAGGTTGTGGAACCTATTTGGCCTACGATTATGGCTACATCCAAATCACGAACCACATGGTTATGCCTGGCTCTGTACACTCAAAACCTATGGAATTTGGCAAGGGTTCGATCTAGGGCTCCTTATAATCGGTAGGTTGTTAAGTTGTTAACTCTACCGATTATGGTATATTTCAAATTCCCTTACATGAAGGATTTTAGAAAAAACTCATTTTGGGGCAACCCATAATCGGATGTTTTGGTAATATATTTAACTCCCGATTAACGCTGCATCCAAAACACGAACCAAGTGGTTATGGTCAACCGAGTGCACTCAAAACCTATGAAATATGGCAAAGGTTGGATCTGGGGCTCGTTATAATCGGTTGTTTATATAATTATATACCCTACCGATTATGGTATATTTCAACATTCATTACGTGAAGGATTTTAGAAAAAACTAAATTTGGGGCAACCTATAATCGGTAGGTTGTGGAACCTATTAGGATTCCGATTATGGCTAGATCCACAGCTCTATCCAAGTGGTTATGGTTGGCTCTGCACCCCTCAAAACCTATGGAATTTGGCCAAGGCTGAATACGGAGCTCCTTATAATCGGTAGTCTTACAAGTTGGATAACCTACCGATTATAAAAGGGATTATTGGCCGAAGTATCTACACAATAATCGGCAGGTATAGTTTCAATTTAACCTACCGATTCACCTTTAACCTACCGATTATGGTGTTGGCTACCGATTATATAAGGGCATATCAGCCATTTCGAAAAATCGAAGATAAGGGGTAGCTTAGATTTACGTTTGGGTGACCTTTTTTGTCTTTTAGTGTCGCCCCTAATTCTTTCGGGGTCGCCCCTAAAAGTGCCAGGTAAATCAATTCATAGAACAATATGTTTCTCCCATTTCATAGAGCACTTCAAAACTAATTAATGAAATTATATATATATATATGAATAATGAAATTGGTTCTTTGATAATTGAAGTGGAAGCATACGAGGCTGAACTTCGGTGATGCATCCTAAAAAAGAGAACCATCCTAGTGCCACATCTCTGAAGAAATCCTAGTGCCACATCTCTGAAGAAAATTTGGAAGGTGCATTTGGGGGTGTGACACCTACCATAGTGCTTGAACTTAGTTCACAGGCAACCCCATACATGCCGACTTTTACAGCTAGGTAGTCTCTACTCTCTAGTCAGCTCCGTAATTGTTCCATTGACTCACTACTTGATACGGAGTCCCCCTTCCGGTATACAGAACTTATGGCTTAAATTAAGAAACCTATTATAGGGGCTTCAAGAAAAGAGTTTTGAGGGCTCACAAGATGACAAAATCGGGTTATGAAATAGTAATCAACAAAACCCCATATCTAATTATTTTTTGTGATGGCTAAAATACCCTCCATGAATTATAAAATTAAATTTATTATCTTTTCCTTCTCTTTTCAATCATAAATCATGATGAAGATGATGATCATATACAAAAAACTAAATCCATTATCTTGTCCTTCTCTTTCCATTCATAAATCATGATGAAGAGGATGACCATAAAAAAAAACCCTATTATTCTTCTTCTTTTTCTTCTCCATCATGAAGATGACGATCATAAAAAGAAAAAACTAAGAAAACCCATCACTTATTTTTGCAAAAAACAGTTTCAGTACTGTCTACGGTTGGGAAAATTCATACTTCCCAACCGTAGACAGTTCAGTCTACGGGTTGGAAAATTCATACTTCCCAACCGTAGGTAGTTCAGTCTACGGTGGGGAAATTCATATTTCCCCACCATAGGCTGTCTACGGTTGGGAAAATTTATACTTCCCAACCGTAGACAGTTAAGCCTACAGTTGGGAAAATTCATATTTCCCAACCGTAGGCACTTCTGAAACTGTTTTTCTTTTTTTTGATCGGTCAAGAGGAGGATTCATTGAAAATAAGGTACTTAAGGGGGGGTACCTTAACCCAAAAAATACAACCGAAACAAAAAACGGAAACCGACATGGGAGTCGATCACCAAAAAGAAAGAAAAAATTTACAAGAGCAAGAGTAGACACATACTCTTGCTACTCCATGCCCTCTCAAATAGGACGATAGAAATTTGAATCCCATAAACAAACTACCATATTAGCCGTTAAACCTACCATCTTTGTGTTTGATTCGGCCCAAAGATAAGCTTGAATCTTGAATCTTGAAACTGTTTTTCAAAAAACCCAATTCGATCGATTCCGCTTATCCATGCATTGAAACCAATTAAATAAGATGGGTTTTTGATTTTTACCTTATTGAAGTTATTGTGGGTGGATTAAATGGTGTTAATCGATAATAAATTATTTTGAGAATTGATGATTAATCGAAGAAATAAGCAATGGAGGTGATGGGGAAGAAGAAAATGGAAGAATTAAAGGAGAGGAATGAAAACAAATTAGTTTTAGGTTTTCAATATTTAATGGGTTAAGGGTATTTTAGTATTTTTCTTATGAATTAGATCCCCTTATCTTCATTGTAGGATATTTGATGTTAAGGAAACACAGGTTACGTGATTTCCAATCATCCATTTCCTTGGATACCAAGTATTTTCTGATAATGGTATTCTCTGTATTAGGAAATCTAGATTAAATATAGTTAGTTACAGTCTTGTTTATTAAGAAAAGAATGTTCTAGTAGTTTCATATTGATGTATATAAATACTTGTGAAATCACACGTCCTGTGTGTGGGTTTCATATTATTCATTCAATCAATTAAACCATACGTTTATATGGTATCAGAATCTAACTCACTTCATCTCTGTTAAACTCTCTGAATCTAACTATCTTATTTGGCGAGCACAATTAAATCCTCTTCTTCGTGGTTATCGTCTTAAGCGATTTATTGATGGGTCTCATCCATGTCCTTCTCCAACCCTTCCTGATGGAAAATCTAGTGATGGAAAAATTAGTAATCCAGATTATGATGAATGGGTTGAACAAGATGCTATTATTCTTGGTTGGCTTTTCTCTACGATGACCGATTCTGTTTTGCTTGAAGTTGGCGATCTTGAAACATCTAAGGCTGTTTGGGATGCTCGGCTTCCTTATACGCATCAAAATCTGAAGCTCGGTTGATGCAACTCCAGCGTGACCTACGAACCATGCGTAAAGGTGACAAAGACAATGGCGACTATCTTCTTCGTGTAAAAATATTGGCGAGATCAACTTGCGGCGTCGGGAGCTAAACTATCTCAATCAATTGAAGCAAAATATTCTTCAAGGTCTTGAAACCTCATTCGACCCTATTGTTACTTCTTTACTGACCACAATGTCGACATGTCTTTTGAGGATTTTAAATCCCATCTTCTTGCGTATGAGTTGCGTACAAATCAACAACAAGCTCTTACGCAACTCCTACCACCGTTCATATGGCTGCTAAACCTTCTAATATGCGTTCTTATAATTCAGCTCCTCGTCCTTCTTCTTCTTATTCATCTCCTCGTCCTACCACTTCTTATTCAAACCCACGTCCCTACTCTCCCGCCCTAATTTCAACCAAGGTCGTGGTTTCAACAGAGCCCCAAATGTCTCGTCCCAACAACTCAAATGATTCTCAAGAACCCCGTGGTTTGTGTGGTGGACGAAATCATCTGTTTGGAGGTGCGGCATCGATATGATCCCAACTTTATGCCTCCTTCTGTTAGCAACCGCTCTCCTCGATCTAATCCTCCATCTCGCATATGTGGTTGCACCGGACCTTTTCAACCAAGTCATTGGGTAGCAGATTCTGGCGACTCTCATCATGTTACTGGTGATATGCAAAATCTTCATATTCGGACTCCATATGATGGTCCGGATCAAGTCAAAATAGGCAACGGTACTTTTCTAGATATTGCTCATTCTGGTAAGGCACTTTTCAGTTATGCAGGTCGTTCTTTTCAACTAAATCATCTCTACCATGTTCCTAAAATTCGAGCAAATCTGATTTCCGTCTCTCAATTTTGTGCCGATAATAATGTTTATTTCGAATTTTATCCCTTATTTTTTCTTGTCAAGGACCGACTGACGGACAAGGTGGTGCTCCGCGGGCAAATTGAAAATGGTTTATACAAGTTTACAAGTGTTGATGATTTTTCTCCTTCATCTTCAGTGGTTTTGAATATTGAGTCATCTCTCAATACATGGCATCAAAGATTAGGCCATCCCATGCTACGTACAGTGAAGCAAGTAGTTAAAAATTTTTGTCTTCCGGTTAATTCGACTCGAATACTTCCATGTCATTCATGTTTTATTAGCAAGAGTTCTAAATTACCTTTTTCATTAAGCTTAAGCGAATATAATTCTCCTTTACATTTGATTGTTGCTGATCTATGGGGGCCATACCCTCATCTTTCTCGTGACGGTTTTCGCTATTATATGTTACTTATGGATGTTTTCAGTCGTTTTATATGGATATTTCCTTTGGCTCGTAAGTGTGATGCATTACCCAATTTTATCGTCTTTAAAACCAAAATAGAAAATCTGTTAGACAAGAAAATTAAAGTTTTTCAATCCGACAACGGTGGCGAATTTCGGAAGTTTACACCATATCTTGATTCCCAAGGTGTATATCATAGATTCTCATGCCCCCATACTGCAGAACAAAATGGACTGGCAGAACGCCGTCATCGTCATATTGGTGATACTGGGAGGGCTCTTTTACACACGGCTTCTCTTCCCCATACGTTTTGGATAGATGCTTTTCAAACTGCTGGCTACCTTTTAAATCGTCTCCCTTCTCCTGTTTTGGGCAACATTTCTCCATATGAAAAGTTATTTAATAAGCATCCTGATTACTCTTCGTTAAAAGTTTTCGGTTGCCTAGCCTATCCTCACTTGCGAGTTTATGCAGCTGATAAAATTGCACCACGTTCCCTTCCATGTGTTTTCATTGGATATCATTCTGCTTATAAAGGTTATATGTGTTTTCATATTCCGAGTAATCGGATTTATATCTCTCGTCATGTTAAATTTGTTGAAGACCATTTTCCTTTTGCAAGTACGAGCACCACTCCAGCTAATGTTGTCCCTTCATGTCCATCCATTATTTCTCCACCACCTTCCCGGTTACCTGTTCCTGTCATTCCAGTACCTCCGCCTTCCCCGCATGTGTCTTATACACCGTCTCCAACAGTAAGTTCTTCTTCTTCTCATTTTTCTAATTCGAATAGTGATACAATACAGACTCCTTTGTCACCAAATTCAGTTTCTCCGCTGCCACTATTGGAAGATAATAATGATACGTCACCTGCTCCCATCATTCCACCTGCACCTGTGATCCAACCTTCACACCCAATGACTACTCGTGCAAAGGATGGAATTTTTAAACCCAGATTTATGCGAAGAACTAAACATCCTTTAACTGCGGATGAAGACTTTGAGCCTCATACATTCTCTCAAGCTGCTGCACTTCCTCATTGGCGAAAGCCTATGGATAATGAATATTATGCTCTTTTGAAGAATGGAACATTTTCATTAGTTCCTCCTCCGGCGGGTCACAATATTATTGGAAATAAATGGGTATACCGTATCAAACGCAAACCGGATGGGTCTATCGATCGTTACAAGGCACGTCTTGTTGCAAAGGGGTTCAGTCAAAAGGAGGGGATAGATTACAAAGAAACGTTTAGTCCGGTTGTGAAACCATGTACTATACGTGCTATTCTTTCTCTTGCACTTGCTAAAAATTGGTCTCTACGTCAGTTGGATATTCAAAATGCTTTTCTCAATGGATTTCTTCAAGAAGAAGTTTATATGAAGCAGCCACAAGGGTATGTCGACCCTCGCTTTCCAAATCATGTTTGTCGGCTACATAAATCTCTATACGGACTAAAACAAGCTCCACGAGCTTGGTACCATCGTCTTAGTTCTCACCTGATTCATCTTGGTTTTGCAATTTCTAAGGCCGACAGTTCATTATTCATACGGCGTCGAACTACTGATGTTACTTACGTTCTCGTATACGTAGATGATATTATTGTTACAGGTTCTTCCTCTTCTATCATTCAAGAACTGCTTAATGATCTCAATAAGGTTTTTTCCATCAGTGATCTTGGTGAGTTGTCCTATTTTTGGGTATTGAAGCTCGGCGCTCCTCTACAGGTCTTTTTTTATCCCAACGGAAGTATACTATGGAGATTTTGTTACGTGCAAAAATGGACGGTGCTAAACCCATTTCAACCCCTCTTGATCCCAAACTTGTTTTAACTGAATATGGTGGTACAAAATTTTCCGACCCTACACTCTATCGAAGTATAGTTGGAGCCCTTCGATTTTGACTTTCACACGGCCGAGATATTGCGTTTCTTTGTTAACCGAGTTTGTCGGTTTATGCATGACCCAAAGGAGGATCATTGGGCTCTTCGTTAAGCGTATCCTTCGGTACCTGAAGGGCACATATGATCACGGATTGTTTATGAGAGCTGATACCAATAATCAATTACGCGCCTTGCTGATTTTCATTTTTCATTAAATGCTTTTAGTGACGCCGATTGGGCCGGTTGTCAGTTATCGCAGATCTACAAGTGGTTATTGTATATTTCTTGGCTCTAATTTAATTTCATGGAGTGCTCGCAAACAACCAACAGTTTCACGTTCTAGTACCGAGGCTGAATATAGAGCTCTCGCAACTGCTGCCGCAGAAATCATTTGGATTCAATCTCTATTGCACGAACTAGGGGTCTCTACTGCTACGCCGGCACTTTGGTGCGATAATCTCGGAGCCACATACCTTACGGTTAATCCAGTCTTTCACGCTCGAACTAAGCATATTGAAATTGATTACCATTTTGTCCGAGAGAGAGTTGCTCGTCGACAATCGGATGTTCGTTTTGTCAACACAAAAGATCAATTAGCCGATATCTTCACCAAAAGTCTTGGGTCTGCTCGTCATGAGGATTTACGGAACAAGTTAACCGTCCATTCATGGCCGCTTAACTTGAGGGGGCGTGTTAAGGAAACACAGGTTACGTGATTTCCAATCATCCATTTCCTTGGATACCAAGTATTTTCTGATAATGGTATTCTCTGTATTAGGAAATCTAGATTAAATATAGTTAGTTACAGTCTTGTTTATTAAGAAAAGAATGTTCTAGTAGTTTCATATTGATGTATATAAATACTTGTGAAATCACACGTCATGTGTGTGGGTTTCATATTATTCATTCAATCAATTAAACCATACGTTTATATTTGAATCCTTAGGAGCCCTCAAAACTCTTTTTTTGGAGCCCCTATAATAGGTTTCTAAATTAATTTGTAAGATAGCCCTATTAATAGGATGATGCTACGTTGACCGGGAGAATGCACCGTGCATTCTCCTGCGTCTCACAAAAAAAGGGGCCCTGCGGGCCCACAAGGAAAAAACAGGGGGCCCAGATATTTTGTGTGAGACAAGGGAGAATGCCCGGTACATTCTCCCGGTCAATGTATCATTATTGCTATTAATAAGTGTTTCCTTAATTCCAGTGCTCAAAAAGTACCACGACCAATGCCTCAGAATTGAGACCTACCACTACCAGCAACTCATCCAGGTAATTCTGGTGCTCAAAAAGTACCACGATCAATGCCTCAGAACTGAGACCTACCAGCAACCCATCTAGGAACAATGGTTTTAGTTGCACTCACTACTTGATACCAAGTCCCCCTTTTCTAGTTATACAGAACTTATGGCTTGAATTAATCTATACTATAA
The DNA here is from genome assembly GCA_023531295.1 of Papaver armeniacum. Classification (NCBI taxonomy): domain Eukaryota; kingdom Viridiplantae; phylum Streptophyta; class Magnoliopsida; order Ranunculales; family Papaveraceae; genus Papaver; species Papaver armeniacum. Next base: position 383,721 of record JAJJWW010002757.1, on the reverse strand, counting down.
GATATCCCCGTTAATAAGAGTTTCTATAATTATTCTAGTGCTCAAAAAGTACCACGACCAATGCTTCAGAATTGAGACCTATCAGCAACTCATCCAGGAACAATGGTTTTATTTGCAGAACCCAAGGCATATTATCGCTATTCTCATTTAACACAGACCAATTCTAGCTAATGATAAAGACACTAGCACTATAGTATTAGGACAACTAAACATCTATTAACATAAAATATCAAAAGGCTTCCCAAGAGGTAAAAGATGCAATCCAAAGGAAATAACAGATTTAGTCAACAATCACTAGTTCATTAAGCAGATCCAATCTAAGTTAGAAAACAAGGAAAGAAGATGAAGTGGTTCAAGAAATTGAAACTAGTATGAACACTACTATGTCTAATCAAGCCCCACCAACACATTTAAGACTTACAAGGTACAACCAACACCAAGTCCCTAATTGGCAGAAAGTAAAATAAGAGACCAGCGAAAGACATTAAACTTACAGGAAACCCTAGTGGGAACCCTAGTTTTTCATTCTTTGGTGGCCTTGTTAATGAGAGACTTGTGGATGTGAGGAATAACACCACCACCAGCGATGGTTCCCTTGATCAAAGTATCAAGTTCTTCGTCACCTCTAATGGCCAACTGGAGATGCCTTGGAGTAATACGCTTCACTTTCAGATCCTTACTTGCATTTCCAGCAAGTTCTAGTACTTCTGCTGTCAAATACTCGAGAATTGCTGCCGCATAGACTGCAGCAGTAGCCCCAACTCGCCCATGAGCTGCAATCCTAAGCTTCAAATGCCTGTGGATACGGCCAACAGGAAACTAGAACCACACATGGGTGGAGACAGAAACAAAACAGAATCAGAGTTTAAAAAACATGCCATGCTGACAAAATGGAACAGAGAATATGGGCAGTTTCTGCAATCAAATGAACCAAAAAATAAAGGTTGTCCAGGACCTAGCTACAATTTCATATCTGAATCAGTTTTGCTAAAAACCTTGCTGTGTGTACAGGGCCTGGCTAGGTTGATTTCCATACATAGAAGTTTTAAGTGCCGAGATAAGGAACAAAGGCCAAAATAACTCATCAATCTGGTAAAGTAAATTAGGTCAGGCATGGCATGAGATGAGAGGTATGTGGGTAAGAATCATTGAAAAAAAGTTTGTTGGTTTAGCATCCTGGCTACCAGAATGCTGGTTGTCAAGCTTTCCTTAAAACAGGAATTGTTCAGGGGTTGAGTAGCCATACAGGAGCAACATTCTCTGATTAGCTACCAAACAACTGTCTTTTATAGAAAATGAGCATTATGAGTAATCCATCAGTATCAACATGAGATATATAATCAAAGAAACATGTATTCGTATGTCAACTGTCAACTGCCGACTACAAAACTTCACAATACCACACTTCTATCAAATACAACCTGATTTTAGACAACATTGGATAAGGTGCGTCCTCATGGAACTTTCGAACTAAAATATTAAGCTTAACCTAGCCGTAAGAATTCTGAACCATCAACAACATAGTTTCATTAGCGGTTCATGTTTTCAGATCAAGTAGCACTCAACTCATATTTCACACATCTAGCATATATTTGTTTCAACCAGATTTTAATTAAATGAAAGAGAAACCTAAGGCATCACTCACATGTTCAAAGAACACTTCAAGATTACAGTTCCGTATCATAGGTTACACATCAGTGGGTGTTAATGTTTGCAAATTGCATATTACAAAATTCACATTTCAAGCAACTATAGTATTATTATCTCCTTCACCCAGATTATAATAAGCTCATAGCACAGACATTTCAAGATGGATATTTGAACTTAAACTTTCCTTAACAATTTCATAGATTAATCATTGGATGTTAACACTATGAGCTTAGAGTCACAGATTACACGTCACTGGTTGTTAACGTTATGAAATTACATAGCACTCAAAGCAAATTTTAAGCAACCACCATATATCTTCTTCACAGAATTATAACTACATTCTGAAACATAAACCTAAGACATCACATCATTTTGCTAGAACTTATGAAATTACTAGCCTTTAAACACAAATTCAATAGTTCCATTAAAGGTTGTTCCTGTCATTGAGAATAGCACCCAATTAACGCAAAAAAGACAATTTATATTCCAAGCAAACACCACATATCTTCACAAAAATTGCATGGAAATCATGAAACAGAAACCTAATGCATCACAAATCTGTCATGGTCGTCTGACCTAAACAAAAATTGCAGACACCCTTTAAACAGATAAAATCCCCATAATAGTTACAGAACAAAGTATACTCAGATGGTTAGATCTGAAAAAACTAGTTACCTGAATACCAGCACGAGAAGACCTAGATACTGGCTTCTTCTTGTCCTTGTCCTTGTTTGCTGCTGTTGTCTTTGCAGCCAAAAGACCCTTTCCACCTTTTCCTGCCATTTCTGAAAATAAATAAAATAGGATGAAATCAAAAACCAAAATCAACAAATTAAATCAAGAAATCAAGCTAAAAAATATGTAAAAGTGAAAAGAAGACGAAGGTTTACGAATTGTTACAGATCTAGGTTTACTCAGCTAACAGATAAAGTTTAGAAACTTGAACAAAAGAAAATCACTAAAATGAAGAAATAACCCTAAGAACTTTCTAGATCTGTAAATCGGAGAGAGGGTGAGAGAGTCAAACCTGGGTTAGTGAAGAAGTCGGAGACAGAACTCAAGAACTGAAAAAGGTTGGATATTGGAAATGATAGAGAGAGTGAGAGAGAGAGAAGAGTCAAACAGAGATCTACAATATGGGGTTAGGGTCTCTTTAAATCGCCAGAAAAATAGGTGAGAGAGAAAAAGGCGGGCAGTTTTGGTGGGAAAATCTATTTGGATTTTAAATTTTTGTCATTTTACTACATTAGCCTTATATTTGAGCGTAATTACTGCCATTCCCATTCCGCTGTCATCTTTTTGGAGCATTTAAACTCAAACCTTCTTCGATAGAGGATGACCTCAGAGACAAAACTACCAACACACCCTTCGATTTAAATAGAAAATGCTCTTCTCTGTTTGATCTTCCTCCTGTCCAGAGAAAGCGGTTCATGTTGCTCTAAGAAAGCATTTTGATTCTGTCATGTGTTTAATAGTGATAATTGTTTGACCTTCGGCGTATATAAACAAACGATCTCTCCTTTTCTTTTGAAATTTATACACCTGTAGCATTATTTTCTAATTTTTAGGATCGAAACACTTGACTTTGCTGTATAAATACATAATTGTTTATATAAATAAAATATGTATATACGTTTCCGCGTCCTAGTTTTTTGAGAATTTTGTAGTGTCCGCGTCCGCGTCGTGTCGTGTCCGCGTCTGTACAACCCAACTTGTTAGTCAATAGAGAGTTCTTTAAAATCTCGAGCAATCTTTTTTATTGGGTCGTGACTTTCTAAAAGTCTTCAGAATTCTCTGTTATTGGATTGGAATTTGAAATCAATGACTTATGGTTTTGAGAGACTTGTGGAGACTTTTATTACAAAACATACCATAAAAGGCTAGCAAAAAGTGGAAATAATTAGTATCCCGCGGGTCATCCCGAGAGTGAGAGTGTGAGAGAGAGAGAGAGGGTGGGACCCACACAAAACCCACCCCTACAAAACCTCCGGGTCACTAGGGTTCTCAATCTTCCTCTCTTGCGGTACACACCACGGGATCCAACCCGCGGTGAGTGTATCACTTCCGAGCAAAAAGTCTCTCATAGGTAAGTGATATTTTGAGAGACTTTTTTCTTTCTTTTTTCCTTTAAGGATTAAATATCAAAATATTTAAAAAATAACCAAATAAGCTACAATAATCTTTGATATCTTTTAATTATTTTGACTATAAGGGGGCAAGAAGAGAAGCTAGTATAAGAGATTAGGAGTTTTCCCTCACAGATTTTAAACCATGCTAACATATTGTTTTCTTTTTTTTTTAACCTAAAACAAAATGTTATCTTCCAAAACCCAATAAAGTTTACTAGAGATTCAAATCCCTTATGTTCGTCTCGTTTTGATTTTATTGGCAAAATGGTTACAATTTCTATTAGTCATGCATGGACTAACACATTTTCATTGAATTATTCATATATTCATTTTGTAAAAAAATAAACATATTGTTTGTCTCACGTGTGTAAAATTCATATATGAATCACCATAATTCCTTGAAAATCATTCTGAGAGTCTCCCAAAATCTCTAAACTCACAGAGAGTCGCCCAAAATCTCTCAGTGTCTCTACGAATCTCAATTGACTAACCCCCTGTTAGTTTGTTTGTTAATCATTACACTATAATCTACTTTATAAAACCACAATTGCGGTTAAGGAACACCAATATATAATAAAAAAAAAATTTTGAAGCATATATAATTTTTATTGTCAACCATTACCCGTTTTGATCATGAGAAATCTATTCTTGATGATAGATTTTTGGGGCTCACTGGTACCTTTTTTTTAATGAAAACGATATATAAAGCAGAGAAAACCAACTTACACCCGATACAGTTTAGCAGCGATACACTCAGGAGGATGGTCGGTCATGCCACTCCTGGTTTACATTTTGTTTCCTAGCTAGTTTAGCTAAAGTATTTGCCGCCTTGTTTAAGTTTCCATGTACAATATGTTTTTTGAAACTTCCGAAAACCGGTTTTACAATTTATTATATTAGAGAATTTTTTCCAATGGATAGTTGTAGAACTTGAAAATGCGGGGGTACCAAAATACACAACCAACTTTTTCTTACAATTCCGAGAGTTCAACTTAATGAATCTCAATCAAGGAACAATATCTAGAGTTATATTTCTTTCTCTCACAATCAGAAAGTTTACAAAGACTAGTCTGTGAACCTGATTTACGTGTGAGAGTACTTGGGTGATTCCAAAGATCAATTTCCAAATAATTAATCAAGTCGTATCCAACAAATATGGATGGATGTATCTACTTTGATTGATTTACGTACAACCTGGATATTTCAATTATAAAGATAAACAATATAATGCGGAAAAGAAATAACACACACCAAAAAATTTGTTAACGAGGAAACAACAAATGCAAAAAAAAAAAAAACGGGAACTAGTCCATATGATAGAAGATGCTCATCGGATGAAGATCAAAGAATACATCAAAGTAAACTTTTGGTTTCTGCGAAAGCTCCATCCATGGTCTCAGAATCAGCAGTGGTCTTATGAGCAACATCCTCAGCTTTTTCATCAATTGTTCATTCTCTACAGCCTCAACTTGGAAATGTTACTTAGTGAATCATTCCAAGTACAAGGGATTCATATCAAGACATATGTGCATGGAATATATTAACTCATCTCAAAGCTTCCACGGTGAAAGGTGTCACATGCCCATTTAATCGCCTAAAATTTTCATGGGACATGACCGGCAATACTATGTGGTTCAGTGAATCAACTTCACCCACAACTACTCGGCCTTGCACACTTGCATCAAAGTATGCATTTGCCTTCACTCTTAAGGCTTTATGCAACAAAAGTCTTCATCTTCTTTTCTCTGTAACTCTTTATGCCCCCATAAGCATAAGAGCTTTGTCATGCATCAAACTAATTGATAAACTCACACAAATCAGCAACATCATAACACAAAGATATACTGCAACAAACTCATTTTATTGCACTAAAGGATGATTACAAAACTTGGCCATCACATGGACCAAAACAGGCCATTCACCCTCTTGGTGAATGCCTAACACTCTATACAAATCAGTGGTTCGTCTCTCAATTGAACAACCCTCAACTTATTAATCTCTAGGTTATTTATAATGCTAAATATCAGTCCAAAACTTCTGTGCAACAGCTTGCACATCCTACACACAGCTGATGAGCACGAAAGTGCGACGCATTTTAACCCATAAATACATTAGCTATGACTCATTATTTCTCTAATAAATTTGTTTTAGTTGTTTCTGGAAGAATAAGCTCTTGTGGAGAATGTTGCTCGAAAAATGATGTTTTGCACCCGCGAAGGACAATTGCTAAGCGGACTCCAATGTTGGTTAAGGGGCACCTCAATTACTAAGGGGCTCCCAGTTACTAAGGGGCACCCTCATCACTATTTGCACCCCAGGGCGTCACCTGCTAAACGCACCCCCGTATCTGTTAGGGGGAGGTCTTCTTCTTCCCAAATTCAAATTCAAAATTGGCGGGAAAATTTGATTTCAAAAGAACCAGAATTAGGGTTCGGATTTTCAAGGTGTTCCAGTGAGATTCAATGGTTGAAATTGTTTGGGATGTTCTGTTTAAGCATAACAGAGATGGTATGGTCTTTAGAATCGATTAGATTTGGTTGTATGATCAAGTTTGAGTGAAACAAGGGGTTACGGGTTTTGCTTGAAAACCCGAGAGTTGTTAGTTTTGATTTTGGAGATTTCTGGAGTGATTCAATCGCTCCAGTGGATTGGTATGGGCCTGTTTCTCTTATGCGGAGATGGTATAGTCGTTTGATTCATCTTAATTGGGCTGGATAATATTGTGGAGGCAAAACATGGGAAAGACACTCGGTTACATTCAAACAGAGACGTGTAATATTTTCGTGAGAAAAACTCGAGATTCTGTTGGGTTTACTTGTGAAAGATACGTGAAGATTTGTGGCTGCATGAGTGTGAATCAATCTGTTGAGGATTATCGCGTGAAGAAGATTGGAAAGGCGCGTGTGGAAGAGAGAAAGAAATATTCCCGTATCTGCACAGAATTGAAGAGAGGATTATATGGAGTTAATTCATAATATTTGGTGCTGGTGAGGTATAAAAAGGGTCTTGGGATGTTTGAGAAGAGCATGGAGAGTTAGGGGAGGCTAGAAAGTGAGTTTGAAAGCTGCAGAGAAGATTTCTCTGCTGTTGCTGTGAAGAAAACACGAAGAACATAAGGTTGTGAAAGACTGTCGTTAATAAACCGTGGTCTTTCTTCGGTTTTGCAACAGTCTTTCCGGCAACAGTTAAACAGTATTTACAGCACTTCTCATTTATCGTACATTGTAACAGTGAGTTTGTGACGCTCATTAGCCGTTGCAAATTCCCGATTTATGTTATTTTTCTCCTTTTCTTCATTGTAAACACCATTTGAGCCAATAAAAAATATTTTGAGAGTGTCTACATCATGAGTAGCTAAACCCCTACACTTTGGTCGACGGAGGAAGCCGAATTTCATACGTGGGTAATTTTAATTAATTCTTTATATGACTTTTGCACTAATTGAAATAGAATTATGATTTGAAAAAATTAGTTATCATTTTATTAGATGGGTCATGCTTGCTTAGATGTTTGATGTCCCATGCTTACGATTTATAACTAATGTTTGGAGAATCTACCTTGGCAAAAATAAGAGTCCTTGTTGTTTTATTTATTGAGCTATAATTGTTGAAGAATAAATAATTGAACCTATTGATATGAATTCGGTGGAATCCTAGACCCAGTAACTCTCTCTTTTATTATTTTCGTTAAACCTTTAAATTTAATCTCAACAACGTCCGAGTGAACGACAACCCTTTTACTACTACAACATCATTGAAAATAATTATCATTTTGGCGCCGCCGATGTGGATTTGTTTTTAGATTAATTTTTAGGTTTATTTTTATTTATTTTGTACAGTATTTTCATTTCATTTTAGATTTTATTTTTTCCTTTTTATGTGTTTCTTTTTGTATTTCTTTTCAGGGACTTTTTGAGGATGATGACTTCTTCTAAGGAGACGTCACCTACGATGACGTTGGCGGAATATAAGCGTAGAAAGTCAAATTATCAGGAAACCTCATCTGAGATGACGCTTGCTGAATATATGCATAGGCAATGGTATGGAGTTTCTGCTCCATATGAGGTAAGTGAAGAATCACATCAAACTATATATGAGAAGTATTACAAACACACACCGCCTAGTCTGGAACAAAAATTGAGAGTTCTTGAATGTCAAAGATTATTTGCTGATGATGATGAATCTGGTAGTGACTCTCTGTTCCAAATAGAACATATTGATGACCCTGTGGATGATTGTGTGGATGATTCGCCTAATTCCATAGATGAATCTACCTCACAAGATCATTCACCCGACTTAGAGGTTGTTTCTAGACCCCTAGACTTCCAAAAGTTGCCTAATTTAGGGTTAGAATTGTGTGCTTCTAAAGTGTTGTTGGATTACTTTGCATCTAAGTACCCAGAGGACTTGCCTATTCCTGATATCATGCATGAATCAAATATTTCCCCAGTCTCAATAGAATCCCCATATTTTGTTCTTTACGCACTTCCATGTGCAGTAAAAACTTGGTTTAGGGGTAAATCTTGGTTTTTGATAGTTTCAGCGTCTCCGCGTTTTCATGACATAAGTGTGAAGCTGTCGTTTGTAAATATTGTATTTTGGGTCGATCCCAAGTTTTCAGGTTATTAGTTTATGGGGATCCGTTTTTGTACATTCCAGTAGGTATATTTATTTTATTTGTTATATTTTTGTTTACTTTTTCCATATTATGAATTTCCCATCTTGATTTTTAGGTTGGATGACTCAATTACATTGAGGAAAATGTAATAATTAAGTGTGGGGGAGTGGGTATTAACTTTTTATTTCTCTTTTAATTTTTTCAGGAATTTTCTTGCGTATTGTGACCAGAATAAAAAATTTATGACCAGCTGTGTAGCGGGTCTATTTTCATGTATTTCCTTATTATAACCAGATGTGTAGCGGGTCTTAAAAAAAAAATGTGTCTTGTGTATGGCTTTTGTCATGACCAGCTGTGTAGCGGGTCTAACTCTCTCTTATTTTATGACCAGCTGTGTAGCGGGTCAATTTTCTGCTTTGCTCGAGGACTAGCAAAATGTAAGTGTGGGGGAATTTGATGAGCACGAAAGTGCGACGCATTTTAACCCATAAATACATTAGCTAGGACTCATTATTTCTCTAATAAATTTGTTTTAGTTGTTTCTGGAATAATAAGCTCTTGTGGAGAATGTTGCTCGAAAAATGATATTTTGCACCCGCGAAGGACAATTGCTAAGCGGACTCCAATGTTGGTTAAGGGGCACCTCAACAATTGCTAAGCGGGCTCCAATGTTGGTTAAGGGGCACCTCAATTACTAAGGGGCACCCTCATCACTATTTGCACCCCAGGGCGTCACCTGCTAAACGCACCCCCGTCTCTGTTAGGGGGAGGTCTTCTTCTTCCCAAATTCAAATTCAAAATTGGCGGGAAAATTTGATTTCAAAAGAACCAGAATTAGGGTTCGGATTTTCAAGGTGTTCCAGTGAGATTCAATGGCTGAAATTGTTTGGGAAGTTCTGTTTAAGCATAACAGAGATGGTATGGTCTTTAGAATCGATTAGATTTGGCTGTATGATCAAGTTTGAGTGAAACAAGGGGTTACGGGTTTTGCTTGAAAACCCGAGAGTTGTTAGTTTTGATTTTGGAGATTTCTGGAGTGATTCAATCGCTCCAGTGGATTGGTATGGGCATGTTTCTCTTATGCGGAGATGGTATAGTCGTTTGATTCATCTTAATTGGGCTGGATAATGTTGTGGAGGCAAAACATGGGAAAGACACTCGGTTACATTCAAATAGAGACGTGTAATATTTTCGTGAGAAAAACTCGAGATTCTGTTTGGTTTACTTGTGGAAGATACGTGAAGATTTGTGGCTTCATGAGTGTGAATCAATCTGCTGAGGATTATCGCGTGAAGAAGATTGGAAAGGCGCGTGTGGAAGAGGGAAAAAAATATTCTCGTATCTGCACAGAATTGAAGAGAGGATTATATGGAGTTAATTCATAATATTTGGTGCTGGTGAGGTATAAAAAGGGTCTTGGGATGTTTGAGAAGAGCATGGAGAGTTAGGGGAGGCTAGAAAGTGAGTTTGAAAGCTGCAGAGAAGATTTCTCTGCTGCTGCTGTGAAGAAAACACGAAGAACATAAGGCTGTGAAAGACTGTCGTTAATAAACCGTGGTCTTTCTTCGGTTTTGCAACAGTCTTTCCGCTGCAATGATTAAACAATATTCTGACACTTCTCATTTATCGTACATTGTAACAATGAGTTTGTGACGCTCATTAGCCGTTGCAAATTCCCGATTTATGTTATTTTTCTCCTTTTCTTCATTGTAAACACCATTTGAGCCAATAAAAAATATTTTGAGAGTGTCTACATCATGAGTAGCTAAACCCCTACACTGGGTCGACGGAGGAAGCCGAATTTCATACGTGGGTAATTTTAATTAATTCTTTATATGACTTTTGCACTAATTGAAATAGAATTATGATTTGAAAAAATTAGTTATCATTTTATTAGATGGGTCATGCTTGCTTAGATGTTTGATGTCCCATGCTTACGATTTATAACTAATGTTTGGAGAATCTACCTTGGCAAAAATAAGAGTCCTTGTTGTTTTATTTATTGAGCTATAATTGTTGAAGAATAAATAATTGAACCTATTGATATGAATTCGGTGGAATCCTAGACCCATTAACTCTCTCTTTTATTATTTTCGTTAAACCTTTAAATTTAATCTCAACAACGTCCGAGTGAACGACAACCCTTTTACTACTACAACATCATTGAAAATAATTATCAACAGCCACATGTCCACAAGTAGTTTTCCTAACTGTTAATCTGCTTTTCAACTGCCACCTTTTGTGTTGTCTTGCAGATTGAATCCACACTTGTCTTGAACAGTTAGGGACACTCTAATAAGTTTATAAACTTGCTTCATAACCATTCCAACTTGTCTCACATCATTGGCATGCTCACAAAGCCAATAAACAACACTTGAGCCATAATGCGCCACTTTTCTGCCTCACCGCATTAAGCCTTGATATGAACTTTCTAGGACACTTTAGCTACGACAAATTGATGCCAACATGAGTTCCAACTTATGCCACTATGTGCCATATGCTCATATGTGTTATTCTTGCTTCATTTGGCAAATTTGCTTGACAATAGTAATGCGCACTCTCACATTACTAGCTTGTTTGCACTGTCCAAGATTTGGCCAGCCTTGGACTAACGCATAGGCCAACTCTTGGCCTATTCTACACTATTGCATCATCATTGAGTTTGGGCCAACTCAATTCCATGGATATGCCTTAATGCCAACATCGCATGTTGTATTTGACAACTTGGCCATGTCTGGCCAATCCCTCAATGAAGCTTCATTGTGTCGGCCAATAAGCTTCGTTACTTAGCCAATATCCTTTACAGTGTAGCGCCACCTTTGCGCGTCACTGGCCCTGCAGAGTATTGTTATCTCAGCACTTGACAGTCTACGCAGTGTCGCACCATCCTAGTTGCACACTGACTTGGCTTGCAACACTGCAACGCGCAATCATTGTGCGTCACAAGCCTGACCTGTAATAAACCTCTCCCACCTAATCTGTTCAACGTCCTCGTTGAACACAACCAAGTATACTCGCTATACTGGTCTCAATCTTCGTTGCATGTACTTTCAAAACCCTTTCTGAAATTCAACAATCATTGCTAGCTTTTGCAAAACGCACTTAGCCAACTTCTATGCTTTAGCATCAGCATCACTTAGCTTTACTGCCTTGTCATTGATCCTACTGATCTTGAACTTTGTTGTTATGTCACGACCGCTTTCAACTCCATTGCAAATCATATATCAACACCCAAGTGCAAATTGAAATTCTTCTTGCCAATTCCCTGAATTAGGCTTGAACTTCGCATGAATCATTTGTGCCTAAGTGTACACAATTAATGATTCCTCCCAACCGATCACATTGATCAACGCCGTAGTCTTTTTCCTTCAATTTCCGAATATAGTTGCACCTCGCAACATAACAGGACTTATACAAGACTTGGCCTCATTCTTCAATCATATGCGCCTACGCTAAATCATGCCATGCCTTGAGGTATGCACTCTATGATTTCATACCACTCTTGGTATGCGCCACAATCTATAGTATTTGCTGCACTTTTCTGATATTACCACTTTAAATAGATTTGGCCTCCAAATAATATTGTAAACTTCATCTTATTGGACTTGCATCATTTGTATGTCAAAGAACCAGCACCTCCCTGTTCTTTGCTTGCATTGTCACAACACCTTGATCGAAATGTATGACTTTGGTATAGTCATGACTTAGGATTACCTGGGACATCCCACAGTCACTGTGGACAAGGTATCCTCTCCATACTCCTTTGAAACCAGCAAAGCCTCACTTGCTCTTTCAAACTGCTACGCTTTAATGTGGCGGAAAAACAACATCATGTTCTTCCTAACCATGAGTTACTCTTAACTCATTTTACTTGGTGGGCTTACTTATACATTCTTGCTGTGTTACTCCATGCTATCGCTGCCAAATGTCGTCGCATTTCCATATAACTATCAACAACAAACTCGACTATACCACCAACTCTATTTGCTTCTTTCACTTTCAGCGTCCTCTATTGCATATTTTGGCGTAATATGCTATGTAACATCTTCCACACGAACTAGCTTTACTTTGAACGAAAGAGACAAGAAATCTCGTCTCAAATACACTCATTCTCTACTACCTTACATAGAGAGACAATTCCCAACACCAAGGTCCACTCGACCCAAACTGAAAGTATACTCAAACTTGAGCAAATACTCGCACCAACTGATTGCAACTTGTAAGACCTAACAAGCCTTACAATACCTACTTCATCTTCGCTTCTAATCAATAAACAAGGGAACGAAACAACACCTACTATCCCCAATGTAGCAATTCCCTTTGCCACGCGCACTCTTCCAACTATCAATGTTCTTATGCAACTCTTATAATGAAGCACAATATAATTGACACTTAGTTGAATACTCCTTCAAACTGAGGCTATCATGTTGCTTTAGCTTTCATGAAGATTTCTTCAAGAATGACCACATACATTCTTAGGCATCACCACTACTATCCGTTATCCTAACTGCAACCAAGCATCTTCAACTGCAATATTTTTTTACTGGCTTGCAGGCCACACTTGTTCTCGACAGTTAGGACATGCCAATTAGCATCAACATTTTGACAGAAACTTGTGCACCTTTGCACAATTGAATTGGACTTAGCTTGGTGATCCTGAGCATCACCATAGAGCTCATCAAGTCATATTACGAACGACTGTTGCAGATAAATCCCTTGACAATCTCAACAAGGCCATAATCCTTGCAAATGAGGCACCCACTGCCTACGTTCCATGAAGAGAGAATATCACATTCTTCTTCAAACTTGGAACTCATTTTTACTGCCCATGCACAACTGGTTACTCTTGTCTTTTCCCTTCTCCAAAATCAACTTCATTAGCAACAATTGTTGATTTGCAATCGACAAGAACATCCGCTTGTGGTTATGATCAAATGCAGGTCTTTGGACACCCTTGTCCAAGCATATTGATCCCACTCATAAACCAGGTGCAAGCACACTCCTTGTGCACGTCTAGCATTAATGAAGAATACTTTGCAAACGCAAGACCGTGGTGTATCGATTTTTCCCTAACTTGCGTTTCTTTCTTCAGCCTTTCCATAAGCTTTATGCTAGATAAGAATTGGCCATCCAATTCTTCTTCCATGGCATCACATTGCCACAAAAATGTTGGTTCCCAACCAAACTTTGCATTACCACCAAGGTATATGCATCGAGACAGATAATTTTAATCTTCCATCAAACTGGCTACGATGAGACACCTTCAATTATATCGCATAGACAGGGTCTCCATCTTCTTTGCCACTGTGAAGGCCAACATCATCTTTGAGTTCAGGAATTTTTTCAAAATTCCCATTACCATATGTAATGTACACGGTACTGACAACACTACGAAATCATGCATTCCAAATGCTTAATCTTCGCATAATTGTGAGAAATATGGTCTTAAACACCTGACTTTCCCCATAGAAGTCAGCATACTCCTTAGTTTTTTCATGCCATCACTCGAAAACCTGGTTTTCAATGATTCTTGCATGTTCGTCTAACACTTTGGGCAGGAATTTTGACACATTTGTCACAAACTTTCATGGCATGTTGCTACTTCAAGCTTCAAAGTTTATTCCAATTGATATTTCCACACAAGACCAACTTTTTATAGTCTCCATACTAAAGAAACCCAAATAATTCTTCACTGAATTCGACAAACAAATGACACCAACTTGAGTAAAAGAGAGAAAAATCAAGAACTGTGTCCCCAAACACGGCTCTGATACCTGCTGTCACATGCCCATTTAATCGCATAAAATTTTCATGGGACATGACCTGAAATACTATATGGTTCAGTGAATCAACTTCACCCACAAGTACTCAGCCTTGCACACTTGCATCAAAGTATGCATTTGCCTTCACTCTTAAGGCTTTATGCAACGGAAGTCTTCATCTTCTTTTCTCTGTAACTCTTTATGCCCCCATAAGCATAAGAGCTTTACCATGCATCAAACCAATTGATAAACTCATACAAATCAGCAACATCATAACACAAAGATATACTGCAACAAACTCATTTTATTGCACTAAAGGAAGATTACAAAACTTGGCCATCACATGGACCAAAACAGGCCATTCACCCTCTTGGTGAATGCCTAACACTCTCTATAAATCAGTAGTTCTTCTCTCAATTGAACACCCCTCAACTTATTAATCTCTAGGCTATTTATAATTCTAAAGATCATGCCAAAACTTCTGTGCAACCGCTTGCACATCCTACAGACAGCCACATGTCCACATGTAGTTTTCCTAACCGCTAATCTGCTTTTCAACTGCCACCTTTTGTGTTGTCTTGCAGATTGAAGCCACACTTGTCTTGAACGGTTAGGGACACTCTAATAAGTTTATAAACTTGTTTCATAATCTTTCCAACTTGTCTCACACCATTAGCATGCTCACAAAGCCAATAAACAACACTTGAGCCATAATGCGCCACTTTTGTGCCTCACCGTATTAAGCCTTGATATTACATCAAGTTTTTATACTTGGGTCATCTATCTAGGTCTTGCCAGAAGAAGGGAAAATGAAAAGGAGATTTAACAAAATACCGGGGATTGACGGTCCACTGATCATGATGATCAGTTTCATAGTCCAAGACCCGTGATTGGCATTGAGCTCGCATGTGCTAATCATTCATCATAAAAGGAATGCTACAACCAGGACATACAACCATGGTCATTACATCATCCCCTCTTGATAACAACCTCAGTTATGGTCCCGTAACCAGGGTTTCAGAAGTGATGTTTCTACGACTGACAGAAACAAAGATGGTATTGCAAGCACTAAGCTCGTGTATCAATCAAGCGGCTCATATTGCAAGTGAATCAATGACATGGAAATCCTTCATCAAGCATCAAAGACAACAATCAAATGGTCCAGGGACCAAAGAAGACGTTTTACGACAAGTCCATCTGAAGACATTTTAAGCTTCCCTGTATAAAATGGTAAACTGGGATCAATTGGTAAAGGATTAAGACATAGGTCATGTGCCATTCTCTTCATATGGATGTTCTTTATGACATATCCAAAATTCAAGTTAATTGGATGAACGAGCTAGGATCCGTGGGTCAGTCATTGTACATCGTCACTGCTGAAAAATCTCTGAAATTCTCCTGGAACTTTTTGTTTCGTCGATTTGAGCCCCTAAACGAGCCCAAAATTCAAAAAGATTCTCTGAAGCTGATAGGAAATTTTCTGGACATGAAAAAGTTGGGTTAGATCATAAAAAACGGACATCGTATGAAGATTCCACAACATTTATAAGAAGACCCTAATTCCTGGAATTTCCTAATGACGAATCATGAAGAAATTCCCCATTCATTCACATGGATTATCATCCATGCAACCAACAAGTAACAAAGTGATGTTACTATGAATATGATACAAGATGAAGACTTGTTTGGGTCATCCACAAACCATTTGGGGTGTTACAGCAACAACAACCGACGAAACAAATTCACTGCAGTTGGTGATATACAATTAATGCTCTAAAAGACCAACCTCCTGGTCGGACTAGGATACCCTCTTTCGAGCAGCGCCCGTGCTATACACGGGTTAACATGGTCCTTCTACCACCAAAATCAGCGTGCCTCATCAATTTATGCTCTCCAGACGATGCACAGTATTATGCAAAAGCTCTTACGTCTGACTATTACACCTTTAACGATCATTCAACATGATTGGAGCATTATCGGATCGAAATTCCTAGTAACATTTGACAACTGAGCCTATTTATTCATTTTTCTTATGTCTGTAAAAATCACCATTTATGTGCATACTGCGGAACATGACTGTTCCACACTAAGCATGAGACTTAATGTTGATGGTGAATTTTTGACGAAGGTCATACTTGTAAAATCACATCGGAAATTATGTATCTCTGATCGGTATCAGAATCATGAGAAATTTGTATCTTCACAAGAGACGAATCGCAGTTCCGTAATATCATGACAGTAATAATATATGACGGCGATATTAGGGTTTCTGAGGCAAAACTTTTAATATTCCATATATTTCATGATTGAAGCTGAAAGACTCAGCACATTTGTTGAATTCAGAATTCATCTCTGGTGTCTGAACTTACCCAGAATAATATATGATACGGATCACATCATATCTAAATGCTCCTAGACATATTGCATGCTAGTATAGAGCTACAAGTTAATTAAATTTAGTCACAGTATTCATCGGATTGAATTCCTAGAAATTATGCACTGATTAAACCCTAATATTCACCTACTCGGGATCCATGTCTTTTCTCGGTCGAATTCCATGGAAAGTAAGGGATATTAACCTTTCGGGCATTTGGGACACCCCAGAGTAAGCCCCGAGCAAGAGGCACTGGTGTATTTAGTAATAATGCTCAAAGGAGCATCCATGGAATAACTAGAATTGGAAGTATGATCAAAGAAGGAAAAGGAATAAAGATAAATAATAATAGTAATATAATATAATATAATAAAGGAAACCGTGTGGGTGGGGCCCACCGGACGGCTAAGCATGCCGCCGGTTTGGTCGGTCCCTTCCCCCTTTCCTTAGTATTTTATTATTATTTTAGTGTTTCCTCTTTCAAGGATTCCTCTTTCAATCAAAACTCATGAAACTCCATGGACCATGTGGTTACCAAAGCAAATGGTTTCGCAACCATCATGAGAAATATTAAAATAGTATTTTTTAATAGTGGTCCTTCCACCGCTGTTAAGAGTTTCAGTCAAACTCAAACTCTTCATACAAGGATGAAATAATGCTCGATGGACCATCATAAAATACCAAAATTATCAGGATTGGTCTGCGGACAGCATGACGACACGGGCATGCCACCAGGACCGGTTATGGCCGTCCCTTTGGCTTGCAAAAGCCGGTTCCACCTCTATTGATGATTTTTGACCTAATTAATCATCTAGAGACCATATTTGGTTCAAACTCCTTCGTGCAACTGGGAATGGTCATCCACATACCATCAGATGGTCCCACGACCACCAAGGGCCAGTTCTATACCCTTTGGTTTGCCCCCTCTTTCCATAATTAGGTTCCACCACCTATTGCTCAGTAAAGCACAATTTTAACAATGATTAAACATCAATTAATCATCCTTTCACCAACTTATCTGCAAACGAGTTTGGTAAATGCCCAATCTAGCATCCAGACATTACATGGTTGGTCCATTACTCACAAAGGGGGCCCCTCTCATTCATTCGTTGATTCTAAGTCGATCATCCATTGATCGATTAGGGTTTTGAACTGAATGCTCTGTCTAGCATAATTCTGAACAAGTTCGAACACCAATATTTTAGTATTTTAATTAATATTTTATTTGGTTTTATTACCAATTATTCATGGATCTAGCAGATTTGCTCTGACTAGCAATACTTGATCTGACCATCAATGCTTCATTTGTCAATACCCCAATGGGTCACGACCAACAAGGTTCACAACCGTCATCTCTAGCAATATTGATTTAACTATCAATATTTAATTTCTCTACAGAGCAATATTCCTCATGTTGATTCGGAAATAAATATTTGATTCGTAGTATTTCTCAAGTTGGTTCAGCTGTCAATTTGAGAATTTCATGCTGATCCCCGCTATCAGTATTTCATTGGTTCATCAACCTACATTTGGTCCGACAGTCGACCATTATTTCAATATTATAATCTCTCCTCGTTTTTCTTCTGACTCATGACACATGGATTGAGAAAGGTCTTCTATGATCATTAGACAATGATTATTTTCATAAATGCTCGGTGCACACGACATAATGGTTTATGATCGATCTAACTGTTAGAGCATAGCTCGGTTAAATCCACCAAGAGTTGGTATGTCAAGTTTGGTTGTCATATTTTGGTGAACCAAAACTCATTTAAAGAGTCGCTTGATTATGTACTAGAGTCAACTTCGTATAGGTTAGCTTGAAAGTATTAGGATATGAGACATTACAAGTATTACGTGAAGACTTGAAGAATGTGAAGAAGTACGGAGCTACGACGACGACATCATCCTTCCACTTGAGGATAGTAATATTTGACTTGAACTATTTCATTCCCTAACGTATCTTTCAAGTCGTGCATATTGAAAACATAACTGCGAAGCTATGAATGATTATACTCTAGTTAGACGTAGTATTAAGGAAATACGAAGTATAACGCTTATCTTTTGAACTTCATATATAAGACATCGACATAATCGTTTGAATGATATTGTGATTATGTATGGGTATGAGGTGAAGATTTCATCCTAGTGTGGATGGGGAAAAACGGTTTGCTGGTTTTTTAGGAAAATGAAGAATCGAGCGTGTTGTCAAGACTCCTCGACCGAGCAAACTGCTGAACCTCATACAGATCCACTGCAAAGGGAGTGCGTAGATTCGAGAGATCAATCTGTAGGACTCCGGCTTAAACCAAGACAATGGCCATTCTAGAGTCAATTTGGTCACAAAGAGGGAGATGGGTTGATCTGTAGGAGGGAAGCTGAGAATTGTGTGGGATCAATGATGATCAAGGATTGTGGATATGTTGAAGGTTTCTGCAAATTGCTGAACTGCTGAAGTTGAGTTCTGTGAATAAGTTTTTAATCGAGTTGTTGACGAATGATGATAATGCCCCGTTGTCCTCGATTTTTTAGACTTATTTTTCTTGCAAGAATGATGAACACCTTGATCCCTGCCACTACACCAAATTCCCGGATTACCAACAGCAATTTGTAACGGCTTATGGGCCGTTACAAATTTCCCGTTACAAATGTTCGTTACAAAAAATTCGTAACAGGGCGTAGCCGTTACGAAATTTTTTATAGGCGTGCCACTCACACGCTTGGTCACACTGGGTCGTAACACTTGCAGTTCGTGCGTGTGCCATTCACATGCGTAGTTTTTAGCCTTTCATCTACACCGTATACGCCTAAAATAATATCTCTACCGTTCTTTCTATTCTCGAGATGCATCTCAGCCATAAAACCCTAGATTTTATTCCCACTCCATCTTTCATCTCTATCTCTTTTTCTCTATCTCTTTCTCACTGCCTCATCGTCCCTATTCATCTCTTTACCCAGTAAGAAGAAACAAATACTCAGCAGTTCCAAATTAAAACCCTAGAATCTCCTTTCTCTTATTCTTCTTCTTCTTTCTTGTTCTTTCTTCTTCTTCGTCTTCTCTCTTCTCTGTTCTTTTTTTTTTTATTTATTCTCAGAAGCATGAACTGAGAAATCGTTCATATCAATTAAGAAGAAATCTGGAGAAGAAAATGGATCAAGAAGGTGTTTATGAGGTTGTGAATTTGATTTTGGTTAGGGTTCTTATTGATTGAAGAACAGCGAATCAGTAAGAAATAAAATTAGGGCTTCTTGAGTTAGTATTGAGTTTGTGTAAAATCGAAGGAAGAATTGGTGGGTTGAATAACAGAAGTAGAAGATAGTGGAGTTGTATTAACTCGGGTTGTAAAGGATAGGGTTAATCAGTGATAGGAAGTTAGGGTTTGGAAATAGATTTAAGGTTCAATTTAGTGACATGTAAGAAGAAATCAAAGATTGGGTTTGGTAGTTTGAGAAGTAAATCGATGTTTTGAACTTTGATTAGAGAGAAGAAGGAATTGGGAATTATTTTCAGGTTCTGAGTATAGATGTTGGTGATTGAAGATGAAATTGATGGTTAGGGTTTAAAGTGATGATTCAGAAGTTGAATTGAGGCAAAACAAGGAATCAAGATCAACTAATTCATTCTAGGAATTTAGTTTAAGGTATACTTTCTTTACCTAATTGAAGTCTCTGTTATGTTCTGTGAATTGTGGTTGTGTTTATCATCTGTGCATTTAAGCATTACTGTGATAGCTATAATTTAGATATTATGAACCTTGAATTAATGAAATGGGATCAAGTTGAGTCCGGAGAAGGATTTCAATTTTCAATTATAGGGAATTGTTGGTGGAGGCAATGAGGAGCTGGAGACGATATGGTGGGTATGTAATGAAGCTGTAGTTGTAGCTTAGGGTTGTGTTGTGCTGAGTTACAGGGAATTGGTGTGTAATGGGGTGATACTTGAATTGAGCTTTTCATTGAGTTACATATTGGTATGCATCTTTTTCATTTGATTATATACATCCCTTAATGCAAGAACAAGCATTAATGTTGTTCTTTTCCTGCAGGATAAGGTTCTGAGGCAGCGATAATGTGCACTATATGGAGCTGCCACTTATGAAACCTGAACTTCCTTTGGGTTTGTATCAAGCCAACCAAGGTAATGTGCACTACATTGCAGTTTCTGTATGCTTTGCTTTGTTTTTTCACTTCAATTGTGAAGGATTGCAATCTCAATGTTTTTAAGATATGCAGGGTGTTCTTTTTTATGGGCCACCTAAAATAGATGCCAACTTTTTAAAGGTTTGCATTTTTTTTTTCCATTTCATCCTATAATGCATCAGAAATTTTATGATTTCCTGTTAGTTTGTGACATTTAACTAGTCGTAGAATCAAGTACAATGACCGTCTTTATTCGATATGGTTAGTCATTTTGATAATTATGTTTATGTCTTTTTTAGTTACAATTACTTTTTTGTTGTTTATTTCAGTTTGGTACTACGATGTAATCCGAGATGCACTTTCTAGTGATTTATGAATAACAAAGAGAGTTGTTTCTAGCTGAACCTTACTGTGTATTGTTGTTATTTTGTTCTGCAACAATGTGGGTCATGGCGCAACAAGTTTTGCTAGTGCCTTTAAAACTCCGGCTTTAGCACCTATTATTGGGCAGGTTGCACTTCCTCCTTGTAATTGGACAGATCGCACGTCCCCTGAAGGTTATAAGTACTATTATAACAGTGTAACAAGTGAAAGCAGGGTAACGTTTTCTTTATTTTTCTGTTGAAACTTAATTTTCACATAAATGTCTCCGATATGGTTTTACACCTCTGAATTCTGGAATTGATCTTGTGTCTCTGAATGTGCATTAATTTTAGTGGGAGAAGCCTGAGGAGTTAACCTTGTTTGAGCAACGAAAGCAACAAAAGTTATCTCATCCTCAAAAACCTCTAGTTCAACAATTTCAATATCAGGCACAATCACAGTCACAAACGCAGGTCCTATCTACCCAGCAAGGCCTCGTGTCTCAACAAAGTCATATTCAACCACAGGTCCTATCTATCTAAAAAGGCCCTCAGTCACAACAAAATTAGATTCAACTGCAGATGCGTCACCCCCAACAGGTGCAACAACCTTCTTCAAATTCACTGGTTAGTGACTTAGTCGTCTGTTATTTGATTGTTGTAGTACGACATATGCTGCCTCTAAACAACTCCATAATATGTGGATATTTTTCTGTTTCAGTACCAAGGATCTGGCTTCGCTGGTCGACAAAATGCTTAGGTATATTCTGTAACTTATTACATCTCACTATTGGTATTGGGGGTTTCAGCAAGTCCAAATCATTCCAAGTTACGTGGTTTGTGTGTTAGTTGATTGTTGTTCTAAGTATTTTGCGGCATGGAACTGCAGGAACTTGGTTATGCTCAATCCCAGGTTTCAGCCAATTCAGGTGTTGACCTTCCTCGTTTCCACCAGGTATATAATGCTTATTTGTTGGTGTTGGTATGATCAGGTTGACTTCCTCCTTGTAATTGGACATAACGCACATCCCCTGAAGGTTATGATCAGGTTGATTTTCTCTCTATAATTTATCTTGTTCTTCATTTTATGTTATGAGTTGTCATTAGAGTGAATTTATAAGGTACACAACTTAAATAAGTATGAAGTTAACCTATCTAGTATTGGTATCGATTATAGATGAGGTGGCCGAGGGTCATCATGTTTCTTATGTCTTTTTTTTTTGTTGATTCATTCAGGTGAAATGGCTGAACAAGGAGCAACAACAAATTCTTGCACTGCAGCAACAACAATAGATTCTAATACCACAACAACAACCTCAGCAATTTCCACTACAGACACCTTCATTGAGCCAAATCAGTTACCACAAGCATGTAATATTTTTATTCTCTAAGTGAATTTTCTTTGTCTCTCAGAGACGGCACCAATCTCATCACACACTGTTTACTTCTTACCATGATGTTTGCCCTAGCCGTACTTATAGATATTTTTGGTTTATTTCATCATGTAGTATGTGTTTGGAATTATGAACTTAAAGCTAGGGATTATGGATAACTTGATGAAGAATGCTTGTCAACTAGTGTTTGGGAAGTATCTGCAAGTTTTGAGTAAGTTTCTATATAGTTATTGAGCTGAACTTATAGTGTTTTTAGTGAAAATGAACTTAACTTGGTCTATGTATTCTATTTGGTACTTGAAGGATTTTTTTTTTTGTTATGTTAATTGAGTGGATATTTATATGAATTGATTGAATGTTAATATGAATTTATTGAGAAACTATTGTTGAATTTGGAGGGATGGAATGGAAGTGTACGCAGGTTATTTGGAATTCCGGCATGTATTTCTGGTAGAACATTTTCTGCCGGTCAATATTGACCTTGTCCGTAACACCCACTTTTGCAACAGGCAAGAGCTGTTACCACGTGGAAAATTCGTAACGGCTCTCAGCTGTTAGAGGGCCGTTACAACCAAAATTCGTAACGGCCATAAAGCCGTTACAAAAAAAATGTAACACCCACTTTTGCAACAGGCAAGAGCCGTTACAACCCGTTTTAGTAACGATTTAGTTCTGTTTCTAATCCCAGAATTTGGTGTAGTGTGCAAGTGTGACGGTTTCTTGAGTGAAAGGTGGAAGGTCGTGGTGAAACCAGTTCCAAGTCGTGCAGAGACTTGGTTAACCGTCCACCCACTACTTTGCTAACTCCTTCAAACGTTGCACGCCTTACTCACATTCTCATCGTGGATGAATCCACGTGCCGTAGGCCGCCAGACCAAAACCCTAATTGATATCCCCCATGTGACATGATTGAAGTCTCACGAATGGTGGAGTCTGCTTAACAGACGTGTATTTGATTAGTCACGTTGACTGATTAGACAATGAGTCTAGGTTTTGTTGAATTGAGCATGAATGACGAATTGCTCAGTGGAACATGTAACTGAGCAAGTATTGCTCGACGAATTACTGGATATCGATGGTTTAATCAATATTTGAGCAATTGAGCAAGTATTGTGAATTACTGAATATTGATAGTCGAGCAATTGAGCAAGTATTGCTCAATTCGACAAATTACTGAATATTGATGATTGGATCAATATTCGAGCAATTGAGCAAGTATTGCTCAATTCGACGAATTACTGATAAGTTACTGAATATTGATAATTGGATCAATATCGAGCAACTGAGCAAGTATTTCTCAATTCGATGAATTACTGATAAGTTACTGAATATTGACAGTGGCTCAATATTCGAGCAACTGAGCAAGTATTGCTCAACTCGACGAATTATTTATTTATTGGAGAGTGACCCAATAAAATATTAATTAAAATATTGGTAGATTACCGAATATTATATAATTAATCCGCGTGTTGCTTGATGGATCAACATAAATTTATTTAGTGTTTGAACTTGCTCAGAATAATGATTTGTTGAGCGTTTGTTCGAAAACCCTAATTTTTGATCAATTGCTCATTAGTCGACGAATTGCTGAAAATAGGTCATGAGCAAATGAGGGACCGACCACATGGGACAATGGACGTCCATGTGATTCCCAATTGCTCGAGCGAGCGTACACCAGGGTCTTGAGTTGGCCAGTTGGTGAGTTAATGACGATTAAATGCCGGTTTCATCATTTATTGAAATAGTGTTGGATTGAGCTTTAGGTGATAAAACCTAATTATAGAAAAGTGAGGGACCGACCAAGGTGGCATGAGATCGGCCCTTGGTGGTCGTGGGACCGCTGATGGGCGTTTGCACAAACTCTGAGTTGGTTGTGAAGAGTTTGGACCCAATATGAGCGATTGCGCAAATTAGGTCAAAAGTGTGAAAACGTGTGGGACCGTCTTTGTGCAAGCCCTAGGGATGACATTGGTCGGTAAAGAAGGCATGCACGTGTTACCATGGTGTCCGTGTTTTCGTACTGAGAGTTTCAGTATTTTCTGATGTGCGTTCGAGCAATATTTTGGATTTTCAGAAGAGTTCGATCTTTGACTGAAATCCTCGATTTTGCTCGAATGAGCAAGTATGCTCGTTTGATCAATATTTTGTGAATATTAAAATAATAATATTTTAATATATTTTCGTGAGTAACCTAGTCGGTCATGTGACTATGTTGACTTTTGGCTTTTTCATGGTTTGCGCAATATTTGAGAAAATATGGAGAAACCATGATTTTGCTAAAACTGGGGAGTTTCACAAGATGAGAAAAATAACAATTTATGAAAGATTAGGGATTGCAAGTTGTGGGACCGGCCACGGCTAGGGCATGACCGGCCGGCTAAGTTGCCCGGTCTCGCAACACCTTTTCCTATTATTATTTTTTGTGAAACTACACAAAATTGGGGAAACCACGAAAATATGGAGAAACCATGAGTTTTGCTCAAACAAGGAAAGTTGTTGAGATGGAGAAGTCTTCATGAGTTTATGAAAACAACAAAAATAAGGAAAAATAATGGAGGAAGCATGGGACCGGCCACGGCTAGGGCACGGCCGGTGGGCCCGGCCCATGGGCGCTTCTCCATTATTTTAATATTATTATTTTCTCTCTCCTGTTTTGTGTGGGATTCCTCATTTGTCCATATTTTGGATGTGCGTCCGCGGATTTGGGTGCTCGTTCGTGCATCATTTTCGAGTACACTTGCACCATTTTATGGGGCTTACTGAGTGGTAGTCCAGATGCCCGATTATTGAGTATTTATTACTAATTTATGAAATTCAGTGGAGAATGATTCATGAAACTGAGTAATAAAAGTGAGTAGTTTTTATTATCAATTCATAGGATCAACCGTGGATTCGACCATGAATTCAGAAACATAAAATAGGTATTACCATTCCATGGGATCGTGGATTCGACCATGAAATCGGAGTAATAAAATAAGTGGTGATATTACCCTTTCATGAGACCAACCGTGGGTTCGACCATGAAATCGGAGTAATATCTATTACCATTTCATGAGATCAGCCGTGGATTCGATCATGAAATCGGAGTAATACATTTATCTATTACCATTTCGATCATGAAATGGGAGTAATGAGATAAGATAGATTATCTTCTAGGAATTCAGTGGTGAATGTCATGGTAGAATTTAATCTCTTGCGTATAGTCAGTGAATCAGCAAGTGTTGCCGATGTCCTGAAGACGTTATTGCTCTCAATCTTACGGAGAACCGCCTGGATCTATACACGATCTCTCTACATAGTCAGGGAACAGTGAGTGTCACCGACGTCCTGAAGGCGTTATTGCTCTCAATCTTACGGAGAACCGCCCAATCGTTCTTCTATGTAGAGGGGGGTCTCTCTCATGTAGTCAGGGAACAGTGAGTATCCCCGACGTCCTGAAGGCGTTATTTCTCTCAATCTTACAGAGAACCTCCCAATTACGTTATTCTACATAAAGGGCACAATAAAATGCCAGGGATCGAACGCTCAGCTAGTGGAGGCTTTTCGAAAGACATATTCATCATGGCTTCGTAAAATATGAATCATCACATGCCTGAAAACCGTGTCAGAAGCATACAGTATCGTGATTTTACGGTTTTGTCCTTTGTTGAAAATCCACCATATACACCTAGGAAATAATGTTTTACATTCGTTTAAAGGAAGTACATTCATAAACTTGTTTTGTGAATCTAAAGGGAAATCGCTAGGCTTTTGGTAATTTTATTCATTGCATATCTTTTGAGCTACCAATATGTGTGATTAGTATTACCGCTCATGACTTGTTTATGTTCTTGGTAAAACTATTCACAAGGCCTGACTTTTGTATTGGTATGACTTTTATTAGTGAAACCGATCTTAAGTAATCACCTGAGATGGTATGATCGATTTGTTGTAATTGGTATGACCAACTCTAGGCAAAGGGAAACCGATCCTAGTAAGAGGTG
The DNA here is from genome assembly GCA_023531295.1 of Papaver armeniacum. Taxonomy (NCBI): domain Eukaryota; kingdom Viridiplantae; phylum Streptophyta; class Magnoliopsida; order Ranunculales; family Papaveraceae; genus Papaver; species Papaver armeniacum. The sequence goes on along the minus strand of JAJJWW010002757.1, from coordinate 357,310 downwards.
CAACCGATCACAAAAGGGGAATCGATCCTTGTAAGAGGTGCAACAAGTTTCTAGATATTGGGAATGTAGTTGCAGGAAATCCTACACTACACCCCTCACAAGAATCCACACAATCAAACCATTGAAGATGAACAATTATAATTTTTATTGCTTAATTTCTTGAATGTTTACAAGATAAAATGGAAAAGAGCTAAAAAAATTACAATCACTATAGACTTTCTCTCTCTTAATGACTTGCCCAACACTCGAAAAAAGATTTCTCTCTCATAGGCCTATTCGGCTCTTTATATAGGTGTTTATGGGTAAAAATCGTTTCCGCCGATTTCGGTAAATTCGGTAGGTGAGTGAGAAACTGGTTTAAACCCTAAACAAATGTGCTGCACGTGAGCACTTTCTAGATTCAAGAGATCAATCTGTACAAGTCCGGCCTAAACCAAGAAATGGCCGTTCCAGACTTGCTTCGGTCACAAAGTGGAGGAGAAGGGTTGATTTGGGGAGGGAAGCAAAGAAAGGTGTTGAGACCGAATAATTCAGGAGAGTAGTGTCTCGACTTGTATCGGAAAGTGAAAGCTTCGGAAGCTTGCAAGAGATGAAAGCTTTTGGAGAGCTTGCAAAGTTTCCTTTTACGAGAGTGTTGTATTTTTCTCCCGACCGAGACCATTGTCCTAGGTGGAAATAGGTAAGACCTATTTATACAAGTCGAGGCCGAAAAACATACCACGGCCTCATGAAGGAAGAGAGTAAAGGGTGAAATAATGGGAGGAGGTGGTAACCGCAAGGTGTTTATGGGTGAAAACTTTTTCACCATTATTTCCTCATTTATTTGACCGCTTTATTCCTATTCACGCTTTCTTAATGTGAGCGTAGTGTACGCTGCATCTTCATGACCGCCAAACCAAAACCCTAGAAAGCATCCCCCAGTTTGTGTTGATGTCTCGAGTGTTGGTTGTATCTTGAGTGCAAGTGGCGCTGCTAGAGGCGCGTGTGGCATGTGCCACTGGCATGTACGGAATGCCTTTATTGCGGGTTGCACCTTGAGTGCAAGTGGCAATGCCAGAGCTGCTAGTGGCGTGTGTGGCATGTGCCAATGGCATGTGCGGAATGCTTGTACGTTGAGTGTAAGTGGCAATGCCAGAGCTGCTAGTGGCGTGTATGTCAAGTGCCAATGGCGTGTGCAGAATGCCTTAATGGTAGGTTGCACGGTTTGCAAGTTAGGCTACCAGCGTGCGTGTTTGGCATGTGTCAATGGCACGCATGGCCATTAGGGCTATGTCCTGGTAAGAAAAGCTACCAGCGATGCATGTTGGCATGTGCCAATGGCATGCATGGCCAACTTGGGTCACGTCCTGGTAGGAAAAGCTACCAGCGAGCGTGTTGGCATGTGCCAATGGCATGCATGGCCAATTTGGGTCGCGTCCTGGTAGGAAAAGCTACCAGCGAGCGTGTTGGCATGTGCCAATGGCATGCGTGGCCAATTTGGGTCGCGCCACAGTAGGAAAAGCTACCGGCGAGCGTGTTGGCATGTTCCAATGGCATGCGTGGCCAGTTTGGGTCGCGCCCTGGTAGGAAAAGCTACCAGCGAGCGTGTTGGCATGTGCCAATGGCATGCGTGGCCAATTTGGGTCGCTCCCTGGTAGGAAAAGCTACCAGCGAGCATGTTGGCATGTGCCAATGGCATGCGTGGCCAATTTGGGTCGCGCCCTGGTAGGAAAAGCTACCAGCGAGCGTGTTGGCATGTGCCAATGGCATGCGTGGCCAATTTGGGTCGCGCCCTGGTAGGAAAATCTACCAGCGAGCGTGTTGGCATGTGCCAATGGCATGCGTGGCCAATTTGGGTTGCGTCCTGGTTGGAAAAGTTACCAGCGAGCGTGTTGGCATGTGCCAATGGCATGCGTGGCCAATTTGGGTCGCGCCCTGGTAGGAAAAGCTACCAGCGAGCGTGTTGGCATGTGTGGCCAATTTGGGTCGCGCCCTGGTAGGAAAAGATACTAGCGAGCGTGTTGGCATGTGCCAATGGCATGCGTGGCCAATTTGGGTCGCTTCCTGGTAGGAAAAGCTACCAGCGAGCGTGTTGGCATGTGCCAATGGCATGCGTGGCCAATTTGGCCTAGGTTGCATGATTTGCAAGCCTAGGTGCGGGCGCCATTTTGGCATGGCGTGGCTAGGGCCAAGGTAAGGGTGCTTGGCTTGGCGTGGCGCGACTAGTGTATCTAGGGCCGAGGTAGAGTGCGTTTGGCATGGCGCGGCTAGCTCGGGCTAAATGTGGCTGGCACGATTTGCCATTGGCACGGAGGTGCGGCTAGCATGGTTGGCATGCTTTGGCGCGTTTGGTGTGGCTGGCATGATTTTCCATTGGCACAGAGGTGTGGGTAGCTTGGGCTAGGTGTGGCTGGCATGATTTGCCATTGGCACGGAGGTGCGGCTAGCATGGTTGGCATGCTTTGGCGCGTTTGGTGTGACTAGCATAGCTAGGGCCAAGGCAGAGTGCGTTTGGCATGGCGCGGCTAGCTTGGGGTAGGTGTGGCTGGCATGATTTTCCATTGGCACGGAGGTGCGGCTAGCATGGTTGGCATGCTTTGGCGCGTTTGGTGTGGCTGGCATGATTTGCCATTGGCACAGAGGTGCGGCTAGCTTGGGCTAGGTGTGTCTGGCATGATTTGCCATTGGCACGAAGGTGCGGCTAGCATGGTTGACATGCTTTGGCGCGTTTGGTGTGACTAGCATAGCTAGGGCCAAGGCAGAGTGCGTTTGGCATGGCGCGGCTAGCTTGGGCTAGGTGTGGCTGGCATGATTTGCCATTGGCACGGAGGGGAATTAGGGTTTTGTTCGTTGTAACCCTAATTTGAAAAAATACCCTATTAATTACGACTACCTGCATTAAATGTTCTAATAAATGTGTCATCGGTGACATTAGGTTATTTGGGGTTTTACAATTTTACCCTTTGTTTAAAAACCACCATCAACATTAAGTCCCCTGCTTAGCTCGGAACATGAGCTTTATTGCGAGGTAAGCATAAGATGGTGACAAACTATCAGCAGTAAATCGTAAAGAGAATTGAGGAGGCTTGTCTAACCTTTTTATAAATAGGATTTGGAATCCTTGCCTCTGGCAGTTTTGCACAAATCGGGAGGCTAGCACAATTGGGAAGTCAACATCATTGAGAGACAGGGAGCTGGGCGGCATTGAGAAGTTTGACGCTAGTTGGGAAACTGAGCGTGCTAGCTGGTGGGACCGGCGCAAGGTAGGGAAGCTGAGCGTGCTAGCTGGCACTGATCGCTGTCGTAAGCGTCAAAAATAATTTCACTTTCTTACTCACTAAATATAAATGAAGTACAAGGTAAGGAAGAGTTCGTATCCACAGAGAGGCAATTGTTGTTATGCGATTTTCAGTTTCTAAGGTAACCAAAGGGGGGATGTTTGTTGTTTTAGCGAAGTACTAAAGTAAAAATCAAATAAAGCAAAGCAAATAATTGGAATAATCAATAAGGAGAAGATATTGGTCACGGGATAGTATCATTCACAAACATGTATTTTCATCAATGATTAGAATTGATAATTTAATCTCTCATCTACTAATAGTCCTAGGACACCTTGATCGCAAGTATATCCCGCTAATTCCCTGTTTTCATCACAACCACATTAAAAGATGCATATGTGACTTCTTCCTAGAAAGCAACCTAAAGTGTAAAAGCACAATTAGATTTAACTCCCTAAAAGCAATAAGTTCTATGGAATAAGACTTATCAATGCAAACGAATGTGTAAAAGCACTAAACGTTTTAACAAAAGTTATGATTCACTTGTGACTAGTAGGATATATCACTACAAGCACTACCCACAATTATGCTACTTAGAATCAGGGATAAACAACTTTTTCGTATTGAAAACCCTAATATAGCTCTAGAGATGAATGTAAATCGGATTGATTCCGGACTCAACCAAACAAACTATCAAATCATATAACACTATTAATTGTGAATCACAAACAATAAAATATTGAGACAAAACTAATTCATTGAATCATATAACATATTGAGAAATCAACTTTATCCCATAACCAATAAGATTTATTTAGCTACTCATAGCTATGGAGTTCATCATAAAAATATTAATTGAAAAGAAGAAGATGAACAAAAGCAAACCCTAGAAGCGTAAACAAAACCGGCTCTCCAAAGTTCCCCGAAAAATAACGTGATCCAAAAGTTGTAGGATTTCTCTTTTATAGCTCCTCTTGTTCCAAAATTAGGTCTAGTCTTCAAAGTCCATTAGATGAAAATCCACCAAGCCCATAAAAGAGAGAAACCCATGTAGAAAATATATCAAAAATACGTCGCCGGAAAACTGGTATTATGGCCGGAAATTGGCCGGAAAAGTGACCGGAAAACGGTTCAGGTGACCGGCAAAGTCCGCCCGGTCACCGGTCAACGAGTCAACTCGGTTGGTCAACTCAGTCAAATCACTGAGTCAAACCGAGTCAGCACAGTAGCACCAGCTGAGTCTAATCATATCTGAGTCAGCTAAACTACTTTGCTGAATCAGCTAAGTGGCATTGGCTTAGGCCATTGCACAAGCCAAGCTGTTCTACACAATCATTGTGCTTCCAGCCATGATGGCTGCTCCTAGGTTCAATAGTACCCCCTTCATTCAGTTCAACTTCATCTGCAGCACCAACAGCCCATTGCCACCACCTGCAATCCTGTAGAAACCCGTTCTTCCCTGAGCTTCAATCCTGTTCATTCTATTCACCATCTCAGTCATACCCTTCACCAATACCTCCATCTGAACTTCATTACCTTCTCTCCCTGTATAACACAGCACAACCAGACTCCCTAGTTCAAGCCATCTCAAACCATTTGGGCACCTGAATCAACTCTTGTAGTCTTCATCTGCAAGAACAGCTCCACCAGCAGAATCATCACTCCTCTCAATTCCATTGCAGGTACCACAAAAGCCATTTTTCTCTGTGTTCAAAAACACTATCAGCAGCTCAGCATCATTCCATTCTCTGTTCCCTGTAATGCCATATATCACCAATTTCTCGGCACAAAGCCAACCATTTGCCAATTCATCTCACTGCATAGTTACAGTCCATGGAAGCAATAACTACAGCTGCAACAAAGTCACTTCAAATCCTTCCAATTTCAACCACCTGCCAGGCCAAAACAGCTTCCATAAGCACCAGCACCTTTTGCCTGACCTTGCCAGAATACTCTCAACATTAACGGCAGCAACCATCAGTTCAGTTTCTTGTGGTTTTGCCGGCTGAAATAAAACCCAATACTCGACCCAAGCTCACCTCCTTGTACAGACTCACAATAGCAGTCCATCACTAGTGCCTTTAACACCTGCAATTTGAACGAAACCCAACAGCTTCTACAGCTCATTCTCAATGCCACCAACAGACTCCAACCCTGTAATCTCATGGCTAGCTGTGCTTCCCTGCAATTGCTCCTTGCACCACCAATTCCATCACCTTGTACTGAATCTGCCTCAATGCCACCAGACCCTCATTCTCCATATCCAGCAGCACCAGCAATTGCTTCCAACACCAACTCGAGTTTAAATTCCTAAACATACATCTAATAGTTGCAACTTCAGCACACCCCAGGCCAGTGCATTCAATCCTTGGCAGCTACAACATCTGTAGTTCAAAACTTCTCCAGCTCAAGTTCACCTCCAATCATTCACTTGCAACCATCTCAAACCTAAGGCTCCAGCTCATCTCCTAAGACCATTCAAATCCTTCACTAGAAGCAACAAATTCACCTCCACTTCTTTCATGAACCCAGAAAACCAATTCAAACCCTAATTCCTCAAATTTGTTGTTCAAGCCTCATCTGAATCAAATCCCCTTCTAGAAAAACACACATCATCGACTTGAATTCCATGGCAACACAGATTTAACCCTTTAAACTACTCCATCTCTGATTTCTCCAGAAACCCTAACCTGAGCTCCTTTTCAACAGAGATCACCGCAAACCTAACTTCTTTGTAATCGACCAAAACCCATCTCAATTCCATTGAATCCCATGAACATCACCACTGATACTATCCTCATCTCGACAGAGACTTCCATTAACCCTTACTTCACTCTTCATCATCTCAACACAGTTTATTCCAGCAGAGACCCATTTAATCGATCAAACTAGCCTCAAATCATCACCATACGCAGCCAAGCTCGAAACCCCTCTCCATTTCATCACCAATTCTCCATCTCAACCACCGGAAACCATTATTCAGCTTCATACACTGCATCTGCATCATTCCCTAATCTTGCCATCTCGTAGAAGCCATGGATCTTCTCCTCTCAATCTCTCAATTTCAGTAAGGAGTAATGAGAAATAATCCCTCTCGATCCAACAGCCGCAGCCGTTCTTCACTTCTCTCTGGATTTCAGGTGAATGAGAGAAATATCTCTCATCAAATTCAGGGTTGTAATGAAACAGGGTTGGATAATGACAACCCAAACACCCAGATAAGGGCCACCCCAATGGATACCCTATAACAGGTGGCTACCCCTTAACATCAGTTGGCTAATACTCCTTTGAGAGATTTGCCCCTTGACTCGACTCTCAATAGTATCCGCCTGTGAAATGACCTTTTTGCCCTTTTTAACTCGATTTGGATAGTTTCTTCTTCTTTTCTTCCGCATGACTCCAAAGTACCTAATAACTCAAAAACACACGTAAAGTGCATAATTTACAAGAAAAATAGCAAAGAAAGCATAACCAATAGATATTAAATGAAGGTGTATTCTACACCTATCAGGCGCGACTTGGGCTGTCCTTGGGAAGTTGGCGCAATTGGTGGGACTGGTGCAACTTGGGCGACGTTGGGAAGTTGGGCGCCCTTGTGGGCCCGTTCCTTATACGCACGATTTTTGGTGAAGGGAAATCCTTCCCTATTTCAGAATCTTCACGCCCATATATAAAATCCCTCTCTCTCATCTTGCACCTTATTCCTTTCATCCTTTACTACTAGCGGCAGAGTCACAAAGAAAACCGGCTTCCAGGTATGTCTTCCAGTACTTCTCTTATTTCCCTTTTCATGTAGGTGCAAACCCTAAGAGTAGGCGTTTTTCTTTTATAATCCTTGCGATGATATTGCGCATATGATTTCTTGGCGTGCTTCTTGTAGAAAATATTGTGTATACGCACCCAAGGGAAATACTGCATATATGATTCGAACCCGTAGAAAAATGCTCCATATATAATTTTGAACCCGAAGAAGGATACCATGGACGCATTCGAACCCGTAGAAAATACTGCGTATATAATTTTGAACCCGAAGAAGGATACCGCAGACGCACTTGAGCCCGTATAAAATACTGCGTATATACTTTTGAACCCGAAGAAGGATACCGCAGACGCACTTGAGCCCGTATAAAATACTGCGTATATAATTTTGAACCCGAAGAAGGATACTGCAGACGCACTTGAGCCCGTATAAAATACTGCGTATATAATTTTGAACCCTGAAGAAAATACTGCGTGTGCACTTTTGAACCCGTATAGAATACTGTATATGAATCCCGAAGAAGAATACTGTATATGTGCTTCATATGACTTCGAACCCATAGGAAATATTGCATATATAAATTTCGGACCTGAAGAAAATACTGCGCGTGCAGTTTTGAACCCGTAGAGAATACACCCTCTCTCTTTTTTTGTTGTTGTTGGGTGCGGTTATGTGTCTGGGAGATAATTTCGTCTTTCTCCGTGTGCAGATATCTCGTCACTAAGTTGTTATGAAGAAATCCGACAAGATGTTACCTGAACAAAATTTCGCCTTATCGAAGGATGTTCATAGTTCCAAACCAAACACGGATGATGAATTCTTTGCTAGACCCCTCGCCCTGCTCGGAAGAATCACCCGTGTTTTCGTGCCAATTTTGTTAACCTAGGTGGTGAAGATGAAAAGAAGACACGTTCGGTTCGCCCAGAGAACACCATTCAGTTCTATCTTCATAAAGGGGTATATTCTTCTTCCAACATTGATTTCAGGATGTGTCAAAGCCCATTGCGTTCTTTTGATAGATGGGTTGAGTTCATGGTGAGTAGGGAGCACATAAATACCAACTTGACTCGAGCGCAGATTATTGATGCTTGTCGAGCTTGATAAATCTCCGGATTAGGAAGGATATCCCGGGCTTGGTTGCTTTCATCTCCGGATGGTGTTCGGACACCCATACGATCATATGTAGATGGGGTGAAATAACTTTCTCCTTGGAGAGCGTGGCTCTCTTGTTTGAATCTTCCGTGAACCTAGGAATCTTAATATTCGATTGTTCGAAGGTGAGGAGAAGATGCGGGAAGACCTTGCCGCTAAGTTGGGAGATTACACTCGAAAAGACTCCACTGCGAATTCGAAGGATTCTATCCTAAAGAAGATGAAAAGTGCTTTTACAAATGGTGGATATCTCAATGGTTTCCTGACGAGCCGGAACCTAAACAAAAGCAAAGCAGTGATCTTCATGTTGCAGCATTTTTGGCTCTCTGGTTGTCTAGAGACATTTTTGATGACGGTTACGGCAAAAAGGAAATAAGACCCGAGTTGCTAGTGATTGCTTGTGAAGTTAGCAAAAGGTGAAGTTCTTCCCATTGGCAAGCTATTCCTTGGTTCCCTGTATATGCATCTGGATCACCTAGTTGCGAACATACGAGTTTCGAATGGTTTCATGAAAGTGGATTCATATGTGCACGTTGCTTTTCTCGCAAGCTGGCTATGGGAGCACTTTGAGAAGTATGCTCCGAAACCGTTGCCTTCGATTCCCGCGAGTTGGGCGGCTCCCGAATTCTTCGATGGGTGAACAAGCGTCCAAGAGTTGGCATGAGCTTGGTTAGTTTTCTCGATAAGTCGCATGAAATCGGTTTTCGCCCATGGGAGCCGGTCCATAGGTCGGTGACTCAAATTGACACCTTTGCTTCTGCTCCGATCATGTCTTTACCTTCTGACGACAACTTGAGTGTTGGTGAAAACTTGTTTATTCAAAGCTGCGTGTCCGGCTATATGCCGTCTTTCTTCATGGGGTCTTTCCGAATAGCTGCTTACAATATTGACCGTGCTGCTCGTCACATGGGTTTCGATCAAGGGGTGCCTCTTGCTTACCAGCTGGTGGTTCCTAAGGATTCATTTCATGCCGCCCTCAATGCCAGTGCCCTTGAGCCCGGTATTCGCCTTCCCTTCTTTCAGACGGGAAGAGTAACTTCGACGACTTTTGGCACGATGAGTTCTGGTACGATGAGTTCACTATGATCCAAGATTTTGTAAATAACGTGGTGGAGAATGTTCGTTGTAAACCTTCCCCAGCAGTTTTTAAGAAGTATCCAATGTTGAGAGATCCCAAGCGAAAGTTGCCTGGCAACTCGGAAAGTCCCTGGCAAAGGAACAGAGAACGAAGAATCGTCTTTGGCGGGTTCCGGCGGTTTCAAAAGATCCTTCCGCAGCTCTCGTGTCTTTCGGTTCTTCCAATAACCAGTATGTGTCGCCTCCTTGTTGGTTTGTCTCAAAACACGTGAATTTCTCTGAAAACATGTGTCTTGTTTCTTCCAGGGCTTCGGTAGTGTTAATGCTTTCGCTGCCCTTGCACGTTGCCGAGAGACGGCAATTTCTTCGAAGAATTCGGCGGCACCGAGCCTACTCATAGCGGTGATGAGTCGAGAAAGAAGAAAGTTCGACAAGTGAGAGTGATTCCTCCGGCAAAGACCTGGTTCTTTTCGGGAAGTGGTTCGGTGAGTTTCGCGCTTCTTTTCTTTCTTCTTCCGTTTTTTTTTTTTTTTTAAAAATGTCTAACTCAAGTTCGCAGGAGGAATCTGGTTCGGAGGACGATTAAGGGTGGAGCCACACGAAAACTTGCCTTTGGTGACCACCGCCGGTGACTTGGATATGGGAGTTAGCCAATTGCCGGGCACAGATGTGGTTCAAAAGGTGGATGGTTCTCTGATGGTTGCTGCCGTAGACATGGAAGAAGACCCTTTGCGAGTCATGAGGCCAGTTGTAGGCGCCATTTTTGATCCCCCGTACTTGGTTCCTTATCCAGGTCATGTCTTTGGTTGGCGGTTTCAAAGGGTCTTTGGCTCAGTATGAGGCGTTGTACACCAGAATATGGGAGAAGTACGGACATATGGCCACAACCAAGAAGGTCACTAGTCGATTTGCACTAGTTAAGCGTGTGGAAGAGGCTTTATCTTCCATCGAGGATATGCGTGAGGTGACTGGTCACACCGTTTCTGAAGACATTATTGCCGACTGGGAGCACCATCGCGACGTGTGCGTAGAAAAGGAGTTTAACGCTTCGTGGTTTGTCGAAGGCCTTGTTGAGATCCAGAAGTCGAAAGATGCAGCAATCGAAAGCCTTTCTGCAGAGGAGATTTCACGACAGGAGGTAGAACTCGAAAAGCTTTCCAAGATGTTAACTATGAAGAGACCGGCTCTTGAAGACGCAAAGTTGACTTTCTCCAAGAAAAGCAGACCTCTGTTGGATGATTTTCCTTGAATGTTTCTCTGTTAAACTTTTGTTTAGGTTTTTCTTCTTTTTTTTTTTTGAGAAAACATACTGGATGTCTGGTTCAAAGTTCGACCGGTTTTGATAGACAGCTGGTAGCTTTTGAGGATATTGGATTATTTTTGGGATGAATGGTTTTGATAATATAACTCTGATTATGTTTTGTGAAAGGAATATTGCTTTTATTAAAGTGTGTGCTAGCAATAGGCACAAGACACAGTAGTATGACGGTTTTATTAAGAACCTAAAAACAGATCGTATATCTTGCCCAGTCTAAATTTACTCACCCCATAGGTTTTTGCGAACACGCCCCTTTCCATGTAAAAGGCGGCTTTGCTGGTAGCATCGCCAGCAAGTCCCCAATCACTGGTAGCATCTTCAGCGAGTCCCCAGTTTTCTGGTGTAGTTTTTATAACTGGTAACCGGGTTGTCTGGCAGTTGAGTCGGATTGAGTCGCCTTCCCCTATCATCTTGACATCTGGGTCGAAGAACGAGATCGACAGTTGGTAGGCTTCGGAATGTGTATAAATTATGGCCTACATGTAATAAACCGCAAGTGCACGGCGTCTATCGGAGACGCGACAAGTACGGGTCGAACCACAGAGACGAGGAGGTGCTATGTGTGATCTAAAGCTTGGCTAACTGAATTTCAAGTGAGTATGAGTGACAACAGGTGATAATGTGCCGATACGGCTAAGGTTGAGCTAAGTAGTGACTCTAAACTAAAATGAAATATAAATAGTGAGAGTAAAGGGATGCTAGGGTTATCAAATTCACCTCTAATTCTTAGTATGTGTTCAACCAAGTTGAGCTCCTTGTTTCTATGGCAGTTAAGGATAGGGTGTCAATTCCACCACTTAACTAAGAAGTTTCACCTTGTAATACTTCAATGTTCGGCTAAGGTACTAACCCTGAGAATTAGTTGTCTAATCAAGCACAACTAATCAAGGGAATTAGTTTTTGGTTCTAAAGATTAAGTCTGCAGACACACAACATCTTTATACCACGACTACAATGCATACTTGGCATGCATTGTGAAAGAAAGGCATTGGGTGCTAAAATTGAAAGTATAATTATAGTTTAAGCATGCAAGGATAATTCAACAAAATTGAAATCATAACTGGGAATTAGGGTTTCAATGAAACCCTAACAAATTAATTAGAACATGAAAATAACAAAAATACACAAATTAAATCTAAATTGAAGCACTGGCTAGCCCATGCATGCCTCAGTCATCCAATTACACCTTCTATTTATACATGCAAAAATCCCCCAAAATATCAAACCCTAATTCTCAAAAATCGAAATTAAAGATAAAATAAATCAAAACAATCGCACCCATACTCTGAATCGTTGATCTCTCCCGTCAATTCGTGCTCGAACTCCTCTTGCTTTGATTAGGTGAAACCCTAGTTATATTTATCTCTCACATAGCCTCTAGGGTTGAGAGAGAGGCTCTGCGAGAGACAACTAGAACTAGGGGCTCTTTGTGGTTGTGCGGTTGGTGGTGATGGCGACAAGAGATAAAGGAGTTGGTGGTGGTGAGGCTCGGCATGGCTCTCGCTCAGAGCTTGGTCGGGGAGAGGAGATGGAGAAGAGCAGAGGAGAAGAAAGAGAAGAGGAGAAAGAATGGGGTGTAGTCGATAGGTGTAGGGGTATGGGTCATTTTGCTACGGAGCATATGCATCGATGGGTGATGGAAAGGCTTCAGCGAGCGTAGGATCTAGCTGGAGAAGATCTGAACGGTCGAGGGGGAACTGAGGCGATTTGCTGTGGAGCGGGAGTATCAAGACATGATGTGAACGATGGAGCGACCGTAGGATGTAGCCAGGCGAGATCTCGACGGCTCGGGATGAGCGGGTTCGGATCCGGGTCGTGGGTAGCTCTAGCCCATGTCTTCCTTGTTGGGTTGCAACTGATTCGCGCGTGGGCTTTGGCTATCTGCTCCATAGATGTTTGACTCCAATTCTTCGCTCTTTAGCTCCTCAGTTTCTCCGGACTTTATTTATTACCTAAAAACACAAAATTAATTAATACAAATATTTATTCTTGAAAACAAAGAAAACACGAAATGCAGGATAATATCTGATTTCTAAGCGCAAAAGATAAGTAAAATGCCAATAAAAAGGTGTATAAATATGCACTATTTGGCACTCATCAAATACCCCCAAACCTGAATTTTACTTGTCCTCAAGTGAAACAGAAATTAAGAAATCCTAACTATACCCCTGTGCAGTCTCTCGAATGCATTTAGCGTATGCACTAAGCCTTTAAACCCCTAGGTGTCCCTAGTGGACGAGTTGTAGTCTCGTGAGGGTTTACCGAGGTGTACCCACAAAACCTTCTCCAACTTCGAGTGTAAAAGAGTCTCAAGCATCCTAGAAGCTATGAGGACATAGAGTTTTCGCATGCTAGTAACAGAAGTTAGAACTACCAAAGAACGCATTCTCATCCTTAAGTCTTTGAGCGAGAAGTAACCATACCATATGAAAGAATTCGGATTCGATTGTGATCATAAGTCTCAACTTCGCCTCACCATTAGGGTTTTATGATAATTGCACTCAAAAAGATCGCTTTTTAGTCTCTCATGTGTGCGAGCGGGAATAAAGAGAGAAATCCTGCACACGTTGTAGGTAAGAAGGATAACCTTCCGAAATAAAATCTGGAGACTCCACAGAAGTGTGGACAAAAAGAATCTTTTTCTGATGATCTCTAAGAAAGGAAATCAACCATTAGCAAGGGGTGGGAGTACTCACTACCTTTTCACCCGATCGGCAATTAACATCAATCTCTCATAGGAACCATAGAAACGTCTTCAATCTTCGGTCTTCGGTCTTCAAATGTTGATGACGAACTTCTAAACTTCACAAAATTTGACAATTTTTAACTTTTCTACTCAAATTCCTTGTTGTTTGGATTTTTCTTTTTCAATTCTTCTTTACCATGGTGGTATCAAAACTAATAAACTACAATATTTATTATTATTTTTTTTTTTGATTTTTGATTATTATTATTATTTTTTTTTTTATACAATAAGTGAAAATAAAAATACAAATAATGAAACAACTAACTCCATGGATAAAGGACTTTAACACTCAATTTTTCCACAACTTGTATTGTCTTGATTTTATAAATTTTATTAATTCTCATCCTATTTTCTTTTCTTTGTTGCACATAAACCTTGGACTATATCAATTTTTCTTTCCATATTCGATGATGCTCCGTTTCTTTGACGATGATGTGTTTCTATGGGTCTTGCTGATTGAGAGAGAGAGATGCTAACTGCAAATCGGTATTTAGAAGGAGTTTTCATCTTTAGACGTCACCCTCATGATTGACAAAAACTAGCACTCAAGAGATCAAAAGTAGTGCTGAAAATGGTGCGAAGTTGGGTAGCTCACCATTCCTACCCGGAATTGATGTACGGTGACACACACTCTAACAGCTTTTCTAGAAAGTTGCAAAAAATTGAAGGTTGGTGCCTCACTTGATGTAAAATGGGTAGTCTCCACTATGGGTGATCACAATTCTACTACCGAATATCTAAACAACACCTAATTCGCCCTCCGGTATGGTTAAATCCAACTTTAACGCTCTAATCAACTAAGAAACCCGATTGTGTTCTCCGGTACTTCCAATTTTTGTTATTTCGGTCAAAACTCTCTATGTAAACATAGCTAGAAGCATGCTAGTGACTCTAAAATCTCTAAAAGTTGGAGGTTTTTATTTGCAAAAAGTTTTTGAATTTTTGAATTTTTTTTTTTTTTTATCAAAGATTAAAAAGACTAAAAACTCTATATGCAAATGCACCCCCAAACCTAAATCAAACATTGTCCTCAATGTGTCGACAGATAGAAAAAATTTAAACAGTTACATACCATGAGAACTATGTTGAAAAGAGAAAAGGGAAGAGATTACCGGATGTCGGCAGGAGCAAGGTTGAGCTTCGTTAGTCAAGGCTAGAATCCAACATTCTCAACGGAGATCATATCAGATTAGCATAATATATGTGCATGAAGACTCAACCGATTCAAGAAAAGAAAATTTAATAAACTAACAATCTAAAGAGTTGAGGATCAACCCAATAGAAAATATATACAAACATCAACAGCCTTACACAGATATAACATGAGAGTGCAAGTAAGACTGCAGATGTGAAGGAGTTTCCCCCAAACCTAAACTTGTGAACAGGTGTGTTTGTGAGAACAAAATCTTGCAATTTTAACGGTACATCATGCAAAAGGTCTAACTCAAAATGAGTTTTACTAATAACAGGCAGACATACACATACCAACCGTGGTTCCCTAAAGGTGTTATACTTTGATGCGAAATAGTCCAAGAGGACTTGGGAAGCACAAAGCTCTAGGCCTAAGTTAGGCATTTTCAGAAAAGTTGGTTTTGCAATTTTGTGACAAACTACACCTAGGTTTGGTGAAGGAGTTTCAATTTGTGACTCAGGAGAGAGGTTAGGTACATCTAAGTTGTTTTCATTTATAAAATCATTTGCACCATCACACATTTTCCTAAAGTCAGAAGAGGGTAAATCATGTTCATTTTCACAGGATAATTGCACAGGTTCCACATCATCATCACATATATGAATATTAGAAGAAGCATCATTCATGGGGTTCACAGAAGAGACACTTAATGTCTCTGAACCTAAAGATTCTACTACATTTTCAAAATATACATGCTCTTCATATTCATCATCATCATCATAGCAAGAATTCATCTCTCCATTCAAAAATGTAGTATTTTTAGTGTACTCATCTACCTCTAGATTAGGTTCATATTCAATGTTCGTTGCATGAGTAAGACTAGAAACATTATTTTCAATCATATCATTTTGTAACTCAATTAGGTTCCTTTGAAGAATCATCTTGAGTTGTTCTATTGAAGGAGAGTCTTCACTAGTGGGTACGCATTCCTCATATGGATATTCATTGTATGGTTGTGCATTAGGTTCACTAGAGAAGGGAAGTTCAAACATGTTGCTATGTGGATGGTCATGCATTGCATTCATTTCAAGCCTAGCATTTTGCTCCATGAGTGTTTCCATTATTGATTGCAAACTAGGAGTTGGGGGAGTATAAAATTGTTCATCTCCCCACTGTGGTGAATGATGCATGTGTGCATGGTCATAGTCACTTCTAGACAATTCGTACATTTGATTATCATGGCTTTCCCTAGACTGCCTAAACTCATGTAAAATGTAGCAGTTCTCAGCAGGGTGGTCTAAGCTATCACATAAGGTACAAGTATACATTGCATAGTGTCTAGGGGGATTAGATTTGACAGATTGCTCATGTAATTGCCTTTCTAAAGCGAAACTTGAGCTTCTAATTGATCTAGAAGTGATGACTGGGTGTGAGAAAAGTGTTCATTTTCAACCTGTGATGGATGATGTATGTGATCATAATGATTAGGGTATGTGAGGTCAGGGCCCTGAGAAGGCGCATAAAATTCCCTAAAATCACTATGGTATGTGGGGGGTTCATCCTGTGAAGCGTGCCCGTAAGCAAGCTCTCTAAGGGATTTGTTTCCATCCCAGATGCAGACCAAAATCCTGACATGATTTATCAACTCAAATTGAACTCAAAGCCTAGTTTGGTTTATGTGGGTTTTGTTTGGTTTAAATGGGTTTCATTTGGTTTTGTTGGGAGCTTTGGTTTATGTGGGAAGCCCAGGTTGCTTTGGGCTCAATTTGGTTTTAGTGAGTTTTGATTTGTTTGGGATTTGTTGTTTGAAGCCCAGGATTTGTGAAACTGCACAGCCCAGATGTGTGCACAGCCCAACAGATGTGGGCTTAGTTTAGTTTAAGCCCAGCAGCAGAGCCCAGGTTAGGTAGAAGCGGCCCAAGATACGGTGAACCGCACCCAGTAGAGCCCAGGATGCACAGTAAGGCCTAGCGGTTGTGGGCTTCGGTTTGCTTGCGAACAGCCCAACATTTCGGTTGATATGGGCTTGGCTGTTTAAGGGTTCGATCCGGTAGTTGGGTTTCTGCTTATGTGCAGCCCAGTTTGTGGTTTTAGCCTAAGCAGCCCAGATGTTACAGTTTGCACAGCTTGGTTAGGCCAAGCACAGAATAGGTGCACACTCAGGCAAAGCACAATGCGGCACAAGTCTTGTGCTCAGCACAGCTTAGGTGCTTAGACAACACAGAGCAATGAGATAGCCTAGGTTGGCATTTCACACAAGTCTAAGTGCAATAGCTTATACAATGGTTATGCTAAGCACAGACTAAGCACAAATAAGTTTTCAAATTCAAACACAAAGATACAAGCACAAATGAGATGTGGCTCAAAATCAAGGTATCTAATGCAACAGTGAGTGAGGTCAACGAGGCTCAACAGGCTAGCATGCAAGGGTGTGCATTCAACGGGCTCAACAAGTCTAGCATGCAAGGTCACAATAGATGCTAGCCTAACATGGTTCACGAGGTCAGCTCGGGTTACGCAATTCCTCACGTATCTTTGGCAACTCAAGACAAGTCAACGAGATTTGTTTAACTATTTGGTTTTCACGGTGATAGCTCAAACTTGTAGCTTCAGGGGCTAGCAAGTGAGAAGGGTCTGGCATTCAACACAACGGTCAAACAAGCAAGCAAGTATCATGCAAAGTTTGGGATTATGCTCAGAGCTTTGGCTATCTAAGTTCACGCTCAAATCACGGCTTCAGGGCTAACAACTAACAAGCTTAGCTAGAATGCCACTTAAGCTTAGCGGCTACGGAATGGATGGCTCCCTAGAGCAATGCACTAGGCACAAGGCATTCAGGGGAAGTTTAGGCTTACCTCAAGAACTGGGCTTTCCCTTGGGTTGGCTAACAGTTTGCTCAGCAGCACCGGCTAGCAAGGCACAGCACAGCAGCACAGGTAGGTACCTGTTTACTCAAGAAGAAGATCAGTTCTCTGGTTGCACAGATCAAAACAAAAGAGCAATATTTGCAGTATAAAGCTAATCACTGCACTTGGTTATCTGTGATATAAAGAATGAGGTGAATTCGATACAAAGTGCAGTTATGAGCAAGTTTCAAATGCAAGGGTGCCCAAACAGGGTAGTGATAGCTTAACAGGATGCGGTGAATTTATCAGGGTGTTGATGCAGATAATGGAAATAGCTTAACTTATGCTAATGATGCAGATATAAACAGAGTTGAGTTAAGTTATACTAAGACAGGGAAATAATGAACTTTAAACTAATGCTATAGTTACAATGGCAGGGAAACAAGAGATAGTTTAACACATATATACAGAGTTACATGCAATGATATAAAGTAATTATATACGGGGTGATATGAATTCAGTAAAGGCAGCAATTGATCACAGGGCACGCGCCAAGTCCCCGGCAGCGGCGCCAAAAACTTGGTAGGCTTCGGAATGTGTATAAATTATGGCCTACATGTAATAAACCGCAAGTGCACGGCGTCTATCGGAGACGCGGCAAGTACGGGTCGAACCACAGAGACGAGGAGGTGCTATGTGTGATCTAAAGCTTGGCTAACTGAATTTCAAGTGAGTATGAGTGACAACAGGTGATAATGTGCCGATACGGCTAAGGTTGAGCTAAGTAGTGACTCTAAACTAAAAATGAAATATAAACAAAGGAGAGTAAAGGGATGCTAGGGTTATCAAATTCACCTCTAATTCTTAGTATGTGTTCAACCAAGTTGAGCTCCTTGTTTCTATGGCAGTTAAGGATAGGGTGTCAATTCCACCACTTAACTAAGAAGTTTCACCTTGTAATACTTCAATGTTCAGCTAAGGTACTAACCCGGAGAATTAGTTGTCTAATCAAGCACAACTAATCAAGGGAATTAGTTTTTGGTTCTAAAGATTAAGTCACAAAGACACACAACATCTTTATACCACGACTACAATGCATACTTGGCATGCATTGTGAAAGAAAGGCATTGGGTGCTAAAATTGAAAGTATAATTATAGTTTAAGCATGCAAGGATAATTCAACAAAATTGAAATCATAACTGGGAATTAGGGTTTCAATGAAACCCTAACAAATTAATTAAACATGAAAATAACAAAAATACACAAATTAAATCTAAATTGAAGCACTGGCTAGCCCAGGCATGCCTCAGTCATCCAATTACACCTTCTATTTATACATGCAAAAATCCCCCAAAATATCAAACCCTAATTCTCAAAAATCGAAATTAAAGATAAAATAAATCAAAACAATCGCACCCATACTCTGAATCGTTGATCTCTCCTGTCAATTCGTGCTCAGAACTCCTCTTGCTTTGATTAGGTGAAACCCTAGTTATATTTATCTCTCACATAGCCTCTAGGGTTGAGAGAGAGGCTCTGCGAGAGACAACTAGAACTAGGGGCTGCTGTGGTTGTGCGGTTGGTGGTGATGGCGACAAGAGATAAAGGAGTTGGTGGTGGTGAGGCTCTGGCATGGCTCTGCTCAGAGCTTGGTCGGGGAGAGGAGATGGAGAAGAGCAGAGGAGAAAAAAGAGAAGAAGGAGAAAGAATGGGGTGTATTCGATAGGTGTAGGGGTATGGGTCATTTTGCTGCGGAGCAGACACATCGATGGGTGATGGAAAGGCTTCGGCGAGCGTAGGATCTAGGCCGGAGAAGATCCGAACGGTCGAGGGGAACTGAGGCGATTTGTCGGGAGCGGGAGTATCAAGACATGATGTGAACGATGGAGCGACCGTAGGATGTAGCCAGGCGAGATCTCGACGGCTCGGGATGAGCGGGTTCGGATCCGGGTCGTGGGTAGCTCTAGCCCATGTCTTCCTTGTTGGGTTGCAACTGATTCGCGCGTGGGCTTTGGCTATCTGCTCCATATATGTTTGACTCCAATTCTTCGCTCTTTAGCTCCTCGGTTTTCTCTGGACTTTATTTATTACCTAAAAACACAAAATTAATTAATACAAATATTTATTCTTGAAAACAAAGAAAACACAAAATCTGGGATAATATCTGATTTCTAAGCGCAAAAGATGAGTAAAATGCCAATAAAAAGGTGTATAAATATGCACTATTTGGCACTCATCAACAGTCTGATATTGTAACCGATAGATCAATCCTCCCGCTGTGGTCGCCAATTGTTTATGGGTAAAAATCGTTTCCGCCGATTTCGGTAAATTCGGTAGGTGAGTGAGAAACTGGTTTAAACCCTAAACAAATATGCTGCACGTGAGCACTTTCTAGATTTAAGATATCAATCTGTACAAGTCCGGCCTAAACCAAGAAATGGCCGTTCCAGACTTGCTTCGGTCACAAAGTGGAGGAGAAGGGTTGATTTGGGGAGGGAAGCAAAGAAAGGTGTTGAGACCAGAATAATTCAGGAGAGTAGTGTCTCGACTTGTATCGAAAAGTGAAAGCTTCGGAAGCTTGCAAGAGATGAAAGCTTTTTGGAGAGCTTGCAAAGTTGCCTTTTCTGAGAGTGTTGTATTTTTCTCCTGACCGAGACCTGTTGTCCGGTGGAAATAGGTAAGACCTATTTATACAAGTCGAGGCTGAAACGTACCCTGGCCTCATGAAGGAAGAGAGTAAAGGGTGAAATAATGGGAGGAGGTGGTAACCGCAGGTGTCTATGGGTGAAAACGTTTTCACCATTATTTCCTCATTTATTTGACCGCTTTATTCCTATTCACGCTTTCTTAATGTGAGCGTAGTGTACGCCGCATGTCTTTGACCGCCAAACCAAAACCCTAGAAAGCATCCCCGGTTTGTGTTGATGTCTCGAGTGTTGGTTGCATCTTGAGTGCAAGTGGCGCTGCTAGAGGCGCGTGTGGCATGTGCCACCGGCATGTGCGGAATGCCTTTGTTGCGGGTTGCACCTTGAGTGCAAGTGGCAATGCCGAGCCGCTAGTGGCGTGTGTGGCATGTGCGGAATGCTTGTATGTTGAGTGTAAGTGGCAATGCCAGAGCTGCTAGTGGCGTGTATGGCAAGTGCCAATGGCGTGTGCAAAATGCCTTGATGGTAGGTTGCACGGTTTGCAAGTTAGGCTACCAGCGTGCGTGTTTGGCATGTGTCAATGGCACGCATGGCCATTAGGGCTATGTCCTGGTAAGAAAAGCTACCAAATGATGCATGTTGGCATGTGCCAATGGCATGCGTGGCCAACTTGGGTCACGACCTGGTAGGAAAAGCTACCAACGAGCGTGTTGGCATGTGCCAATGGCATGCATGGACAATTTGGGTCGCGCCCTGGTAGGAAAAGCTACAAGCGAGCGTGTTGGCATGTGCCAATGGCATGCGTGGCCAATTTGGGTGGCGCCCTGGTAGGAAAAGCTACCAGCGAGCGTGTTGGCATGTGCCAATGGCATGCGTGGCCAATTTGGGTCGCGCCCGGTAGGAAAAGCTACCCGGCGAGCATGTTGGCATGTGCCAATGGCATGCGTGGCCAATTTGGGTCACGCCCCGGGTAGGAAAAGCTACCAGCGAGCATGTTGGCATGTGCCAATGGCATGCGTGGCCAATTTGGGTCGCGCCCTAGTAGGAAAGCTACCCTGCGAGCGTGTTGGCATGTGCCAATGGCATGCGTGGCCAATTTGGGTTGCGTCCGGGTAGGAAAAGTTACCATCGAGCGTGTTGGCATGTGCCAATGGCATGCGTGGCCAATTTGGGTCGCGCCCTGGTAGGAAAAGCTACCAGCGAGCGTGTTGGCATGTGCCAATGGCATGCGTGGCCAATTTGGGTCGCGTCCTGGTAGGAAAAGCTACCAGGACGCGTGTTGGCATGTGCCAATGGCATGCGTGGCCAATTTGGCCTAGGTTGCATGATTTGCAAGCCTAGGCGCGGGCGCCATTTTGGCATGGCGTGGCTAGGTCCAAGGTAAGGGTGCTTGGCTTGGCGTGGCGCGACTAGCGTAGCTAGGGCCAAGGCAGAGTGCGTTTGGCATGGCGAGGCTAGCTCGGGCACGATTTGCCATTGGCACGATTTGCCATTGGCACGGAGGTGCGGCTAGCATGGTTGGCATGCTTTGGCGCGTTTGGTGTGGCTGGCATGATTTGTCATTGGCACGGAGGTGCGGCTAGCTTGGGCTAGGTGTGGCTGGCATGATTTGCCATTGGCACGGAGGTGCGGCTAGCATGGTTGGCATGCTTTGGCGCATTTGGTGTGGTCGGCATGATTTGCCATTGTCACGAGGTGCGGCTAGCTTGGGCTAGGTGTGGTGGCATGATTTGCCATTGGCACGGAGGTGCGGCTAGCATGGTTGGCATGCTTTGGCGCGTTTTGGTGTGACTAGCATAGCTAGGGCCAAGGCAGAGTGCGTTTGGCATGGCGCGACTAGCTTGGGCTAGGTGTGGCTGGCATGATTTGCCATTGGCACGGAGGTGCGGCTAGCATGGTTAGCATGCTTTGGCGCATTTGGTGTGGCTGGCATGATTTGCCATTGGCACAGAGGTGCGGCTAGCTTGGGCTAGGTGTGGCTGGCATGATTTGCCATTGGCACGGAGGTGTGGCTAGCATGGTTGGCATGCTTTGGTGCGTTTGGTGTGACTAGCATAGCTAGGGCCAAGGCAGAGTGCGTTTGGCATGGCGCGGCTAGCTTGGGCTAGGTGTGGCTGGCATGATTTGCCATTGGCACGGAGGGGGAATTAGGGTTTTGTTCGTTGTAACCCTAATTTGAAAAAATACCCCCTATTAATTACTGACTACCTGTATTAAATATTCTAATAAATGTGTCATCGGTGACATTAGGTTATTTGGGGTTTTACAATTTTACCCTTTGTTTAAAAACCACCATCAACAATAGGGTATTACATAATGGATGACAGCTAAGCTGTCCTTTATTTTCGGGAACGATTTGCGAAGTGTCGCAAGTGTACAAATGCATAATTTCACGACACTCCTAGATCTCGCTAGGTCTTCACACCTTTCTCGTGTTCTGGCTGTCGTCATCCATTGTGTCACTTATTTTATTCGTCTGCGACACCTTCGCTATGTAACGTTTATGAATTTCGCAGAGGTGTTGGTGTTGCGATATTCTGATCCTACATCTTGCCTCTTCTCATGTCTTCTCTGCGAAGAAGAGAATATCGTGAGAATTATTATTTTCAAACTGCCGCAATTGTTCATCCTTATCTGTTTGGCGATTTGACTTCATACTTTTACACTAAATCTATAATACGTGTCTCTTCTCCACTCATTTTTTGACACGTTTCTTTCAACCGTTACTTCTCAACCATTCACGTCTCTTCTCGCATTAAATGCGTTTATCTTTTCGAGAATTCTTCTCTATATATAGTTTTCTCATCCTCCTCCTCTTCTTCTTTTTTACTTTCTCTCTGCAATTTTTCTTCAATTCTCCTCCGTAACTTCCGCTTCTCTATCAAATTTTCTTTTTTCTTTGATCTTCAACTCCTTAATCATTCCCATACTCTGAAAATGGCTCCACCTGGTCGTAGATATGAAGTTCTCTTGGGAGAGGCTCAAAAGGATTTACAAGAGAAAGGTTTCACATTATCCACTATTCCCCATCAAGAATCTTCATCTATTCTCTCCGCCAAATTATTTACTGATCATTGTTGTGATAATCAAAAGATCATAATCTCGCTGGGTCAGATTCTCGCCGTCCTTCCCATTCCTCTCTACAACCCTGAACTTCCTTTGTTTTATGAAATTCTTGCTCATGAGAAATTCTTGCGAGCTGTTTACCAATTAAGTGGAGATTGTATCCGCTTAATGCTTGAGTTCGCCAACCGTGGCGCTGGTAAGGGGTCTCTCTATTCTAATGCAGTCAGAGATCCTAAATTTGTAGATTTAGAGATATTCGCTGAGAAGTATTCAATGAGAGTTTCTTTGAGAATTATGAAGTAATAAACATGAAGAACGATAGAACTCATTTGGGGTGCACGTTTGAAAAGAAGAGAAAATATCCCCAACGACAAAGTACTTATGCGGGATATCGATTGGCATTCTGGCAAGAACAATGTTCCTCGCCATTCTAAAGACGAAAAATGGTGTGTCTTTCCGCTATTCTTGAATGGACCTTATATTTCAGGTTCGAATGTACTCCCTGCGAACCTCGCCAACTATCAACCTTGGGTATTTAACTGGCCCGAGAAAGCTAAAGAGGTGTGCTTCCAAAATTTCGCTCAGTTTGTAATTATTACTTCTTTTTACATCTACTAATCTTGCGAAATTTTCAGATTGTTAAATTGAGAAAAAGTTACGAGAGAAATCCTAAGGCGAGTACTCTGGAAATTCTCCAGTCGATCACGGATGAAGTAAGAAATACTTTTCTTCATTATTTTTAACAATATTGTTGCCTCTGTTTCTTATCTTCATTCATGTGCGAAGGTTGGCGTTGAAGTTGTTGAAGAAGAGGATATTTACTGAAGTCGAAAGCTAAAGGCAAGAGTAAAATTCCTCTTCGCCGGAAGAAATATCTTTGCTCCACCTTCTAAAAGACGGAAAATCCATTCTTCTTCTCATTCCAGTCCTCAATCCAAATGAGAGCTCGATGAAGATAATGATGATGTTGACACCTCTCTTGCGAAGGAGAATCATCCAGTTGAATCTGCTATGGCGCAACTATCTAGTGTCTTCTCTGACTTTATGCAAGGAATTGGAGATGATCATTTTTCTGCCACATGCGAAGCTCTCGCAAATATCTGTGATGCTCCCTTACTAGAGGATGATGATTCTTTTCGTGGAGTTTCCCGGAGCGGTGACTCCCAGTTTCCTAAACGCACTTAGTGCCTTGGTATGTCTATATTTCCTTATTTCTGCATGATTTCAATTATAAACCTCATCTTGACGATTTCTTTATTTTCCTTTATAGTCTGGGAGAGCTTCCTTTGTTGTTGTCTCAGATCTCGAGAAAAGGCGCAACAATCTCGAAAAGAAAAACCTTCAACTTAAGAAGAAGAATGAAGAATTGGAAGTCAAGTTTGTTTCTCTTCGCAAGAGAGATAAAGAACTTGAAAATGAAACTGCTACTCTTCGTGAAAAGACCAAACAATTGGAAGTTGAGTCCTCTTCTCAGAAGGACAAGATATCTAGCCTTCAAAATGCTAATCAACAACTTTATGGTATAAAATTCTTCTCTTGTCCTTGCTTTTGCACTGTCATTTGTTTTTCTTTATCTGACTTATCATTTTCGCAGACGTTTATAACCTTTCTGAGGAAGCCATTCTTCTTCACTCATTTCCTGAGTCTATGGATAACGATGCTCTTCTCGCCCATCTCAATGATTCTTTAAATAGCTTTTCAAATAACAAAATCAAACTTCTTTCTCTAAATGAACTTCAATCCAGATTCCGCCTTTTAGAAGCTGATCATAGATCTAGTTTGAGTTTAGCCAACCAATTTAAACACCTATATCTTAGTTCCCAAGAGAAAATTAATACTTTAAGGAAGAAGGTTAGTGATCTTATAGATGACAAAGACCGCATTGCTAATCAAGGTGCCCAAGCATTAACAAAATTTCAAAAAACTCTTCTTGAAGTTCAAGTTGAGCGGGATGAATCCATTCGCCAAAATACTATTCTTAGCGAAAGAGAGAATCAAATTTGTTCCCTTCTTCTCATAAACAGTGACGATGAGTTCGCTTGGGCTGCGAAAGTTCTAGATGACGCCAGAAATAATTTAGGTGTTAATGTTAGTCTTCAAGTTGAGCACAGAGCCTTGATTAGGGATATGATTTACGATAGAGAAGGTTGTTGATCATTCTTCTTTACTTAATTTTTTATTATATATGAAGCTGTCATCAAGCTGTTGATTCATTGCTCTACATTCGCAGAGGCTGAGAAGAGATTCCAGAAAAGAATTGAAGAACTTGAATCCGAAAAAGAACAACTTGCAAAGGACTTTTCTCTTCGCAATGACAAGTATTCCAAGTTGAAGAAGGAACTACAAATTACTGTGGCAAATTTCAAAAATGATGATGTTCTCTTTCGCAATCAGACTATTAAGACAGTCTGTGATGACAACAGTATTCCTCATTCTTCATACCCTTGTCTTCTTGACGAAATCCCTGAGAACATGCCTTCTTTAGATATCTCCGATAGCGATGCTAGCGGAGAAGAATCTGATGAAGATAATGAAGTAGAAGGATCTGGTGAAGAAGAAGAATCAAACAAGAAATATCACCATTTTCTTCTTTCTCTTTTTGTAACATCTGTATATTTATCTTTTTAATCTTCCATCTTTATAATCTCTTACTGTAAGTTTCTTGGATCTTCAAATACAAATTCTACTTTTGTTGTCCCTTTCTGCACATGTTAAAAAAGCAATTCTTTTTTGCAATATGGTTAATCAATATTATGAATGCGTAAATCTATCATATGAAAATAAATAACATGTTCTCAATCTATGCATTCCCATACTTGCCTCTGTTATTTGTTTTCAAATGAATTATTAAGCAAATAACCTTTAGATGGTAACATGCCTCAGTCTCACAACTGTTGTTGCTGAATTCTCGCGAAAGAATGTTTCTTGGTTGTTTTCAAGATCTCATTTTTTGTTTTTCTTTGGTGTGGTCTTATTTTGCCTTCCTAGTTAAAGGTCTTATTGCGCCACCTCTTGTCATTGCGACAAAATCGCAGGACACTTTCATGTAAAGACCCATTGATTTTGCCTTATCATTTCTTAGTATTGTTGCCTCTGCAGTATAATTTTATTGCGACAATATGACAGGCCTAGATTTTCTTGCGAAAATAAAGCCCCATGACATTGCCGTCTTGCGACGAAATCGCAGGACGTCCTTACACTTTCATGTACTGACCCCTTGATCTCGTCTTATCTTTGTATTTTGTATTATTGCCTCTTCAGGATCATCGCACAAATATGACAAGTGATAGGTGTCTAAAACACCTAATTTACTATCTAGTAGTTACGCTTTCTTTGCTATTTTTCTTGTGAATTATGTATCTTACGCGTGTTTTTGAGTTATTAGGTACTTTGGAGTCGCACAGGGGAAAAGAAGCGGAAATCATCCCAATTGGAGCAAAAGGGCAAAATTGTCATTTCATGGGCGAACACTATCTGGAGCCCAGCCAAGGTTAAGGGACAATTCTCTTTTAGAAGAGTATTAAACGACAACCAAGATTGGTTAGGGGTCGTGCTAGGCAGTGTAGCCCTTATCAGAGCCACCTAAGTGGGAATAACCATTCCATTCCTACACCTAAACCTATCGAGAGAAATGTTATTTTCTCTAACATTTACTAGTTTTTCCACCTGAAATGATTGAGTCGATGGATTTGAAGTGGGATGAATTTGTGGCTGCCGAATTGGAGAAAAGCAGATCGAGATGAAGGAGGAGAGTGAGTTGCTATTCAGATCGAGAAGAAGGAGGAGCAGCTGGTGTTTGAAATGTTAGCAGTGATGGGTCTGTTGAAATGGGGTTTGCTGTTGGTGATTGAGAGCAGATCGGGAAGTACAAGATTTCTGGTAGTGAAGATGATGGACGGGTTTAGGTTGATGTCTCCGATCGATTAATGGAAATGGTGATTCAAAGCTGGGAAGGAGAGTATCAGGGGTTCTGTCTGATTAAGTTTGGAAAATCGAGAAGTGGAATTTGTGAATGTAAAAATTAAGTTTTCAAATTAAGAGATGACCTGAATTTGAGAGTTTGGTGGTTGAAGCCGCTGCTGCCATGGTCGAACTGGGGGTGAATTAGGGTTCAATGGAAGAATTTGTGAAGATTCAGGTGGTTTTCATTTACAGTTAGGGTTTTGATTGAAGAGAAGAACCAGAAGAGGATGAGTCCTGGTTCGATTTAGAAGACGGGTCTGTGGTGTCAAGAAGGCCTTGTGCTGTTATGAATTGAGGCTGTGGGTTGAGACAAAGATAACCTTCAGGTGAAGCAATTGGTATGGTTAGTTTTGCTGTGAGCTGTTCTTGCAAATGAAGAACTTGAGGTGGATCCAGGGACAGGAAGAGGTAGGTCTGATGTTGAGATTACAGGAAATCAGTGCTGTGGAGATAGATGGGTTCATAGTGTTTGTGCTCAATGCTCAAGTTCAGTTGGTGATAAGGGTGGAAGCTGTCGATTATTGGTGGCTGCGGTTGGAGCTAGTGATGATTTGAAGCTCTGTTGATTGAATGAATGTGTGCTTGAATTGAATTAGGTGATGCTAGAGCTGCCAGAGATGTGCACATGAGCTGGAGTATTTGAAACATCAATGGCTTGACGCTGAGCTTGATGCGCAATTGCAGGCCTGGTGGAAGCTGGGAGTGGCAGGTTTGATTGCAGGGTTCTAGTGGAGCTGTAGGCACTGAAATTACAGGCCTGGCACAAGTGCAGGCAATTGATTGATGCTGTTGTCTCAGAGGGAGTTGCAGTTGTGATATCAAGCAGGTGCAAGTGATGCCGCAGGACTGGCCTGAAGCTGTGAGATGCAGGTGATGTGTGATGAGTATGAGCTGAGATACAGGGAAGAAGCTGGCCTGAGCTGTGAAGACGCAAAGCTGGGTTATAGCAGCCAGGGACAGAAGCTGAAGTGAACTTGAATTGCAGGGTGAGATTGTTACATTGAAGTGACAATGCTTATTATTTGTATGAGTTGGAGCTGAGTCTGTTCTTGAACTCAGAAGAATGAGTGTTGTGGTTGTGAGAATGTGGTGCTGTGTGTGTTATGGGAAGTGCAGTAGTGGAATGGTTCAGCAGGGCAGAGATGAGCATGTGTAATAATGGCAGTGAGGTGCTCAAGAGGTTACAGAGAAATGGCGCGACAATGGTGACTATGGGATAAAGAGTGTGCACTGGAATTGGCATTGGTCTGAAGCCTGATGCTGCAGCTAGAGTTGAGTAATGAGCTGGCTAAGGAGAAGCTGCAGGTGCAAGCTGGTTTGTATGAGTTTGAACTGAATTGGAGGAATGGTATTTATTCTGTGCTTGAATCATGTGCTGCTGCAAGACAACAAGTGGAGAATGGCAGGGATGTTCGGAACCGAGTTTGGCTTGAACTAGAGAGTCTGGGTGTGCTGTGAAGTTTACAAGAAGAGAAGACGGTGTTGACAGAGATAACTGAGACAGGCAAGGTTTGCTGGCAGTAGGAATTCGACAGTGAGAAGTAATTGCAGATGGTGTTTCAGCCAGGATTACAAGAGAGGGCTCAAGAAGATGTAGTTGCTGGTGGTTTAAAGTAGTGATGAATGGAGGAATTTGAGCTTAGATTGCTGGCCAGAGTATAAGGAATAGCCATCATGGCTGGAAGAAGCACAATGATTGTGCTACACAGCATCTGGCCTGTGCAATGGCCTGAGCCAAAGCTAGTCAGCTCACTCAGCCAAAGCGATGGCCGACTGAGGTCGACTCGCACCGACTCCATCGACCAGATCGACTTCGGTGATTGACCGAGCCCTGACCCGATCCAACCCAGTTGACCCGACCGATCCAACCCGTTGACCCGGTGACCGGGCGGACTTTGCCGGTCACCGGAGCCGATTTCCGGCGACTTCCGGCGGGATTCCGGCCACAATCCCAGTTTTCCGGCGAGCGTTTTTGGGACAGAATTTCTACACGGGTTTCTCTCCATGGTGGGCCGGGTGAATTTCCAACTAATGGACTTTGAAGACAAAACCTAATTTTGGAAGGAGTGGAGCTATAAAAGAGAGGACTTTTACCTAATTGAGGATATATCACGTTTTATTATCTCTTACCTACTTTTATTCGAGGGTTTAGAACCATGAAGTCTTTTCTCTTTCTTCTTGTGATGAACTCCATGAATATGAGTACCTAAGTTTATTATTGGTTATGGAATAGTTGGATTTCACAAAGCATGTTTCTTTGTTCAATATATTAGTTTTGTCTCATATCTATCGTTTGCAATTCTCTGAAAATATTGTTTTATGATTGATTGATTGTTTTGTCAAGTTGCAAATTGGTAGAACTTCTAATCACATCTATTGCTAGTTTAGGGTTTATTATACGCAAAAGTGATATTCCTTGGATACAAGTAGCATAATATGATTATAGTTTGTAGTGATATATTCTTATGATCATATGTGAATCGTAACCTTTGTTAAATTGAATTAGTGCGCTTTCCACGTTCAATTGCTTTGATTGGCCTGATTTCATAGAACTTAATGCACCGAGGGAATTAAACTTGATTAGTGCTTTTACACGTTAGGTTGTTCCTTTAGGTAGAATTCATATTCGCATCTTTTAATGTGTTTGTTGATGACAAGAGGAGATTTGCGGGATATTCTTGCGATCAAGGTATTCTAGGGTCTTTGATAAAAGTTGAGATTAAATATCAATTCTAGTTATTGTGAAAAGCATGTTAGTGAATGAAAACGAAATCCTTAACCAATATCTCTTCTATCTTATTTGTTTCCTTTTGTTTATTTGCTTTTTGTTTATTTTTATTTACACAATCGAAATTCTTTCGGGTATTTTATATAGGAAACCATAACAATTTGACAACCTAGACCTCTCTGTGGGATCGATCCTTTCTTGCCCTTGCTATATTTATATTTTGAGTAGTGAGAAAGTGTAATTTATTTTTGACGCTTACGACAGCGATCAAATTTTGGCGCCGTTGCCGGGGAGGCAACGGTTGTTAATTGTTTTTGGTTTCTTATTTTTGTATTTATTTTTGTTTTACTTTTTCTTATTCTTTGGTTTCTAACCGAGTTTTGGGAATTATTTCAGGTGCTAATTTCTATGGAAGGAGCATATTGGAGCAACGGACACGAGTTTCAACCTCAACAATATGATAACTACCAATTCCATGGGTATAATCAAAACCAATTCATTGGTTATGACCAATATTCCATGGAACCTTGTGGTTTTCCTCAACAACCTTATGGCGGGTATGTGTGTGAACAACAACAAGGATGGGAGGATTCTTATGTTTGTGAACAAAAAGTCTCTAATTTTATAGATAAAGTTTCCACCTTTTTACAAGAGGAATTTCAAAAAGCAAAAGAGACTACAAACGAGCAACTCCAAGAACTTCGTGAAGGTATGACTATCTTGCGAAGAGACATTGATCAATACAAGGAAGATATGGATAATTCTAATGTGCATATGGTTTGTGATGAATATTTGATTGATGCTAATGTTGAAAAAGGCCAATCCTTGGGCACTTTCGTCGATAATTGTGTGGCTAACTCAACTCTTGATCGTAATAATGATCATTCACCTATTCAAAAGGATGAGTTAGAGATTAACAACACTAAATTCAGCGAGGAACAATCTTATGTTGACTATGATAGTGACGGTGATTATGATACATTGCTTGAAACAACTCATGGTGACATCTCCGAGGAGTCTTTTTGGGATCAAGATGAAGATGAAGAGGAATATGTCGACACTTGTGTGTAGATTGACTTAATAATGATCAAGAGCTCAAGCATTGATCTTAATAATGATCAAGAGCCTATTCAAGGGCGGAGCTTGAGGAGGATGCATTTTCGAGTGTTCTAAAAAAAGTTTCTTATAATAAAATTTGGATCCGCAAAAGAGTATGTGCCTTACAACAAAGAGGAGTATGTTGAGAATGAGACCGTTATGACCAATATTGTGGAAGACCCAATTGAGCTTGCAAATGATTATAATGATGATGTTTATGTCGATACTTTGAGTTCTGGCGAAAACGAAAACGAAAGAATGGTTGCAAGGTTTAATAGAGGACCATGATATAAAAGAGGTGAATAATTCACTTGAGTTTTTCAAGGATGAAGAGGATTCTGTGATACAAGAGATTGTGCAAGGTTTATCTAACCCTTTGCCTATTGTTTCTTCTCCTTTACCTCTTATTGGTTTGAATGTATGTGCTTCGAGAATATTGTTGAATGACTTTGTTTCTCGTTTTCCGCCATTAGAGAAACTTGATTCTCATACTATGCAGGTTATGGAACAAGAAACCGTGGAAGTACCCGATGTCTATATTCTTTATACACTTCCATGTGTGGACAAGAATAAGTGTGGGGGAAGCTTTTATCGGTTCATAGCTTCACTTTTGCTTTATGTTACTAATATTTGTGTGAAGCTAGTGTTTGCAAAACAGGTTCTATGGACGGATCCCCAACTTTTCCGATTATTGGTGTATGGGGAATGAATCTTACAAGAAGCTAAGTCGGGCCGTCGACTTTAAAACAAGCGCTAAGTGGGAGGCAACCCACCGGTTTTGTATCTCTTATCCTTTTGCTTTTTATTTTTGTTTCGTTTATTTATTTATTTTTTACTGTTTTCATATCATATTTGCATCCCTATGTTTAATTTCATTGAGTCCGTAATCTATCTTAGAAGAGAATTATGTCGAATACCTTTTTCGTCAGAAAATTTCAGACTGCGCGTAGTTCAGTCCAGAGACCATAACTGTCAGACCGTTTATCAAAACACTGTGAAATTTTGACACTGTGTAGAAAACACGTAGGTGAACAACTTTTGTGAAATGGAGTTTTTCCAAATTCCTTACCAATTTGCACAGTTTTTGCGTTTTATCTGCTGTTACGTCAGAATTCAGAACTTTCGGTTTACACATTGAGGACAATGTGCAGTTTAAGTGTGGGGGAGCAATTATATGTTTGTATAGTTTGTTTTTGACACCATTAGTGGATGGAACCATTTTGAATGCAGGAGTTGAGGAGCCAATTAACTAAAAGGGAAGAATATAGCTCAGAAATCACAAATTAACATGATAGTTGTTACCATATCTCGGAATATCACCATATCGCATTCTATTTTTATTTTTCCATATTTATCTATTGTTCTCTAAGTGCTTTGGTGGGTCACTAAAAATCGACGTGTTATTACTGCTAGGATGAAATAGAGTGATTGAGTTACGAAAAAAAAAAAAAAAAAAAAAGAAAAAAAAATGAAAAAAATATATGAAAAGAGAAAAAAAAAGGGACCGACCAATTAGACCAAAACGGAATAAAAAGACACTTGGGAATAGCAGTATGTGTGAAACGTAGTCCCTGTGTCCGTCGCCTAAACAAGCGTGGAATGCAGGATCCAAGGCAACTATCATGTACTTGCTGACAAGAAGCATGCGCTTGGATCCAAAAGATCTAATCATGCCGTCTAAAAAAAAAAAAAAAAAAGAGAAATTGGATCCAGTTTGATCCAATCATATAAAAAAAAAAAATTATTGTGTTGAATAAAGTCACTTTTGGTTCCCTTGTATATGCCAATTGATTTGATGTAGCATTCAAGCACCAAGAACTCAATCCAATAGGATTAGGTTCATCTTAGCAAAGTGACCTTGAGACAGATATGGGAAACATCGAACACTTGTGAATATTCGCCAACATCTACATCTTTATCCATCTTCTTAATCTTTTCATTGTGATTGTGGTTTGTTAGTTTCCGAGTATTGTGGCTTGTTCGACTATCTAATTAGAGTTTATTTACTAATAATTGAATTGAATTTGCAAGGTACCTCCTCCTGTAGTCATTTTGGATTCGTTCATTGATTTGTCACAAATAGACGGAGTTTGAAATATAGGTTTTGTAGGTATATCTCTAGTAAACCTTCACGAGACTATAACTCGTCCACTAGGGACACCTAGGGGTTTAAAGGCTTGTTATTTATGCTAAAAGTGACCGTAGCCTCGACGACACGGAGTTGTTGTATTTTATAATTGTTTTGTTTGATTTGCTCGAGGACTAGCAAAGTCTAAGTGTGGGGGAATCTGATAGGTGTCTAAAACACCTAATTTACTATCTAGTAGTTACGCTTTCTTTGCTATTTTTCTTGTGAATTATGTATCTTACGCGTGTTTTTGAGTTATTAGGTACTTTGGAGTCGCACAGGGGAAAAGAAGCGGAAATCATCCCAATTGGAGCAAAAGGGCAAAATTGTCATTTCATGGGCGAACACTATCTGGAGCCCAGCCAAGGTTAAGGGACAATTCTCTTTTAGAAGAGTATTAAACGACAACCAGCATTGGTTAGGGGGCTGCTAGCTGTGTAGCCCTTATCAGAGCCACCTAAGTGGGAATAACCATTCCATTCCTACACCTAAACCTATCGAGAGAAATGTTATTTTCTCTAACATTTACTAGTTTTTCCACCTGAAATGATTGAGTCGATGGAGTTGAAGTGGGATGAATTTGTGGCTGCCGAATTGGAGAAAAGCAGATCGAGATGAAGGAGGAGAGTGAGTTGCTATTCAGATCGAGAAGAAGGAGGAGCACTGGTGTTTGAAATGTTAGCAGTGATGGGTCTGTTGAAATGGGGTTTGCTGTTGGTGATTGAGAGCAGATCGGGAAGTACAGGATTTCTGGTAGTGAAGATGATGGACGGGTTTAGGTTGATGTCTCCGATCGATTAATGGAAATGGTGATTCAAAGCTGGGAAGGAGAGTATCAGGGGTTCTGTCTGATTAAGTTTGGAAAATCGAGAAGTGGAATTTGTGAATGTAAAAATTAAGTTTTCAAATTAAGAGATGACCTGAATTTGAGAGTTTGGTGGTTGAAGCCGCTTTCTTTGCCATGGTCGAACCGGGGTGAATTAGGGTTCAATGGAAGAATTTGTGAAGATTCGGTGGTTTTCATTTACGGATTAGGGTTTTGATTGAAGAGAAGAACCCGAGAAGAGGATGAGTCCTGGTTCGATTTAGAAGACGGGTCTGTGGTGTCAAGAAGGCCTTGTGCTGTTATGAATTGAGGCTGTGGGTTGAGACAAAGATAACCTTCAGGTGAAGCAATTGGTATGGTTAGTTTTGCTGTGAGCTGTTCTTGCAAATGAAGAACTTGAGGTGGATCCAGGGACAGGAAGAGGTAGGTCTGATGTTGAGATTACAGGAAATCAGTGCTGTGGAGATAGATGGGTTCATAGTGTTTGTGCTCAATGCTCAAGTTCAGTTGGTGATAAGGGTGGAAGCTGTCGATTATTGGTGGCTGCGGTTGGAGCTAGTGATGATTTGAAGCTCTGTTGATTGAATGAATGTGTGCTTGAATTGAATTAGGTGATGCTAGAGCTGCCAGAGATGTGCACATGAGCTGGAGTATTTGAAACATCAATGGCTTGACGCTGAGCTTGATGCGCAATTGCAGGCCTGGTGGAAGCTGGGAGTGGCAGGTTTGATTGCAGGGTTCTGGTGGAGCTGTAGGCACTGAAATTACAGGCCTGGCACAAGTGCAGGCAATTGATTGATGCTGTTGTCTCAGAGGGAGTTGCAGTTGTGATATCAAGCAGGTGCAAGTGATGCCGCAGGACTGGCCTGAAGCTGTGAGATGCAGGTGATGTGTGATGAGTATGAGCTGAGATACAGGGAAGAAGCTGGCCTGAGCTGTGAAGACTGCAAAGCTGGGTTATAGCAGCCAGGGACAGAAGCTGAAGTGAACTTGAATTGCAGGGTGAGATTGTTACATTGAAGTGACAATGCTTATTATTTGTATGAGTTGGAGCTGAGTCTGTTCTTGAACTCAGAAGAATGAGTGCTGTGGTTGTGAGAATGTGGTGCTGTGTGTGTTATGGGAAGTGCAGTAGTGGAATGGTTCAGCAGGGCAGAGATGAGCATGTGTAATAATGGCAGTGAGGTGCTCAAGAGGTTACAGAGAAAT
Organism: Papaver armeniacum; assembly: GCA_023531295.1. Lineage (NCBI taxonomy): Eukaryota > Viridiplantae > Streptophyta > Magnoliopsida > Ranunculales > Papaveraceae > Papaver > Papaver armeniacum. The sequence goes on along the minus strand of JAJJWW010002757.1, from coordinate 322,359 downwards.
GGCGCGACAATGGTGACTATGGGATAAAGAGTGTGCACTGGAATTGGCATTGGTCTGAAGCCAGATGCTGCAGCTAGAGTTGAGTAATGAGCTGGCTAAGGAGAAGCTGCAGGTGCAAGCTGGTTTGTATGAGTTTGAACTGAATTGGAGGAATGGTATTTATTCTGTGCTTGAATCATGTGCTGCTGCAAGACAACAAGTGGAGAATGGCAGGGATGTTCTGGAACTGAGTTTGGCTTGAACTAGAGAGTCTGGGTGTGCTGTGAAGTTTACAAGAAGAGAAGACGGTGTTGACAGAGATGACTGAGACAGGCAAGGTTTGCTGGCAGTAGGAATTCGACAGTGAGAAGTAATTGCAGATGGTGTTTCAGCCAGGATTACAAGAGAGGGCTCAAGAAGATGTAGTTGCTGGTGGTTTAAAGTAGTGATGAATGGAGGAATTTGAGCTTAGATTGCTGGCCAGAGTATAAGGAATAGCCATCATGGCTGGAAGAAGCACAATGATTGTGCTACACAGCATCTGGCCTGTGCAATGGCCTGAGCCAAAGCTAGTCAGCTCACTCAGCCAAAGCGATGGCCCGACTCGGGGCGACTCGGACCGACTCCATCCGACCCAATCTCGACTCGGTGATTGACCGAGCCCTGACCCGATCCAACCCAGTTGACCCGACCGATCCAACCCGTTGACCCGGTGACCGGGCGGACTTTGCCGGTCACCGGAGCCGATTTCCGGCGACTTCCGGCGGGATTCCGGCCACAATCCCAGTTTTCCGGCGAGCGTTTTTGGGACAGAATTTCTACACGGGTTTCTCTCCATGGTGGGCCGGGTGAATTTCCAACTAATGGACTTTGAAGACAAAACCTAATTTTGGAAGGAGTGGAGCTATAAAAGAGAGGACTTTTACCTAATTGAGGATATATCACGTTTTATTATCTCTTACCTACTTTTATTCGAGGGTTTAGAACCATGAAGTCTTTTCTCTTTCTTCTTGTGATGAACTCCATGAATATGAGTACCTAAGTTTATTATTGGTTATGGAATAGTTGGATTTCACAAAGCATGTTTCTTTGTTCAATATATTAGTTTTGTCTCATATCTATCGTTTGCAATTCTCTGAAAATATTGTTTTATGATTGATTGATTGTTTTGTCAAGTTGCAAATTGGTAGAACTTCTAATCACATCTATTGCCAGTTTAGGGTTTATTATACGCAAAAGTGATATTCCTTGGATACAAGTAGCATAATATGATTATAGTTTGTAGTGATATATTCTTATGATCATATGTGAATCGTAACCTTTGTTAAATTGAATTAGTGCGCTTTCCACGTTCAATTGCTTTGATTGGCCTGATTTCATAGAACTTAATGCACCTAGGGAATTAAACTTGATTAGTGCTTTTACACGTTAGGTTGTTCCTTTAGGTAGAATTCATATTCGCATCTTTTAATGTGTTTGTTGATGACAAGAGGAGATTTGCGGGATATTCTTGCGATCAAGGTATTCTAGGGTCTTTGATAAAAGTTGAGATTAAATATCAATTCTAGTTATTGTGAAAAGCATGTTAGTGAATGAAAACGAAATCCTTAACCAATATCTCTTCTATCTTATTTGTTTCCTTTTGTTTATTTGCTTTTTGTTTATTTTTATTTACACAATCAGAAATTCTTTCGGGTGTTTTATATAGGAAACCATAACAATTTGACAACCTAGACCTCTCTGTGGGATCGATCCTTTCTTGCCCTTGCTATATTTATATTTTGAGTAGTGAGAAAGTGTAATTTATTTTTGACGCTTACGACAGCGATCAACAAGCCTAAATTTTCTTGCGAAAATAAAGCCTCATTACATTTGCGTCTTAAGACACTTATCAGCTCCCTAATGGAGGGTGCCGCCCTTATCATCTCCCTGGTTGCCCCTTCAAGGAGGCGTACATCGGCCATACAAGACTAGCTCCTCCCATCCTGGTCTTAACAACAACCGATTGTTTTCGCAAACCTCTTATCCCTTTTACATATAGGGCTTATGGTTACGAGACTGCACCCTAAGTGGAGTTTTCTTCGGGCCGAGTGCAACATATGCCAAGACTTGCCAAGAATGGCCGAGACACTTCAAATGCCCCAGGCACTCTTGGCTCAACCGTGTACCTCGGCGCCTTGATCATACGCCGACTCCTTAGAAGAGACCCTCGGTCGTCCAACCAGGGTATAACCTTATATATATAGTTGGAAATCCAAGGTATCTCTCCTGGATGGGCTTTATTGACCCCAAATCTCCATGAATCAGGTTCCAGGGGCGGTGTAACCTTTTCCCTGAGCCATGTAAAGAGATACCCCCTTATATGACGCACTTTAGGTCTTACATTTGCCTCTTGCGCAATTTTATTCGCGAACTAGGGTGTACGCTATAAAGGTTCGTCCCATTCTGATATTTCATTGATTTTAGATTGTTTCTTGTCATCACTTTTGCGAGAATTTCGCGTATTCTGTTTTCGATTATCATAGTCTTTGTATCTTCAGCTTGTCTTTATCATTCAAATTCCTGCGAAAGCTTCGCGTATTCTTTTTTCGATTATCATAGTCTTTGCATCTTCAACCTGTCTTTATCACTCAAAAGTTATTTTTTTTTTAAATTTTTTAATTTTTTTATACAACCTTCGCAAGTCTAGAATCAACTATTCACTCCTTTCGCCTCTTACTTATATTGCTCTCTGCTTCTTCATTATTCAAATTTCCTAATACTGCCTTCCCTTTTGCGAAATCATTGCAATTTCCAACTTTCTTCAGGCATTGGTTTCGCAACGTATTTTCTTCTTTCACCTCTATTGCGTCCACCATTAGTCTTTCCATTCTTTGTTCATTTTTGATGTTTTGCTTCCAGTTCTTCTTCTGAGAAGCTCTTTCCTCGCAAGATTCCACATCAACTTCATAGCACTTCTGTCCTTCAACCCAATCTCCTTTTATGACTCCGACACCAGTGGGATGAGGAAATTTGATGCACTGGTGATAAGTCGATGCTACACCCAAAATCTCATGTAACCAAGGTCGCCCAATCAATGCGTTATAGGGGGATTCCACATCGACTATGCAGAACAAAATTTCGATTGATAATCCTTTCGGTGGTATTCGCATATGAGCTTCTCCTTTAGGCTTGTTGGCGATCACGTTGAAACCATAGATCTTATAAGTTGAAGGTATTAGATCTTCGTCCTTCCCTCCCATAGTCTTGTAAGTATGATAAAAAAGGATATTTACTGAGCTTCCGATGATCGATTAAGATTCTATTGATTTCCCATGAATTTTCTGCCTCATCATCTTCATCATCAACAGGTTTTGGGTTAATCTCCAGTCTTACCACTGATGGGTTGTCATGCATCTCTCCACCCTCGGGTACTTCTTCTGCGGTAAAAGAAATAATCAGCTTTTGCCATTCCTTTAGTGGCGATGTCTTCGCGATGTTCATTATTTCTCTATTATCAGCATCTCTTGCGAAAACCCTACTGATAACACTATCATGAAAATCTTCAACTGTTCTGTACGAATGCACAATAGAGTTGCAAGACAAATTCTTGGCTTTCGCTCCAACTTCTATCACAAATTTTTCTCCTTCTTTTGTTGTGTTTGCTCTGTGAATTTCTGGCGGTGGTGGTAATGGTTGAGATTGAGGTTGATTTTTTAGAAATTGATTTAGTTTCCCTTGATCTATCATTCTGAGGATGATTCTTTTTACATTTCTACAATCGTTTGTGGAGTGTCCATGAAAATGGTGATAAGAACAAAATTCATGACTTCTGTCACTCGGAGGTGGTTCACTTCCCATGTTCCATGGCGCAGGTATATTTTCCATTAAGATTATAGCTTCCCATATTTTCTCCACGCTAGCATTCAGTGGTGGCATCTTGATTTCTCCCCAGACTACCCTGTGACTTCGCTGTCCTCTATGATAACTCTGCCCCTGACTTCCATAAGTTTCTTGCGGCTGATCAAGTCTTTGAATTTTGTTATTTCCTCCACGGTTATTGAAGTTTCTCTTTCTCTCAAATTCCTCCTGATCACGACTCCCCATGGCTACTAACTTTCGCTGACCATCATCCGTTATCATTTCTTGTTGACCTTGCGAGGTGCCCGCCACTGTGTTTATTAGTTTAGGTAACAAGCTTGCATTTGAAGCTTTTGAACTTGTGTTCGCAACGGGGTATGATTCCATATCGTTTTGCTTTTCCTCTAGAGCAATGTACTCCTCTTGAAGTTCTCGCAACTTAGTCATTGTGATTGTATTCTTGATTCTAAAAATTTGAATATATAGCAGATTGGTTGCGAACATAGCATTAATGAATGATAGAATGAGATATCTCTCATCCACACGACCAGCCATATCACCGCACATTGTCTTCCATCTCACGGTTAGATGCTTCAAACTTTCACCAACCCTTTGTTTTAACCCAAATACATCTTCAATACCAGGTCGCGAGGAGTTATTACTAATGTATGCCCCTAAAAATATAGCCTGCAAATGATTGAAAGACGTTATTGTATTCCTCGGTAATCCTTCAAACCATTTCAAAGCTTCTCCTGTCAAACTTGATGCAAAATATTTGCACAATATAGCGTCATGGTTCTCCCACTGTAACATACATCTCACATAAGCTTTGATATGTTGTATCGCACAAGTTGTTCCATCGAAAATGCTGGTTAACGTAGGTAAGTTGCACTTTGGGGGTATTCCTCCCAATTGCACTTCTTGTGTGAATGGAGTCTTCGCAGCTTCTTCTATGGCTTTATCCAATTGTCTCTTACCTCCTCCCCTTTTATTATTTAACATTCCTCTCATTTCTGCCAATTCTCTCAGAATTTGTTCATTTACACCAGAGTTTGGCTCCATTGGTCTTTTTAACTCCGCCTCTCTTCTTCTGCGTTCATGCCTGTTTTGACTTTCTTGTTCATCATTCTCTTCTCGTCTTTCTCTGCGATCTTCTCTTTCATTTCTCTCATTAATTCGCACACCGTTATATCTATCATTTTCTCTTCTTTGCTGCCTTTCGATTCTCCTTTGTACTCTTTCATACTCTTCATTGATATTACCATTGTTGCGATTTTGCTCTCTCCTTCTTTCTCTATTATCATGATTATTCTGGCGAATTTCCTCTTGTAACTCCTGTTCTTCCATTTATGTTCTCAACCTTTCTCTTTCGCAAGCTAGACGTGCTTGCTCAACATAGTGTGTTTCAATTTCATCTTCAATTTCTTTTTGCTTCCTCTGTGCTTCTCTCCCATGCAATATTCTTCTTCCTTCTTCCCAATTTTCCTCATCACCTGGATTATTCCGCCTTGACGCTGCCTATTTCCTTGATTTCCATCACTTTGCCCATTTTGAAGAGTCTCGGGTCGTGGGATATAACGATCTTCCATTATTTCTCTTCTTTCGCAACGTTCTTCACCTGGATTTTGCACTTCCTCTCGATTTTCTTCATTAGCATTTTCTATAGGTAAAGTTCTCCTTCTTTCCTCTCTAACTGATCTTGAACTTGACGTTGTAGTGCTTCTCGACCTTCTGTTTTTTAATCTCATATTTTCCATCCTCAACTCATGATTTTTCCTTGTCAAATTTGCACGTTCCTCTGCTTCTAATCGCCTTTCTTCATGTATTGTTTGTCTTAATGTCTCTAATGCTGCGACCTCTTCATTTCCATGAATTATTTCTCTAATCATTTCTCGGTCTTTCTCCTCTTGTCCATTGTTTATCAATTGCTGTTCTTCTCCCCTTTCGTCCACAGAATCTGATCTCCAAGTATGCACGCTTACTCTATCATAATCCACAGTTCTATTCGGTACTGGTTGAATTGGTGATTGAATTTTATTTTCTTCATTATTTCTTGTGTTCATTCTTGAGGATTCCACCATTTCATTTATCCCTTCTCCAGCAAGTCTCCTACTTCTTCTAACAGTTGTTGGTTGTTCTGATGCATATCTTCTTCTAGCCATTTCTCAATTTCAGTAAATTGTTGAAAATTATATGAAATTCCTTCCCTGTTACTCCAAATTCTTTCAAATCACAATGTCAATCTTTTCTCTCTCCCTGTTTCTAGCGCCAATATGTAGTTGCAGGAAATCCTACACTACACCCCTCACAAGAATCCACACAACTAAGCCATTAAAGATGAACAATTATCATTTTTATTGATTAATTTCTTGAATGTTTACAAGACAAAATGGAAAAGAGCTAAGAAATTACAATTACTATAAACTTTCTCTCTCTTAATGACTTGCTCAACACTCGAAAAAGATCTCCCTCTCAATAGGCCTGTTCGGCTCTTTATATAGGGTGTTACATAATGGATGACAACTAAGCTGTCCTTTATTTTCGGGAATGATTTAAGAAAGATCCAGTCCATGAAAAACCGGTTTTCCAAAAGAAAAACCTAGATATAAAATCAGAATTGTTCCCCCACAAGTCTAGGTTTCCGATTTTGATAAAACTTCCTAAAGCTAGTTATTTTCGGTTTCTGATATCTATTATTCCTATAAAAGATAATCTCTTGCTATATTTACGAACATATTGGGGAAGGTTGACTGAAATCGTAACTAAGGTTTTTCATATTTTTGCAAATATGGGAAACAGGAATCAAGAACCAAATCCGTTGATGATCGGGTCAGGGTTGATGATATTGATAGGATCAGATTTCCTAACAGTATTGATGACAAGCATGAATTTGCTCGTTTCGTTGAAAACTTTTTCTTTAAGAAATACGAAACTCTCAAGGGAATGGGATTCACTACCGAAAAGAAGTTTGATCCAAATGTCCAAGATAAGGATTTTGTGAAGTTTGTTCAAGATCGAAACTGGAGAAATCTTTTTGATCTTGAAGAATATTTACCTGATATGGTAAGAGTGTTCTATGCCAATATACACAATGTTGATCATAAAAACCTTACCTTTGTGACTCTTGTTGGTCGAGGAATCTACAATGTTGATCGTAAGACAGTTTCAAATGCTATTAAGTACAATGTGGAATGTAATCACTTGATTACAGGAGTTGAAATTGAACACAATACCATTTTAACATGTCTCATTGGAAAGAAGGTTACCTGGAAAATTGGTAGATTACTAACAAAAAATATACCTCTTCATCTTAGGGTATTCGGTAAACTTGCTTTAGCAACTCTATTTGCAAGTACAAGAGATAAGTCAGTTTGGGATAAGATGTTTACAGAATTCGTCTTTTTCCTGTTGAAAGAAGATTCTCAAATTGATCTCTGTGGAATCATTGTCAATCAAATGATCAAAATATCAGATTCTATCTTTTCTTCTAGAATCAAGAGACATCTCGGTTTCCTGTGTATAATTACCAAAATCTGTGAAGTTATCGCAGGAGATGACTTTGTTGATATGAAAAGCATTAACTTTGTAACTAATAAGACTATAAGTCAAATGATTGGGGGACAAAACCACAATGATGTTGTTAAAAGAATTTCACCAAATTCCAACAACAAGTCTCCTCTAGTTCATCTTGAAATTCTTGGTAAACAACTTGACTGTTTTCAGAAACAGCTGGGCTTTGCTGCTCGAAAAGATCCAAAAACTCTTAAAGGAATTCAAAAAAATTGAATCGGAGTTTTGGAACCAAGAATCGGAAATTGAAGAAGAGCGTCAAAAATCACTTGGTCACAAAGAACGTTCTTCCCAATAATTGAGTTGCAATTAAAATAGACAGTAGTTTTTGACTTCTTTCAATAAAGTCTATTCGGAATAAAACTATCGTATTTATGAATAAAAATTATTGATTTATAATTTTTCTTGTGATAGTTTTTGATTTACATAGCCCGTGCTTGAATGCTTTATCTTATTGCTATGTATGTTTATGGGATGTTTGATTTCGGTTTTCATGACCTTAATATTCGATCTCATATGATGTGAACCCTTATGGTTTGGGTGACTTTTTGGTTTAGCAGGATTAAGTTCTAGCCCATGTTGGTAGGCTTTATCAAAGGATCATGAGGGTTCTGATTGAAACAATATGTGAAAAAGTCACAATATGTTGAATCGTTTGGTTTAGCATAAAAGCATATGTGTTTCGGGGTTGTAGGATCAGAATATCGCGACATCAATACTTCGCGAGATTAATAAACGACAGCATTGCGAAGGTATCGCAGATGAGTAATATAAATGACGCAATGAATGACGACAGCCAAAACACGAGAAGAATGTGAAGACTCAGCGAAATTTAGGAGTGTCGCGAGAATTGATACATGTACACTTGCGATATTTCGCAAGACATTCCCGAAAATAAAGGACATCTTAGCTGTCATCCACTGTGTACTACCATATATAAAGGGTTGAGTAAGTCTGTAGTGAGGGGAGAGTTCTTTTTGAATTGTTGAGCAAGTCTTTAGGAGAGAGAAAGTTTTAGAGTGATTGTAATTCTATTATTTATTTCTATTTCATATTGTAAAGATTCAAGTATTCAATCAATAAGAATCATAATCATTCATCTTAAAATGACTTAATTGTGTATATTCTAGTGAGGGGTGTAGTGTAGGATTTCCTGCAACTACATAATGGCGCTAGAAACAGGGATGGAGTAGAGATCAACCTTGTGAATTGAAAGAATCAGGAGTAACAAGAAATAAATTTCGTATAATTTTCAACAACTTACTAAAATTGAGAAATGGCTAGAAGAAGGAATGCATCAGAACAACCAACAATTGTAAGAAGAAGCGGGAGATTAGCTGGAGAAAGGAGAAATGAAGTAGGTGAACCATCAAGAATAAACGCAAGAGATAGAGAAGAAGGTCAAATTCAACCACCAATTCAACCAAAGACCGAATAGAGTAATAGATTATGATAGGGTGAGTGTGCATACATGGAGATCGGATTCTATGGAAGAAAGAGAAGAAGTGCAACAATTGATAAATAATGGACAAGAGGAGAGAAATCGAGAAGAGATGGGAGAAACAATTCATAGAAATGAAGAAGTCACGGCATTAGAAGCATTGAGACAAATAATACATGAGGAAAGGCAATTAGAAGCGGAAGAACGTGCAAATTTAACAAGGCAAAACCATGAGTTAAGAATGGAAAATATGAGGTTGCAGAATAGAAGGTCGAGAAGTAATACCAGGTCAAGATCAGGATCGGTTAGAGAAGATATGAGGAGAACATTACCTGTAGAAAATGTTAATGAAGAAGATCTCGAAAGAGAGCCAAATCTCGGTGAAGGATGTTGCGAGAGAAGAGAAGTGGTAGAAGATCGTTATATTCCATACCCTGAAATTCTACAGAATGGCCAAGATGACGGAAATCAAGAAACTAGACAGCGTCAAGTGCAGAATAATCCAATTGGTGGAGAAAATCAGGAAGAAGGAAGAAGAATACTGCATGGGAGAGAAACACGGAGGAAACAAAAGGAGATTGAAGATGACATCGAATAATATTATATTGAACAAGCACGTCTAGCTTGCGAAAGGGAAATATTAAGAGTAGAAATGGAAGAACGGGAATTGGAGGAAGCAATTCGGCAGAACAATCATGACAATCGAGAAAGAAGGCGCGAGCAAAATCGCAACAATGGAAATATCAATGAAGAATATGAAAGAATACAAAGGAGAACTGATAGACAACCAAGAAGAGAAAATGATAGATATAATGGTGTGCAAATTCGTGAACGAGATGAGGGAGAAAGTCGCAGAGAAAGAAGAGAAGAAAATGTTGAACAAGAAAATCAAAGTAGACATGAACGCAGAAGGAGAGAGGCAGAGCTAAAAAGACCAATAAATTCGAATCCTGATGTAAATGAACAAATCTTAAGAGAGTTGGCAGAGATGAGAGGAATGTTGAACAATAGAAGGGGAGGAGGAAGAAGACATTTGGATGAGGCCATCGAAGAGGCTGCGAAAACCCCCTTTACACTAGGGGTGCAGTTAGGAGGAATACCCCCAAAGTGCAATTTACCCGCATTAACCAGCATTTTTGATGGAACAACTTGCGCAATACAACACATCAAAGCGTATGTGAGATGTATGCTACAGTTGGAAAATCATGACGCCATATTGTGCAAATATTTCGCATCAAGTTTAACAGGAGAAGTATTGAAATGGTTTGAGGGTTTACCAAGAAACACAATCACGTCATTCAACCATTTACAAGCTATATTCTTAGGGGCATATATAAGTAACAACTCCTCGCGACCAGGAATTGAAGATGTATTTGGGCTGAAACAAAGAGTTGGCGAAAGTTTGAGACACTTAACTGTGAGGTGGAAGACAATGTGTAGCGAAATGGCTGGACGAGTGGATGAAAGATATCTTATTCTATCATTCATAAACGCTATGTTCGCAACCAATTTGTTATATATTCAAATTTTTAGAGTTAAGAATACAATTACAATGATTGAGTTGCGAGAACTTCAGGAGGAATATATTGCTCTAGAGGAAAGGCAAAATGAGACATACCCAGTTGTGAATACAAATTCAAATGCTGCGAATGCAAGCTTATTACCCAAGTTGATAAACACAGTAGCGAGCACTTCGCAAGGGCAACAAGAAAAGATAATAGATGATGGACAGCCAAAGATAGTAGCTATGGGAAGTCGTGATCAGGAAGAATTTGAAAGAGAAAGGAACTACTACAACCGTGGAGGCAATAAAAAAATTCAAAGACTTGATCATCCGCAAGAAACTTATGGAGGTCGAAGGCAGAATTATCATGGAGGGCAGCGAAGTCACAGAGTAGTATGGGAGGAAATCAAAATGCCACCATTAAATACTAGTGTGGAAAAAATATGGGAAGCTATACTCTTGATGTAAAACATACCTGCACCATGGAACATGGGGAATGAGCCACCACCAAGTGATAGAAGTCACGAGTTACTTTCTTACCACCGCTTTCATGGACACCTAACAAATGACTGCAGAAATATAAAAAGAATCATCCTCAGAATGATTGACCAAGGAAAGCTGAGTCATTTTCTAAAAAGTGAAGAGAAGGTTCAACCGTTACCACCATCGCCAGAAATGCATAGATCAAACTCAGCAAAGGGGAAAGAAACATTCGTAATAGAAGTTGGAACGAAAGCTAAAAATTTGTTTTGCAACTCCATTGTACATTCATACCGAACAATTGAAGATTTTCATGATAATGTTCTCGATAGGGTTTTCGCGAGGATGCGATAATAAAGAAGTGATGAACATCGCGAAGACATCGCAGATTAAAAGAATGGCAAATGCAGATTATTTCTTTCACTTTGAAGAGATTCCTGAAGGCGAGAGAGACGCATGATAGCCCATTGGTTGTAAAATTGGAAATTAATCCAAAACCCGTAGATGGCGAAGACGATGAAGCGAGAGAATTCTGGGCGATCAATAGAATCTCAATTGATACGGGAGCTCGGAAACATTCTTTTTACCATACTTACAAGACTATGGGTGGGAAGGATGAAGAGTTGATACCTTCGACGTATAAAATATACGGTTTCAATGGCACATCGAATAAGCCTAAAGCAGAAGTTCATATGAGAATACCCTTGCAAGGATTATCAACTAAAATTTTGTTCTGTGTAGTCGATGTGGAGTCCCCTTATAATGCATTGATCGGAAGGCCATGGTTGCACGAAATTCTGGGCGTAGCGTCGACTTATCATCAGTGTATAAAGTTTCCTCATCCTAGCGGTGTTGGAGTTATAAAGGGAGACTGGATGGAAGGACAAAAATGCTATGAGATTGATGTGGAGAGTTGCGAGGAAAGAGCTGCAAAAAGAAAGGGTTGGAAGCAAAATATAAAAGATGTACAAAGAAGAGAAAGGTTGATGGTGGATACCATATATACAAGAGGTGAAGATACATTGCGAAGCAAGTGCATGAAAACAGTTGAAAATTATGATGGAAAGGAATCATTAAGAGATTTGAATGGTGCAGAGGCAGAGAGCAGCAGGAGCAAAAAGTGTAAGAAATGAATAATCATTATTATCAAAAGCAATGACAAAGGCATATTAAGGATAAGAGGAAGAAACAATAATTGAAGAAGAAATACGCGAGAATCTCGCCATCAAGAATGTATGAAAATCTGATTGAAGAATTGAAAAACAAAAATGAATAAACAATGCAAGATTGTGCGATAGCTTCGCAAACAAAATAACAAGAGAAAACCAAAAATGAATGATTGAATGAATTAACAAAAATGAAAGAGTGAGTGAATGGGACGAACCTTTATGGCGTACACCCTAGTTCGCGAATGATATTTCGCAAGAGGCAAATGTAAGACCTAAAGTGCGTCATATAAGGGGGTATCTCTTGACATGGCTCAGGGAAAAGGTTACACCGCTCCTGGAACCTGAGTAATGGAGATTTGGGGCCCATGAAAGCCTATCCGGGAGAGATACCTTGGATTTCCAACTATATATATAAGGTTATACCCTGGTTGGGCGCCCGAGGGTCTCTTCCAAGGAGTCAGTGTATGCTCAAGGCGCCGAGGTACACGGTTGAGCCAAGAGTGCCTGGGGCATTTGAAGTGTCTCGGCCATTCTTGGCAAGTCTTGGCACATGCTGCACTCGGCCCGAAGAAAACTCCACTTAGGGTGCAGTCTCGTAACCATAAACCCTATAGGTATAAGGGATAAGAGGCTGCGAAAACAAATGGTTGTTGTTAAGACCGGATGGGAGGAGCTAGTCTTGTATGGCCGATGTACGCCTCCTTGAAGGGGCAACCAGGGAGATGATAAGGGCGGCACCCTCCATTAGGGAGCTGATAAGTGTCACAAGACGGCAATGTCATGGGGCTTTATATTCGCAAGAACATTTAGGCCTGTCATATTGTCGCAAATGAAATATCCTACAGAGGCAAAAATACTAAAGAAATGATAAGACAAGATCAATGGGTCATTACATGAAAGTGTAAGGACGTCCTGCGATTTTGTCGCAATACGTCAATGTCATGGGACTTTATGTTCGCAAGAATATTTAGATCTGTCATATTGATGCAAAATGAGGGGTAGCAAAATAAGACCTTTAACTAGGAAGGCAAAATAAGACCACACAAAAACAATGATAAGACAAGATCAATGGGTCATTACATGAAAATGTAACGACGTCCTGCGATTTTGTCGCAATGATGAAATGATGATAAAATAACACAAGAAATCGGGTAAGCAAAAAAGCTTGCGAATACGATTATATTTCTTCATTTATTTGTGAAGAATCAAAGCAATGAATGATTCTGAAAATTAAGAAGTATCATTACTTAAAGATTATCGACTTGATTTATCTCATATGAAAATAAATAACAGAGGCAAGTATGGGAATGATTAGAATAAAAACTTGTTATTTATTTTCACATGATAGATTTACAATAAGAGATTACAAAATGGAAGGTTAAAAGGATAAATGTACAAATATCACAAGAAGAGAAAGGAAAATGGAACAATCTAGCAACTTATTCTTCTTCATCAGATTCTTTATCAGATTCTTCTTCTTCGCTTACATCACTATCAGAGACATCTGAGCAAGGCATATTATCAGGAATTTCATCGAGAAGACAAGGATATGAAGAAAGAGGAATGTTGTGATTAGTGCAGATTTGTTCAATAGTTTGGTTGCGAAAACGAACAACATCATTATTGAAATTCGCCACAGTAGTTTGTAGTTGCTTCTTCATCTTAGAATATTTGTCATTGCGAAGAGAGAAGTTTTTTGCAAGTTGTGCTTTCTCAGATTCAAGTTCCTTGATTCTAGTTTCAAACCTCTTCTCAGATTCTACGAACAAATGACAATGAGTTAGCAGCTTAATAACAGTTTCGTAAAAAGAAGCGGAAAAATAATGAAGAATAATAAAACAACCTTCTCTGTCAGAAATCATATCTTTAACCAAGGCATTATGCTCAAGATGAAGACCGACGTTAACACCTAAGTTATTTCTCGGCATTATCTAGAACCTTCGCAGCCCAAGCGAATTCATCATCATTATTTATGACAAGAAGTGAACGAATTTGATTTTCTCGCTCATTAAGTATGGCATTTTGGCAAAGGGATTCATCTCGTTCAATTTGGACTTCAAGAATAGTTTTTTGGAATTTTGCTAATGCTTGTGCACCTTGATTAGCAATGCGATCCTTATGATCTATGAGGCTGCTAATCTTTTTCCTTAGAATATTATTACTTTCCTGAGAGTCAAGATATAAACGTTTAAATCGGTTGGCTAAACCTAAACTAGACCTATGTTCAATTTCTAAAAGATGAAATTTGGTTCGAAGTTCATTTAATGAGAGAGAATTAATCTTGTTTGAAGAACTACTTAAAGATTCATTGAGATGAGCGAGAAGAGCATCATCATCCATAGGTTCAGGGAATGAATGGAGAAGGATGGCTTCGTCAGAAAGATTATAAACGTCTGCGAAAATGATAAGTCAGGCAAAGAAAAATAAATGGTAAAGTAGAAATGAAGAAAAAAGGAGAGTGTTATACCATAAAGTTGCTGATTAGCACTTTGAAGAGTGGATATTTTGTCCTTTTGGGAAGAAGACTCAACTTCTAACTGTTGAATTTTCTCATCCTTCTTGCGAGATGTCGCAACTTCAATTTCTAGCTCTTTGATCTTCTCTTTAAGTTGAAGATTTTTCTTTTCAAGATTGTTGCGTCTTTTCTCGAGGTTTGAGGCAACAACAAAGGAAGCTCTCCCAGACTATAAAGTAAGGTAAAGAAATTGTTAGGATAAGGTTTATAATCAAAATTACAGGAAAATAAAGAAATATGAACATACCAAAGCACTGAGTGCATTTAAGAGACTGGGAGTCATTGTCCGAGAAACTCCGCGAAAAGAATCATTATCCACTAGCAGGGGAGCATCGCAAATATTAGCGAGAGTTTCGCAAGTAGCAGATAAATGATCATCTCCCAATCCTTGCATAGAATCGGAGAAGACACTAGACAATTGCGCCATAGCAGAAGCGACCGAATGATTCTCCTTTGCAGCAGAAGTATCAACCTCATTTTCATCTTCATCAGAACTCTCGCTGGTTTGGGAACTAGAACGAGAAGGGGGATGGATTTTCCGTTTTTTAGAAGATGGAGCGGAAGATTTATCCTTGCGAAGAGTGATTTTATTCTTGCCCTTAACCTTCGCAGCTTCGGGAATGTCAATTTCTTCAACAACCTTCGCACACGAATGAAGATAAGAAACAGAGGCAATAATATTGTTAAAAATAACAAAAGAAAGTATTTCTTACTTCATCCGTGATTGATCGGAGTATCGCCAGAGTACTCGCCTTTGGACGTCTTCTATAACTCTTTTTCAATTTGGTAATCTGAAAATTTTGCAAGCCTAGTAAATATAAGAGGAAGGAAATATCGTAAAGCAAACCTGAAATAGGAAGTATACCTCTTTTGCCTTCTCGGGCCACTTAAATTCCCAAGGATGATAATTTGCGAGATTCGCAGGGAGTGTATGAGAACCTGCAATATAAGGTCCGCTCAAAAATAGAGGAACAACCCACCACTTCTCATCCTTGGAGTACCGAGGAACATTATTTTTGCCCGAGTGCTAGTCAATATCTTGCATAAGAAGCTTATCACTGGAAATATTATCTTTTCTCTTCAATCGAGCACCCCAGCGAGATTTATCATTTCTCATATTTATTACTTCATAATTTTCGAAAAAGTTTTCTACGGATACTTCTCAAATGACTATTTCTAAACTTGCGAATCTAGGATCTTTGACATCATCAGGATATAAAGATCCCTTACCAGCGCCACGGTTGGCGAATTCAAGCATTAGACGGATGCAATCACCTAGCTCGCGAGAATTTCTCATGAGCAAGAATTTCTCATGAGCAAGAATTTCATAGAATAAAGGTATCTCGGGATTGTAGAGAGGAATGGGAAGGCCTGCGAGAATTTGACCTAGCGAGATTATGATTTTCTGATCATCACACTGATGATCAGAAAACAACTTTGCAGAAAGTATAGATGAAGATTCTTGATCATGAATGGTTGATAGGATGAAGCCCTTCTCTTGTAAATTCTTTTGAGCTTCATTAAAAAGGGGTTTATATATACGACCAAGTGAAGCCATTTTTAGAGTATGGGAATGATTAGAAAATTGAAGATCAAGAGAAAGAAAGAAGGAAAGATTTACAGCAGCAGAAACGCAGATTGCGGAGGAAGAGAAGTTGCAGAAGAGAAGTTGCAGAGGGAAAATAAAACAGAAGAAGAGAAGGGTGAGAAAACTATATATAGAGAGAAGAATCCTCGAGAAAACAAATGCATTTAATGCGAGATGGGACGTGAATGGTCAAGAATAAACGGTTGAAAGAGACGTGTCAAGAAAAAAGTAGAAGAAGAAACATCTGTAATAAATTCCGTGTAAAAGTACGGGAGTGAAACAGACAAAGATGAACAATTGCGAGATAAAGATGAACAATTGCGGCATTTCAAAATATTGGTTCTCATGACATTCTCTCCTTCGCAGAGAAGACATGAGAAGAGGCAAGATGTAGGATCAAAATATCGCGACATCAATACTTCGCGAGATTAATAAACGACAGCATTGCGAAGGTATCGCAGATGAGTAATATAAATGACGCAATGAATGACGACAGCCAAAACACGAGAAGAATGTGAAGACTCAGCGAAATTTAGGAGTGTCGCGAGAATTGATACATGTACACTTGCGATATTTCGCAAGACATTCCCGAAAATAAAGGACAGCTTAGCTGTCATCCACTGTGTACTACCCTATATAAAGGGTTGAGTAAGTCTGTAGTGAGGGGAGAGTTCTTTTTGAATTGTTGAGCAAGTCTTTAGGAGAGAGAAAGTTTTAGAGTGATTGTAATTCTATTATTCATTTCTATTTCATATTGTAAAGATTCAAGTATTCAATCAATAAGAATCATAATCATTCATCTTAAAATGACTTAATTGTGTATATTCTAGTGAGGGGTGTAGTGTAGGATTTCCTGCAACTACAGGGGTTTCAACTTTTGCATTGCATAAGTTAAAACCGATTTTCAACCTTTTTCTGGTAAAGGTTGGTTGTTGTTGTTATTTTTTCTTGCATGAGGATAACAACATAATGATATTTTGGTATCAATTCTCCCTGGAAAGAAGATGCAAAAATTATTGTAGAAGAGGATGCAAAATTTGAGGTAACAACTTTGTTAGTTAATCGTTTTCTTATTTAAGAAAAGCCTGATTTTATTGCATATATTTATTGCTTTTGCTTAACAACATTTCGGTACAATTGATGTTATTCCATTATTGTGTATGTATGTGTGTGTGATTCAATTGTTTTCGGTTAAGAAAAACTATTGTTATCTTGCTTTAGGCTTACAAAATTTCGGTGCAATTGCGGTGCTTTAGTGTCTATGTTGTTTCAATTGCTTCCGGTTGAGGTAAATAATTATGCAAGTTGATTTATTTGGTTTGTATGAATTTGTTTATGGATTAACAAAAGAAAAGGTTTTCGGGATAAATTGTTTAGTCCAATTTGATTCCGGATAAGAGAAACTAAGTTAATTCTGATCTTAGTTAGACTTATCAAAGTGGAGGTTTCGGTTATTCAAGTCTAATCGAATGCCTTAACAAGAAATGCTAGTTAACTAACCTAGTACTTGTATTGTTTAAAAGTGAAAGGTCTAAGTTATATATATAATTAGAACCTGATGAGAAAAATAGAGTTATCTTTATTTTGGTCTTATCGAACAAGCGATTGTATTTGTACAATCGGTTTAGCAAAGAAACTAAGGTGCTTAGTCATTTTTTGGTTTGCTAAACTATTAGGGAAAATTGCTTCGGGCAATTGTTTCCTTGGTAACATATCAAAACAAAATTACTTTATAGTTTCGGTTTTGATATTGGTTATCAAAAATGGTATGTGGAACCCTCGTGCTTAACTCTTATAGGTTTCAAGTCTTGTGAGATTTGTAAGATTCTTTCGGTTTGTCCTTTATCTGCTCCTATCTTTGTCATTTTGTGACAAAAGGGGGAGAAATATATGGAGTAAACAAGTGATATTGGTATTAATTTTATATTGATTGGTATCACTAAGGGAAAGGACATTGGTGCTTAAACGTTTTAACTAACGAAATATTAAAGCATAGACTAAGGGGGAGTAGCATATCATATTGATAAGGGAATAACAAAGACGTGTGGATTGAATATCTACCTATCTTAACTTTAGGGGGAGTGTTAGCTTTGTTAGAGCACTGCTCGGTCAAACTCGCAAGCGTTGCTATCTCGAGCTTGTTGTCAAGTTTAGTTGCCAAAACTATAAGTCTTGATTTCTAGTCTACTTATAGCTAAGTCTCGGACTAGGATAGAAAGTGTAGTTGAGCTATAGACTCCATGGCGATCATCATACAAAGACGAAGAACTACTCAAGGAACTGGTGGAACTTCATCGACTAAAAGGTATGTGGAGACTTGAACTTATCTATCACTCAAAAGTCTATCTACTCTATCTCCTATGTTGAGACAAAAGTCGTATTGCTGTATAGACTTTGATTATACAAATTTGCTATTTAGAGTCGAGTTTATCTCGCTTATCTATTTCTCGAAATATGTGTTGGTAAGCTTTCGCTTTGGCCAAGTCCATCTTTACTAGTGACGAAAGTCATATTAAGTTTCAATTACTTGAAAATTGCTTTGACGAAAAATAGTTTGTGAACAACAACTATATAACGTCCTCTAAGAATGTTTCAATGATTAAAATGAGAGTTTTGAATATATAACCATGGTTGGATATAAACATTGTGTGATAACTCATACTTGTGTAAGTCCTTATTCCTTGAACCAAAGTATGCGTACTTTGATGCTCAGGAAAACCGGAACTAAAGTCCGCGTACCAGTACGCGCACTATCGAAAGTTCACATCCCATGAATTTCTGCTGGAGTTTGGGAACTGAAAACAAACTTATTCCGGGTACTTAAGTCCGCGTACCAGTATGCGTACTTAAGTTGGTTATTTGCTAAAAACGATTATTCGTGAACTTAAACTTATATAAACTAAGGAATGCATGTTTGCAAACCGTGGCTATAAAGTTCATGAATCGATTCGAGTGAATCAAATCGTTTTTGCTTTGATTGTGTCTTGTATACTTCTATAAGATCTAAGCAATTGAACAACTCTCTAACTAGTTCATTTGAACTAGTTATGGTAAAGAAGAATATGATTGATATAAAAGTACTCATATGGCTAACCATTTGGTTAACTACTGTTGAACCAACTAAGTGTACATGTTTGGGTACGGTTACACAAACCTAAATAAATGTGCATTTTATTTGTGTGTAACAAGCTAAGTTTCGATCTAACGGTTGAAAGATATTAGCTTGAATCTAATCAGGTTTTCATCTAACGGTGAATATTAAATGCTTTGTTACAAAGCTAACTTAGATTACAAACCCTGATTTGAAAGACTACATAAAGGAGAACTCTAGCAACTGGGAAACCTAATCCCCACACCTCCTGTGTGATACTAGTTGTATTAGTTAGAGTCGATTCTCCTTTAACCTTAGGTTTCTATCGAGACCCTGTAGGTTAACGACTTGAAAACTTTATTGGGATTATGAAGCCAGACCCAACTATTTTTTTTGTAGTTGCGTGATCTGATCTTGATGTTTCTATCGTACTAAGTACAATCATAAGATTGGCTTGAGATTGATTTCTCCGATAGGCAAGATTAAAAGAAGTCACAAACATCTTCGTCTCATCGTTTGTGATTCCGCAATATCTTCTTTCGCTAGTCGATTAAGATTATTGTGAGTTGATTGATAATTGTAGGCTGTTCTTAGGGAATATAATTCCGGGTTATCAATTGGTTCATGTTCACCTTGATTTATAAAAAGACGGAACAAAAACTCGTAGGTATTTCTGTGGGAGACAGATTTATCTATTACCATAGACTTTTCTGTGTGATACAGATTTATTTATTAAAGTCTTCGACTTTGGGTCGTAGCAACTCTTAGTTGTGGGTGAGATCAGCTAAGGGAATAAAGTGCGTAGTATCATGCTGGGATCAGAGACGTAAGGAGCGCAACTGTACCTTGGATCAGTGTGATATTAATTGGGGTTCAACTACAGTCCAGACCGAAGTTAGTTTGTAGTAGGCTAGTGTCTGTAGCGACTTAATACAGTGTGTGTTCAATCTGGACTAGGTCCCGGGGTTTTCTGCATTTGCGGTTTCCTCGTTAACAAAACTTCTGGTGTTTGTGTTATTTCTTTTCCGCATTATATTTTGTTATATAATTGAAATATCACAGGTTGTGCGTTGAATCGATCAATTGGGAAATCCAACCTTTGGTTGTTGATTGAAATTGATTGATCCTTGAACATTGGTCTTTGGTATCGTTCAAGTGATTTCTCTTGTATTCAATTAGACTCGCATATTTCTATTTGCTTGAGTAAGTATTGAATCGAGAAAGTGAGATATAACTCTTTGATATACTTTTATTAAGATTGAGTCTGACTGTCTAGTTGATTCTCTTAAAAGTATATTGGAGTTGGTCCATACAGATTGCTAAGCGAAATATTGGGTGTGGTTGTTAGACCCCCGCTTTTTCAATTGGTATCAGAGCAGGCAAACACGTTTAAAGACCTTACAAGTCTGTGTTTGTGGCAATCTGAGTCTGTGGACATTTTTTGAATCTCATCTCTGGCATATACACATACCAAGATGTCTTCCAAAGCTTTTAACTGTGCCAAATGTCTTGGGATTACCTCAAAGGATTACTCCTTAGCTAATTCTTCCGAATCCCGAGGTAGAAAAGTAGTTCTATCAAATATTGATATCAGTCCCTCTAATGAGACATTTGACACTATCGCAAAAGCTGAAATGGAGCTCACCAGAATCTCAAAAAATTCTACCGTGGCTATTGATTTTCAGAATCATGCTCAGCTCATTGATGAATTTGAAAAGTCTCTTGGTCGAGAACGGGAACTATATAATATCATTGAGTCCTTGTCTAACGATATCAAAAACATTATTCAAGAAACTACTCTACAGCGTGAAAAGATTAGTGTTCTTGAGGATATTTTCAAGGAAGATTCAATGAGAGAAAAACGTTTGATCAAGGCGCATTCATCATATCTAAACAGACTTCGTGTCGAAAAAGAGAAACTTGTTGCATCCCTTCAACTTGCCCGAGAACAGTGTAACACCTTGAAAAGGGAAAACTCTGTCTTGATGATTAAGTCATCTTCTACTCCTTCTCCTGATACTCGCAAGGTTTTACCTAGCTGTTGATGGTGGTTTTTAAACAAAGGGTAAAATCGTAAAACCCCAAATAACCTAATGTCACCGGTGACACATTTATTAGAACATTTAATACATGTAGTCAGTAATTAATAGGGGGTATTTTTTCAAATTAGGGTTACAACAAGCAAAACCCTAATTCACCTCCGTGCCAATGGCAAATCATGCCAGCCACACCTAGCCCAAGCTAACCGCGCCATGCCAAACACAATCTGCCTTGGCCCTAGCTATGCTAGTCACACCAAACGCGCCAAAGCATGCCAACCATGCTAGCCGCACCTCCGTGCCAATGGCAAATCATGCCAGCCACACCTAGCCCAAGCTAGCCGCGCCATGCCAAACACACTCTGCCTTGGCCCTAGCTATGCTAGTCACACCAAACGCGCCAAAGCATGCCAACCATGCTAGCCACACCTCCGTGCCAATGGCAAATCATGCCAGCCACACCTAGCCCAAGCTAACCGCGCCATGCCAAACGCACTCTGCCTTGGCCCTAGCTATGCTAGTCACACCAAACGCGCCAAAGCATGCCAACCATGCTAGCCGCACCTCCGTGCCAATGGCAAATCATGCCAGCCAAACCTAGCCCAAGCTAGCCGCGCCATGCCAAACGCACTCTGCCTTGGCCCTAGCTATGCTAGTCACACCAAACGCGCTAAAGCATGCCAACCATGCTAGCCGCACCTCCGTGCCAATGGAAAATCATGCCATCCACACCTAGCCCAAGCTATCCGCGCCATGCCAAACGCACTCTGCCTTGGCCCTAGCTATGCTAGTCACACCAAACGCGCCAAAGCATGCCAACCATGCTAGCCGCACCTCCGTGCCAATGGCAAATCATGCCAGCCACACCTAGCCCAAGCTAGCCGCGCCATACCAAACGCACTCTGCCTTGGCCCTAGCTATGCTAGTCACACCAAACGCGCCAAACCATGCCAACCATGCTAGCCGCACCTCTGTGCCAATGGCAAATCATGCCAGCCACACCTAGCCCAAGCTAGCCGCGCCATGCCAAACGCACTCTGCCTTGGCCCTAGCTACGCTAGTCACACCACGCCAAGGCAAGCACCCTTACCTTGGCCCTAGCCACGCCATGCCAAAATGGCGCCCACACCTAGGCTTCCAAACCGTGCAATCTAGGCCAAATTGGCCACACATGCCATTGGCACATGCCAACACGCATCGCTGGTAGCTTTCCTTACCAGGCCGTGACCCAAATTGGCCACGCATGCCATTGGCACATGCCAACACGCATCGCTGGTAGCTTTTCTTACCAAGCCATGGCCCTAATGGCCGTGCGTGCCATTGACACATGCCAACATGCATCGCTGGTAGCTTTCCTTACCAGGCCGTGACCCTAATGGCCACGCATGCCAACACGCATCGCTGGTAGCTTTCCTTACCAGGACGTGACCCTAATGGCCACGCATGCCATTGGCACATGCCAACACGCATCGCTGGTAGCTTTCCTTACCAGGCCGTGACCCTAATGGCCACGCATGTCATTGGCACATGCCAACATGCATCACTGGTAGTTATTCTTACCAGGTCGTGACCCTAATGGACACGCATGCCATTGGCACATGCCAACACGCATCGCTGGTAGGTTTTCTTACCAGGCCGTGGCCCTAATGGCCGAGCATGCCATTGGCACATGCCAACACACTTGCTGGTAACTTTAATTACCTAGCCGTGGCCCTAATGGCCGTGCGTGCCATTGACACATGCCAAACACGCACGCTGGTAGCCTAACTTGCAAGCCGTGCAACCTAGGCCAACTTGGCCGTACGTGCCATTGGCACATGCCAAAACCCACGCTGGTAGCCTAACTCGCAAACCGTGCAACCTACCACCAAGGCATTCCGCACATGCCATTAGCACATGCCACACACGCCACTAGCAGCTCTGGCATTGCCACTTACACTCAACGTGCAACCTACCACCAAGGCATTCCGCACATGCCATTGGCACATGCCACATACGCCACTAGCAGCTCTGGCATTGCCACTTGCACTCAAGGTGCAACCCGCAACAAAGGCATTGGCACATGCCACACGCGCCACTAGCAGCGCCACTTGCACTCAAGGTGCAACCAACACTCGAGACATCAACACAAACTGGGGGATGTTTTCCAGGGTCTTGGTTTGGCGGTCACAACATGCAGCGTACACTACGCTCACATTAAGGAAGCGTGAATAGGAATAAAGCGGTCAAATAAATGAGGAAATAATGGTGAAAACGTTTTCACCCATAAACACCATGCGGTTACCACCTCCTCCCATTATTTCACCCTTTACTCTCTTCCTTCATGAGGCCAGGATACGTTTCAATCTCGACTTGTATAAATAGGTCTTACCTATTTCCACCAGACAACAGGGTCTCGGTCAGAAGAAAAACACAACACTCCCAGAAAAGGCAACTTTGCAAGCTCTCCAAAAAATCTTTCATCTCTTGCAAGCTTCCGAAGCTTTCACTTTCTGATACAAGTCGAGACACTACTCTCCCAGAATTATTCTTGTCTCAACACCTTTCTTTGCTTCCCTCCCCAAATCAATCCTTCTCCTCCACTTTGTGACCGAAGCAAGTCTAGAACGGCCATTTCTTGGTTTAGGCCGGACTTGTACAGATTGATCTCTCGAATCTAGAAAGTGCTCACGTGCAACACATTTGTTTAGGGTTTAAACCAGTTTCTCACTCACCTACCGAATTTACCAAAATCGGCGGAAACGATTTCTACCCATAAACAATTGGCGACCACAGCGGGAGGATTGATCTATCGGTTACAATACCAACTCCGACTCCTGATTTCGTTTCCCGAACGTCAAATCCCAACATGGTGGAACTCAGGTCCGGAGCGGCTGCCGAGAATACCAGCACAGAACACATCCCTGATGTTAGCGTCTCTCCCAATAACGTTGTTGCATCACCTACTGACTACAGTAACATCGAATGCACTCCCTCAAGCGTAACACCGCCAATCACCAGGGCCAGAGCCGCTGCCTCCTCTAGTGTCTCTGCACAACCCTCTAATCACGACAACGAAAATATCTCTTCGGGTGTCACACCACCAGTCACCAGGGCCAGAGCCGCCGCTGCGGCCCCTAATGCTTCGTCTAGCATGGCGCCTCCGACCACAACTAAGGTTCCAACTACCCCGCCGACGGGACGAGAAACCGGAGGGACCAGAGGAAGTCGTCCTTATGTCACCATCGCTGATTTGATGGAACGACAGGGAGATGCTCGCCGAGCCCCGGACGGATATGGTTTCAACGCAGAAGGAGGTACTCGTCTTTCTCAAGACCCTGACAGAGCGACTACCACGTGAGTCGCGTCCTCCAGAGCCGCTTAGGAACGTCTCCAACAACCCCGACGCCAGCACCTCGGTGGAGCACGCCTCCACAGATGAGGAAACTCGCGCTAGAATCCCTTTGGAAAGAAATCAGCCGCCCAACTTCGTCACGCGAGAAGATCTGGAACAACTTCTCCGCAACCGAATCAAGAATGATGAATTGGACGTGCATCATCACCAACCCCCTTACCCATCCAAAATGCAGAGAATCCCTCTCCTAAGGGGGTACTCTTCTCCTCAATTCACCCTGTACGATGGTACCGGTAGTGCACATGAGCATGTCTCCCGTTTCCTGGAATCCCTAGGTGAACATGAATATAATCACGTTCTTCGTTTAAGGGAATTCTCAAAATCACTTACTGGAAGGGCATATACATGGTACAACAACATCCCACCGAACAACATTCCCAACTGGAGTATCATGGTCACTGCGTTTTACAAGAAATACTTCTTCGTGTCTGAACAAGTTACTTTCTCATACCTCGGAAGAATGTACTAGTGGGATAACGAACATCCGAATGATTTCGTCAAAAGGTTCAGGGTTCAAGCACTCGACTGTCATGACCCAAACGTGACCGAGCAACAACTGGTGAACGCGTGCATCAATGGTATGGTTCCTATTTACCGCGCCTTGCTAGAGAACTTGCGCTTCCAAATATTCTACGAACTCCATGAAGCCGCTAGACGATCCGCAACAACAGCACCAGCATTGCTGGAAAGAGCTAGGCCAACTCGAACCGAAGACACGCGTGAAACTCGCGGGAGTAGACGCCTCATCAGCAAGCAATTTAATGCCGGCTCATCCTCCGTGAACATAGTAAACTAAAGGGGAAAAAGGAAAGCCCCAACTACGAGCCACCAGCCAAAATGTGAAGCGTCGGCGCAACGGGAACCCCCTCCACGAAAGACCGTCACTAAAACTCCCATGCAGCATCATGAGACCGAAGGAAATACCCTTGATTTCCCGTTTCCCATCGAGGAGGTGATTGACCTCCTAGAAGCCTGGGTTCAAGATGATGTTATCAGAATGCCACCTCCCAGACGTCCACCAACTGAGGCTGAGATGGCGAACCCCAAGTACTTCCATTACCACAGGTTCGTTCACCACCCGACCAATAATTCCAATAGACTAAAGCATATTTTCAAAGAAAGGATAGAAGCGGGAGAAATCCAACTAGGAGACGAAAGAGTGCATCGAGACCCACTCCCAATAAGAAACTGCGGGTCCTCTGGGGACTCTGTGCACGAGACTGTACAATCCATGATGCAACATGTATGCTAAATTCTCTATCTTTCCAAGGTGCAGCGCCAAGATACTTTCACATCTCTCAATCGCGTTGTATCCGGCAAACGACTTTTTCTCTCCTCGAAAACCACGCCAGGGGCCCAAGCTTTCCAAACAGGCGGAACCAAAAAGGATAACTGGGGACTGCTGACCACGTCCCATTTAAGAGGTAACGAATTTGACGACACGCTCATCGACACGGCCTCTGACCACAACATCATTACTTTCAAGACACTAAAGGCAGCAGGATTTACAAAACAAGACGCTACCTATTCCCCGTCCGTGATTAAGAACTTGAGAGGAGAAACTTTGAACGCGCATGGCTACATCAACCTAGAGATCAAGATGGGAGACGCTATAATTCATAGCAAATTCCACATTGTCAAAGAACTAGATCATGACATGATATTGGGACGCTTATGGGTGCTCGACAACAAAGCGAAATTGGATGTGTACCCTCTGCCGACGTCCACACCCGAAGGAATTTCCAACAAATCATCCCACTGGTTATCGCATCAACGAACTATTGAAGGAACCCAGACATCCGGAGAGGACCCGTTGGAGCTAGCTCATGGCTTTCAAATGCAAGTAAGTCTGACCGAGCAACCATTTCTGCAACCAGTCTTTCCTTCCCCCATTCCGTCATGGGGACTCGGCGCGATTACTGGCACGAACGCTGTCAAGAAATGTGAATGGGAAGCTGGACCATTTGAACACTTTACAAGAATCTTGGAAACTCTTATTGAAACCAACGAAGCCAAGACTCAAACGGTTGCACGACGTCTGAACCCGTTTTCAATCGGAGATGTAGTGGTTAAGGAAAGCTCGTTTCAAGTTGGGAGGATGACAGTAAAAATGGCTATTCAAATTGATTCACCCAATGAAAGAAAAGACGAGCTGTATCTGCTTGCGGATACCCTTTTGGGAGGATATTGCAAGCTCATCAATGCAGACACACCTGAAGGCGTGATAATTCACTCGCGATGGCTCAAGGCCTCCAATCCCTAAAATGCTGTACTTCCCAGTTACTCCCCCTTTTAGTATTTCCTTTAACAATTCCTCTTAGTAGTTTTACTCCCCCCAAGATGAATACACCGTTTGTATTTTTCCCTGGGGATTCCCCTTTCCGTAAAAAAAAAAGGGCATAAATACATCTTTTTCCAAGCAAATTCTCCAGATATCAGAGAAATACATCAGATAAACCCAGAAAACCATTGCAGAGCCATCATACCACAACCTCTTTCAAAAAATATATATGAAGCAAAATGTTGACTGATGAAGAAGAAGGTAAAGATGAGTTTACGAAAAAAAAAAAAAACATCAGGGGAACTAAGCAGCTAACAGAAATAACAAAAGGGAGGAACTAGCCCTCAAAGGATGGAGCACAAGTCCCCTCGGGCAAGGCTATCTTCAAGCACGTCCCCCAGCAATCCCTCGGGCAACAAAGGTTCCATTCAACGGTGTTAGCAAAGAACAACCTCGGCAGATCCCATCCCGAAGCAACCACAAGCAGCAGCAGTGTCCTCCCCGACGACCGGGTCCAAAGATACGCCACCATGACCCCTCCGGTATCACCAACGACACCTTTGGCATCAACTTCAAAGGCTATTTCATTTCCGTCATATGCTCCTTCGAAGGTTTTCTCATTGACACTTCGAAGAAAGTTTTTTGATTCATCCGCATCAAAATCAAGAATCATGGCGCTCTCCTCCAAGAGCCTCACACGTTCGCTTTTCCGTCGCTTCGACCTAGAAACAGTTCGATCCGCCCCATACCCGGACCGAGGAAAGGCTTTGCCGCACTGAAACTTCTCAATATGCCAAGACTCTTCCTCGTTCTCTCGCCCCTCCTCCATGCTCATTGAACCCAAGAAAGTCCGAACATGCACCTGTTCTTCATGGGGATAGATGAAAGGGAGGTCCTTAATGATTTCACTAGCTTCATGGAACAGAGATTCAATCCCAACCAATGCCTCCTCAAGAGAAGAAGATCTATCTCCGCCAATTATGAAGTCCTTCTCCGAAGAGTTAAAGGCGCAGCCATCCCTGGAGGGTCCCATCATACACTGCAAAAAATGGGGAAAATGATCAAGTTCCATCCTATATATACACATATAAAAAGAGGATAACATGAACAGAGAAGAAGAAGAAAACATACCGGTATGATCTTCTTAGCCCGAATAACCCTAGTCGGGGTGCTTTTGCAAGAGTCAGACCTCGCGTCTTCACTTGGAGAATCTGGCTGTTTAGAGGATGGTTCGTCTCTAGGCAAAGAAAGAAACTCAACAAGAAGAACCTTTTCTCAAACAAGGGAGACGGTACAATTGCGTTGGGTATGAATACGGAACCTTAAAAAAGGAAAGGAAGCAATGAGGGACATAATGCTTCCAGATTTTAGCATGGATAATGCCCTGATTGAAGCCGCGCGTGAAGGAAGGCAAAATAAGGAAACTTTGCTATCTGTAGAAACACCTACTCCCTCCTTGTTTACACTGGTCCCATCAAGCTCGCGCCAGTTTCCAAATCTCCCAAGCCACACCGGTCCCACCAATTGCGCCAACTTCCCAATGACCGCCCAAGTCGCGCCAGCTAGCACAATCAGCTTCCCCACCTTGCGCCGGTCCCACCAGCTAGCACGCTCAGTTTCCCAACTCACGTCAACTTCTCGATGCCGCCCAGCTTCCTGTCTCTCAATGATGCTGACTTCCCAATTGAGCCGACCTCCCGATTTGTGCAAAATCGCCGAGGGCAAGGATTCCAAGTCCTATTTATAAAAAGGTCAGACAAGCCTCCTCAATTCTCTTTACGATTTACTGCTGATAGTTTGTCACCATCTTATGCTTACCTCGCAACAAAGCTCCTGTTCCGAGATAAGCAGGGGACTTAATGTTGATGGTGGTTTTTAAACAAAGGGTAAAATCGTAAAACCCCAAATAACCTAATGTCACCGGTGACACATTTATTAGAACATTTAATACATGTAGTCAGTAATTAATAGGGGGTATTTTTTCAAATTAGGGTTACAACGAGCAAAACCCTAATTCACCTCCGTGCCAATGGCAAATCATGCCAGCCACACCTAGCCCAAGCTAACCGCGCCATGCCAAACACACTCTGCCTTGGCCCTAACTATGCTAATCACACCAAACGCGCCAAAGCATGCCAACCATGCTAGCCGCACCTCCGTGCCAATGGCAAATCATGCCAGCCACACCTATCCCAAGCTAGCCGCGCCATGCCAAACGCACTATGCCTTGGCCCTAGCTATGCTAGTCACACCAAACGCGCTAAAGCATGTCAGCCATGCTAGCCGCACCTCCGTGCCAATGACAAATCATGCCATCCACACCTAGCCCAAGCTAACCGCGCCATGCCAAACGCACTCTGCCTTGGCCCTAGCTTTGCTAGTCACACCAAACGCGCCAAAGCATGCCGACCATGCTAGCCGCACCTCCGTGCCAATGGCAAATCATGCCAGCCACACCTAGCACAAGCTAGCCGCGCCATGCCAAACGCACTCTGCCTTGGCCCTAGCTATGCTAGTCACACCAAACGCGCCAAAGCATGCCAACCATGCTAGCCGCACCTCCATGCCAATGGCAAATCATGCCAGCCACACCTAGCCCAAGCTAGCCGCGCCATGCCAAACACACTCTGCCTTGGCCCTAGCTATGCTAGTCACACCAAACGCGCCAAAGCATGCCAACCATGCTAGCCGCACCTCCGTGCCAATGGCAAATCATGCCAGCCACACCTAGCCCAAGCTAGCCGCGCCATGCCAAACGCACTCTGCCTTGGCCCTAGCTATGCTAGTCACACCAAACGCGCCAAAGCATGCCAACCATGCTAGCCGCACCTCTGTGCCAATGGCAAATCATGCCAGCCACACCTAGCCCAAGCTAGCCGCGGCATGCCAAACACACTCTGCCTTGGCCCTAGCTACGCTAGTCACACCACGCCAAGCCAAGCACCCTTACCTTGGCCCTAGCCACGCCATGCCAAAATGGCGCCCGCACCTAGGCTTGCAAACCGTGCAACCTAGGCCAAATTGGCCACGCATGCCATTGGCACATGCCAACACGCATCGCTGGTAGCTTTCCTTACCAGGTCGTGACCCTAATGGCCACGCATGCCATTGGCACATGCCAACACGCATCGCTGGTAGCTTTCCTTACCAGGCCGTGACCCTAATGGCCACGCATGCTATTGGCACATGCCAACACGCATCGCTGGTAGCTTTCCTTACCAGGCCGTGACCCAAATTGGCCACACATGCCATTGGCACATGCCAACACGCATCACTGGTAGCTTTTCTTACCAAGTCGTGGCCCTAATGGCCGTGCGTGCCATTGACACATGCCAACACGCATCGCTGGTAGCTTTCCTTACCAGGCCGTGACCCTAATGGCCACGCATGCCATTGGCACATGCCAACACGCATCGCTGGTAGCTTTCCTTACCAGGCCGTGACCCTAATGGCCACGCATGCCATTGGCACACGCCAACACGCATCGCTGGTAGCTTTCCTTACCAGGCCGTGACCCTAATGGCCACGCATGTCATTGGCACATGCCAACATGCATCGCTGGTAGTTTTTCTTACCAGGCCGTGACCCTAATGGCCACGCATGCCATTGGCACATGCCAACACGCATCGCTGGTAGCTTTTCTTACCAGGCCGTGGCCCTAATGGCCGAGCATGCCATTGGCACATGCCAACACGCTCGCTGGTAGCTTTCATTACCTAGCCGTGGCCCTAATGGCCGTGCGTGCCATTGACACATGCCAAACACGCACGCTGGTAGCCTAAATTGCAAGCCGTGCAACCTAGTCCAACTTGGCCGTACGTGCCATTGGCACATGCCAAAACCCACGCTGGTAGCCTAACTTGCAAACTGTGCAACCTACCACCAAGGCATTCCGCACATGCCATTGGCACATGCCACACACGCCACTAGCAGCTCTGGCATTGCCACTTACACTCAACGTGCAACCTACCACCAAGGCATTCGGCACATGCTATTGGCACATGCCACACACGCCACTAGCAGCTCTGGCATTGCCACTTGCACTCAAGGTGCAACCCGCAACAAAGGCATTCCGCACATGCCATACGCGCCACTAGCAGCGCCACTTGCACTCAAGGTGCAACCAACACTCGAGACATCAACACAAACTGGGGGATGCTTTCCAGGGTCTTGGTTTGGCGGTCACAAAGATGCGGCGTACACTACGCTCACATTAAGAAAGCGTGAATAGGAATAAAGCGGTCAAATAAATGAGGAAATAATGGTGAAAACGTTTTCACCCATAAACACCATGCGGTTACCACCTCCTCCCATTATTTCACCCTTTACTCTCTTCCTTCATGAGACCAGGGTACGTTTCAATCTCGACTTGTATAAATAGGTCTTACATATTTCCACCAGACAACAGGGTCTCGGTCAGGAGAAAAACACAACACTCTCAGAAAAGGCAACTTTGCAAGCTCTCCGAAAAAGCTTTCATCTCTTGCAAGCTTCCGAAGCTTTCACTTTCTGATACAAGTCTAGACACTACTCTCCCAGAATTATTCTGGTCTCAACACCTTTCTTTGCTTCCCTTCCCAAATCAACCCTTCTCCTCCACTTTGTGACCGAAGCAAGTCTGGAACAGCCATTTCTTGGTTTAGGCCGGACTTGTACAGATTGATCTCTCGAATCTAGAAGGTGCTCACGTGCAGCACATTTATTTAGGGTTTAAACCAGTTTCTCACTCACCTACCGAATTTACCAAAATCGGCGGAAACGATTTTTACCCATAAACACTAGTGTAAAAAAAAATCCTCCAAGGAATTACTACAATGAACCACTTGCAAAGTCCACATGTGCAGGCATAAGTTTTGAGTCAAGTGAATCATGTCTCAATTCCACGATGTTGTTCCTTCTGTGGGAAAAAGAATCACTATGCTCTTCATTGTTTCGCCAGGAGGAACAAATTTCTAATCTCCATAATTTGCTACTTTCTACCGTCAATGGAGTAAATCGTCTGATGAAGTCTATAGTGAATCTCTTGCCCACAAAAAATCAGAAATCTTATAAAAATGATCTCTTTTCAAGAAATCATCACAGGTTACGTGTTCCTCATTATGGTATAAACTGTTGTGCCACTAATGAAGACTTTCGATGTGGTTATAAGAACAAGTCTGGTAAGTCTAGATCAAGAAAATGGAAATCCTCCAAATTCCCTATTCTGGAACCGATTTCTAGAAGTTTTAGACTCAGTCCTCAGAAAAATCCTTCTAATGGACTTTTGAAAGGGTTTGTGACAAATTCCTCTGGAATACGTTATAATCGAAGGAAAGAAGGGAATATACAAGTAGAACGGTCAAACAACTTGTACAATCCTTCTCCCATGTTTGGTAGTGAGATTACTTCTCACCCCTTTACCTAACTCTAGGTAACCTCATCCTTGAATCTATCTTGAGAGGTACAAGGATGATGACGATGGGAGTCTCAAGATTTGTTGTACATTTGTGTGTGTTGTTTCTTTTTGTCAATCTAAGTTATGCAAGTCTGCTTCATGACTCAGGCTATTTTTAAGGATTACTGAGCAATATTGACAAACATTGTTTTTTTTTATTCTTACTGGATTTTGTTTAAATCCATCCTTATCTTGTGAGCGGTCCGTGAACGTCCGTGTCCTACTCCTGTGAATTCATAGGGTTTCCTTAATGAGAAGAGTTTTCTCTTAATACATGTACATCTCATATTGTATTAATCCATCCCTAGCAAAAAAAAATTATTTGGAGAACTCTGCAAAATCTCAAGAGATTGTGCATCTTGATATGGAGGAAGACACTCAAGGATATGATTCGATTCAAGAGCTGGTTCTAAAGAAGATACTTGCAAGGAAGGAACATAACTCCTGGATGGGTGAATCTGTTAAGGATTTAATTCGTTTTCAGAACGATTCAAAGGTCGAGTTTGTAAATCTTCAATTGCAAATAAACCAACTCTTAGATGGTCAGGCTTGCTGATCAAAATATTCTGATACGGAATCAAAAGAATCTCATCATGGAATATGTCAAGGCTAGACAACTTGCTCGGGTGGTTGATCGTAAAGTTAGCATTCTAACTCATGAACATGGCGTGTCTATGGTCAAGTGAGTAAAGGAAATCAGTGATACCTTCTATGATGGATTCGTTGAAAGGTATGAGGTTCTCATTGAACTTCGATTTGATTTCGTCTAGTAAATCTTCTGACGAGAATTTTATTTCTTGTTTTGTTTAGAAGAATAACTAGAGTTTGGAATAGCCATTATTGTGGTTACACATAGATATGTCCAACATGTTCATCTTCATGCTTTTTAGGTTTATTGGTTTAAATTCTAAATTTTTTTGGAAGATGATTTTTGCAGTATTAATCTTTATGGTTTTATATATTGCAATTTATTATGGGATATGTGTGTTTGCGTCCGTGAACTATGATCGTCCCATACCTTGTCAAAAGTTAAGTCCTTCATATGTCGATATGCATGTATTGATAAACGAATGAATGAACTTTTGACATTACAAAAGTTTTTAGGCCTATTGTATGTCATTATGAAAATATTGATGGAAGATAGGATGAACTTTTGTTTACAAGGATTATGTCTATTGTATGTCATTGTGAAAATAGTGATGGAAAATAAAATGAATCCTTGTCTATTCCGCTGTATTGATCTTCCCCGATCCATATTTTATGTATATACTATGCGGCTCCATAAGTTCTCTTATGTTGAGCATTTCCGATTAAATTAGTCATGGGTTTTCTTGTGGTTAATTTAATTGAGTATTTTTGGATTCAAATTCATATTCGTATGTAATTTGTTATGTCCAAAGAAATCCTTCTTTTCTTATGAAACTAAGGTCGCTCTTGTTGTTCTTTCGAGAATGACATTTTATGGGGGAGAGTTCTTAATTGAACTTGTGCTTAATTGCCAAATCTTTGTGGGGAGTGCGGCTGTGGAATATTATAGGGGTTATCTTGTATCTTTATAAACTCCTTGATGAAAGCATTTAGCTTCGGCTATATGATTGCATCTAAAAAGTTGATATGTACTTTCTTTTGGTCATGAAATGTCTCTATGGAAATTTCATTAGGATCCCACTAGTTTTCGTACCTTTGCCAATTTTATTGACAAAAAGGGGGAGAATTAATGTGTAGTTCACACTACAAATACATATGGTTTTCGGATCATTATGTAAGGGGGAGTGGTTTCCATGTGAGATGGAGTATTGACTAAGGGGGAGTGATACATATCACCATAGTATTGTTGCGGAAGTTGTGATACAATTGAACTTTGATGCTGTGTAATAATACTATGACACTGTAATGATTGAGAATTCTTGTTTTCTCATTGTTATGGCTACGGATTTTCAACAACGATGATGCTAAACTTACAACCTTTGAAATCATTGGAGTACTTGGAAGTGACGAAGATTTCGAGTAATGTTGAAGAACCAAGAAGATCGGGCATGTGGAAGAGAAGCTACAAAAGTTTATTTATTTATTTATTTATTTTTGTATTCCATATGTATTGATAGTTTTGTCAGTAAAATTGATAAAGGGGGAGATTATTAGGATAGAAAGTGTAGTTGAGCTCTAGAATCCATGGCGATCATCATACAAAGACGAAGAACTACTCAAGGAACTGGTGGAACTTCATCGACTAAAAGGTATGTGGAGACTTGAACTTATCTATCACTCAAAAGTCTATCTACTCTATCTCCTATCTTGAGACTAAAGTCGTATTGCTATATAGACTTTGATCATACACATTTGCTATTTCGAGATGAGTTTATCTCGCTTATCTATTTCTCGAAATATTGGTCGGTTGTCAGCCGAGCAAAAATAATTTCACTTTCTCACTCTACTAAATATAAATGAAGTACGTGGTAAGAAAGAGTTCGTTCCCACAGAGAGGCTTTTGTTGTTATAGAATTTCAGTTTCTTAGTAACCAAGGGGGATTTTTGTTTTATCTAAGCAATAAAATAGAGCAAAGCAAATAAAATAATTTGAATAATCAATAAAGAGAAGATATTGGTCACGGGATAGTATCATTCACAAACATGTATTTTCATCAATGACTAGAATTGGTATTTTAATCTCTCATTTACTAAAAGTCCTAGGATACCTTTATCGCAAGTATATCCCGCTAATTCCCTGATTTCATCACAACCACATTAAAAGATGCATATGTGAATTCTACTTAGAAAGCAACCTAAAGTGTAAAAGCACAATTAGATTTAACTACCCAAGAGCATTAAGTTTTATGGAATAGACTAATCAATACAAACGAACGTGTAAAAGCACTAATCCGTTTTAACAAAAGTTATGATTCACTTGTGACTAGTAGGATATATCACTACATGCACTACCCACAATTATGCTACTTAGAATCAGGGATAAACAACTTTTTCGTATTGAAAACCCTAATCTAGCAATAAGGATGAAGGCAAACTCAATCGATTCCGGACTCGACTAAACAAGCATTCAAACTATATGACAATATTAACAATGAATCATAGACAATAAATTATTGAGACAAAACTAATTCATTGAATCATATATCATGTTGTGAAATCCACTTTTTATCCCATAACCAATAATATGTGTTTAGTTACTCATATCTTTTGAGTTCATCATAATCATAATCAATAATTAAATGAAGAATATGAAAACTAAATGAAAGCAAACCCTAATCGCCGCTCTCCAAAACTCCAAGTAGAAAATACGTGATCATCAAAATAAGAAACTTTTGCTTTTGTAGCCTTTCCTCTTTCCAAAACTAGGTCTTCAAAGCCCAAAGTCCAAGTGGTCCACCAAGCCCATATGTGAGAAAAAACCCAAGTGAAAATATGTCCCAAAAATAGTCACCGGAAAACTGGTATTATGGCCGAAAATTGGCCGGAGAAGTGACCGAAAAAGTCCACCTGGTCACCGGTCAAAGGCAGTCCAGTCAAACTCACTGAGTCAAGGCGAGTCAATACCGATTCAGCTATCTGACTCGGTCAAGTTGGTCAGGCCAGGCCATTGCACATGCCATATCTTCTACTGCACTATCATTGTGCTTCACCAGCTTAGTCACGGCCATAATGGCACTGCAACATCCTCCATCAAACCAACATCCCTATAACACCATTGCAACTGCATCTGTTCACTGCCAAAAACTTTACTTCCCATTTCAGTTCATTACTACCTCCAGATCAAACCCAACAACCCGTTGTTGTAACTTCTGCAAAACACAGCCAGTTCAATTCAACACACAGCACCACATGAACCAATCACAACATGTAATGTCAGCTCCGGTTCAATCCACCATCAACTTAGGCCTTCTTATTCTCCACTGCAACCAACCATCTGCAATCATCCACCAATAGCTCAGTCGCAACTGCACTACCTGCAAGTTCATACATTCCTTCCTAGCATTCATCAATCCTGCATTTCACTCATTCATTCAGCTCAGATTCTCTGTAATAAATTCATAACACCATCTCTGTCATATAGGGTAGCAACACATTCATTCCCTTGTTGTATTTGAGCTCAGGCAACACTTGTTAATTCCAGCTGCAGCTTCAATATCATTTGGTATTGCTCCCGCTATTCAAACTGGCACCACCAACACATTACAGCTGCACCTGACTACTGCATATGCTCCATTCCATCTATCCCTGCAATACCTATTCTTCCATCATCTCTGCCAGCATCAATCCGATAAACTTCTGTAACTTCACCTGCATCTTCTCCATTCATAACAACAGCTACAATTCATTCCTCAGCTACTCAATTGCACCACTGGAGTAACACTCCACCTGCCATCTCCCATTGATTCGATCTTGGCAGCAACCAACAACAACAGTTATCTCAGTTCCGCCTTCCATTCTTGCCTCAACCTCGACTCATGTCTTCTGTAGCTTCAAATCTCATCTGCTCATTCAACTGCAGCTGCATCACTTGCACAACTCACTGTAACTCAGCTCTACATAGCAACAACTCCACTTTTATTCCCCATTTCTAGCATGTAATTCATACACAATCCAATTCTTACTCGCAGCTGCGACAAACACCATCAACTTCGCTGTGACCAACATTGTATAACCCATTTGACACCACCAGATCCACCAACTTGCACCTGCGATGTGTATTTGAAACCTAGACATTCATCTAGTCACTACGGCTTCTGCACTACCAGCTACTCAATCCATGGCAATCACCAAAACCTGCTCAAAGCCTTGTAGACTATCCACTGCAACAATAACTCCTTTAACTGCATCGTCAACTCACCATTTGAAATCTGTCCCTTGCATCTTCTTATAACAAAATCCATCTATCAATTCTGCAGCCTAAACATACATCTAACCAGATTCAATTCACCCTCTCTTTTACTACCAAAACATAAACAGGCATCAACAAAAACCCATTTTCTCATTCAGTAGGTTCATCATCTTAATCTCCATTAAATCTCAGATACCCTAAAATTATTCAGCCATCTTAATCAGATCCCCGTCTTGTTCTTGGTACCCTGTCTTTATACCCACAACTCCAGCTGCTCAGCTTCTGCATCTACAAAAACTTGCAACTCAGCTTCTATTCTCAGTTCAGTCATTCAGCTGCAATGTCATGTCTACTCCCTTGTAACAACAACTGCTCCATTCTCTTCTCCTGCAACATCATAACCCTCCCTCCATTCCAGACACAACATCAGCTCATTTCTCTCTTCTGGTAATCTTGGCTGAGACACCAAATTTGAAGCAAACCCCAACTGCCAATTTCAGATTCATACACAGCTGGACCATCTCCATCTTATGAGTTCAAGAGCAGACCCAGCTTCATATTCTTCTCTCAGACAACAGCTTCATAAACAGACAACACTCAAACCATTCATCACCACCACCCCCTGGTTTCTCAAACTCAAACCCATTGTTACCAGTCTTCAATCAACAACAGCAATATCAGAACCCATCGTTTACTTGGACCGAAACCCATTCAATTCCACCATTCCTTGCTCAAACCAGCAGTAATTCCTGAAGTTGTTCATCACTGAAACCCTAACTTCAGTTCCTTAATCTCCATCTATTGAGCAACGACAAAAACTCTCTTCTATATTCTTGATTTCCCTCCTTAATTCTGCTCAAACCCCACAACAATTCGCACCAATCTTCACCCACTTTCAGATCTAAATCAAAACCCACTGTTTCCTCCATCGTTTCTCTAATTCATGGTGACAAACTAACCATCACCATTTCTT
This sequence comes from Papaver armeniacum, assembly GCA_023531295.1. Taxonomy (NCBI): domain Eukaryota; kingdom Viridiplantae; phylum Streptophyta; class Magnoliopsida; order Ranunculales; family Papaveraceae; genus Papaver; species Papaver armeniacum. Next base: position 284,224 of record JAJJWW010002757.1, on the reverse strand, counting down.
CCTCCTCATCTGTATACAGCCTGATCTAAATCAATATCACCCATGTAGGATCAGAATATCGCAACACCAAGACCCTTGCGAAATCCATAAACGACACACTGCGAAGATATCGCAGATTGGTAATAAAAATGACGCAACGGATGAAGACAGCCTGAACACGAGAAAGATGTGAAGACCTAGCGAGATCTAGGAGTGTTGCGAGATTTAACATTTGAATACTTGCGAGAGTGTCGCAAGTTAGATCCGAAAATAAAGGACAACTTAGCTGTCGTCCACTATGTAATGTCCTATATAAAGAGCCGAACAGTCTTAAGAAAAGAGAGAGATCTTTTTAGAGTGGAGAGAAAGTTTAGAGGAGAGAGAAAGTCTAGAGTAGCAATTATATTCTTGATTTCATTTCCTTCTTGTAAAATTTCTAACTCAATTAATAAAGAGATTGATTGTTGATCTTAAAGATGTGTTGAATATTACGAATTCTTGTGAGGTGTGTATTGTAGGATTTCCTGCAATTACATATGGCGCTAGAAACAGGGATTGATTGAAGATTGATATTGTGATTTGAAAGAATTTGGAGTAATAGGGAAGGAATTTCATATAATTTTCAACAATTCACTAAGATTGAAAAATGGCTAGAAGAAGACATGCATCAAAACAACCAACAACTGTTAGAAGGAGTAGGAGACTTGCCGGAGAAGGGAGAGACGAAATAGAGGAATCTTCAAGAATGAACATAAGGAACAATAGAGAAAATCAAGTTCAACCGCCAATTCAACGTACACCAATACAAAATAGAACTGTGGATTATGACATAGTGAGTGTACATACTTGGAGGTCAGATTCTGTAGATGAAATGGGAGAAGAGCGGCAATTAGGAGGCAATGGACAAGAGGAGAGAGACCAAGAAGTAATTGGAGGAATAATTCATGGAAATGAAGAAATTGCAGCATTAGAAACATTGAGGCAAACAATACATGAAGAAAGGCGGTTAGAAGCAGAAGAACGTGCGAATTTGACAAGGCAAAATCATGAATTGAGGATGGAAAACATGAGATTACAAAATAGAAGGTCAAGAAGCACTACAAGATCAAGTTCAAGATCAGTTAGAGAAGAAATAAGACAAAATTTGCCTATAGAAAATGTTAATGAAGAAACTCGAGAGGGAGTACAAAATCCAGGCGAAGAACGTCACGAAGGAAGATAAATAATTGAAGATCGTTATATCCAACATGCTGAAACTCTTCAAAACGGGCAAAATGATAGAAATAAGGGAAATAGACACCGTCAGGGGCGAAATAATCAAGATGGCGAAGAAAATCAGGAAAAAGGAAGGAGAATATTACTGTAGTTGCAGGATTTCCCACACTACACCCCTCACTCAAATCTGTTTAATCAATCCATTGGAAGATGAACAATGATGTGTTTTATTAATTGTTTTCTTGAAAGATTTACAAAGAAATGTAGAACAAAACTAAAGAAATTACAATCACTCTTTACTTTCTCTCTCCTAATGACTTGTTTCACAATTCAAAAAGACCTCTCCTATAACAGACTTACTCGACCCTTTATATAGGGTATTACATAGTGGATGACAGCTATACTGTCCCTTATTTTCGGAAACGTCTCGCGAATGCTCGCGAATGTACAACTGTTTGCCTTCGCGACACTCTTAAATCTCGCCAAGTCTTCACACTTTCCTCATGTTCTAACTGTCGTTATCTATTACGTCATTTATTTACCTCCATGCGACTCCTTCGCGATGCAGTTGTTTATTAATCTCGCGAAGTATTAGTGTTGCGATATTCTGGTCCTACATCTTGCCTCTTCTCATGTCTTCTCTGCGAAGAAGAGAATGTCATGAGAACCAATATTTTAAAGTGCCACAACTGCTTATCTTTATCTTGCGATTGTTCATTTTCACTCGTTTTGTTTATGTACATAATTTATTGCAGGTGTTTCTTCTTCCATTCTTTTCTTGACACGTCTCTTTCAACCGATTATTCTTAACCATTCACGTCCCATCTCACATTAAATGCATTTGTTTTCTCGAGAACTCTCTTCTCTATATATAGCTTTCTCCTTTTTCTCTTCTTCTCTTTTATTTTCCCTCTGCAACTTTTCTTCACCTTTCTCCTTCCGCAATTTGCGCTTCTGCTACTGCTTCCTTTTCAATTCTTCACTTCTCCTTTCATTCCTATACTCTGATAATGGCTTCACTTGGTCGTACATACGCTCCTCATTTTACTGATGTTCAAAAGAAATTACAGAAAAGGGTTTCACTTTATCTACCATTCCACATCAAGAATCCTCATCTATGCTTTCGCAAAATTGTTTTCTCGATCATCAATGTGATGATCGAGAAAATTATAGTCTCGCTAGGTCAACTCCTCGCAGGGCTCCCCATTCCTTTATATAATCCCGAAATACCATTATTTTATGAGATTCTTGCTCACGAGAAATTCTCGCGGGCTATTTATCAATTGAACGGCGATTGTATTCGCCTGATGCTTGAATTCGCCTCTCGTGGTGCCGGTAAAGGATCTTTATATCCCGACAATGTTAGAGATCCTCAATTTGCGAATTTACCAATAGTTGCCGAGAAGTATACTATGGATAATTTCTTTACAAATTATTCAGTCATAACTATGAGAAACGATAAATCTCGCTGGGGTGTTCGATTGAAGAAAAATGATAACGTTGATGCTGACAAATTGCTTATGCAGGACATTGACTGGCATTCGGGTAAAAATAATATCCCTCGCTACTCCAAAGATGAAAAGTGGTGGGTTGTACCTCTCCTTCTGAGTGGACCTTATATCGCAGGCTCACATGCACTCCCGGTAATCTCGCGAATTATCATCCTTGGGAGTTTAAGTGGCCTGAGAAGACAAAAGAGGTATATACATATCATTCATTTTAGATTTGCTTTGCTATGTCTTCCATTTATTTCCTTCATTAACTTTTTAGAAAATTTTTAGATCATCATAATGAGAAAGAAATACAAAGAGAATCCTCAGCCAAATATCCTGGCGATACTTCGATCACTCACGGATGAAGTAAGAAACATTTTCTTTTGTTATTTTAAACAATATTGTTGCCTCTGTTTCTTATCTTTATTCGTGTGTGAAGATTGGTGTTGAAGAAGTTGAAACCGCAAAGATCAATGATGGAGAAGTCAAGTCTGCGAGGGCTAAAGGCAAGAATAAAGCCATTTCTCGCAAGGACAAATCTTCCGCTCCGTCCTCCAAAAGACGGAGACTCCAACCTCCTTCACATTCTAACTCCCAAACTAGCGAGAATTCGGAAGATGAAAATGAGATTGGCACCTCTTCTGCTAAGGGAAGTCATTCAGATACTTCTGCTATGGCGCTTTTATCTAATGTTTTTACCGATTCTATGCAAGGTTTTGGCGATAGCAACTTGTCTGCTACTTGCGAAACTATCGCTAAGATCTGTGATGCCCCATTGTTGGAGGATATCGAGTCTTTTCGCGGAGTTTCTCGAACAATAACACCCAGCCTTTTAAATGCTCTCAATGCTTTGGTATGTTCACACCTCTTTACCTCTTCGTGACTCCGCTCTTATCTTTAATTATTTCTCTATTTTCTTTTACAGTCTGGGAGAGCTGCTTTTGTTGCTGCCTCAGACCTTGAGAGAAGACGCAACAACCTTGGAAAGAAGAATTTGCAATTGAATAAGAGAATTCGAGAACTAGAAGTTGGGGCTGCGTCGTCTCGCGATAAGGATGAACGAATTAAACAACTGGAGGCTGAGCTTACTTCTCAACAGAATAGAGTATCTACTCTTGAAAGCGCAAATCAGCAGCTTTATGGTATAGAAATCTTTATTCCTCATATTTCTTTTATTTTACCATTTACTTTTCTTTGCCTAACTTACTATTTTCGCAGACATATATAATCTCTCTGAAGAGTCCATTCTTCTCCATTCATTTCCCGAGACCATGGATGATGATGTCCTCCTTGCTCGCCTCAATGAATCTCTAAGTAGTTCTTCAAATGATGCTAACCTTCTTTCATTAAAGGATCTTCAATCCAAACATCATCTCTTAAAAATCGAGCATAGGGCTAGCTTAAGTTTAGCTAATCATTTTAAACGAATGTATCTTGATTCCAAGAAGAAATCCAAAGCCTTAAGGAAGAAAGTTAGTGATCTCATAGATGAAAAAGATCGCATTACTAACAGAGGTGCACAGCATTAGCAAAATTTCAAAAATCTCTCCTTGATGTGCAAGTTGAGCGAGATGAGCTCCTTCGTCAGAATACCCTACTTAGCGAGCGAGAAGATCAAATTCGTTCACTTTTTGTCATAAATAATGATGATGAATTTGCCTGGGCTGCGAAGGTTTTAGATAACGCTAGAAATAACTTAGGTGTTGATGTTAGTCTTCGCACCGAGCAAACTACCTTAATCAAGGATATGATCTTTGAAAGAGAAGGTTGTTTGTTATACTTCTTTACTTTTCTGTTATTTTTCCTTTTGTATTATTGACATTAATTCATTTCCTCATGTTTTCAGAATCTGAAAAGAGATTTCAGACTAGAATTGGAGAGCTTGAAACCGAAAAAGAACAACTCGCGATGGATCTCTCTCTCCGCGAGAATAAATATTCTAAACCAAGCAGCAATTCCAAACTACAAAGGGCGAATTTTAATAATGATGTCGTTCGTTTTCGCAATCAAGCTATGGAAATAGTTTGTAATGATCACAACATTCCTCTTCATTCATATCCTTTTATTGCTGAAGAAGTTCCCGAGAACTTGCCCGTCTCAGATGTTTCTGATAGTGAAGCTAATGAAGAAGAAGAATCTGACGACGAGAGTGATGGAACCAAAGAATCAGATGAAGAAGAAGAACCAAAGAAAGAAATAATTTCTCTTTCTTCTTTGATTTCTTGTAATATCTCGTATACATATATCTTCGACTATTGAATGTAAATTTCAACTTTTGCTTCCTTTGTTCAGATATATTAATCAAACAACCCTTCTTTGTAATTATAACTTCACACTTGCCTCTGTCCATAAGATATAATCAACTTCGCGAGTTAAATATAATCATTCTCGCGAGATATAAATATATATATCTTTTTTTTTTTTTTTTTTTTTTTTTTTTTAAATTTATACATTATCACTGCGACAAGATCGCTAGATATCTTCATGGATTAAGAAATCTATTGATCTTGCCTTATCATTATTTGTGTGGTCTTATTATGCCTTCCTAAGTAAAGGTCTTATTTTGCCATCCCTCATTGCGACAAGATCGCAGGACGTCTTTACACTTTCATATAATGACCCATTGACCTTGTCTTATCATTTCTTTAGTATTTTTGCCTCTGCAGGACGTTATATTTGCGACAATATGGCAGGTTTAAATGTTCTTGCGACCATAAAATCCCGGCACATTGTCGTCTTTGCGACGAAATCGCAGGACGTTCTTACATTTTCATGTAAAAACCCATTGATCTCGTCTTACCCTCGCGTTAGTATTATTGCCTCTGCAGGATCATTGCACAAATATGATAAGTCTAAATTCTCTCGCGAAAATAAAGCCTCATGACATTTGCGTCTTTTGACACTTATCAGCTCCCTAATGGAGGGTGCCGCCCTTATCTTCTCCCTGGTTGCCCCTTCAAGGAGGCGTACATCGGCCATACAAGACTAGCTCCTCCCATCCGGTCTTAACAACAACCAGTTGTTTTCGCAGCCTCTTATCCCTTATACCTATATGGTTTATGGTTACGAGACTGCACCCTAAGTGGAGTTTTCTTCGGGCCGAGTGCGGATGTGCCAAGACTTGTCAAGAGTGGTAAGGAAGTTCCATGCTCCCCGCACTCTTGACTCAACCGTGTACCTCGGCGCCTTGGTCATACACCGACTCCTCGGGAGAGACCCTCGGGCGTCCAACCAGGGTATAACCTTATATATATAGTTGGAAATCCAAGGTATCTCTCCCGGATAGGCTTTCATGGGCCCCAAATCTCCATGACCCGTGTTTCGGGAGCGGTGTAACCTTCCACCCGAGCCATGTTAAGAGATACCCCTTATATGACGTACTTTAGGTCTTACATTTGCCTCTTGCGAAATATCATTCGCGAACTAGGGTGTACGCCATAAAGGTTTGTCCCATTCACTTACTCATTCATTTTATCAATTTATTCAATCATTTGTCTGCGAAGTTATCGCACAATCTCAGTTCCATTATTCAATAGATTTGTATACATTCTTCATGGCGAGATTCTCGCACAATTTTTCCGCAACCATCATCTCTGCTTCTTATCCTTATCATGCTTTCATCACTAAATGTCTCCTTATCCTTATTCATTTTTTACACCTTTTATTCTTACTTCCTTCTGCTTCCGCATCAGTCCACCATTTCAATGTCTCCTTTGCATCATGATACTCAGTTGCTTTTGTGCAATCACTTCGCAGCATCTCTTCTTCTTTTGTTTCTATGGCATCTACCATTAGTCTTTCTTTTCTTTGTTCATCCTGTACATTCTTCCTCCAACCTTTCTTTTTTGCTATTCTCTCTTCGCAGCTTTCTACATCCACCTCATAACACTTTTGCCCCTCTATCCAATCTCCTTTTATAATTCCGACACCGCTAGGATGTGGAAATTTTATGCACTGATGGTATGTCGATGCTATGCCCAGAATTTGATGAAGCCATGGTCTTTCAATCAATGCATTGTAGGGAGATTCCACATCAACTACACAAAACAAAATATCGATCGATAACCCCCCGCAAGGGTATCCTCATGTGCACTTCTCCTTTGGGCTTGTTCGCGGTACCGTTGAAACCATATATTTTGTATGTTGAAGGGATCAAGTCTTCATCTCTTCCTCCCATAGTTTTGTAAGTATGGTAGAAAAGAATGTTGATCGAATCACAAAAGTATCAATCAATATTCTATTGATTGCCCAACAATTTTCCGCTTCATCATCTTCGCCATCAATGGGTTTTGGATTAATTTCCAGCTTCACAACCAAAGGGCTATCATGTATTTCTCTTCCTTTGGGTACTTCTTCAGCCGAGAAAGAAATAATCTGCAGTTGCCACTCTTTTAGCTGCGATGTCTTCGCAACATTCATCACTTCTTTATCATCAGCATCTCTCGCGAAAACTCTACTAAGTACATTGTCATGAAAATCTTCAACGGTGCGGTATGAGTGGACAATGGAGTTGCAAAACAAATTTTTAGCCTTTGCCCCAACTTCTATAACAAATGTTTCTTTTCCCTTTGCCGGTGGGGGTGGCAAATGTTGAACTTTCTCTTCTTCTTTTAAAAAGTGATTTAGCTTTCCTTGATCAATCATTCTTAGGATGATTCTCTTGATGTTTCTGCAGTCATTTGTTAGGTGCCCATGAAAGCGGTGGTAAAAACAGAACTCGTGACTTCTATCTCCAGTGGTGGTTCACTTCCCATGTTCCATGGTGCAGGTATGTTTTCCATCAAAAGTATTGCTTCCCATATTTTTTCCACACTGGCGTTCAATGGCGGCATTTTAATTTCCTCCCACACTACACTGCGACTTCGCTGTCCTCTATGATAATTCTGCCTCTGGCCTCCATAAGTCTCTTACGAATTATACCTTTGACCTCCATAGGTTTCTTGTGGTTGATCAAGTCTTTGAATTTTATTGTTTCCGCCACGGTTGTAGAAATTTCTTTCTCTTTCAAACTCTTCCTGATCGCGACTTCCCATAGCTACTAACTTTGGTTCTATATCAACCGCTTTTCTTTCTTGTTGACCTTGCGATGTGCTCGCCACTGTGTGTATTAGTTGAGGTAATAAACTTCCATTCGCACCATTAGAATTTGTGTTTGCCACTCGGGTAAGATTCCATCTCGTTCTCTCTTTCTTCTAAAGCAATATATTCCTCCTGGAGCTCTCGTAATTCGGTCATTGTAATTGTATTCTTAACTCAAAACCTTGAACATATAATAGATTGGTTGCGAACATAGCATTTATGAATGACAAGATGAGGTATCTTTCATCTACCCCGCCGGCCATTTCGCCGCACATCGTCTTCCATCCGACAGCTTAAATGTCTCAAACTCTCGCCAACTCTTTGTTTTAGTCCAAATACATCTTCAATGCCAGGTCGCGAAGAGTTGTTACTTATATACGCCCCCAAGAATATAGCCTGTAAATGATTGAATGACGTGATCGTATTCCTTGGTAAACCCTCAAACCATTTCAATGCTTCTCCTGTTAAACTTGACGCAAAGTATTTGCATAATATAGCGTCATGGTTTTCCCATTGTAGCATACATCTCACATAAGCCTTGATGTGTTGTACTGCACAAGTTGATCCATCAAAAATGCTAGTTAGCGCTGGTAAGTTGCATTTTGGGGGTATTCCTCCTAACTGCACTTCTAATGTAAAAGGATTTTTCGCAGCCTCCGCGATAGCTTCATCTAACTGCCTTCTCCCTCCTCCTTCTCTTATGTTGTTCAATATTCCTCTCATCTCTGCCAATTCTCGCGAGAATTTGTTCATTTGCCTCAGAATTTGAATTGATCGGTCTCTTTAATTCTGCTTCTCTCCTTCTTCGTTCGTGTCTACTTTTTTGTATTCTTTCGTATTTTTCGTTAATATCTCCATCGTTGCGATTCCGCTCGCGCCTCCTCTCTCAATTATCATGATTATTTTGCCGGATCGCTTCTTCCAATTCCCGATTTTCCATTTCTGCTCTCAATCTCTCTCTCTCGCGGGCTAGACGTGCTTGCTCAATGTAATGCTTTTCAATATCATCTTCAATTTCCTTTTGTTTCCTTTGTGTTTCTCTCCCATGTAGTGCTCCTCTTCTTTCCTCCAGATTTTTTCATTAATTGGGTTATTCTCCCTCGAGGCTGCCTATCTTCTTGATTTCCATCATCGTGATTGTTTACCAAAATATAACGATTTTCTATTAGTTCTCTCTCTTCGCGACCTTCTTCGCCATGATTTAACTCTCTTTCCAAATTTTCTTCATTAATGTTCTCCATGAGTAATGTTCTTCTCCCATTTTCTCTAGTCGATCCTGATCTCGATCTGTTACTACTTCTTGATCTTCTATTTTGCAGCCTCCTATTTTCCATCCTCAATTCGTGGTTTTGCCTTGTTAGATTCGCGCGTTCTTTTGCTTCTAACCGCCTTTCTTCGTGTATTGTCTGTCTCAGCGTTTCTAATGCCGCGATTTCTTCATTTCCACGAATTGTTTCTCCCATCTCTTCTCGATTTCTCTCTTCCTGTCTATTATTCATCAATTGTTGTACTTCTTCTCTTTCTTCCGTAGAATCTGATCTCCATGTATGCACGCTCACTCTATCATAATCGATTACTCTTGTTTAGTCTTTGGTTGAATTGGTGGTTGAGTTGATGGTTGAATTGGTGGTTGAGTTGATGGTTGAATTGGATCTTCTTCTCCATTTCTTGCATCTATCCTTGATGGTTCACCTACTTCATTTCTTCTTTCTCCCACTAATCTTCCACTTCTCCTTACGATCGTTGGTTGTTCTGATGCATTCTTTCTCCTAGCCATTTCTCAATTTTAGTAATTTGTTAAAAATTATTCAAGATTTCTTTCTTGTTATCCCTAATTCTTCCAATTCACAAGGTTGATCTTCTTCAATCCCTGTTTCTAGCGCAAATGTAGTTGCAGGATTTCCCACACTACACCCCTCACTCAAATCTGTTTAATAAATCCATTGGAAGATGAACAATGATGTGTTTTATTAATTGTTTTCTTGAAAGATTTACAAAGAAATGTAGAACAAAACTAAAGAAATTACAATCACTCTTTACTTTCTCTCTCCTAATGACTTGTTTCACAATTCAAAAAGACCTCTCCTACAACAGACTTACTCGACCCTTTATATAGGGTATTACATAGTGGATGACAAATATCTTGTCCCTTATTTTCTGGAACGTCTCGCGAATGCTCGCGAATGTACAACTGTTTGCCTTCGCGACACTCTTAAATCTCGCCAAGTCTTCACACTTTCCTCATGTTCTAACTGTCGTTATCTATTACGTCATTTATTTACCTCCATGCGACTCCTTCGCGATGCAGTTGTTTATTAATCTCGCGAAGTATTAGTGTTGCGATATTCTGGTCCTACAATTACATGGGAGAGAAATACAAAGAAATGAACGAATAATTGAAGATGAAATTGAAAGACACTATACTGAACAAGCACATCTAGCTCGCGAGAGGGAAAGACTAAGAGCAGAAGTGGAGGAACAAGAACTACAAGAGGTAATTCGACAGAACAATCATGATAATCGAGAAAGGAGGCGTGAGCGAAATCACAATAATGTTAATATCAATGAAGAGTATGATAGAGTACAAAGGAGAACTGAAAGGCGGCAAAGAGGAGAAAATGAGAGATATAACGGTGTGCGAATTCATGAAAGAAGTGAAAGAGAAGATCACAGAGAAATACGAGAAAAAAATGATGAACAAGAAAGTCAAAACAGAGATGAACGCAGAAGAAGAGAGGCGGAGTTAAAAAGACCAATGGATCCAAATTCTGGCATAAATGAACAAATTTTGAGAGAGTTAGCGGAAATGAGAGGAATAATAAATAATAAAATAGAAGGAGGTAAGAGACAACTGGATGAAGCCATAGAGGAAGCTGCGAAAACTCCATTCACACAAGAAGTACAATTAGGAGGAATACCCCCAAAGTGCAATTTACCTGCGTTAACCAACATTTTCGATGGAACAACTTATGCAGTACAACACATCAAAGCTTATGTGAGATGTATGTTACAATGGGAGAATCATGATGCAATATTGTGCAAATATTTTGCATCAAGTTTAACAGGAGAGGCCTTAAAATGGTTTGAAGGTTTGCCAAAGAATACTATAACATCTTTCAACCATTTACAAGCTATATTTTTAGGGGCGTATATAAGTAACAATTCCTCGCGACTCCGGCATTGAAGATGTATTTGGGTTGAAGCAAAGGGTTGGCGAAAGTTTGAAGCATCTAACTGTGAGGTGGAAGACAATGTGTAGTGATATGGCTGGTCGTGTGGACGAAAGATATCTCATTCTGTCATTCATCAACGCTATGTTCGTAACCAATCTGTTATACATTCAAATTTTCAGAATCAAGAATACGATCACAATGACTGAGTTGCGAGAACTTCAGGAGGAGTATATTGCTCTTGAAGAAAAGCAAAATGAGATGGAATCATACCCCATTGCGAACACAAGTTCAAAAGCAGCGAATGCAAGCTTGTTACCTAAGTTGATAAATACAGTGGCGAGCACCTCTCAAGGGCAACAAGAGAGGATAATAGGTGATAATCAGCAAAAGCTAGTAGCTATGGGGAGTCGTGATCAAGAAGAATTCGATAGAGAGAGAAACTTCTATAGCCGTGGTGAAAATAACAAAATCCAAAGACTTGATCAGCCGCAAGAAACTTATGGAGGTCAGAGGCAAAACTATCACAGAGGACAGCGAAGTCACAAGATAATATGGGAAGAAATCAAAATGCCTCCTTTGAATGCTAGTGTGGAGAAGATATGGGAAGCTATAATATTAATGGAAAACATACCCGCACCATGGAACATGGGGAGTGAACCACCTCCAAGCTACAAAAGTAATGAATTTTGCTCTTATCATCATTTCTATGGACATACAACAAATGACTGCAGAAACATAAAGAGAATCATTCTCAGGATGATTGATCAGGGAAAATTAAACCACTTTCTAGTAGGACAAACGCAAACTCAAGCATTACCACCTTCTCCAGATATTCGCAAGGCAAACACAGCAAAAGAAAGAGAAACATTTGTGATTGTAGTTGGCGCAAAGGCAAAGAATCTGTTTTGTAACTCTATCGTATACTCATACAAGACAATTGAAGATTTTCACGATAACACTCTCAGCAGGGTTTTCGCAAGAGATGTCGATGATAGAGAAATAAAGAACATTGCGAAGACATCGCCATTGGAAGAATGGCAAAAGCATATTATCTCTTTTACCGCAGAAGAAGTACCTGAGGGTGGAGAAATGCACGACAACCCATTAGTGGTAAGATTGGAGATTAACCCAAAACTTAGCGAGGATGAAGATGATGACGCTGAGAATTCATGGGCAATCAACGCATTTTGATCGATCTTTGGAAGTTCTGTGAATATCCTTTTTCATCACACTTATAAAACTATGGGAGGGAAAGATGAAGATCTAATACCTTCAACTTACAAAATCTATGGTTTTAACGGTACTTCAAATAAGCCTAAAGGAGAAGTTCGTATGCGAATTCCACTGAAAGGATTATCCTCTGAAATTTTATTCTGTGTAGTTGATGTGGAATCACCATACAACGCATTGATTGGACGACCTTGGTTACATGAGATTTTAGGTGTGGCATCGACTTTCCATCAATGTATCAAGTTCCCTCATCCCACTGGTATTGGCATCATAAAAGGAGATTGGGTTGAAGGAAAGAAGTGTTATGAAATTGATATAGAATCTTGCGAAGAAGAAGAATTGAAAACACAACATCAAAGAAAAACAAAAAGGTGAAAGATTGATGGTAGATGTAATAGAACAGAGAGAAGAAGAAATGTTGCGAAACCAATATATGATGAAGATAAGAAGTGGCGAAGGCTTCGCAACAGACAAGAAAATGACAGAAAAATTCAAAAATGCAGAGGCAGAAAGTAGCATAAGTAAGAGACTTAAAGAATGTACTTGTTGACTGCCGAAGTAGAAATTGAGAGGTGAAAGAAAAATGTATGATTGGTTTGATCTTCAAAAAAAAAAAAATTATGATTATGAAAATTTTTCTTATGAATAACAGAGATGAGATTGCGAAAGAAAGCTGATATTCAGAAGAAGAAAATATATTTTATGAATGATAAAGATGAGATTGCGAAATTACAAAAGAACTTATATGCAGAAGAATCAACAAAATAATCAGATAGAGGCGAACCAACTATGGCGTACACCCTAGTTCGCGAAATCAAAATTTCGCAAGAGGCAAATGTAAGACCTAAAGTGCGTCATATAAGGGGGTACCTATTGCATGGCTCAGGGAAAATGTTACACCGCCTCTGGAACCTGAGTCATGGAGAATTGGGGTCAATAAAGCCCATCCAGGAGAGGTACCTTGGATTTTCAATCTAAGCTTATGACTTAGATTGAACGACCGAGGGTCTCATCTAAGGAGTCAGCATTTGACCAAGGCACCGAGGTACACGGTTGAGCCAAGAGTGCCTGTGGCATTTGAAGTGTCTCGGCCATTCTTGGCAAGTCTTGGCTTATGCTGTACTCGGCCCGAAGAAAACTCCACTTAGGGTGCAGTCTCGTAACCATAAGCCCTATAGGCAGAAGGGATAAGAGGCTGCGAAAACAACTGATTGTTGTTAAGACCGGATGGGAGGAGCTAGCCTTGTATGGCAGAAGTACGCCTCCTTGAAGGGGTAACCAGGGGGAAGATAAGGGCGGCACCCTCCATTAGGGAGCTGATAAGTGTCTTAAGACGCAAATGTCATGAGGCTTTATTTTTGAAAGGAAATTTAGGCTTGTCATATTTGTGCGACAATCCTGAAGAGGCAATAATACAAAAGACAAAGATAAGACGAGATCAATGGGTCAGTACATGAAAGTGTAAGGACGTCCGGAGATTTCGTTGCAAGACGGCAATGTCATGGGGATTTATTTTCGCAAGAATTTTTAGGCCTGTCATATTGTCGCAACAAAAATTTAAAAAAAAGAGTTAAGGCAAGATCAATGGGTTCTTGCATGCAAATGCAAAGACGTCCTGCAATTTTTTCGCAATGACAAGAGGTGGCGCAATAAGACCTTTAACTAGGAAGGAAAAATAAGACCACATAAGAGAAAAAGAAAAAAGGAAATCTTGGAAGAAACCAAGATTTCCTTACTTGCGAAAATTCAGCAGCAACAGCTGCGAGATTGAGGCATGAATACATATCACTATTCGAAAGTAACTTGCTCAATCTTTCATTTGAATGTAAATAACAGAGGCAAGTATGGGAATGTATAGAATAAAAACATGTTATTTGTCTTCATATGATAGATTTACGCACTCATAAAATGAAAGGTTGATAATATATTGATTAATTATATTGCAAAAATAATTGCTCTTTTAACATGTGCTGAAAGGAACAACAAAGGTAGAGTTTGTATTTGAAGATCCAAGAAATTCGCAGCAAAAGATTACAAAAATAGAAGATTAAAAGAATGAATGTACAGATATTACAAAAAGAAAAGGAAGAAAATAGAACTATTTCTCGTTTGATTCCTCTTCTTCATCATCTCCATCAGATCCTTCTACTTCTTTATCTCCATCAGATTCCTCTTCTTCACTAGCATCGCTGTCAGAGATATCCAGGGAAGGCACATTCTTGGGGATTTCTTCAAGAAGGCAAGGATATGCAGAATGAGGGATACTATTGTCGTCGTAGACCATTTTAATAGTTTGATTGCGAAAAAGAGCAGCATCATTCTTAAAATTCGCAACAGTAATCTGTAGTTGCTTCTTCAACCTAGAATATTTATCATCTCGAGAAGAAAGGTTCTTTGCGAGCTGCTCCTTCTTAGATTCAAGTTCTTCAATTCTTTTACGCAGTCTCTCTTCAGCTCCTGCGAATATGTGACAATGAATCAGCGACTTAACAACAATTTCATGAAAGACAAACAGTTAAATAGAGAAGAACAATTAACAACCTTCTCTGTCAGAAATCATATCTCTAACCAAGGCCGTATGCTCAGCTTGAAGACTAAAGTTAACACCTAAATTATTTCTGGCATCATCTAGAACTTTCGCAGCCCAAGCGAATTCATCGTCATTATTTATGAGAAGAAGGGAGCGAATTTGATTTTCTCTTTCGCTAAGTATAGCATTTTTGCGGATAGATTCATCTCGTTCAATTTGAACCTCAAGAAGAGTCTTTTGGAATTTCGCTAATGCTTGAGCACCTTGTCTAGCGATGCGATCTTTATCATCTATGAGATCACTGATTTTGGTTCTTAAAGTATTAATTTTCTCTTTAGAATTAAGATAGAGACGCTTAAATTGGTTGGCTAAGCCTAAGCTAGATCTATGATCAATTTCTAAGAGGCGAAATTCGGATTGAAGTTCATTTAGAGGAAGAGATTTAATCTTGTCATTTGAAAAACTATTCAAAGAATTGTTGAGGTGATCAAGAAGGGCATTGTTATCCATAGGGTCAGGGAACAAGTAAAGAAGAATGGCTTCATCAGAAAGATTATAAACGTCTGCGAAAATGGTAAATCAGATGAGGGAAGATAATGAGAGAATAAAACAAAGGAAAAAAAAAAAGTCTCATACCATAAAGTTGTTGGTTGGCACTTTGAAGACTAGATATCTTATTCTTCTGAGTGGAAGAATCAGCTTCTAATTGCTTAGTTTTCTCGCGAAGAGTAGCAGCTTCAGTTTCAAATTCTTCATTTCTCTTGCGAAGAGTAACAGCTTCAGCTTCCAATTCTTCATTTTTCTTGCGAAGAGTAACAAAAAGTGAGATATAACTCTTTGATATACTTTTATTAAGATTGAGTATGACTGTCTAGTTGATTCTCTTAAAAGTATATTGGAGTTGGTCCATACAGATTGCTAAGCGAAATATTGGGTGTGGTTGTTAGACCCCCGCCTTTTCAATTGGTATCAGAGCAGACAAACACGTTTAAAGACCTTACAAGTCTGTGTTTGTGGCAATCTGAGTCTGTGGACATTTTTTTGAATCTCATCTCTGGCATATACACATACCAAGATGTCTTCCAAAGCTTTTAACTATGCCAAATGTCTTGGGATTACCTCAAAGGATTACTCCTTAGCTAATTCTTCCGAATCCCGAGGTAGAAAAGTAGTTCTATCAAATATTGATATCAGTCCCTCTAATGAGACATTTGACACTATCACAAAAGCTGAAATGGAGCTCACCAGAATCTCAAAAAATTCTACCGTGGCTATTGATTTTCAGAATCATGCTCAGCTCATTGATGAATTTGAAAAGTTTCTTGGTCGATATCGGGAACTATATAATATCATTGAGTCCTTCTCTAACAATATCGAAAAAATTATTCAAGAAACTACTCTACAGCGTGAAAAGATTAGTGTTCTTGAGGATATTTTCAAGGAAGATTCAATGAGAGAAAAACGTTTGATCAAGGCGCATTCATCATATCTAAACAGACTTCGTGTCGAAAAAGAGAAACTTGTTGCATCCCTTCAACTTGCCCGAGAACAGTGTAACACCTTGAAAAGGGAAAACTCTGTCTTGATGATTAAGTCATCTTCTACTCCTTCTCCTGATACTCGCAAGGTTTTACCTAGCGTAAAAAAAAAATTCCTCTAAGGAATTACTACAGTGAACCACTTGCAAAGTCCACATGTGCAGGCATAAGTTTTGAGTCAAGTGAATCATGTCTCAATTCCACGATGTTGTTCCTTCTGTGGGAAAAAGAATCACTATGATCTTCATTGTTTCGCCAGGAGGAACAAATTTCTAATCTCCATAATTTGCTAATTTCTACCGTCAATGGAGTAAATCGTCTGATGAAGTCTATAGTGAATCTCTTGCCCACAGAAAATCAGAAATCTTATAAAAATGATCTCTTTTCAAGAAATCATCACAGGTTACGTGTTCCTCATTATGGTATAAATTGTTGTGCCACTAATGAAGACTTTCGATGTGGTTATAAGAACAAGTATGGTAAGTCTAGATCAAGAAAATGGAAATCCTCCAAATTCCCTATTCTGGAACCGATTTCTAGAAGTTTTAGACTCAGTCCTCAGAAAAATCCTTCTAATGGACTTTTGAATGGGTTTGTGACAAATTCCTCTGGAATACGTTATAATCGAAGGAAAGAAGGGAATATACAAGTAGAACGGTCAAACAACTTGTACAATCCTTCTCCCATGTTTGGTAGTGAGATTACTTCTCACCCCTTTACCTAACTCTAGGTAACCTCATCCTTGAATCTATCTTGAGAGGTACAAGGATGATGAGGATGGGAGTCTCAAGATTTGTTGTACATTTGTGTGTGCTGTTTCTTTTTGTCAATCTAAGTTATGCAAGTCTTCTTCATGACTCAGGCTATTTTTAAGGATTACTGAGCAATATTGACAAACATTGTTTTTTTTTATTCTTACTGGATTTTGTTTAAATCCATCCTTATCTTATGAGCGGTCCGTGAACGTCCATGTCCTACTCCTGTGAATTCATAGGGTTTACTTAATGAGAAGAGTCTTCTCTTAATACATGTACATCTCATATTGTATTAATCCATCCCTAGCAAAAAAAATTATTTGGAGAACTCGGCAAAATCTCAAGAGATTGTGCATCTTGATATGGAGGAAGACACTCAAGGATATGATTCAATTCAAGAGTTGGTTCTAAAGAAGATACTTGCAGGGAAGGAACATAACTCCTGGATGGGTGAATCTATCAAGGATTTAATTCGTTTTCAGAACGATTCAAAGGTCGGGTTTGCAAATCTTCAATTGCAAATAAACCAACTCTTAGATGGTCAGGCATGCTGATCAAAATATTCTGATACGGAATCAAAAGAATCTCATCATGGAATGTGTCAAGGCTAGACAACTTGCTCGGGTGGTTGATCGTAAAGTTAGCATTCTAACTCATGAACATGGTGTGTCTATGGTCAAGTGAGTAAAGGAAATCAGTGATACCTTCTATGATGGATTCGTTGAAAGGTATGAGGTTCTCATTGAACTTCGATTTGATTTCGTCTAGTAAATCTTCTGACGAGAATTTTATTTCTTGTTTTGTTTAGAAGAATAACTAGAGTTTGGAATAGCCATTATTTTGATTACACATAGATATGTCCAACGTGTTCATCTTCATGCTTTTTAGGTTTATTGGTTTAAATTCTAAATTTTTTTGGAAGATGATTTTTGCAGTATTAATCTTTATGGTTTTATATATTGCAATTTATTATGGGATATGTGTGTTTGCGTCCGTGAACTATGATTGTCCCATACCTTGTCAAAAGTTAAGTCCTTCATATGTCGATATGCATGTATTGATAAATGAATGAATGAACTTTTGACATTACAAAAGTTTTTAGGCCTATTGTATGTCATTATGCAAATATTGATGGAAGATAGGATGAAATTTTGTTTACAAGGATTATGTCTATTGTATGTCATTGTGAAAATAGTGATGGAAAATAAAATGAATCCTTGTCTATTCCGCAGTATTGATCTTCCCCGATCCATATTTTATGTATATACTATGCGGCTCCATAAGTTCTCTTATGTTGAGCATTTCCGATTAAATTAGTCATGGGTTTTCTTGTGGTTAATTTAATTGAGTATTTTTGGATTCAAATTCATATTCGTATGTAATTTGTTATGTCCAAAGAAATCCTTATTTTCTTATGAAACTAAGGTCGCTCTTGTTGTTCTTTCGAGAATGACATTTTATGGGGGAGAGTTCTTAATTGAACTTGTGCTTAATTTCCAAATCTTTGTGGGGAGTGCGGCTGTGGAATATTATAGGGGTTATCTTGTATCTTTATAAACTCCTTGATGAAAGCATTTAGCTTCGGCTATATGATTGCATCTAAAAAGTTGATATGTACTTTCTTTTGGTTATGAAATGTCTCTATGGAAATTTCATTAGGATCCCACTAGTTTTCGTACCTTTGCCAATTTTATTGACAAAAAGGGGGAGAATTAATGTGTAGTTCACACTACAAATACATATGGTTTTCGGATTATTATGTAAGGGGGAGTGGTTTCCATGTGAGATGGAGTATTGACTAAGGGGGAGTGATAAATATCACCATAGTATTGTTGTCGAAGTTGTGATACAATTGAACTTTGATGCTGTGTAATAATACTATGACACTGTAATGATTGAGAATTCTTGTTTTCTCATTGTTATGGCTACGGATTTTCAACAACGATGATGCTAAACTTACAACCTTTGAAATCATTGGAGTACTTGGAAGTGACGAAGATTTCGAGTAATGTTGAAGAACCAAGAAGATCAGGCATGTGGAAGAGAAGCTACAAAAGTTTATTTATTTATTTATTTTTGTATTCCATATGTATTGATAGTTTTGTAGTTGCAGGAAATCCTACACTACACCCCTCACAAGAATCCACACAACTAAGACATTTGAAGATGAACAATTATGATTTTTATTGGTTAATTCCTTGGATGTTTACAAGATAGAATGGAAAAGAGCTAAAGAAATTACAATCACTACAAACTTTCTCTCTCCTAATGACTTGCCTAACACACGAAAAAACATCTCTCTCCAACAGTCCTGCTCGACTCCTTATATAGGGTATTACACAATGGATGACAGCTAAGCTGTCCTTTATTTTCGGGAATGACTTGCGAAATATCGCAAGTGTACAAATATATAATCTCGCAACTCTCCTAAATCTCGCAAGGTCTTCACATCTTTCTCGTGTTTTAGTTGTCGTCATTAATTGCGTCATTTATATTACTCATTTGCGACACTTTCGCAATACTGTCGTTTATTGATCTCGCGAAGTATTGATGTCGCGATATTCTGATCCTTCAAGTTTTGTCACTAAAATTGATAAAGGGGGAGATTATTAGAGCACCGCTCGGTCGAACTCGCAAGCGTTGCTATCTCAAGCTTGTTATCAAGTTTAGTTGCCAAAACTATAAGTCTTGATTTCTAGTCTACTTATAGATAAGTCTCGTACTAGGATAGAAAGTGTAGTTGAGCTCTAGACTCCATGGCGATCATCATACAAAGACGAAGAACTACTTAAGGAACAGGTGGAACTTCATCGACTAAAAGGTATGTGGAGACTTGAACTTATCTATCACTCAAAAGTCTATCTACTTGATAGACACATTTTTGTGTCTAATTTGTCTCGATTCTTTATATTGATAGTGCTCATTTTTGTACTTATTATGGTGTTTTATGTGTATGTAGGTATTTTTGGCCAATAAACATTTTTGGAAAAATCGGCTCGAAAAGTTGCGCCCAGAGGACACCTACTATTCGGACCCTCACTATGGATAAGGGGTACCCAAATTACTAAGGGGCACCTCCAGGACACCCCATAAGGCACCTGCTATAGGCACCCCTACTCTGGATAGGGGCACCTCATCTTCAAGAATTCAAAAAATCAAAAAGGCGGGAAAACAAGGCAGCAGCGAAGTGGATTTGTAATTCGAGTTTGAGCGATTTCTTTGGAGATTCAATGGCCTAATTTCGTTGGGCTGGACTTCCTAGAGCGTAACAGGCCTGGTACAAGTATTACAATTGATCAAATAAGGCTGGAACTCGTGTTGGAGCAAAACAGAGGAGGTGAGGTTTCACGGGACTTTATTTGATTATATTTGGCAGCTACGGGAGATTTGAGGCAAGATAAACACTTTCTAAGATTCGTATCAATCAATAAGAGAGACTGGAGTGACCTGTACGGCTCAGAAACGCGTTGAGAAGCTTGGGGAGAAAATAACGCGGCTTGGCAGGGAAAGGAAAGTCCGAGACTTTCTGCCAAAGAAAAAGAGGATTATATCGAGTTTTAGGGCTTCTGTTGGCTATAAAAAGGATTGCCGGGAGTTACAGAGGGGTTACGAACACTTTGGGGAGGTTTAGAAGAGAACAGGAAGCAAGAATCACGGGTTGAACAATTTCTTCTGCTGCTGCAACAGGGAAGAACACGAAGAACAAAATACCTTCAAGGACAGTCGTTTTCCGGGGTCATAGATTCAACGACAATTCAACAATGCATAAGTCTGTCTCTGTAACGGTCCATTGTAACAGCTTCTTTGTAACGCTATTACAGCGTTGCAAACAGTCTGTTTTATTGTTTTTCATCCTTTTAATTAACTTTTGAGCTATGAACCGATATTTTGAGCAAGTGATTAATATGAGGAGCTAAACCCCTTAGCCGAGGCGACGGAGGAAGCCAATTTTCCATGATGTGTGTGGTAATTTCTATTTTAATTAATTTTTGCAATCTCTTTTAAGATTATTTGCCTTGATTGAAAATTGATTGAATGATTTTTCCTAAGCAGTTGTGATTTCTCTTGATAGAGTATGCTTAGACCTAGGTTTTTGATATTCTATGCTTTCGAAATACAATTGTTATTCTAAAAATCTACCTTTGCAAAATATTAGAATCACTTTAAACATAAAGAGTTGCACGAATATTGATTAGATTAAATCACATAAAAATTGGAGTTTGGTGGAATCCTGAGTCTCGGTGCTTCTTAAAATCTTGATAACAACCTTCTTTGAGTTTTCTAGTTTTATTTGAATCTAAAAATCCTTCACAAGTCTGAGAGGAACGACATCTTTCTTACCACTTTCTACAACAACTTTCAAAACACATCAATTTTTGGCGTCGCCGACGCGGACTTGTTTTTAGGGTTTTAGATTTATTTTTTTAGTTTTTTTTATTCTTTTGTTCTATTTTACGTTTTCTTGGGTATTTGTCTTGTGGTTACAGGTTTTGGATTTCGGATCGAAATGAAAGCTGAGCCAAAGATTTGGTGAATAATTAAAGACTTGGAGTCAAAGACAAAGCGAAAAGAAACGAGGAAAAGAAAGAGATTTTTATTTTTATTTTTATTTATTTTTTTGGGTTTTTCGGAAAAACTGTATTAGGGTTTATAATTATTTTTGTAATTTTTCTTTTTATTTTTGGACTTTTTGGACATTTTTTTTGGGACTTTGGACATTATTTTTATTTTTACCCTACGGAAGGGTACCTTTAAATATAAACTATTTGCAGAGAAGGAGGACAATTACGATATTGTCTCTGCACCTTGGGTTCGTACACTGACATAGGAGTCAGTGGCCCGAGTCGACTACAACCGATTCATCCCCCGTCTGGAACGGGAGGTAAGATTCTGAACACTCGCGAATCCCCTGTCAGCGAGTTACTGGACTCCTTCGTTTGCATATATGCTGAGGACTTGAATACGGCTGTTTTAGTTTTCTAGTAAAGGGCAAGGCCTGGCCATACAAGATAAGGGTTCGGATTTCATCACCGTTCTCTTCTTGCCCGCCTTAGGAACACGTAACCTACGCGAACCTAAGCCTTAAAATTTTGACTAGAACAAGACCGATAGGGTAACGAGCTTAATAGGAAAGTCATTCGAAAAATATTGGTTACTCTTTTAAGCACACTTCAAAGTTCATAAAGGTTTCTGTGAGTTGAATGCGTGACTGCGCCACATTGTAATTCCGGTGAGGCCTTGGGTATCAAAGCTCCACCGAGCTTCCCTCGCCTCTATTCAACTTACTTTGACTCGGATTGATTCCAGAGGGGTTTGCTTAAATTGTAACGAATTCCCTTTCGAAGGATTAGAAGCTGGTCTATAAACAATCTAAGTGGATCCATCATGCTTTTTGTTTGCTAGAAATCAATAGGTTTGATTTGGTTGAGTCGGCCTTGATTTGTGATTGCTTAGAATCCCTTCCTAATTCTTTTGTATGCCTGAACGTAAAAGAGACGCCCTAGGTAGATTTGTTAAAGAGAAACCTAGTAGTTCTAAGCGTCTCGATTACCTCAATTTAGAAAGTCCGATTTTTGAAGAGTCCGTTTTTGAACCTCAGTTTGAGGAGACAATCCCTAATATTCCAATAGTGCCAGAAATGGCAACTTTGAAAGCTTTGTTGAACCCGACTAGGACTACTCGTCCCTCGTGTATCAAAGTTAGTAAACGGAAGCAACTTATGAACTTAAACCTGGGACCTTACAGCTGCTCCCAATCTTCTTAGGGAAAGAAAATGAAAATCCCTATTTTCATGTTAGGGACTTTGAGGAAATTTGTAGTACCATAAAGATTAGAAACCTTGATGATGATGCTTTGAAACTCAGGTTATTCCCGTTTTCCTTGAAAGATAAAGCCAAATCATGGCTATATAGTTTGGCTTCTGGTTCAATAGAAACATATGAACAACTTACATCTGCCTTTTTGAACAAGTTTTTCCCTAGGCACAAAACATCGTCTATTAGGACGCAAATCTGCACGTTTTCTCAACAGGAGGGGGAATCTTTGTATAGGTATTTGGAAAGGTTCAATGATTTATTAGCCCAATGTCCTCATCATGGTCTCGAAAAGGTTAGGTTAGTTCAGATCCTTTATGAGGGTTTAGATTATTCCACCACAACCACAGTAGAATCTATGTGTACAGGTGGGTTTGAAAACCAAACAGTTGATGAGGCGATGACATATTTGCATGAAATCGCCGAAAAGACCCAGTAATGGGAAAATTGTAGGGAACCCAAGAAAACAATTCTTCTAGGAAGAGGAAACGTTAATAGGCTAGAAGGAGGCTTTGAATCAGATGCCAAAATTGTAGCAATAGCTAAAAGGTTAGAAGCTTTAGAATTGGGTCACACTAGTGGTAGAGTGGAGCCTTTTTGGGAAGGCCAGGACTATTGAAGAGCAAGCCAATGCTCTTTATAATAATAACACTAGATTTGATAACCGTCAAAAGTTTGACCCATATTCGAAAACCTATAATCCTGGTTGGAGAAACCATCCGAACCTCTCATGGTCTAAGGACCCGAACCAAGGTCGGTTTAGTAATTCAAATGCTCCCCGGGTTTTGGCTATACTAAGAATCCTTCAGAATAGCTCGGTTTCAAAATCGATCCGATAAGAAAATTTTGAGTCTAGAAGAAACTCTTGCCTCATTTATTCAAAACACTGAAAAGATGCACCAATTACTTTCACAAAGTGTAGAAGCTAGTAACAGGATAGGGCAAGAAAATAGTCAAGCTATTGCCGAGTTAAAAACGCAGGTTAGTCTGATAAATGGGTCCTTAAGAGAAAAAGGTAGGTTCCCTAGTCAAACACAACCCAACCCTAGAGGAGTTCATGAAGTAGGTGAAAAACCATCACACCAGTTGAATTCAATTAGAACCCTTAGGAGTGGTAGAGTAGTAGACAATCAGGTAACCATGCCCGATAGTGAGCATACTGTAGTTCACCCCTCAGGACCATCCATAGCTAAGGGGACTGATAAAATCTCTGATGATGCCAATTCGGTTCCTGAGAGGCCCTATTTTATGCCTAGAGCACCATTTCCACAGCTATTAGTACCAACAAAGAATGAATCCAACTTTAATGACATAATGGAGGTTTTTAAGAAAGTTACCATAAACCTTCCGTTACTAGAAGCAATTAGGCAACTTCCAGCTTATGCCAAATTCCTTAAGGATATGTGTACGCGAAAGCGCAAGCTTAGTGTCCCTAAAAAAGGCTTTTTAGCTAGTCATGTAAGTTCGATCATTCGAACAACACAACTCCTAAATATAAAGACCCGTGTGCCCCTACCATTGCTTGCACGATAGGAAAACATCGGGTAGATAAAGCTTTACTTGACTTAGGAGCTAGTGTGAACTTACTTCCGTACCATGTGTACTTACATCTAGGACTTGGTGAATTGAAACCTACCAAGATAACACTGCAGTTAGCTGATAGGTCTGTTAAAATTCCTCGTGGTGTGATAGAAGATGTTCTTATTGAGGTCGACAAGTTTATTTATCCTGTGGATTTCGTGGTCTTAGATACCCAACCTGTCCCGACCCGAGAGAACCGAGATCCTGTGATTTTAGGTCGCCCATTTTTAGCTACGTCTAATGCGATCATAAACTGTCGAAATGGTATTATGAATCTATCTTTTGGTAATATGACTATTGAGTTGAACATTTTTAATGTCAATAAGCTAGATGACACGTGCATTGAAGAGGTGAACATGATAGGAACCTTAGTTCAGGAGTCATTACCAAACATCATAGCGGAAGATCCATTAGAGAGTTGTCTAGCCCATTTTAGCATGGATTTCGACGATGATAGCAAGATTGAACAAGTAAATGCTCTGTTGGATTCTATTCCTATGTTAGATACCGATACATGGAAAGCTAGGTTTGAACCATTATCTTGTTTAGAAGAGCCTCCTAAGTTGGACCCTAACTATGCATTTTTAGGCCCATCTGAGACTTTCCCAGTTATTATAGCTTCCGATTTGGATAGTGATCAGGAGAGTAGGCATTTAGAGGATATTAAGGACATAAGTCCTACTTTGTGTATGCATCAGATGCATTTAGAGGATGAACCACCTGATTATAACTTAGATAAAACAATTGACCTTTTTCAAGAACCTGATGGTCTAGAAATTAGGAATATTGTGACTAGTCTATTTAGAGACACCCAAAATTTTAAGTTTGGGGGTGGACTTGGAATATATGCCTCTACCATTTCACAAGAGTATCTTCATAGAGCAGTTCAGTTGTTAGAAACCCATCCTCTGGTTGATGTGGTTTATTCAGGCTATGATACCCAGATTGACTTTGTTTTCCCACCAAATATTTTTCAAACAATTGTGGGAACGTATAAGTTTTAGATGTGTCAATTATTAAGTTTTAAGACTGAGCCTAAGTACTTTAGGAAATTAGTACCGACACATTTGCTTAAGATTGACTGCCAGTTTCATCGTGGTCAGTTGTGTGAGTCAAAACTGATTGACTTTGAGTATCCGCAGTTATTCAGGTTATTATTATGTGCTTCTAAGTTCTTATTTTTGTTTTTCCAGACTCTAATACCTGAATCGGATCTTAGCTTTGAGGAATTCCAGCACAAGAAAATATTTTATCTCGACCCAGTTATAGAGCCTGAACCTGAACCACAACTAGATATAGTTGTCTTAAACAGGAAACTAGACAAGGGTGTGCTTTATTTGGCATGTTGCAGATTCCTTTTACTTGTGATAGCTCTATTTGGTTTCGATGACCCACAGAAATTTCGGCTATTACTTTATGATTTTATGAGGTGACTAATCCTTTGTTAGTCTGGCTGAAGACGTTAAACTTAGCACTTATTGGGAGGTAACCCAACATTCATGCGACACGGTAATATCTTTCCTTAACTCTTTTACTTCAAATGGTAACAGTTTCTCCTTGTTCATGTTTTTAATTTTATCTTTAGAACATTGAGGACAATGTTAGATTTAAGTTTGGGGGTGGGGTAGAAACTTTTGTTACCTTTTTGTTACAATAAATAAACTGAGCCTAGAAATTTATGCTTATTAAGGATGGCACTAACCAATCTAAGTGGATGGAAGCATTTTGTTTGTAGGAGTTGAGGAACCAATCTGATTAGATGGAAACATCTAAAGAGTCTATTCATAAAAGCACGAGCTCGGTGTTAGAAATAGCATGATAGTTTCACCATATCTCGTTGAGTCCTTTTCACTTCTGTTTTTATTTTTATTTTGTTTTTAAACTATGTTTCTCTAAGTGATTAGGTGGGGACCACGAATCAAGTTGTTACCGATGCTAGGGTGAATTAGAGTGATTGAGATACAAAAAAAAAAAAAAAAAAAAAAAAAAAAAAAAAAAAAAAAAAAAAAAAAAAAAAAAATGAGACCGACCATCGATCAACCTAATAAATTCGATAAAGTCGACCACCTGGAACCCTTGTATATGCCGGTTGTGTTGACCTAGAGTTAGGTTTATCGACCACTGGTTCCCTTGTATATGCCAAAGTGTGTTGATATTAGTCAGACCGGTATCTCAGTCCATTAGGATAGGTTCATTTTGGCGGAGGCCTTCAGACAGATATGGGAAACATCAATCACTTATTAAACATCAAAACCATCTATGTTTTCTCTATATCCATCTTCTTGATTTATCCATGTGATGAGTTTTGACTCCGGATATTGATGTCCATAGTGCGACTATCTGAGTAGAGCTCTGTAACTTATATATGAATTTTAGTATGCTTGAGTGCAAACTCGTGTACAGCAATTGGAATTTCGCATCAGGGTACTTCCTCCTGTAGTCAATAAGTATGCCAACCAAGGAGATTCTTTAGTGCCTTCCAAGGTTCTGCGTAGATAGTTAGGGTCTGGAGTAAAGGTTTTGTGGGTATATCTCTGGTAAACCCTCCCGAGACTATAACTCGGCCACTAGGGCCACCTAGGGGTTTAAAGGCTTATTGCATACACTAAATGCAATCGACGATGCCTGCGACAGTGAGTTAGGATTTTATTTTATTTTTTGCTCGAGGACTAGCAAATAATGGGTTTGGGGGTATTTGATAGACACATTTTTGTGTCTAATTTGTCTCGATTCTTTATATTGATAGTGCTCATTTTTGTACTTATTATGGTGTTTTATGTATGTGTAGGTATTTTGGCCAATAAACATTTTTGGAAAAATCGGCTCGAAAAGTTGCGCCCGGAGGACACCTACTATTCGGACCCTCACTATGGATAAGGGGTACCCAAATTACTAAGGGGCACCTCCAGGACACCCCATAAGGCACCTGCTATAGGCACCCCTACTCTGGATAGGGGCACCTCATCTTCAAGAATTCAAAAAATCAAAAAAGGCGGGAAAACAAGGCAGCAGCGAAGTGGATTTGTAATTCGAGTTTGAGCGATTTCTTTGGAGATTCAATGGCCTAATTTCGTTGGGATGGACTTCCTAGAGCGTAACAGGCCTGGTACAAGTATTACAATCGATCAAATAGGGCTGGAACTCGTGTTGGAGCAAAACAGATGAGGTGAGGTTTCACGGGACTTTATTTGATTATATTTGGCAACTACGGGAGATTTGAGGCAAGATAAACACTTTCTGAGATTCGTATCAATCAATAAGAGAGATTGGAGTGACCTGTACGGCTCAGAAACGCGTTGAGAAGCTTGGGGAGAAAATAACGCGGCTTGGCAGGGAAAGGAAAGTCCGAGACTTTCTGCCAAAGAAAAAGAGGATTATATCGAGTTTTAGGGCTTATGTTGGCTATAAAAAGGATTGCCGGGAGTTACAGAGGGGTTACGAACACTTTGGGGAGGTTTAGAAGAGAGTAGGAAGCAAGAATCACGGGTTGAACAATTTCTTCTGCTGCTGCAACAGGGAAGAACACGAAGAACAAAATACCTACAAGGACAGTCGTTTTCCGGGGTCGTAGATTCAACGATAATTCAACAATGCATAAGTCTGTCTCTGTAACGGTCCATTGTAACAGCTTCTTTGTAACGCCATTACAGCGTTGCAAACGATCTTTTATTGTTTTTCATCCTTTTAATCAACTTTTGAGCTATGAACCGATATTTTGAGCAAGTGATTAATATGAGGAGCTAAACCCCTTAGCCGAGGCGACGGAGGAAGCCAATTTTCCATGATGTGTGTGGTAATTTCTATTTTAATTAATTTTTGCAATCTCTTTTAAGATTATTTGCCTTGATTGAAAATTGATTGAATGATTTTTCCTGGCGATTGTGATTTCTCTTGATAGACTATGCTTAGACCTAGGTTTTTGATATTCTATGCTTTCGAAATACAATTGTTATTCTAAAAATCTACCTTTGCAAAATATTAGAATCACTTTAAACATAAAGAGTTGCACGAATATTGATTAGATTAAATCACATAAAAATTGGAGTTTGGTGGAATCCTGAGTCTCGGTGCTTCTTAAAATCTTGATAACAACCTTCTTTGAGTTTTCTAGTTTTATTTGAATCTAAAAATCCTTCACAAGTCTGAGAGGAACGACATCTTTCTTACCACTTTCTACAACAACTTTCAAAACACATCACTACTATATCTCCTATCTTGAGACTAAAGTCGTATTGCTATATAGACTTTGATCATACACATTTGCTATTTTGAGCTGAGTTTATCTCGCTTATCTATTTCTCGAAATATTGGTCGGTTGTCAGCCGAGCAAAAATAATTTCACTTTCTCACTCTACTAAATATAAATGAAGTATGTGGTAAGAAAGAGTTCGTTCCCACAGAGAGGCTTTTGTTGTTATAGAATTTCATTTTCGCAGTAACCAAGGGGGGATTTTTGTTTTATCTAAGCAATAAAGCAAAGCAAATAAAATAATTTGAATAATCAATAAAGAGAAGATATTGGTCACGGGATAGTATCATTCACAAACATGTATTTTCATCAATGACTAGAATTGGTATTTTAATCTCTCATTTACTAAAAGTCCTAGGATACCTTTATCGCAAGTATATCCCGCTAATTCCCTGATTTCATCACAACCACATTAAAATATGCATATGTGAATTCTACTTAGAAAGCAACCTAAAGTGTAAAAGCACAATTAGATTTAACTACCCAAGAGCATTAAGTTTTATGGAATAGACTAATCAATGCAAACGAACGTGTAAAAGCACTAATCCGTTTTAACAAAAGTTATGATTCACTTGTGACTAGTAGGATATATCACTACATGCACTACCCAAAATTATGCTACTTAGAATCAGGGATAAACAACTTTTTCGTATTGAAAACCCTAATCCAGCAATAAGGATGAAGGCAAACTCAATCGATTCCGGACTCGACTAAACAAGCATTCAAACTATATGACAATATTAACAATGAATCATAGACAATAAATTATTGAGACAAAACTAATTCATTGAATCATATATCATGTTGTGAAATCCACTTTTTATCCCATAACCAATAATATGTGTTTAGTTACTCATAGCTTTTGAGTTCATCATAATCATAATCAATAACTAAATGAAGAATATGAAAACTAAATGAAAGCAAACCCTAGTCGCCGCTCTCCAAAACTCCAAGTAGAAAATACGTGATCATCAAAAGAAGAAACTTTTGCCTTTTGTAGCCTTTCCTCTTTCCAAAACTAGGTCTTCAAAGCCCAAAGTCCAAGTGGTCCACCAAGGCCATATGTGAGAAAAAACCCAAGTGAAAATATGTCCCAAAAATAGTCGCTGGAAAACTGGTATTATGACTGGAAATTGGCCGGAGAAGTGACCGGAAGTGAGCTCAGGTGACCGGAAAAGTCCACCCGGTCACCGGTCAAAGGCAGTCCAGTCAAACTCACTGAGTCAAGGCGAGTCAATACCGATTCAGCTATCTGACTCGGTCGAGTTGGTCAGGCCAGGCCAGGCCGTTGCACATGCCATATCTTTTGCTGCACTATCATTGTGCTTCACCAGCTTAGTCACGGCCATAATGGCACTGCAACATCCTCCATCAAACCAACATCCCTGTAACACCATTGCAACTGCATCTGTTCACTGCCAAAAACTTTACTTCCCATTTCAGTTCATTACTACCTCCAGATCAAACCCAACAACCCATTGTTGTAACTTATGCAAAACACAGCCAGTTCAATTCAACACACAACACCACATGAACCAATCACAACATGTAATGTCAGCTCCGGTTCAATCCAACATCAACTTAAGCCTTCTTATTCTCCACTGCAACCAACCATCTGCAATCATCCACCAACAGCTCAGTCGCAGCTGCACTACCTGCAAGTTCATACATTCCTTCCTAACATTCATCTAATCCTGCATTTCACTCATTCATTCAGCTCAGATTCTCTGTAATAAATTCATAACACCATCTCTGTCATATAGGGTAGCAGCACATTCATTCCCTTGTTGTATTTGAGCTCAGGCAACACTTGTTAATTCCAGCTGCAGCTTCAATATTATCTGGTATTGCTCCTACTATTCAAACAGGCACCACCAACACATTATAGCTGCACCTGACTACTGCATATGCTCCATTGCATCCATCCCTACAATACCCATTCTTCCATCATCTCTGCCAGCATCAATCCGACAAACTTTTGTAACTTCACCTGCATCTTATCCATTCATAACAACAGCTACAATTCATTCCTCAGCTGCTCAATTGCACCACTGGAGTAACACTCCACCTGCCATCTCCCATTGATTCGATCTTGGCAGTAACCAAAAACAACAGTTATCTCAGTTCCGCCTTCCATTCTTGCCTCAACCTCGACTCATGTCTTATGTAGCTTCAAATCTCATCTGCTCATTCAACTGCAGCTGCATCACTTGCACAACTCACTATAACTCAGCTCTACATAGCAACAGCTTCACTTCCATTCTCCATTTCTAGCCTGTAATTCATACACAATCCAATTCTTACTCGCAGCTGTGACAAACACCATCTTAGCCTTGCAGTTTCCCATAACTTTGCTGTGACCAACATGGCACAACCCATTTGACACCACCAGATCCACCAACTTGCACCTGCGATGTGTATTTGAAACCTAGACATTCATCTAGTCACTGCAGCTTCCGCACTACCAGCTACTCAATCCATGGCAATCACCAAAACCTGCTCAAAGCCTTGTAGACTCTCCACTGCAGCAATAACTCCTTTAACTGCATCGTCAACTCACCATTTGAACTCTGTCCCTTGCATCTTCTTATAATAAAATCCATCCATCAATTTTGCAGCCTAAACATACATATAACCAGATTCAATTCACCCTCTCTTTTACTACCAAAACATAAACAGGCATCAACAAAAACCCATTTTCTCATTCAGTAGGTTCATCATCTTAATCTCCATTAAATCTCAGATACCCTGAAATTATTCAGCCATCTTAATCAGATCCCCGTCTTGTTCTTGGTACCCTGTCTTTATACCCACAACTCCAGCTGCTCAGCTTCTGCATCTGCAAAACCTTGCAACTCAGCTTCTATTCTCAGTTTAGTCATTCAGCTGCAATGTCATGTCTACTCCCTTGTAACAACAACTGCTCCATTCTCTTCTCCTATAATATCATAACCCTCCCTCCATTCCAGACACAACATCAGCTCATTTCCCTCTTCTGGTAATCTTGGCTGAGACACCAATTTTGAAGCAAACCGCAACTGCCAATTTCAGATTCATACACAGCTGAACCATCTCCATCTTCTGAGTTCAAGAGCAGACCCAGCTTCATATTCTTCTCTCATATAACAGCTTCATAAACAGACAACACTCAAACCATTCATCACCACCACCCCATGGTTTCTCAAACTCAAACCCATTGTTACCAGCCTTCAATCAGCAGCAACAATATCAGAACCCATCGTTTACTTGGACCGCAACCCATTCAATTCCACCATTCCTTGCTCAAATCAGCAGCAATTCCTGAAGTTGTTCATCACTGAAACTGTAGGAGCAGAATATCGCGACATCAATACTTTGCGAGAATAATAAACGACTACACTGCGAAGGCGTCGCAGGGAAGTAATATAAATGACGCAATGGATGACGACAGTCAAAACATGAGAAAAGTATGAAGACTTGGCGAGATTTAGGAGTGTCGCAAGGAAAAACGTTTATAACACTCGCGACGCTTCGCGAGTTATTCCCGAAAATAAAGGACAGCTTAGCTGTCATCCACTGTGTATTACCCTATATAAAGGGCTGAGTTAGTCTGTTGTAGGAGAGGATTCTTTTTGAATTTTTAAGCAAGTCATTAGGAGAGAGAAAATTAAGAGTGATTGTAATTTCTTTAGCTCTGCTCTACATTTCTTTGTAAACCTTTCAAGAAAACAACCAATAAAATATATTGTTATTCATCTTCAAATGGATTACTTAAGCAAATTCGAGTGAGGGGTGTAGTGTGGGATTTCCTGCAACTACATATGCGCTAGAAACAGGGATTGAGTAGAAGATCAACCTTGTGAATTGGAAGAATCAGGGGTAACAAGAAAGAAATTTCGAATAATTCTCAACAATTTACTAAAATTGAGAAATGGCTAGAAGAAAGGATGCATCAGAACAACCAACGACTGTAAGGAGAAGTGGGAGATTAGTTGGAGAAAGGAGAAATGAAGTAGGTGAACCATCAAGGATAAATGCAGGAGATAGAGAAGAAGGTCAAATTCAACCACCAATTCAACCACCAATTCAACCAGCACTGAATAGAGTAATCGATTATGATAGAGTGAGCGTGCATACATGGAGATCAGATTCTATGGAAGAAAGAGAAGAAGTGCAACAATTGATGAATAATGGACAAGAGGAGAGAAATCGAGAAGAAATGGGAGAAACAGATCATAGAAATGAAGAAATTGTAGCATTAGAAACGTTGAGACAAACAATACATGAAGAAAGGCGTCTAGAAGCAGAAGAACGCGCAAATTTAACAAGGCAAAACCACGAATTAAGGATGGAAAATAGGAGGCTGCAAAATAGAAGATCGAGAAGTAATAACATATCAAGAATCTGCGCAGAAACATTACCTGCAGGAAACGTTAATGAAGAAAATTTGGAAATGGAAGTAGGTTTTGGCGAAGGAGGTCGTGAAGGAAGAGAAGTAGTAGAAGATCGTTATATTCCACGTCCTGAAGATCTACAGAATGGTCAAAATGATGGAAATCAAGAAAATAGGCAGCATCAAGGGCAAAATGATCCAATTAATGAAGAAAATCAGGGAGAAGGAAGAAGAATATTGCTTGGGAGAGAAACACGAAGGAAACAAAAGGAAATTGAAGATGACATTGAAAAACATTATATTGAACAAGCACGTTTATCTCGCGAGAGAGAAAGACTGAGAGCAGAAATGGAAGAACAGGAATTGGAGGAAGCAGTTCGGCAGAACAATCATGACAATCGAGAAAGAAGGCGCGAGCAAAATCGCAACAATAGAAATATTAACGAAGAATATGAAAGAGTACAAAGGAGAATTGGAAGACAACCAAGAAGAGAAAATGATAGATACAATGGTGTGCACATTCACGAACGAGATGAAGGAGAAAGTCGCAGAGAAAGAAGAGAAGAGAATGTAGAACAAGAAAACCAAGATAGGCGTGAACGCAGAAGGAGAGAAACAGAGCTAAAAAGACCAATGAATCCGAACACTGAGGTAAATGAACAAATTTTAAGAGAATTGGCGGAGATGAGAGGAATGTTGAATAATAGAAGAGGTGGAGGAAGAAGACAATTGGATGAGGCAATCGAGGAAGCCGCAAAAACCCCCTTTACTTTAGAGGTGCAGTTAGGTGGGATACCCCAAAATGCAATTTACCTGCATTAACCAGCATTTTTGATGGAACAACTTGCGCAATACAACACGTCAAAGCGTATGTAAGATGTATGTTACAATGGGAAAGTCATGACGCTATATTGTGCAAATATTTCGCATCAAGTCTAACAGGAGAAGCACTGAAGTGGTTTGAAGGTTTACCAAGAAACACCATCACGTCATTCAACCATCTACAAGCTATATTCTTAGGGGCATACATAAGTAACAACTCCTCGCGGCCAGGAATCGAAGATGTATTTGGGCTAAAACAAAGGGTTGGTGAAAGTCTAAGACACCTAACTATGAGATGGAAGACGATGTGTAGCGAGATGGCTGGAAGGGTAGATGAAAGATATCTCATTTTATCATTTATAAACGCTATGTTCGCAACCAACCTGCTATATATTCAAATTTTTAGAATCAAGAATACAATCACCATGACGGAGTTGCGAGAATTGCAAGAGGAATATATTGCTTTGGAAGAAAGGCAAAATGAGGTAGAGTCGTACCCGATTGCGAATACAAGTTCAAATGCTGCGAATGCAAGTTTGTTACCCAGGTTAATACACACAGTGGCGAGTACCTCGCAAGGGCAACAGGAGGGAGTGATAAATGATGGACAGCCAAAGTTGGTAGCCATGGGAAGCCGAGATCAAGAAGAGTTTGAAAGAGAAAGAAACTACTATAACCGTGGTGGCAATAACAAAATTCAGAGACTTGATCATCCGCAAGAAACTTATGGAAGTCAAAGGCAGAATTATCATGGAGGTCGACGACGTCACGAGTAGTATGGGAAGAAATCAAGATGCCACCACTGAATACTAGTGTGGAAAAAATATGGGAAGCTATACTACTGATGGAAAATATACCTGCACCATGGAACATGGGGAGTGAACCACCACCAAGTGATAGAAGTCATGAATTTTGCTCTTACCACCGTTTTCACGGATATTTGACAAATGACTGAAAACATAAAAAGAATCATCCTTAGAATGATTGATCAAGGAAAGTTGAATCACTTTCTAAAAAGTGAAGAGAAAGTTCAACAATTGCCACCACCACCATCAAAGGGGAAAGAAACGTTCGTAATAGAAGTTGGATCGAAAGCTAAAAATTTGTTTTGAATGGTGAAAAGGCATAGAGTAGCAGGAGCGAAAAGTGTAAGAAATGAGTAATCATCAAAAGGCAATAGCAAAAGCTTGTTAAGGGTAAGAGGAAGAAAAAATAATTGAAAAAGAAATATGCGTGGATCTCGCCATCAAAAATGTATGACAATTTGAGTGAAGAATTGAAAAACAAAACAATGTAAGATTGCGCGATATCTTCGCAAACAAAGTGAATGATTGAATGAATTAACAAAAATGAAAGAGTGAGTGAATGGGACGAATCTTTATGGCGTACACCCTAGTTCGCGAATGATATTTCGCAAGAGGCAAATGTAAGACCTAAAGTGCGCCATATAAGGGGTATCTCTTGACATGGCTCGGGGAAAGGTTACACCGCCCCACGGAACCTGAGTCATGGAGATTTGGGGCCCATGAAAGCCTATTCGGGAGAGATACCTTGGATTTCCAACTATATATATAAGGTTATACCCTGGTTGGACACCCGAGGATCTCTTCTTAGGAGTTAGTGTATGCTCAAGGCGCCGGGGTACACGGTTGAGCCAAGAGTGCCTGGGGCATTTGAAGTGTCTCGGCCATTCTTGGCAAGTCTTGGTATATCTTTTCGGCCAAGAAAACTCCACTTAGGGTGCAGTCTCGTAACCATATGCCATATAGGTATAAGGGATAAGAGGCTGCGAAAACAACTGGTTGTTGTTAAGACCGGATGGGAGGAGCTAGTCTTGTATGGCCGATGTACGCCTCCTTGAAGGGGCAACCAGGGAGAAGATAATGGCGGCACCCTCCATTAGGGAGCTGATAAGTGTCAAAAGACGCAAATGTTATGAGACTTTATTTTCGCAAGGAAATTTAGACTTGTCATATTTGTGCAATGATCCTGAAGAGGCAATAATACTGACGCAAGGATAAGGCGAGATCAATGGGTTTTTGCATAAAAGTGCAAAAACGTCCTGCGATTTCGTCGCAAAGACGGCAATGTCATGGGGTTTTACACTCGCAAGAGTATTTAAGCCTGTCATATTGTCGCAGATAAAATGTCCTGCAGAGGCAAAAATACTTAACAAATGATAAGACAAGGTCAATGGGTCATTACATGAAAATGTAAAGACGTCCTGCGATTTTATCGCAACGAGGGGTGGCGAAATAAGACCTTTAATTAGGAAGGCAAAATAAGACCACACAAAAATGATAAGGCAAGATCAATGGGTTTCTTCATTTGTGAAGATACTCTGCGATCTTGTCGCAATGCGAACTTCAACATAATTAAAAATATAGATATACACAAAATTGAGAAAGCAAATATGCTTACGAAAATGAATAACAGAGGCAAATCTCTCATTTGAAAATGAATAACAGAGGCAAGTATGGGAATGAATAGGATAAAGTTTTGTTATTCATTTCCATATGAGGAATTTATGCATTCATAATACTAGTTAGTCGAATTATAAAAGAGAATTGCTTGATTAATATGTGCAAATAAAGAAAACGAAGATTGAGTTCACATTTGACAATCCAAGAAGATTGAAAGAGTATATATATTACAAGAAGCGAAAGAAGAAAAAAGAAGTTATTTCTTTGAAGATTCTTCTTCTTGGTCAGATTCTTCAGTTTCATCATTCTTTTCGCCAGATTCTTCTGCTTCGCTAGCTTCACTATCAGAGACATCCGAGAAAGGCGTATCTTCAGGAATATCATCGTGAAGACAAGGATATGAAATAAGAGGAATGCGGTGATCATTACAAACCATTTTAATAGTTTGATTGCGAAAACGAACAAAAGATATTGTTGAAATTTCCACCGTAGCTTGCAGTAAAATGTTTCTTCAACTTAGAATACTTGTTATTGCGAAGAGAAAGGCCTTCTGCGAGTTCCCTTTTTTCAGACTCAAGTTCTTCAATCCTTGTTTGAAATCTCTTCTCAGATTTTGCAAAACATATGATAATGAATTAACAACACTATAACAGTACTACAGAGGAAAAGAGCAGTAAAGTATAATAAACAACCTTCTCTGTCAGATATCATATCTTTAACCAAGGCAGTATGCTCGGTATGAAGACTAACATCAACACCTAAATTATTCCTGGCATTATCTAGAACCTTTGCAGCCCAAGCGAACTCATCATCATTATTTATAACAAGAAGCGAACGAACTTGCTCTTCTCGCTCCATAAGTATGGCATTCTGACGAAGGGATTCATCTCGTTCAATTTGTACTTCGAGAAGAGATTTTTGAAATGTTGCTAATGCATGTGCACCCTTATTAGAGATGACGGTCTTTCTCATCTATAAGGCCACTAATTTTCTTCCTTTGAAGCTCGATTTTTCTATGGGAATCAAGATACATTTGTTTAAATCGGTTGGCTAAACCTAAACTAGCTCTATGTTCAATCTCTAAGAGGCGACATTTGGTTCGAAGTTCATTTTAATGAAAGAGAATCAATTTTGTTTGATGAGTTACTTAAAGACTCGTTGAGATGGGTGAGAAGAACATCATTATCCATGGGATCGGGAAATGAATGGAGAAGAATGGCTTCTTCAGAGAGATTATATATGTCTGCGAAAATAATAAATCAGGCAAAGAATAATAGCTGACAAAGTAAAAATGACTTGAAGAATAAAAATTTTATACCATAAAGTTGCTGGTTAGCGCTTTGAAGAGTAGACATCTTAGTCTTCTGAGAAGCAAATTCGATTTCAATTGTTGAATTCTTTCATCTTTCTTGCGAGACATCGCAATCTCAATTTCTAGTTCTCGAATCTTCTCTTTAAATTGGAGATTCTTCTTTTCAAGGTTGTCGCGTCTTCTCTTGAGATCTGAGGCAACAACAAAGGAAGCTCTCCCAGACTATAAAGGAAAAAAGAAATTGTTAAGATAAAGCTTGTAATCGAAATTACAGAAAAGCAAAGGAATATGAGCATACCAAAGCAGTAAGAGCATTTAAGTGACTGGAGGTCAATGTTCGGGAGACTCCACGAAAAGATTCATTATCCTCTAATAGTGGGGCATCGCAAATTTTTGCGAGAGCTCCGCAAGTAGCAGTTAGATGATCATCTCCTAATCCTTGCATAGAATCGAAGAAGACACTGGACAATTGCGCCATAGCAGAAGTTGTCGAGTGATTCTCTTTCGCGGAGGAGGTGCCAATCTTATTTTCACCTTCATCAGAGTTTTCGTTGGTTTGAGAACTACAATGAGAAGAGAGATGGATTTTCCGTTTTTTAGAAAGCGGAGCAGAAGACTTGTCCTTGCGAAAAGTAATTTTATCCTTGCCTTTAACCTTCGCAGCTATAGCCTCTTCAACGTCAACCTTCGCATACACATGAAGATAAGAAACAGAGGCAACAATATTGTTTAAAATAACAAAGGAAAATGTTTCTTACTTCATCCGTGAGCGATCGGAGTATCGCCAGGGTACTCGGCTTTGGATCTTCTTTATACTTCTTTCTCATTCTGGCGATCTAAATTTTTTGAAAGTTAATAAATAAAAGAGGAAGAAAATGTCGCAAGGCGGAATTGAAAAAAGGAAATATACCTCTTTCGTCTCCTCAGGCCACTTAAACTCCCAAGGATGATAATTTGCGAGGTGTGCAGGGAGAACATATGAACCTGCAATATAAGGTCCACTCAACAACAAAGGAACAACCCACCATTTTTCATCTTTGGAATGACGGGAGTGCTATTGTTGCCCGAATGCCAATCAATATCTTGCATAAGCACTTGTCATCGAAAATATTATCTATTCTTTTCAATGAGCGCCCCAAATGGATTTATCATTTCTCATGTTTATTATCGAATAATTCGCAAAGAAATTTTCTACGGATACTTCTCAAAGAACTATCTCCAAATTTGCGAATTTAGGATCTCTAACATTAACAGGATATAAAGATCCTTTACGAGGCGCCGCGGTTTGCGAATTCAAGCATCAAACGGATGCAGTCGCCACTCAACTGATAAACAGCTCGCGAGAACTTTTCATGAGCAAAGATTTCATAGAATAATGGTATCTCGGGATTATATAAAGGAATGGGAAGTCCTGCGAGGAGTTGACCTAGCGAGACTATGATTTTATGATCATCACATTGATGGTCAGAAAACAGTTTTGCAGAGAGAATAGACGAAGATTTTTGATCAGGAATGGTTGATAAGATGAAACCTTTCTCTTGTAATTTCTTTTGAGTATCTTCAAAAAGGGGTTTATATGTACGACCCAGTGAAGCCATTGATATAGTATGGGAATGAATGGAGAATGGAAGATTGAGAGAATTGAAGGGGAGGATTACAGTAGCAGAAGCGCAAATTACGGAGGAAGAAAGTTAAAGGAAAGTTGCAGAGGGAAAATAAAAGAGAAAAAGAGAAGGGTAAAAAAGCTATATATAGAGAAGAGAATCCTCGAGAAAACAAATGCATTTAATGCGAGATGGGACGTGAATGGTCAAGAATAAATGGTTGAAAGAGACGTGTCAAGAAAAGAGTGGAAGAAGAAACACGTGTAATAAATTCCGTACATAAATAAAACGAGTAAAAATGAACAATCGCGAGATAAAGATGAGCAGTTGCGGCATTTTAAAACATTGGTTCTCATGACATTCTCTTCTTCGCAGAGAAGACATGTGTAGGACCAGAATATCGCGACAGCAATACTTCGCGAGAGTAATAAACAACTACTTTGCGAAGGTGTCGCAAGGAAATAATTTAAATGACGCATCGGATGACGACGAGCGACCATGAGAAAAGTGTGAAGACTTGGCGAGATTTAGGAGTGTCGCGAAGTCTAACACTTACATATTTGCGACGCTTCGCGAAGAATTCCCGAAAATAAAGGACAGCTTAGCTGTCATCCACTATGTAATACCCTATATAAAGGGTTGAGTAAGTCTGTTGTGGGGGATTCTTTTTGAATTGTTAAGCAAGTCATTAGGAGAGAGAAAATTAAGAGTGATTGTAATCTCTTTAGCTCTGTTCTACATTTCTTTGTAAACCTTTCAAGAAAACAATTAATAAAATATATTGTTATTCATCTTCAAATGGATTAACTAAACAAATTCGAGTGAGGGGTGTAGTGTGGGATTTCCTGCAACTACATATGCGCTAGAAACAGGGATGGAGTGAGTAGAAGATCAACAACCTTGTGAATTGGAAGAATCCGGTGTAACAAGAAAGAAATCTCGAATAATTTTTAACAAGTTACTAAAATTGAGAAATGGCTAGAAGAAAGAATCCATCAGAACAACCAACGATCGTAAGGAGAAGTGGAAGATTAGTTGGAGAAAGGAGAAATGAAGTAGGTGAACCATCAAGGATAAATGCAAGAAATGGAGAAGAAGGTCGAATTCAACCACCAATTCAACCACCAATTCAACCATCAATTCAACCACCAACTCAACCACCAATTCAACCAGTACTAAACAGAGTAATCGATTATGATAGAGTGAGCGTGCATACATGGAGATCAGATTCTATGGAAGAAAGAGAAGAAGTGCAACAATTGATGAATAGTGGACAAGAAGAGAGAAATCGAGAAGAGATGGGAGAAACAATTCGTGGAAATGAAGAAATTGCAGCGTTAGAAGCGTTGAGACAGACAATACATGAAGAAAGGCGGTTAGAAGCAGAAGAACGCGCAAATTTAACAAGGCAAAACCACGAATTAAGGATGGAAAATAGGAGGTTGCAAAATAGAAGATCAAGGAGTAATAACGGATCGAGATCAGGATCGATTAGAGAAAACGTGAGAAGAACATTACCTGCAGAAAACGTTAATGAAGAAAATTTGGAAAGAGAGTTAAATTTTGGTGAAGGAGGTCGCAAAGAGAGAGAATTAGTAGAGAATCGTTATATTTTGGTGAATGATCAAAATGATGGAAATCAGGAAGATAGGCGACCTCAAGGCGAAATAACCCGATTAATGAAGAAAATCGGGAAGAAGGAAGGAGAATACTACATGGGAGAGAAACACAAAGGAAACAAAAGGAAATTGAAGATGACATTGAAAAACATTATATCTTGAACAAAGCGCGTCTAGCTCGCGAGAGAGAAAGATTGAGAGCGAAAATGGAAAATCGGGAATTAGAAGAGGCGATTCGGCGAAATAATCATGACAATCGAGAAAGAAGGCGCGAGCGAAATCGCAACAATGGAGATATCAACGAAGAATATGAAAGAATACAAAAAAGTAGACACGAACGAAGAAGGAGGGAAGCGAAATTAAAGAGACCGATAAATTCAAATTACGAGGAAAATGAACAAATTCTGCGAGAATTGGCGAGAGATGAGAGGAATATTGAACAGCGAGAAGAGAAGGAGGGAGAAGACAGTTAGATGAAGCTATCGCGAGAGGTGCGAAAAATCCTTTTACATTAGAAGTGCAGCTAGGAGGAATTCCCCCAAAGTGCAACTTACCGGCATTAACTAGCATTTTTGATGGGTCAACTTGTGCAGTACAACACATCAAGGCTTACGTGAGATGTATGCTACAGTGGGAAAACCATGATGCTATATTGTGCAAATACTTTGCGTCGAGTTTAACGGGAGAAGCGTTGAAATGGTTTGAGGGTCTACCAAAGAATACAATCACATCATTCAATCATTTACAAGCTATATTTTTAGGGGCGTATATAAGCAACAACTCTTCGCGGCCCGGCATTGAAGATGTATTTGGGCTAAAACAAAGAATTGGCGAGAGCTTGAGACATCTGACCGTAAGATGGAAGACAATGTGTAGCGAAATGGCTGGACGGGTGGATGAAAGATACCTCATATTATCATTCATAAATGCTATGTTCGCAACCAACTTATTATATGTTCAAGTTTTCAGAGTCAAGAATACAATCACGATGACCGAATTGAGAGAACTGCAAGAGGAATATATTGCTTTGGAGGAAAGACAAAATGAAGTAGAATCGTACCCAGTCGCGAATACAAGTTCAAGTGATGCGAATGCAAGTTTGTTACCCAGATTAATACAAACAGTGGCGAGTACCTCACAAGGGCAACAAGAAAAAGTGGTAGATGATGGACAACCAAAATTAGTAGCGATGGGAAGTCGAGATCAGGAAGAATTTGAAAGAGAAAGAAACTACTACAATCGTAGCGGCCCGAACAAAATTCAGAGACTTGATCACCCGCAAGAAACCTATGGAAGTCAAAAACAGAATTATCATGGAGGGCAACGACGACATAGAGTAGTATGGGAAGAAATCAAGATGCCACCACTAAACACTAGTGTGGAGAAGATATGGGAAGCTATACTCTTGATGGAGAATATACCTGCACCATGGAACATGGGGAGTGAACCACCACCCAGGTGATAGAAGTCACGAATTCTGTTCTTACCATCGTTTTCATGGACATCTGACAAATGACTGCCGAAATATCAAAAGAATTATCCTTAGAATGATTGATCAGGGGAAGCTGAATCACTTTTTGAAAAGCGAAGAGAAAGTTCAACATTTACCGTCGCCACCATCAAAGGGAAAAGAAACATTCATAATAGAAGTCGGGGCGAAAGCTAAAAATTTGTTTTGCAACTCCATTGTTCATTCATATCGCACCATTGAAGATTTTCATGATAACGTGCTCAGTAGGGTTTTTGCGAGGG
Organism: Papaver armeniacum; assembly: GCA_023531295.1. Lineage (NCBI taxonomy): Eukaryota > Viridiplantae > Streptophyta > Magnoliopsida > Ranunculales > Papaveraceae > Papaver > Papaver armeniacum. The sequence continues at coordinate 241,685 of JAJJWW010002757.1, read as the reverse complement.
ATGTTAATGAACATTGCGAGGAAATCGCATTAAAAGAGTGGCGATTCTGATTATCTCTTTCTCGGCGAAGAAATACCCAAAGGTAGAGAAATACATGATAACCCGTTGGTGGTAAAAGCTGGATATTAATCCAAAACCTGTTGATGGGGAAGATGATGAAGCGAGAAACTTGTTGGGCGATAAATAGAATATTAATCGATCTGGGAGTTCAATCAACATTCTTTTTACCATACTTACAAGACTATGGGAGGAAAGGATGAAGATTTGATCCCTTCAACATACAAAATATATGGTTTCAACGGTACAGCGAACAAGCCCAAAGGAGAAGTACACATGAGAATACCTTTGCAAAGATTGTCAACTGATATCTTGTTTTGTGTGGTCGATGTGGAGTCCCCTTATAATGCATTGATTGGAAGGCCATGGTTGCATGAAATTCTGGGTGTGGCGTCAACGTATCATCAGTGTATAAAGTTTCCCCATCCTAGCGGTGTTGGAATTATTAAGGGAGATTGGATAGAAGGGGAAAAATGTTATGAGATCGATGTGGAGAGTTGTGAAGAGAGAGCCGCAAAAAAGAAGGGATGGAAGAAGAATATAAAAGAAGAACAAAGAAAAGAAAGATTGATGGTAGATAGCATAAATATAAGAAGAGAAGACACATTGCGAGGTGAAGATATGAAGGCAGTTGAAAGTTATGCTGGAAAAGAACTATTCATAGGTCTTAATGATACAGAGGCAGAGGGAAGCAGGAGTAAAAGGTGTAAGAAGTGAATAATTGCGAGAAGTGACAAAGGTTAAGTAGCGAAGGCACGTCAGGGACAAGAAGAATAAAAGGTAGTTGAAGACGCTTTGCGAAGTGAATACATAAAGGCAATTGAATAGTGCAGAGACAGAAAATAGTAGGATCAAAAGACTAAAGAAGTGAATAGTTGTTGTTATCAAAATTAAGTGACAGAGGCATAATCAAAAGTAGGAGGAAGAAATAATAATTGAAGAAGAAATGTACGAGAATCTCGCGATCAAGAATGTATGAAAATCCGATTGAAGAGTTGAAAAGAGAATGTTGCAAACAAAGCAAAATTATGCGATAGCATCGCAAGCAAAATAACATGAAATTATCAAGAATGAATGATTAATTGAATTAACAAAAATGAATGAGTGAGTGAATGGGACGAACCTTTATGGCGTACACCTAGTTCGCGAATAATATTTCGTAAGAGGCAAATGTAAGACCTAAAGTGCGTCATATAAGGGGTATCTCTTGACATGGCTCGGTGAAAAGGTTACACCGCTCCCGGAACTGAGTCATGGAGATTGGGGATAATAACATCCATCCGGAGAGATACCTTGGATTTCCAACTATATAAGGTTATACCCTGGTTGGACGACCGAGGTCTCTTCCAAGGAGTCGAGCGTATGACCAAGGCGCCGAGGTACACGGTTGAGTCAAGAGTGCGGGGAGCATGGAACTTCCTTACCACTCTTGACAAGTCTTGGCACATGCTTGTACTCGGCTTGAAGAAAACTCCACTTAGGGTGCGATCTCGTAACCATAAGCCCTATAGGTATAAGGGATTAGAGGCTGCGAAAACAAGCTGCTTCTTTGTTAAGACCGGATGGGAGGAGCTAGTCTTGTATGGCCGATGTACGCCTCCTTGAAGGGGCAACCAGGGAGATGATAAGGGCGGCACCCTCCATTAGGGAGGCGATAAGTGTCAAAAGACGCAAATGTCATGAGACTTTATTTTCACAAGGAAGTATAGGCTTGTCATATTTGTGCAATGATCCTGTAGAGGCAATATCTTGACGCAAGGATAAGGCGAGATCAATGGGTTATTGCATGAAAATGTAAAAACGTCCTGCGATTTCGTCGCAAAGACGATAATGTCATGGGATTTTACACTCGCAAGAGTATTTAAGCCTGTCATATTGTCGCGGATAAAATATCCTGCAGAGGCAAAAATACTTAGCGAATGATAAGACAAGGTCAATGGGTCATTACATGAAAATGTAAAGACGTCCTGCGATCTTGTCGCAACGAGGGGTGGCGAAATAAGACCTTTAATTAGGAAGGCAAAATAAGACCACACAAAAACGATAAGGCAAGATTAACGGATTTCTTCATTTATGGAGACATTCTGCGATCTTGTCGCAATAACGAGCTTCAATATGCTCATGAAAACAGATAACAAAGGTAAATCACTCATTTGAAAATGAATAACAGAGGCAAGTATGGGAATGAATAGGATAAAGTTTTGTTATTCATTTCCATATGAGGAATTTATGCATTCATAATACTAGTTAGTCGAATTATAAAAGAGAATTGCTTGATTAATATGTGCAAGTAAAGAAAACAAAGATTGAATTCATATTTGACAATCCAAGAAGATTGAAAGAGTATATATATTACAAGTAGCGGAAGAAGAAAAAGAAGTTATTTCTTTGAAGAATCATCTTCTTGGTCAATTCTTGATTTCATCATTCTCTTCGCCAGATTCTTCTGCTTCGCTAGCATCACTATCAGAGACATCTGAGAAAAGTGTATCTTCAGGAATATTCTCGCGAAGACAAGGATATGAACTAAGAGGAATCTTGTGATCGTTGCAAACTATCTCAATAGTTTGATTGCGAAAACGAACTGCATAATTATTAAAGTTCGCCACTGTAGCTTGCAGTTGTTTCTTCAGCTTAGAATATTTGTTGTTGCGAAGAGAAAAGTCTTGTGCGAGTTGTCCTTTTTCATACTCAAGTTCTTCAATCCTTATTTGAAGTCTTTTCTCGGATTCTGCAACATATGACAATATATTAACAATTTAACGACAATGCTACGGAAATAAGAAACAACAAAAGTATAATAAACAACCTTCTCTCGTCGGATATCATATCCTTAACCAAGGCAGTATGCTCGGCATGAAGGCTAACATCAACACCTAAATTATTCCTGGCATTATCTAGAACCTTCGCAGCCCAAGCAAACTCATCATCATTATTTATAACAAGAAGTGAACGAACTTGTTCTTCTCGCTCAGTAAGCATGGCATTCTGGCGAAGGGATTCATCTCGTTCAATTTGTACTTCGAGAAGAGACTTTTGAAATTTTGCTAATGCCTGTGCACCTCTGTTAGTAATGCGATCTTTCTCATCTATGAGATTACTAATTTTCTTCCTTAAGGTTTTGGTTTTATTATGGGAATTAAGGTACATTCATTTAAATTGATTAGCTAAACTTAAACTAGCTCTATGCTTAATCTCTAAGAGATGACATTTGGATTGAAGATCCTTTAATGGAAGGAGGTTAGTCTTATTTGAGGAACTACTTAAAGATTCATTGAGATGAGTAAGAAGGACGTCATCATCCATGGGCTCGGGAAATGAATGGAGAAGAATGGCTTCTTCAGAGAGATTATATATGTCTGCGAAAATAGTAAGTCAGGCAAAGAAAAGCAAATGATAAAATAAAAAGGATTTGAGGAGTAAAGATTGTTATACCATAAAGTGTTGATTTGCACTTTGAAGAGTAGATACTCTATTCTCGTTGAGAAGTAAGCTCAGCCTCCAGCTGTTTAATTCTTTCATCTTTCTGGCGAGATGTCGCAGCTTCAACCTCTAGTTCTCGGATTTTCTCTTTAAGTTGCAAATTTTTCTTTTCAAGATTGTGGTTTCTTTTTTCAAGGTCTGAGGCAACGACAAAAGAAGCTCTCCCAGACTATAAAGGAAATATGGGAACGATTAAGATAAAGCTTATAATTGAAGTCACAAAGAAACAAAGGGATGTGAACATACCAAAGCAGTGAGAGCATTTAAGTGACTGGAGGTCAACGTTCGGGAGACTCCGCGAAAGGACTCATTATCCTCTAATAGCGGGGCATCGCAAATTTTAGCGAGAGCTCTGCAAGTAGCAGTTAGATGATCATCTCCTAATCCTTGCATAGAATCGGAGAAGACACTGGACAATTGCGCCATAACATAGGTAGTCAAGTGACTCTCTTTCGCGGAGGAAGTACCAACCTCATTTTCACCCTCATCAGAATTTTCATTGGTTTTAGAAGAGAGCTGGGTTTTCCGTTTTTTAGAAAGCGGAGCAGAGACTTGTCCTTGCGAAAAGTAATTTTATCCATGCCTTTAGCCTTCGCGGCTTGACCTTCGGCTTGACCTCTTCACTTCAACCTTCGCATACGCATGAAGATAAGAAACAGAGGCAACAATATTGTTTGAAATAACAAAAGAAAATGTTTCTTACTTCATCCGTGAGCGATCGAAGTATCGCCAGGGTACTCGGCTTTGGACTTTCTCTATATTTCTTTCTCATTCTGGTGATCTAAATTTTTGAAAGTTAATAAATGAAAGAGGAAGAAGATGTCGCAAAGCGAAATTGAAGAAAGGAAATATACCTCTTTTGTCTTCTCAGGCCACTTAAATTCCCAAGGATGATAGTTCGCGAGATGTGCGGGGAGAACATGTGAACCTGTGATGTAAGGTCCACTCAAAAGTAAAGGAAAAACCCACCATCTCTCATCCTTGGAATGACGGGGAGTACTATTGTTGCCCGAATGCCAATCAATATCTTGCATAAGCAATTTGTCAGCATCAACATTATCATTCTTTTTCAGTCGAGCACCCCAGCGAGATTTATCATTTCTCATATTTATAACTGAGTAATTCGCGAAGAAATTGTCCACGGTATACTTCTCAGTAACTATTTGTAAGTTTACAAACTCAGGATCCCTAACATTATCAGGGTATAAAGATCCTTTACCAGCGCCACGATTGGCGAATTCAAGCATTAAACGGATGCAGTCGCCACTCAATTGATAGACAGCTCGCGAAAATTTCTCATGAGAAAGAATTTCATAGAATAATGGCAACTCGGGATTGTACAGAGGAATGGGGAGTCCTGCGAGGAGTTGACCCATCGAAACTATGATTTTATGATCATCACATTGATGATCAGAAAACAATTTTGCAGAAAGGATAGATGAAGATCCTTGATTGGGAATGGTTGATAAAGTGAAACCCTTTTCCTGTAATTTCTTTTGAACATCAGTAAAAAGAGGAGTATATGTACGACCAAGTGAAGCCATTGTTAGAAGTATGGGAATGGATAGAGAATTGAAGATCAAAAGGATGAGAAAAGTGTAGGACTGTGGTAGCAGGAGCGCAAATTGCGGAAGGAGAGAGAGAGTTAAAGAAAATTTACAGAAGGAAAATAAAAGAGAAAAAGAGAAGGGTAAGAAAGCTATATATAGAGAAGAGAATTCTCGAGAAAACAAATGCATTTAATGCGAGATGGGACGTGAATGGTCAAGAATAAACGGTTGAAAGAGACGTGTCAAGAAAAGAGTGGAAGAAGAAACACCTGTAATAAATTCCGTACATAAATAAAACAAGTAAAAATGAACAATCGCGAGATAAAGATGAGCAGATTGCGGCACTTTAAAATATTGGTTCTCATGACATTCTCTTCTTCGCAGAGAAGACATGAGAAGAGGCAAGATGTAGGACCGAGAATATCGCGACAAAGAATACTTCGCGAGAGTAATAAACAACTACTTTGCGAAGGTGTCGCAAGGAAATAATTTAAATGACGCATCAGATGACGACAGCCAGAACATGAGAAAAGTGTGAAGACTTGGCGAGATTTAGGAGTGTCGCGAAGTCTAACACTTACATATTTGCGACGCTTCGCGAAGAATTCCCGAAAATAAAGGACACTTTAGTCATGTCATCCACTATGTAATACCCTATATAAAGGGTTGAGTAAGTCCTGTTGTGGGGGATTCTTTTTGAATTGTTAAGCAAGTCATTAGGAGAGAGAAAATTAAGAGTGATTGTAATCTCTTTAGCTTTGTTCTACATTTCTTTGTAAACCTTTCAAGAAAACAGTTAATAAAATATATTGTTATTCATCTTCAAATGGATTAAGTAAACAAATTCGAGTGAGGGGTGTAGTGTGGGATTTCCTGCAACTACAACATGAGAAGAGGCAAGATGTAGGAGCAGAATATCGCGACATCAATACTTTGCGAGAATAATAAACGACTACACTGCGAAGGCGTCGCAGGGAAGTAATATAAATGACGCAATGGATGACGACAATCAAAACATGAGAAAAGTATGAAGACTTGGCGAGATTTAGGAGTGTCGTAAGGAAAACGTTTATAACACTCGCGACGCTTCGCGAGTTATTCCCGAAAATAAAGGACAAAACTTTAGTTGTTATCCACTTTGTGTATTACCCTATATAAAGGGCTGAGTTAGTCTCTTGTAGGAGAGGATTCTTTTTGAATTGTTAAGCAAGTCATTAGGAGAGAGAAAATTAAGAGTGATTGTAATTTCTTTAGCTCTGCTCTACATTTCTTTGTAAACCTTTCAAGAAAACAACCAATTAAATATATTGTTATTCATCTTCAAATGGATTACTTAAGCAAATTCGAGTGAGGGGTGTAGTGTGGGATTTCCTGCAACTACAGAAACCCTAATTTCAGTTCCTTAATCTCCATCTGTTGAGTAACGACAACAACTCTCTTCTATATTCTTGATTTCCCTCCTCAATTCTTCTCAAACCCCACAACAATTCGCACCAATCTTCACCCACTTTCAGATCTAAATCAAAACCCACTGTTTCCTCCATCGTTTCTCTAATTCATGGTGACAAACTAACCATCACCATTTCTTCCTCCTCATCTGTATACAGCTTCAATCAATATCACCCATGTAGGATCAGAATATCGCAACACCAAGACCCTTGCGAAATCCATAAACGACACACTGCGAAGATATCGCAGATTGGTAATAAAAATGACGCAACGGATGACGACAGCCTGAACACGAGAAAGATGTGAAGACCTAGCGAGATCTAGGAGTGTTGCGAGATTTAACATTTGAATACTTGCGAGAGTGTCGCAAGTTAGATCCGAAAATAAAGGACAACTTAGCTGTCGTCCACTATGTAATGTCCTATATAAAGAGCCGAACAATCTTAAGAAAAGAGAGAGATCTTTTTAGAGTGGAGAGAAAGTCTAGAGGAGAGAGAAAGTCTAGAGTAGCAATTATATTCTTGATTTCATTTCCTTCTTGTAAAATTTCTATCTCAATTAATAAAGAGATTGATTGTTGATCTTAAAGATGTGTTGAATATTACGAATTCTTGTGAGGTGTGTATTGTAGGATTTCCTGCAATTACATATGGCGCTAGAAACATGGACTGATTGTAGATTGATATTGTGATTTGAAAGAATTTGGAGTAATAGGGAAGGAATTTGATATAATTTTCAACAATTCACTAAGATTGAAAAATGGATAGAAGAAGACATGCATCAAAACAACCAACAACTGTTAGAAGGAGTAGGAGACTTGCCGGAGAAGGGAGAGACGAAATAGAGGAATCTTCAAGAATGAACATAAGGAACAATAGAGAAAATCAAGTTCAACCGCCAATTCAACATACACCAATACAAAATAGAACTGTGGATTATGACATAGTGAGTGTACATACTTGGAGGTCAGATTCTGTAGATGAAATAGGAGAAAAAAGCAATTAGGAGGCAATGGACAAGAGGAGAGAGACCAAGAAGTAATTGGATGAATAATTCATGGAAATGAAGAAATTGCAGCATTAGAAGCATTGAGGCAAACAATACATGAAGAAAGGCGGTTAGAAGCAGAAGAACGTGCGAATTTGACAAGGCAAAATCATGAATTGAGGATGAAAAACATGAGATTACAAAATAGAAGGTCAAGAAGCACTACAAGATCAAGTTCAAGATCAGTTAGAGAAGAAATAAGACAAAATTTCCCTATAGAAAATGTTAATGAAGAAACTCGAGAGGGAGTACAAAATCCAGGCGAAGAACGTCACGAAGGAAGAGAAATAATTGAAGATCGTTATATCCAACGTGCTGAAACTCTTCAAAACGGGCAAAATGATAGAAATAAGGGAAATAAACACCGTCAGGGGCGAAATAATCAAGATGGCGAAGAAAATCAGGAAGAAGGAAGGAGAATATTACATGGGAGAGAAATACAAAGAAATGAACGAATAATTGAAGATGAAATTGAAAGACACTATACTGAACAAGCACATCTAGCTCGCGAGAGGGAAAGACTAAGAGCAGAAGTGGAGGAACAAGAACTACAAGAGGCAATTCGACAGAACAATCATGATAATCGAGAAAGGAGGCGTGAGCGAAATCACAATAATGTTAATATCAATGAAGAGTATGATAGAGTACAAAGGAGAACTGAAAGGCGGCAAAGAGGAGAAAATGAGAGATATAACAGTGTGCGAATTCATGAAAGAAGGGAAAGAGAAGATCACAGAGAAATACGAGAAGAAAATGATGAACAAGAAAGTCAAAACAGAGATGAACGCAGAAGAAGAGAGGCGGAGTTAAAAAGACCAACGGATCCAAATTCTGGCATAAATGAACAAATTTTGAGAGAGTTAGCGAAAATGAGAGGAATAATAAATAATAAAAGAGAAGGAGGTAAGAGACAACTGGATGAAGCCATAGAGGAAGCTGCGAAAACTCCATTCACACAAGAAGTACAATTAGGAGGAATACCGCCAAAGTGCAATTTACCTGCGTTAACCAACATTTTCGATGGAACAACTTGTGCAGTACAACACATCAAAGCTTATGTGATATGTATGTTACAATGGGAGAATCATGATGCAATATTGTGCAAATATTTTGCATCAAGTTTAAAAGGAGAGGCCTTAAAATGGTTTGAAGGTTTGCCAAAGAATACTATAACATCTTTCAACCATTTACAAGCTATATTTTTAGGGGCGTATATAAGTAACAATTCCTCGCGACCTGGCATTGAAGATGTATTTGGGTTGAAGCAAAGGGTTGGCGAAAGTTTGAAGCATCTAACTGTGAGGTGGAAGACAATGTGTAGTGATATGGCTGGTCGTGTGGACGAAAGATATCTCATTCTGTCATTCATCAACGCTATGTTCGTAACCAATCTGTTATACATTCAAATTTTCAGAATCAAGAATACGATCACAATGACTGAGTTGCGAGAACTTCAGGAGGAGTATATTGCTCTTGAGGAAAAGCAAAATGAGATGGAATCATACCCCATTGCGAACACAAGTTCAAAAGCAGCGAATGCAAGCTTGTTACCTAAGTTGATAAATACAGTGGCGAGCACCTCTCAAGGGCAACAAGAGAGGATAATGGGTGATAATAAGCAAAAGCTAGTAGCTATGGGGAGTCGTGATCAAGAAGAATTCGATAGAGAGAGAAACTTCTATAGCCGTGGTGGAAATAACAAAATCCAAAGACTTGATCAGCCACAAGAAACTTATGGAGGTCAGAGGCAAAACTATCACAGAGGACAGCGAAGTCACAAGATAATATGGGAAGAAATCAAAATGCCTCCTTTGAATGCTAGTGTGGAGAAGATATCGGAAGCTATAATACTAATGGAAAACATACCCGCACCATGGAACATGAGGAGTGAACCACCTCCAAGCTACAGAAGTAATGAATTTTGCTCTTATCATCATTTCTATGGACATACAACAAATGACTGCAGAAACATAAAGAGAATCATTCTCAGGATGATTGATCCGGGAAAATTAAACCACTTTCTAGTAGGACAACCGCAAACTCAAGCATTACCACCTTCTCCAGATATTCGCAAGGCAAACACAGCAAAATAAAGAGAAACATTTGTGATTGTAGTTGGCACAAAGGAAAAGAATCTGTTTTGTAACTCTATCGTACACTCATACAAGACAATTGAAGATTTTCATGATAACACTCTCAGCAGGGTTTTCGCAAGAGATGTCGATGATAGAGAAATAATGAACATTGCGAAGACATCGCCATTGGAAGAATGGCAAAAGTAGACTATCTCTTTTACTGCAGAAGAAGTACCTGAGGGTGGAGAAATGCACGACAACCCATTAGTGGTAAGATTGGAGATTAACCCAAAACCTAGCGAGGATGAAGATGATGACGCGAGAATTCATGGGCCATCAACGAAATTTTGATCGATCTTTTGGAAGTTCTGTGAATATCCTTTTTCATCACACTTATAAAACTATGGGAGGGAAAGATGAAGATCTAATACCTTCAAATTACAAAATCTATGGTTTTAACGGTACTGCAAATAAGCCTAAAGGAGAAGTTCATATGCGAATTCCACTGAAAGGATTATCCTCTGAAATTTTATTTTGTGTAGTTGATGTGGAATCACCATACAACGCATTGATTGGACGACCTTGGTTACATGATATTTTAGGTGTGGCATCGACTTTCCATCAATGTATCAATTTCCCTCATCCCACTGGTATTGGCATCATAAAAGGAGATTGGGTTGAAGGAAAGAAGTGTTATGAAATTGATATAGTATCTCGCGAAGAAAGAGCTGCGAAGAAGAAGAATTGAAAACACAACATCAAAGAAAAACAAAAAGGTGAAAGATTGATGGTAGATGTAATAGAACAGAGAGAAGACGAAATGCTGCGAAACTAATATATGATGAAGATAAGAAGTGGCGAAGGCTTCGCAACAGACAAGAAAATGACTGAAAAATTCAAAAATGCAGAGACAGAAAGTAGCAGAAGTAAGAGACTTAAAGAATGTACTTGTTGACTGCCGAAGTAGAAATTGAGAGGTGAAAGAAAAATGTATGATTGGTTTGATCTTCAAAAAAAAAAAAATTATGATTATGAAAATTTTTCTTATGAATAACAGAGATGAGATTGCGAAAGAGAGCTGATATTCATAAGAAGAAAATATATTTTATGAATGATAAAGATGAGATTGCGAAATTACAAAAGAACTTATATGCAGAAAAATCAACAAAATAATCAGATAGAGGCGAACCAACTATGGCGTACACCCTAGTTCGCGAAATCAAAATTTCGCAAGAGGCAAATGTAAGACCTAAAGTGCATCATAGAAGGGGGTACCTATTGCATGGCTCAGGGAAAATGTTACACCGCCTCTGGAACCCGAGTCATGGAGAATTGGGGTCAATAAAGCCCATCCATGAGAGGTACCTTGGATTTTCAATCTAAGCTTATGACTTAGATTGGACGACCGAGGGTCTCTTCTAAGGAGTCAGCATTTGACCAAGGCGACGAGGTACACGGTTGAGCCAAGAGTGCCTGTGGCATTTGAAGTGTCTCGGCCATTCTTGGCAAGTCTTGGCTTATGCTGCACTCGGCCCGAAGAAAACTCCACTTAGGGTGCAGTCTCGTAACCATAAGCCCTATAGGCAAAAGGGATAAGAGGATGCGAAAACAACTGGTTGTTGTTAAGACCGGATGGGAGGAGCTAGCCTTGTATGGCAGAAGTACGCCTCCTTGAAGGGGCAACCAGGGGGGAGATAAGGGCGGCACCCTCCATTAGGGAGCTGATAAGTGTCTTAAGACGCAAATGTCATGAGGCTTTATTTTCGCAAGGAAATTTAGGCTTGTCATATTTTTGCAACAATCCTGAAGAGGAAATAATACAAAAGACAAAGATAAGACGAGATCAATGGGTCAGTACATGAAAGTGTAAGGACGTCCTGCGATTTCGTCGCAAGACGGCAATGTCATGGGGCATTATTTTCGCAAGACTTTTTAGGCCTATCATATTGTCGCAACAAAAATTTCAAAGAAAGAGTTAAGGCAAGATCAATGGGTTCTTGCATGTAAATGCAAAGACGTCCTGCGATTTTGTCGCAATGACAAGAGGTGGCGCAATAAGACCTTTAACTAGGAAGGAAAAATAAGACCACATAAGAGAAAAAGAAAAAAGGAAATCTTGGAAGAAACCAAGATTTCCTTACTTGTGAAAATTCAGCAGCAATAACTGCGAGATTGAGGCATGAATACATATCACTATTCGAAAGTAACTTGCTCAATCTTTCATTTGAATGCAAATAACAGAGGCAAGTATGGGAATGTATAGAATAAAAACATGTTATTTGTCTTCATATGATAGATTTACGCACTCATAAAATGAAAGGTTGATAATATATTGATTAATTATATTGCAAAAAAGAATTGCTCTTTTAACATGTGCAGAAAGGAATAACAAAGGTAGAGTTTGTATTTGAAGATCCAAGAAATTCGCAGCAAAAGATTACAAAAATAGAAGATTAAAAGTATGAATGTATAGATATTACAAAAAGAAAAGGAAGAAAATAGAACTATTTCTCGTTTGATTCCTCTTCTTCATCATCTCCATCAGATCCTTCTACTTCTTCATCTCCATCAGATTCCTCTTCTTCACTAGCATCGCTGTCAGAGATATGTAGGGAAGGCACATTCTTGGGGATTTCTTCAAGAAGGCAAGGATATGCAGAATGAGGGATACTATTGTCGTCGTAGACCCTTTTAATAGTCTGATTGCGAAAAAGAGTAGCATCATTCTTAAAATTCGCAACAGTAATCTGTAGTTGCTTCTTCAACCTAGAATATTTATCATCTCGAGAAGAAAGGTTCTTTGCGAGCTGCTCCTTCTCAGATTCAAGTTCTTCAATTCTTTTACGCAATCTCTCTTCAGCTCCTGCGAATATGTGACAATGAATCAGCGACTTAACAACAATTTCATGAAAGACAAACAGTTAAATAGAGAAGAACAATTAACAACCTTCTCTGTCAGAAATCATATCCCTAACCAAGGCCGCATGCTCAGCTTGAAGACTAACGTTAACACCTAAATTATTTCTGGTATCATCTAGAACTTTCGCAGCCCAAGCGAATTCATCATCATTATTTATGAGAAGAAGGGAGCAAATTTGATTTTCTATTTCGCTAAGTATAGCATTTTTGCGGATAGATTCATCTCGTTCAATTTGAACCTCAAGAAGAGTCTTTTGGAATTTCGCTAATGCTTGAGCACCTTGTCTAGCGATGCGATCTTTATCATCTATGAGATCACTGATTTTGGTTCTTAAAGTATTAATTTTCTCTTTAGAATTAAGATAGAGACGCTTAAATTGGTTGGCTAAGCCTAAGTTAGATCTATGATCAATTTCTAAGAGGCGAAATTTGGATTGAAGTTCATTTAGAGGAAGAGATTTAATCTTGTCATTGAAAAACTATTCAAAGAATTCTTGAGGTGATCAAGAAGGGCATTGTTATCCATAGGGTCAGGGAACGAGTGAAGAAGAATGGCTTCATCAGAAAGATTATAAACGTCTGCGAAAATGGTAAATCAGATGAGGGAAGATAATGAGAGAATAAAACAAAGGAAAAAAGAAAAAGTCTCATACCATAAAGTTATTGGTTGGCACTTTGAAGACTAGATATCTTATTCTTCTGAGTGGAAAAATCAGCTTCTAATTTCTTAGTTTTCTCGCGAAGAGTAGCAGCTTCAGTTTCAAATTCTTCATTTCTCTTGCGAAGAATAACAGCTTCAGCTTCCAATTCTTCATTTTCCTTGCGAAGTTGAAGATTCTTCTTTTCGAGAATACTGCGCCTTTTCTCAAGATCTGAGGCAACAGCGAAGGAAGCTGTCCCAGACTGTAAAGGAAAGTAAATTATCAAGATATAACTTAAAATCAAAATTATGAAGAAATAAGGGAACAAAGACATACCAAAACACCAAGCGAATTTAGAAAGCTAGGAGTCACTGATCTGGAGACCCCATGAATAGAATCATCACCCTCTAGGAAAGGAGCATCGCAGATACTCGCGAGAGCTTTACATGTACTAGAAAGACGATCATCTCCAATCCCTTGCATGGAGTCAGAGAAGATGCTGGACAGTTGTGCCATAGAAGATTTAGTTGGAAAATCCTCCTTTGCGAGAGAAGTATCAACATCATCATTATCTTCATCATCCGAGCTTTCGCTGGACTGAATCTTTCGTTTCTTTGAAGGTGGGGCAGTAGACTTATCCCTACGAAGAGAACCTTTACCCTTGCCTTTGATCTTCGCAACCTTAGAACTTTCTTCTTCTTCAGCAACTTCAATATCAACCTTCGCACACGAATGAAGATAAGAAACAGAGGCAACAATATTGTTAAAAATAATAAATAAAAGTATTTCTTACTTCATCCGTGATCGAACGGAGTGCCGCTAGGGTTTCTTTTGTAGCTTTTTCTCAACTTGATAATCTGAAAATTTCGCAAGATTAATAGGTATAAAAAGGAGTGAAGATTATAAATTGAGCGAAATTTAGGAAGTATACCTCTTTTGATTTCTCAGGCCAGTTAAAAACCCAAGGTTGATAATTGGCGAGATTCGCAGGGAGCACATTTGAACCTGAAATATAAGGTCCTTTCAAAACTAGCGGAAAGACGCACCATATGTCGTCATTAGAGTGACGAGGAACATTGTTCTTGCCAGAATGCCAGTCGATATCCTGCATAAGTATTTTATCGCTGGCGACATTTTCTCTTCTCTTGACGATCACCCCAAATGAGTTCTATCATTCTTCATATTTATTACTTCATAGTTTTTCAAGAAGCTCTCTCATGTATACTTTTTCAAAGAAATATCTCTAAGTCCTCAAATTTAGGATTCCTGACTTCTTTTGGATAAAGAGATCCCTTACCAGCACCACGGTTGGCGAACTAGAGCATTAAGCGGATACAATCCCCACTCAATTGGTAGATGGCTCGCGAGAATTTCGCATGAGCAAGAATTTCATAAAATAAGGGAAGATCAGGGTCATAGAGAAAGATGTGAACACGAGAAAGATGTGAAGACCTAGCGAGATCTAGGAGTGTTGCGAGATTTAACATTTGAATACTTGCGAGAGTGTCGCAAGTCAGATCCGAAAATAAAGGACAGCTTAGATGTCGTCCACTATGTAATGTCCTATATAAAGAGCCAAACAGGCTTAAGAAAAGAGAGAGATCTTTTTAGAGTGGAGAGAAAGTTTATAGGAGAGAGAAAGTCTAGAGTAGCAATTATATTCTTGATTTCATTTCCTTCTTGTAAAATTTCTAACTCAATTAATAAAGAGAGTGATTGTTGATCTTAAAGATGTGTTGAATATTACGAATTCTTGTGAGGTGTGTATTGTAGGATTTCCTGCAATTACAACCCATTCACTCGATCAGTAGCGTCATCTTCTCGATCTCCACCTCTGATTTCACCTGTGAATCTCTCTTTATTTTCTAAATTCTGGTAGCCGCCATCAGACAAGACAATAATGACAAGAGAAATAAGTGCTTCTCTGAAAGTCTAGGTTTTGTGTAGGAATCAGAATTGATAAAGGCACCCAGAGACTTAGATAAGGTTGTCCAATCACTATTTGGCATGTCAGTTTCAGAAAACTGACAGTTCATTCTCCACTCCTTCTTTCAACCTTAGCCGGTCACTCGCCTGTGAATTTTCCTTTTTGTGTTTTATGCTCCAAATGGACGATTTCTCCTTGTTTTGCTCCCAATGACTCCAAAGCACCTAATCAACTCAAAAGCAAACATAAGATACATAATTTACAAGAAAAGTAGCAAAGAAAGCATTAAAAATAGATACATATCAAGGTGTTTACAACACCTATCAAATTCCCCCACACTTAGACTTTGCTAGTCCTCGAGCAAATCAAACAAAACTAATTCTAAAATATACATACAACTCCGTCACGTGAGGGTTTACTAGAGATATACCCACAAAACCTACTTTTCAAACTTACTAGTTCTCCGTAATGATAGCATCCAACGCGCTAAGAAGACATAGAGATTCTGCACACTAGTCATAAAAAGTTAGACACATAAATGAACACAATCTCATCCTTAAAAGTTGAGAGAGAAATAACCATCCCTTATCGAAAAAAATTCGGGTTCGGAGTGATCGGAAGTCTCGACTCTGCCTCACAAGAAAGGGTTTTATGAAGTTGCTCTCAATAATAAACAGCTTTTTATGGGTCACACATGTGTCCAGGTAGGAATGAAGAGAGAATCCTGCGACATGTTGAATAGTAGGAAGGCAAAAACCCTCCGATTTTTTTGAAAACCCACATCTTTTATTCATTTTGAAAACCCTTTTTTCTCTGAAGATCTCTAAGAAAGGAAATCAACCACTTAACGAAGGTGGGAATATGCTTACTTACCTCGTTATCCGTTCGGCGTGCAGTTAGCACCACCCTCACAGCATCCATAGAAACATCTTCGGTCGTCAATCCTTGTCTTCATCTTCGTCTTCGGTCTTCAACTCTTGATGATGAAATCTTGAACTTCGTAGAATCTTGACAATGTAACTCTTTTCCTCTAATTCCTTGTTGTTTGAAACTTCATTATGAATATTTCTTCTTTCCATTGGCTTTATTGGAAGAACAAAACTAAAAACAAACCAAATATGATACAATGGATTTTTCTTGTTTTTTTTTTTTTTTTTTTGAGACAAGAAAAATAAAACAAATACAAAATGAAAACAAAACAAAACAATAAAGCTAATAATGAACCTAACAAAATTTTCTCTTGTCTTTTTTTTTTTTTTTTTTTTTTTTATGAGATAAGAGAAATAAACACAAACTGAAAATAAAAATAAAAATGCAAGTACAAAGGCCATGGTGTAAGTACTTTACCGCTTAATTCTTCACAACTTGTATGTCTCGATATCATAAACTTCTTGAACTCTTATCTTGATAATATTCGCTCTTGTACATTAGTCTTCAACTTGTAAAAATTCTGCTCCTTGTCTTGTTGCTTTACTTGAATCTGAAATCTGCTCATTTTTGTACCGTTGCTTGCAAACCTAGAACGTCTTCAACTTTCCTTCAAATTTGTGATGCTCCCCTTGTTGATGATGATGGTGTTTCTATGGACCTGTTGGTGTAGAGAGAGATAAAGTGGATGGTGCTAACTGCGAACAAGATTACAAGTGGTATGTAAGTTAGCAATTCGATGTCACCATCATGATTGATAAAATAGCACTCAAGAGATCAAAATAGTGCTTCTATTGGTGGGAGGTTGGGTAGCTCACCATTCTACCCGGAGTTTACGTACGGTGACACACACTCTAAAAGCAAAAATTTAGACAGGTACAAAGAAATGAAGATCGGTGCCTCTCATGATGTAACATGGGTAGTCTCCACTATAGGGGATCACTACTCTAATATCGAATTCAGTCTGCACCTTATTTGCCACTGGCATGGTTAAATCCAACTTTAACTCTCATACAATTAAGGAACCCGATCATGTTCTCTATCATCTTTAAGTTCAGTCACTCTTATGAGAATCTCGATGTAATCTTAGCGACATGCATACTATGTGACTCTAAACTAACCACAAGTTGGAGATTTCTTATTCACTATTTTACACAAAATTTAAAAATTTCATGAAAATTTTACAATGCAAATGCTTAACCACTCCCCCACACTTAAACTTTACATTGTCCTCAATGTAAATTGAGTCATCCAAAGTAAGTCAAGGTGGGAAATTCTAACATGATATGTGACAAGAAATCAGAAAAAATAAAAACAAGACAAGAAAAACTAAAAACAAGACAAGAAATAAATACAAGACAAGAAATACTCATCCTTTGGGTTTCCTCCCATTTAGCGCTTGGTTTAAAGTCGTCAGCCCGACTATCTCTTTGCTTTCTATGACTCCTCCAGAGGGAGTACTTCCACAAAGTTAACTCCTTCCACCACTTCGGAAGTGAAATTCTCATAATATGGTTTCAACCGGTGCCCATTAACTTTAAGTTCTTTTCCTATAGCTATGCTACGAATTTCCACTGCACCATGAGAAAACACATTAGTAACAATAAAAGGTCTGATCCATCGTAACCTTAGTTTACCCGGAAATAAATGCAAGCGAGAATTAAACAAAAGCACTTTTTGCTCAATGCAAAATTGTTTCCTAGAAATCATGTTATCATGAAATGCTTTCGTCTTTTCCTTATAAATGCGTGATCTTTCAAATGCATCATTGCGAAGCTCCTCTAGCTATTGGAGTTGTAACTTCCTTTGCCTTCCAGCCCCATCCATCTCCATATTACATTGCTTAATAGCCCAAAATTCCTTATGCTCAATTTCAACGGGTAAATGACAAGGTTTACCATACACAAGCCTAAAGGGAGACATCCCGATAGGTGTCTTGTATGTGGTTCTATAAGCCCACAAAGCATCATTAAGTCGCATGCTCCGGTCTTTCCTTGTTGGGTTCACCGTCTTCTCTAGAATAGATTTCACCTCCCGGTTAGACACCTCGACTTGTCCATTTGTTTGGGGATGATAAGGTGTTGCAATCTTGTGCGACACATTGTACTTCTTCAACAAGCCTTGTAAGATCCTGTTTTTGAAGTGAGAACCCCCATCGCTAATTATGGCTCTTGGAATACCAAACCTTGCAAAAATATTAGCTTGCACAAAATCTGAAACCACTTTAGAATCATTAGTTGGGGTGTGATCGATGTCATAGGCGTCAAAAATAAATTACACTTTCTTACTACTAAAAATATAAATATAGCAAGGGCAAGAAAGGATCGTTCCCACAGAGAGGACTAAGGTTGTCAAATTGTTTCGGTTTCCTATAAATAACACCGGGGGGTTTCTGATTTTTATATACTAAAATAAAATAAAAGCAAATGAAGAAAAGTAAACAATTAAATTCAAAGATGTGAAAGCATTGGTTAAGGATTTCGTTTTCATTCACAAACATATTCTTATCTTAATAACTAGAATTGATATTTTAATCTCTATTTTATCAAAGGCCCTAGAATACCTTGATCGCAAGTATATCCCGTAAATCTCCTCTTGTCATCAACAAACGACACATTAAAAGATGCGAATATGAATCCTATCTAAGAGAACAACCTAACGTGTAAAAGCACTAATCAAGTTTAATTCCCTAGATGCGTTGAGTTCTATGAAATCAAGCCAATCAAAGCAATCTAACGTGTAAAAGCACTAATCCGATTTAACAAAGGTTATGGTTCACATAAGATCATAAGTATATATCACTACAAACTATAATCATATTTATGCTACTTGCAATCAGGAATTATCACTTTTGCGTATAATAACCCTAATCTGGCAATAAAGATGAAAGCAAACTCAATCGATTCGCGACTCGACTAAACAAGCATTCAAATCATGTAACAATATTGATGGTGAATCATAAACGATATTACTGAGACAAAACTAATATATCAAACAAGGATTCATGTTATGTGAAATAAACTTTATCCATAACCAATAGAAAACTCTAGCTCATGTTCATGGAGTTCATAACAAGAAGAAAAATCAGGGTTTCTATCTTTTCTAAACCCTAGAACAAAAGTAGAGGCAAAAGATAAAAAAGATCCTAATGGAGATATCTCTAGGTTTAGAGAAAGACTTTTCTATTTATATGCTTCTCCCATTCCAAAAGGATACTCTTTCCAAATTTAGGTTTTCTCAAAACCCATCTCCAATTAGTCCACCAAGCCCATGAGCCAAAACATCTCCTCTGGAAAATCTGGGTGCAAAACTGGGCCGTCGGATTGCTGACGTCATCACCGGTTTCCGGTCACCGGGCGCCGGAATTTGTTACCGGAAAATTGTTTCCAGCCACCTGAGTTATCTGAAATTGTCACCAGAAAGTGCATACTTCCAGCAGCTCAACTCCACTTCTCTGCAGTTCAAACATTCACAAGAATCATCCAAACCAATTCCTTATCTTTTGCGAAAACGTGCCTAAAAGCGCGAACCGTAGCTCATATATCCAACCGCCAACTCTTGCATCCGACTCATACCCCCTTCACGATTCAATGAAACTTTACAATCCACACTTTAACTTCCGAAATCCGAGAACCGAGGCTAGTACCACCATCTCGCCATTTCTGCTCCGTTTTCGTACAGTTTCTGCAGCTTCTCAATCATGACTCAACAAGAACAACATCGACAACATCCTCTTATGTTGTAACTTGAATCTCTACCACTTCACTTTGTACTTGGATCCTAACATTCATCTATAAATTCACATATTACTGCATTCATTCTCAGCACTTCAGCCATACTCCAGTGCTCACAACCCATCTCCTTGTTCTTTCCTGCAATATTCTTCAGAGCATCTCAACACAAAGGCAATCCTAATAACCCATTAACCAATTAGCTCCAGACCCATCTCTGCTTTAATCAATTAGCATCCATTCCCTTCTAACTATGAGCTGGTATTCAACACCACATACCCAATCAACCACAGCAGCTGCAATACCTCAACCGCAACTACATCACCACCTGCAATCCATGAGATCGAACCATCCCATACATTGCAACATACCTGCAATCCAACACCAACTGCAACAACAGCTACCAGCTTTGTTCACACTGACCGGCAGCTGCAACTCCAACAATATCAACCTCTCTTGATCCATTAGAACAACCACTGCTTACATCTTCTCAGACAAATGATTCCCTCCATCAACTTTAGTTCATCCATCACATTCATCTAATTCAGCTCAATTCTTGCCACAGAAATTCCATCCCTGACTGACAACAACATCATAAACTTCAGATCATTTGCCTGTAATTCAAATCCTTGAACCCATGAAGCAGTAACATCACCACCTTGTCTTCGATTCTCCATTCGCAGAACCCACTGCAAAAGCAGCTTCACCTGCACCAGTCTCAGCTTTATACCCATTTCATCTGCACCATTAGTTCACTGCCTTTGCATGATGAAACAACTTACTGGCCATAACTCAGCACTACCAAAGCATCAGCAACGACTCTGCTTCGAGCCAACAACACTCTACCAACACCAGTTCAGAGTTCAATCACCACCAGCACTTCACTCAAGCTTCTTCCACCAGTTGTAGTAGCTTCAAAAATTAATTCAAGACCAAAACAATCCCATTCCTTCATCCATTCATCTCAAATAATTACAGCTGCCACTGCCACATGCAACTGCACAAACCTCATTCTGCTCCTATACCACCGCCAGCTAACCACCATGAGCTACAACCACCAACAATGGCTCAATTACACAAGTAATTCTAAGTACCAGCACCATCTGAGACTGCAACCATTCTTGCAGTTCAATCCCTGCATATCTCGACAGCAACAACTTATACCCTGTGTTGTTCTTGCTCAAATGCAACTACCAGATTCAATTTCTACTCCCGGTAATGCACAGACTCAACACCTCCAATCTGCAGCTGCAATGTATCAGCATCATTGCCTGCATCTGCTCAAACAACATCGCCACTTCTGCTTCAGGCTCACTACTTCAATCCACCTTGTTCTTCTCATCAGCAGCACAATCTGCTACTCAACCCTTTCATTCTTGGCTTCAGTCAATGGCATCGGATTCCTCCAACATAAAACCCTTTCTTTCATATTCATCAGAACTTCAATCCTATACTGCAGACAAACACAACCATTGTGACCCTGGCAGTAAGACCAAAATCATTTCCAATCCTGTCTTGAACAACAACACCTCAACTCATTCCAGGCGTGAGCTTCTACAAACACCAATCAATTCTATTTATACATGCAACATAAAACTACCAAACCCTACTTCAAAAATCGAAATTAAAGATAAATAACTCAAACCCACGTCTCTCGAATCGCTTTCCTCTTCCTTGTCGGTGGGCTCGAGAACTCCATCACTTGATTGATTACACAGAATCCTAACCCTAGTTCCATTTATCTCTTTCATAGCCTCTAGAGTTGTTGAGAGAGGCTAGGCAAGAGATGAGTGAAACTAAAGGTGGCTGTTGGTGCGGCTGTTGCAGGATGGTGACAGGAAGGTGATGATGGAGGCGGTGAGGGATGCTGGTCGGGTGAAGGAGGTGGAGGAGTGGGTTTTGCAGAGCTCTGCTCGAGAAAGAGAAGAAAGAGAAAAAGAAGAGAAGAAATGAAGTGGTTTTGCTCGATAGGTATAGGGTTAGGTTGATAGGGTGTTAAGCGGTTGCATCGACTGATGATGGGAAGAGCGCCCAGCGAGGCGTCGGATGAAGGCGGGTGCGATCCAACTACTGAGAGAGGTAGTAGCGGTTTTGATGTGATCTGGTGTAGCACGGGAGCATCAGAGATGATGTATAGTGATGGAGCGACCGTTGGATGTAGCTGAGGGGATCTCAATGGCTCGAGTGAGCGGGCTCGGATCCGGGTCATGGGTAGCTCTAGCCCAAGTCTTCCTTGTTGGGTTGCAAATCGATTTGCGCGCGGAGCTTTGGCTATCTCGCTCCATAGATGTTTGACTTCAATTCTTCGCTCTTTAGCTCCTCAGATTCTCAAGAGCTTTATTTATTACCTAAAACACAAAATTAATTAATACAAATATTTATTCTTGAAAACAAAGAAAACACAAGAATGCTGGGATAATATCCGAGTTATAAAGCGCAAAGATGAGTAAAATGCCAATAAAAAGGTGTATAAATATGCACTATTTGGCACTCATCAAATACCCCAAACCCGAATTTTACTTGTCCTCAAGTGAAACGAAATGAAGAAATCCTAACTATACCACTTTGCTAGTAGGTCTCTCGAATGCATTTAGCGTATGCACTAAGCCTTTAAACCCCTAGGTGTCCCTAGTGGACGAGTTGTAGTCTCGTGAGGGTTTACAAGAGGTGTACCCACAAAACCTTCTCCAACTTGAGTGTAAAAGAGTCTCAAGCATCCTAGAAGCTATGAGGACATAGAGTTTACTGCATGCTAGTAATGAAGTTAGAACTATTGAACGCCTTCTCATCCTTAAGTGTTGAGCGAGAAGTAACCATACCATATGAAAGAATTCGGATTCGATTGTGATCATAAGTCTCAAATTCCACCTCACCATTAGGGTTTTATGATAATTGCACTCAAAAAGATCGCTTTTTAGTCTCTCATGTGTGCAGCGGAGTAAAGAGAGAAATCCTGCACACGTTGTAGGTAAGAAGGATAACCTTCCGAAATAAAATCGAGACTCCACGGTAGTGTGGACAAAAAGAATCTTTTCGATGATCTCTAAGAAAGGAAATCAACCATTAGCAAGGGTGGGAATACTCACTCACTTCTCACCCGATCGGCAATTAATATCACTCTCTCATAAGAAACCATAGAAACGTCTTCAATCTTTCTGTCTTCGGTCTTCAAATGTTGATGACGAACTTCTAAACTTCACAAAACTTGACAATTTTTAACTTTTCTACTCAAATTCTTGTTGTTTGGATTTTTCTTTTGAACTCTTCTTTACCATGGTGGTAGCAAAAATAAGAAAATAAACTACAATATTTTTAATTTTTTTTGATTTTTTTTTTTTTTTTTTTTTTTTTTTTTGAGATTACAATAAGTGAAAATAAAAATACAAATAATGAAACAACTAACTCCATGGACAAAGGACTTTGTCACTCAATTTTTCCACAACTTGTATTGTCTTGATTTTTATAAATTTTATTAATTCTCATCCTATTTTCTTTTTCTTTGTTGCACAAAACCTTGGACTATATCAATTTTTCTTTCCATATTCTGATGATGCTCCGGTTGCTGACGATGATGTGTTTCTATGGGTCTTGCTGATTGAGAGAGAGTGATGCTAACGGCAAATCGGTATTTAGAAGGAGTTTTCATCTTTAGACGTCACCCTCATGATTGACAAAAATCTAGCACTCAAGAGATCAAAAGTAGTGCTGAAAATGGTGCGAAGTTGGGTAGCTCACTATTCCTACCCTCGAATTTACGTGGGTGACACACACTCTAACAGCTTTTCTAGAAAGTTGCAAAAATTTGAAGGTTGGTGCCTCACTTGATGTAAAATGGGTAGTCTCCACTATGGGTGATCACAATTCTACTACCTAATATCTAAACAGCACCTAATTTTACCTCCGGTATGGTTAAATCCAACTTTAACGCTCTAATCAACTAAGAAACCTGTTGTGTTCTCCGGCACTTCTAACTTTTGTTATTTCGGTCGATTCTCTATAAACATAGCTAAAAGCATGCTAGTGACTCTAAAATCTCTAAAAGTTGGAGGTTTTTATTTGCAAAAAGTTTTTTTTTTTTTTTTTTTTTTTTTTTTTTAAAAAAAAAAAGGTGAAATAAAAGACTAAAAACTCTAAATGCAAAATAAAAGACTAAAAACTCTTTAAGAAAAAAAGTGAAATAAAAGACTAAAAACTCTAAATGCAAAATAAAGATTAAAAACTCTAAATGCAAATGCACTCCCAAACCTAAATCAAACATTGTCCTCAATGTGTCATGATAGAAAATTTAAACAGTCACGTACCACGAGAACTATGCTGATAATAGAAAAGGGAAGAGATTTACCGGATGTCGGCGGGAGCAAGGTTTGAGCTTCATTCGTCAAGGCAAAATCCAACATTCTCGGTGGTGATTATATCTGACACAAAAAAAATGCACAAGAAGACTCAACCGATTCAAGAAAAAAAAAAAAAAAAATTAACAAGTCCTACAAAAATTTACTAACAGTCTAAAGAGTTGAGGGTCAACCCAATAGAAAATATGTACAATCATTAACAAATATAACATGAAAATGGGCTTTTGGTTTGTTTGGGATTTGGTTTCAATGGGGATTCATTTGGTTTTGTTGGGAAAGTTTGGTTTATTTGGGAGGCCCAGGTTGTTGTGGGCTCAATTTGGTTTGTTTGGGATTTGCTGTTTGAAGCCCAGGATTTGTGAACTGCACAGCCCAGATGTCTAGCTTATGTGGGCTGAAGGTTGTGTGGTTGCAGCCCAAGTGGTTGTGCAAAGTTTAGGTTGAGCCCAGTTGTGAAGATCAAGTGATGTGGGCTGAAATTGTCACAGAAGCAAAGCCCAGTATAGGTGAGACTTAGTGAACTGTTCTAGCCTAAGAAACCGGTTTCATTTACGATTTGTGCACAGCCCAACAGATATGGGTTTTGTGGGCTGAATGTTGTTTGCACAGCCCAAAGGAAACCTAGTGTATGAGAACTTTGGTCTTTTGCACAGCCAAGTGCAGCTTGTGCAGGGTTCGATTGGCTGCGGTTGGCAACCTCAGGGTTGGTAGAAGGTTTGTGCAGAGCCCTAGTTGTGTTAGCCCAGGTGAATGGCCCCGTTAGGTGGGCTGAAAGTTCAAAAATAGTTAGCCCAGTAAATGGGCTTCAGTTTAAAAGTGCACAGCTTTGATTATCACATCTCACAACTTAATTCAATGCCAAAGGAGCATACACCATTTTGCAAAAACTGATCCCTACATTCACACAAGCAATGTGATGAAGTCAATCGGTTTGCGGATTTGCAAATGCCTTACAAGGTTTCCCACAAGGTGCACAGTGTCGAGCTCAACAGGTCAATCGGGTGCATGATATCTCACACAAGGCACACAGTGTAAACAAACTCATGCAACTCAAGTAGAGGCTAGCCTAACATGGGTTACATGCATTCCAGGTTTTACAGGTCACACAAGGCAATACAAAGTTGGCTATCGGTTCAAGGCAATACAAGTTCAAGGTACACAGGTGCACATTCACGGACTGGGGTTTACACGGTGGTTGACGGAGACTCGGACCCAAGTAAACAACGCTGGCAGAGCCGGCTGAGATTATCGGGGCTAGGTGTTCGAGGTTTTGCTCACGAAATACGGGATGCTGTAGATCATGCACAGATTTGCAAGGCAAAGCAAGTGCGGAGTTACAAGATGCACAGGGGATCGGCGGGGTTCGGGCGAGGCAAGCTAAGCTTGCACCTTACACACACCACAAGACAAGCCAAGATTCACAAATGCACAAGCTTGGCTAACCTTACGTCTTTGAGTTTTTCCCTTGCCTTCCTTCCTTGGTTTTGCACAAAGAGTATCCCAAGCACAACCCGGACCAAGTCCGCGCCTTTCCTTGTCTCTCCGCCTTTTGGTTTGTCTCAGCTGCTCCTCGGCAACACGAGGTACCTGCTCTAACTCAATGAAGATTTTAGTGCTCGAGATGTGCATCTAAGGCAAAGATGGCCCGAGAGATTTTGACCGGACAGGGAATAACAAGCACTAGTGACTCCTAGATGCAAGATGATTATAAAAACAAAAACAAGTTACAAAGTTACAAGATGATGCAAGGTTTAAAAACAAAATGATGCAAACACAGCTACAAAACAAGTTACAAAGGCAAGATGATGCAAGGGTTAATACAAGTTAAAAACAGACTATGATGCTACAATGAAATAAGGCCAATGAAACAGTAAAGAAAACTACAATGAAAACAAAAGGTGGATATGTACGGGGATAGAATGAAATTTCAGTAAAGCAAGCAATGAACCAACAGGCACGCGCCAAGTCCCAGCAACGGCGCCAAAAAACTTGGTAGGCCCCGGATGTGTATAATTTACCTACGTGTTATAATCCGCAAGTGCCCCGCGTCTATCGGAGACGCGGCAAGTACGGGTCGATCCACAGAGACGAGGGGTGCTAATGTTGATCTAAGGCTTACTTGACCTAATTCGAAATGTAACAAGTGACAGAGCTAATATTTTTGTGCCGATACGGCAGTTTTGTTGAAATAAACCTAAACTAAGGTAAAAGGTAGTGACAAGGGGTTGCTAAGGTATTCAAATTCACCTCTAACTCCTCTTGTGTGCTCACCCAGTTGAGGCATTCTTGCCCCGTGGATCGATAAGGGCAGGTGTCAAACCCACCACCTATCTAAGGGGTTTCTCCATGTAAAACTTCAATACACAGCTAAGGTGCTAACCCAGTATTAGTTATCTAATTAAGTATAACTAATCAAAGGAATTAGCCTATAACTCTAAGGAATGAGCTGCAGCATACTAAACATAAGTATAGCCTAACTACAATGCATCCATGGCGTTGGTATGCATTGTGAGAGAAGAATGTTAGATGCTAGGATTGAAATTACTTTAATCTTTAAGCATACAAGAATAGTTCAACACGGTTAACATCACAAAGTGGATTTAGGTTTCATTGAAACCCTAGAACCAAACTAACACAAAATACAACTATTGATTGACTGCATTACCAACAACAACTCCCATCCATGGCAACACAGTGTACTCAATCTTGAGATAACCCATCTCAGATAATCCATCAAAAACCCACTCAGCTACTGCAATTTCTGGATCAAACCCCAATCTTCAGTTCATCTCACCTGACTCCATCCATGGCTTTAATTTCAAATTCTGTAGCAACCCGTTATCTCAGATCCCATTTATCTTCACTTGATTCCCCATCAGCACAAACTTGATTCACAGTGAAACCTATGTCTTAATTCTTCTTTTTCTTCAAATTCATGATTAAATTGACTTCAACCCATCAGACATCGGCTCCACTTACGCGTTTATCTCTGTTTGATTCCGACCATTTAATGGCGTAACTATTTTCAATCTGTTTTCTCTGGATTTCAAGTGAATGGTAATGAAAGAAGAAACTCTCGACTAAGGTTTTGTATAGATGTGATCCAAACACCCTACACCATTGGATAAGTGCCAACTTAAATTACTTGGCATGTCAGTTCCAGATAACTGACACTCCATTCGCTTTCGTGCTCCACTGTCAGTCGCGAGGAACTGACCGTTCATTCTTCGCTTCCTCCTTGCAACTTTAACATGCTCCAAATATTTGTCATTTGCGAAGTGACGACTTTGCTCCTTTTAGCTCCAATTGAATGATTTTTCCTTCTTTTGCTCATAATGACTCCAAAGTACCTAAACACTCAAAATCACACATAAGATACATACTTTACACGACAATAGCAAAGAAAGCATAAATACTAGATATAAAATTAGGTGTTTTAGACACCTATCAGGGTGGCCTTAGCTTCCACCCATTTAGAGACATAATCAACAGCAAGTAAGATATAAAAATTCCCATGGGAGTTGACAAAAGGACCCATAAAATCAATACCCCATACTCAAAAACTTCAATAAATTGAATAAAAGTTTGTGGCATTTGATTTCGGGCACCTAGATTGCCTGTTCTTTGGCACCTATCACAAGTTGTACAAAATATATATGCATCCTTGAACAAGGTTGGCCAATAGAAACCGCTTTCAAGTACCTTGTGAGCAGTTCTCTTACTCCCAAAATGTCCTCCACAAGCATATGAGTGACAAAAAGACAAGATAGAATTAAATTCAGATTCGGGAACGCACCTTCTTATTACTTGGTCACTACAATGTCCCACAAGTATGGATCATCCCATATGTATTGGTTTCCTAACTTCTTAAGTTTGTCCCTCTCAGCACGAGACAAGTTCTTTGGGATTTGTTTAGATACCAAGTAATTGACAATATCGGCATACCATGGTTCTCCAAAGGCAATTGAGAATAGTTGCTCATCCGGGAAACTTTCACGCAATGGGATAGCTTCCTTGTCCATAGCAAGACGGCTCAAGTGATCCGCAACGGTATTCTCAATTCCTTTCTTGTCCGTGATTTCAATATCAAACTCTTGCAAGAGTAAAATTCATCGTATGAGCCTCGGTTTCGCTTCTTTCTTCATTAGCAAGTACCTAACTGCTGCATGATCAGAAAAGATAACAACTTTTGTACCAATTAGATAAGAGCGAAACTTTTCCAAAGCAAAAACAATGGCTAACAACTCTTTTTCAGTGGCTGTGTAGTTTTGTTGGGCCTCATTTAACGTTCTAGAAGCATAATAAATAGCATGAGGAATTTTCCCCACACGTTGCCCAAGCACCGCACCAACCGCATATTCACTTGCATCACACATGAGCTCAAAAGGCTTGCTCCAATCCGGTGGTTTAATGATAGGGGCTGAAATCAAAATTTCTTTCAAACGATTGAATGCCGCCATACACTTTTCATCAAAGTTAAAAAACACATCTTTTTGCAATAAGTTACAAAGTGGTGATGCTATCTTGGAAAAATCCTTGATAAATCTACGATAAAAACCTGCATGACCAAGAAAAGAGCGTATCTCCCTCACCGTAGTGGGAGGTGTTAAAGCACGAATAAGGTCTATCTTAGATTTATCAACTTCCAAGCCTTTAGAAGATATTATATGGCCTAAAACTATGCCATGAGTTACCATGAAATGGCACTTCTCCCAATTCAAATACAAGGTTTGTTTCAACACATCGTTCAAGGATTAGAGACAAGTTGTTCAAGCAAAGGTCAAATGAATCACCAAAGACACTAAAATCGTCCATGAACACTTCGATTATGTTTTCAACATATTCTGAAAAGATACTTACCATACACCTTTGAAAGGTAGCTGGAGCATTGCATAAGCCAAAAGGCATCCTTCTATAAACAAAGGTACCGAAAGGACAAGTGAAAGTGGTTTTCTCTTGATCCTCCGGTGCTATTACAATCTGATTGTAACCTGAATAACCATCAAGGAAGCAATAGTAAGAGTGTCCAGCTAAACGTTCAAGCATTTGATAAATAAATGGTAAAGGAAATTGATCTTTTCTAGTGGTGGCATTCAATTTTCTGTAATCTATACAAACCCTCCAACCGATTTGCACCCGAGTTGGGACAAGTTCATTCTTATCATTCTCCACCACCGTCACACCTGATTTCTTTGGTACTACTTGTACCGGGCTTACCCACTTGCTATCGGATATGGGGTAGATAACACCCACATCCAAAAGCTTGAGTATCTCCTTTTTCACAACTTCCATCATAGGAGGGTTCAAACGACGTTGCGCTTCCCTTGTAGGCTTTTCATCATCCTCCAAACAGATTTTGTGCATACAAACGGCAGGGCTTATACCCTTGATATCAGCAATTGTCCATCCTATGGCCGTCTTGTACTTCCTTAGCACCCTTAGAAGATTTTGCTGCTGTAAATCACTAAGCTCGTTAGGCACAATCACAGGTAAATCTTCCTTGTCACCCAATTATAAGTACTTTAAGTGATCGGGAAGAGGTTTCAATTCTAACTTTGGATATTTAACAATGGAAGGTACAAGCTTTTCATCACTACATGGTAAATAAATAAAAGAGATATTATGAGTTTCCGAGCATCCTTGTAGTGAATTAAGATCACCAAGGGCTTCCTTGACTTCATTACCACACTCTACACCATTATCCATGGATGTATTTAACACGGTTTCCAAAACGTCATCACCATTTAATTCAAACATTTGTTGTGCCAATGTATCCATAACATCAATGGAGAAACAAGAGTGGACATCACTAGGATATCTCATCGTCTCGAAAATGTTGAAACGTATTGTTTCTCCATCAAACTCCATAGTTAGCGTTCCCTTGTCCACATCAATAATGGTTTTTGTCGTTTTCATGAAGGGACGCCCAAGTACAATGGAAGAGACGAGTCTGGTGACCCTTCATTCATCTCTAACACGCAAAAGTCAGCTGGAAATACAAGTTGATTAACCTGCACAAGAACATCCTCAAAAATACCCATTGGGTAGACATTAGAGCGATCGGCTAATTGCAATACGATTCCAGCCTTTTTAAGAGGACCAAGATCAAGTGAATTATACATTGATGCAGGCATAACATTAACAGATGCACCTAAATCCAACATAGCTTTATTAAATATAGTGTTACCAATTGTAACGGGAATGTCAAAGCTACCGGGATCCTTGCACTTAAGTGGGAGTTTGTGTTGTAAGATTGCCGAAGCATTCTCCCCCACCCCTAGCACTTCATTACCTTTGAGCCTTTGCTTATTGGTACATAAGTCCTTCAACACCTTTTCATACTTGGGAACTTTCTTGATCGCATCAATGAGTGGTATGTTCACATGGATCTTCTTTAGAACGTCTAAAATCTCCTTTTCTAGTTCCGCCTTCTTGGAACTTGCAAATCTGCGAGGGAAAGGTAAAAGAGGAACATAAGTAGAAACCGGAGTTTTAGAGTTAGGAATAGGTACTGATAGGTGTAGAATACACCGTATTTACTATCTAGAGTTTATGCTTTCTTTGCTATTTTTCGTGTGAATTATGTATCTTATGCGTGTTTTTGAGTTATTAGGTACTCTGGAGTCCTTGGGAGCAAAAGAAGAAGAAATTAGTCATTTGGAGCGTAAAGGAGCACAAAGATCAATTCACTAGAGAGTGATACTTGGAACCAGGCTAGGTGCACGAGAAGGAGGAGAAGAATGATCTGTTAGTTCCGCGTAACTGACAGCCGAGCAAGAAAACAGAGATAGGCAGTCGGTTCCGTGGAACTGACAAGCCAAATAATCTGTTGGTGGCCCATATCTAACAGTGGGTGCCTTAAGCAATTCTTATCACTACAGAGCCTTAACATCGTGAGATGTTCTCTTTTGTTTTCAAGCTTCAATTAAAATTCACCTGAGAGAGACGGCGGCACCATATGCTGAAATTTCACACTAAAATGGAGATCGAATTGAAGTCATAGAGAGAAATCGGGGTGAGAATTCAGATGGAGATGAAGTTTGAGAGAACGAGAATCTGTTGCTCAGATTCAGATCGATCTGAAATGAAGAACTGAGGAGAAATTGAATCTGGTATTGAGACAGGGATTGAGAGGAGAAGGTCCATGGTTTCTGGGAAGAAGCTGAGCTCGATTTTGATGAATTTGTGAGATGGGTTCGATGTTTGGTTGATGGGTGTTTGATTTGGGAGAGTGAGATGAGATGGGTTTTGGTCAAATTTATAGTCGGAGGTTTCATAATGAAGCTAGGGTTTGTGGTGATCTCTGTTGCAGATGAAGAATGAGCTCAGGTTAGGGTTTCTGGTGGATTCAGAGAAGAAACGGAAATGTTGTTACTGTTGGTCTCATAAGGAGAGGAGATGGTGCTGTGCTTGCTGGTTCTGCAATTGGAGATGGATCTATTGTTGACTGATATGGCAAAGGCTTAGATGGAGCTGTAGGCACTAGTGATTGGAGCTGGTGTTGGTTGTGTGAAGCTACAGTGAACATGGGGATGATGTTACAGCTGAACTGGAGTTACAGCAGGGAAGATTGGGTTGTATTAATGGGAGTTGAGCTGGACTGAATGGCAAAGGTTCTGGTGGAATTGCTGGTGCAGGGTTGTGTTGCAGAGCTGGTTTAGTGAGCTATTGGTGCAGCTGGGGATGATCTGAGATAATTGGCAGCTGTGATGTTGGTTAATGAATGTGCAGTTCTAAATGGTTCAGGGGGAAGAGCAAATGCTGGTGACTGCAAGCAAAGAGGCTCTGTGTATGTTGTTTTTACTGGGTTGAGCTGATATTGCTGTGTTGAGCTAGGGAATTGGTGGTGAAGTTGCTGAGGATGATAATGCAGGGAGTGTTGCTACTCAAATTGCAGAAGAAGAATATGGAAAAGTGAATGGGTTGTGGCTTGATGGAACTGCTGCAAATGAGCTGCAATAAAGTGAAGTAGTTGAAGCTTACATTTGCCAGGGAGATTGCAGGAAGTGATGATTTTCAAGGGTTTACTAGATCGAAATTGGCGATTTCGGTGATATGAATCGAAAAAGAAGTGTACCGTGATTGGCGAAGACAAGGGCTTATGACCAAGGAAGTTGAGCCGCAGTTCAAGTGTTGCGGGTAGTGTGAAGAAGTTGTCTTGCTATTGGTTGAGCTTGAGCTATAGATAAAGATTGGCCTCTTGGTTAAATTTGGAGTCTCATTGGTGGACTGTGGAGCTGTGCAATTGTGCAAGTGCTAGGGAATTTGAACTATGAAGTGTGGGTGGTATTTGCACTACACTTGAACTGATGCTTTGCTTGAAGTGACAGATGATGCTGTTTGAGTTGGAGATGGAAATGGTTAGCTGAGCTGCAATGGATGATGTATGTTTAGGTTGCAGAGTTGATTTGTTGGCTCAGAATGAGGCATTACAGGTTATGCATTGAAGTTGCAGGGAAGGCAGCCATCATGGCTGAAGCACAATGATTGTGCTACACAACTCAGGCCACTGCAAAACAGCCTAGGCCCAAGTGAGTCAGAATGAGTCAGACCTGACTCATCTGTTTGGCTAACTGACTCAACCCAGTTCAGATTCTGAGATAACTCGATGACTCGGTGTTGACTCGCTGTGACTCAGTGAGTTTGACTTGACCGATTTGGATCGTTGACCGGTGACCGGGCGGACTTTGCCGGTCACCTGAACCGTTTTTCGGCGACTCTTCCGGCCAATTTCCGGCCACAATACCAGATTTCCGGCGACCACTTTTGGGACATATTTTCTACATGGGTTTCTCTCTCTTATGGGCTTGGTGGATTTTCATCTAATGGACTTTGAAGACTAGACCTAATTTTAGAAGTTGGAGAAAAGCTATAAAAGGGAAAGTCTTCTACAACTTAATATATATCATCTTATTTTTCTTGGAACTTTTGGAGAGCCGGTTTTGTTTACGCTTCTAGGGTTTGCTTTTGTTCATCTTTTTCTTTTCAATTAATATTATTATGATGAACTCCATAACTATGAGTAGCTAAACACATATTATTGGTTATGGGATAAAGTTGATTTCTCAATATGTTATATGATTCAATGAATTAGTTTTGTCTCAATATTTTATTGTTTGTGATTCACAATTAATAGTGTTACATGATTTGAATACTTGTTAGGTTGAGTCCGGAATCAATCCGATTTGCATTCATCTCTAGAGCTATATTAGGGTTTTCAATACGAAAAAGTTGTTTATCCCTGATTCTAAGTAGCATAATTGTGGGTAGTGCTTGTAGTGATATATCCTACTAGTCACAAGTGAATCATAACTTTTGTTAAAACGTTTAGTGCTTTTACACATTCGTTTGCATTGATTAGTCTTATTTCATAGAACTTATTGCTTTTAGGGAGTTAAATCTAATTGTGCTTTTACACTTTAGGTTGCTTTCTAGGAAGAATTCACATATGCATCTTTTAATGTGGTTGTGATGAAATCAGGGAATTAGCGGGTTATACTTGCGATCAAGGTATCCTAGGACTATTAGTATATGAGAGATTAAAATACCAATTCTAATTATTGATGAAAATACATGTTTGTGAATGATACCATCTCGTGACCAATATCTTTCTCTATTGATTACTTTCTACAATTTACTTTGCTTTTAATTTACTTCTATTGCTTACATAAAGTTCAGAAATCCCCCCAATTGGTTACTTTGAGAAATTGAATACGTAATAACTACAATCGCCTCTCTGTGGAAACGAACTCTTTCTTATCATATACTTTAGGAAAGTGAAATTATTTTTGACGCATACGACAGCGATCAGGTACCTCAGAAGTTTGGGTAGAATCCTCATTCTTCTCCTCCAAAACAGGTTCCTTTGGTGTTTCCACCTTGCCCGAATCAGTAACTTCAGGTTGCACAAGTTGTGTATCACTTCTCAACGTAATAGCATTGACACCCTCTTTTGGGTTAATAGGTTGAGAAGGGAGTTTCCCACTATTTTGTGCCTTCAATTTGTTTATATCAATAGCCATGGAGCCCATTTGTGTCTGCAACTCCTTGATAACACTCTTAGTTTCCTGCTGACTTTCTTTAAACATGGTGGAAATACCTTGCATCATTGTTTGAAGCTTTGAATCGATATCGGAACCTTGATTTTGCATTGATTATTGTGCTTGTGGTTGCTGAAATTGTTGTTGTTGTGGTTGAAATCCACTCGGACGGTTGAAAGTAGGTTGTTGAGCCGCTCCTTGCTTGTTAGCATAGCTGAAGTTGGGGTGATCTCTCCATCCCGAATTATACGTATTTGAGTAGGGATCATATCGTCTTTGTTGATTTGGAAAGACAGCATTAGCTTGCTCATCTTCATAACATCGAGGAGAACTTGGTATAACCGTGGCTGCAACTTGTTGCATCATTGCTGTCATGTTACCCATTTGTTGACGAAGTTCCTCAACCTCGTTCACTTCATTCACTCTTCTTAGAAGCACATCCGAACCACGACCCAGGAATTGTTGTGAGTTCGCTGCCATGTTTTCAATCAACTCTCTAGCTTGTGCCACCGTCTTGTTCACTAGTGCACCGCCACATGCAGCATCAAGGAGATTCCTATCACTTGATTGGAGTCCTTCATAAAAGTATTGGATAATCATAGCGTCACTAAATTGGTGGTGAGGGAATCTTGCCACCAATCTCTTGTATCGTTCCCAACACTCATACAAAGATTCTCCCACATTTTACTTCATCCAACATATTTCCTTGCGAATTTGAGTAGCCTTCGATGCAGGAAAAATACCTCTCTAAGAAAATTTTCTTCAACCCGTTCCATGTAGTGACACTACCGGATGGCAAACAGTACAACCAATCCTTAGCGCTATCCACCATAGAAAACGGAAAAACTTTCAACATTGTACCATCGGCATCAGTCTCCGCTGGAAGCATGGCCTTGACAATGGTATGGAAGTCCATAAGATGCTTGTTTGGGTCTTCATTCACCATGCCATGGAACTTTGGTAACTCTCGAAGCAACCCCGGCTTGATTTCAAAGGTTGAGTTAGTTTGGATACACCATTGTTGTGCATCAAGCCTATGAGAAGCCAAGTCTTTGAGTGTACGATTTTCATCACCCATTGCTTCTTCTTCTTCAACTTGTGGTTCGTCTACGAATGGAACCTCTTCTTCTCCTTCTAGTTGTAACTCTTCTTCCACTTCTAACTCTTGATCTTCTGTTGTGTCTTGACTTGGTTGGAGTATTGTGCCTCTTCGAGTAGCTATCCCGTACCTTCGATAGTTCCAATCTTTAGAAGCCAGGGATTAGGTACCTGAAAACAATTCTCGCAAACAAGTGAGAAACAAGACAAGAAAACAAAAGGCAAAGATAAAAGTAGAAATTATAAAAATAAACTAAAAATTTAATAACAAGCCGTATGCCTCCCCGGCAGCGGCGCCAAAATTTGGTCGGTTGTCAGCCGAGCAAAAATAATTTCACTTTCTCACTCTACTAAGTATAAATGAAGTACGTGGTAAGAAAGAGTTCGTTCCCACAGAGAGGCTTTTGTTGTTATAGAATTTCAGTTTCTTAGTAACCAGGGGGGATTTTTGTTTTATCTAAGCAATAAAATAGAGCAAAGCAAATAAAATAATTTGAATAATCAATAAAGAGAAGATATTGGTCACGGGATAGTATCATTCACAAACATGTATTTTCATCAATGACTAGAATTGGTACTAAAAGTCCTAGGATACCTTGATCGCAAGTATATCCCGTTAATTCCCTGATTTCATCACAACCACATTAAAAGATGCATATGTGAAATCTACTTAGAAAGCAACCTAAAGTGTAAAAGCACAATTAGATTTAACTACCCAATAGCATTAAGTTTTATGGAATAGACTAATCAATGCAAACGAACGTGTAAAAGCATTAATCCGTTTTAACAAAAGTTATGATTCACTTGTGACTAGTAGGATATATCACTACAAGCACTACCCACAATTATGCTACTTAGAATCAGGGATAAACAACTTTTTCGTATTGAAAACCCTAATCTAGCAATAAGGATGAAGGCAAACTCAATCAATTCCGGACTCGACTAAACAAGCATTCAAACTATATGACAATATAACAATGAATCATAGACAATAAATTATTGAGACAAAACTAATTCATTGAATCATATATCATGTTGTGAAATCCACTTTTTATCCCATAACCAATAATATGTGTTTAGTTACTCATAGCTTTTGAGTTCATCATAATCATAATCAATAACTAAATGAAGAATATAAAAACTAAATGAAAGCAAACCCTAGTCGCCGCTCTCCAAAACTCCAAGTAGAAAATACGTGATCATCAAAAGAAGAAACTTTTGCTTTTTGTAGCCTTTCCTCTTTCCAAAACTAGGTCTTCAAAGCCCAAAGTCCAAGTGGTCCACCAATGCCATATGTGAGAAAAAACCCAAGTGAAAATATGTTCCAAAAATAGTCGCTGGAAAACTGGTATTATGACTGGAAATTGGCCGGAAGTGAGCTCAGGTGACCGGAAAAGTCCACCCGGTCACCGATCAAAGGCAGTCCAGTCAAACTCACTGAGTCAAGGCGAGTCAATACCGATTCAGCTATCTGACTCGGTCAAGTTGGTCAGGCCAGGCCAGGCCATTGCACAGGCCATATCTTCTGCTACACTATTATTGTGCTTCACCAGCTTAGTCACGGCCATAATGGCACTGCAACATCCTCCATCAAACCAACATCCCTGTAACACCATTGCAACTGCATCTGTTCAATGCCAAAAACTTTACTTCCCATTTCAGTTCATTACTACCTCCAGATCAAACCCAACAACCCGTTGTTGTAACTTCTGCAAAACACAGCCAGTTCAATTCAACACACAACACCACATGAACCAATCACAACATGTAATGTCAACTCCGGTTCAATCCACCATCAACTTAGGCCTTCTTATTCTCCACCGCAACAAACCATCTGCAATCATCCACCAACAGCTCAGTCGCAGCTGCACTACCTGCAAGTTCATACATTCCTTCCTAACATTCATCTAATCCTGCATTTTACTCATTCATTCAGCTCAGATTCTCTGAAATAAATTCATAACACCATCTCTGTCATATAGGGTAGCAGCACATTCATTCCCTTGTTGTATTTGAGCTCAGGCAACACTTGTTAATTCCAGCTGCAGTTTCAATATTATCTGGTATTGCTCCTGCTATTCAAACTGGCACCACCAACACATTACAGCTGCACCTGACTACTGCATATGCTCCATTGCATCCATCCCTACAATACCCATTCTTCCATCATCTCTGCCAGCATCAATCCGACAAACTTCTGTAACTTCACCTGCATCTTATCCATTCATAACAACAACTACAATTCATTCCTCAGCTGCTCAATTGCACCACTGGAGTAACACTCCACCTGCCATCTCCCATTGATTCGATCTTGGCAGCAACCAAAAACAACAGTTATCTCAGTTCCGCCTTCCATTCTTGCCTCAACCTCGACTCATGTCTTATGTAGCTTCAAATATCATCTGCTCATTCAACTGCAGCTGCATCACTTGCACAACTCACTATAACTCAGCTCTACATAGCAACATCTCCACTTCCATTCTCCATTTCTAGCATGTAATTCATACACAATCCAATTCTTACTCGCAGCTGTGACAAACACCATCTTAGCCTTGCAGTTTCCCATAACTTTGCTGTGAACAACATGGCACAACCCATTTGACACCACCAGATCCACCAACTTGCACCTGCGATGTGTATTTGAAACCTAGATATTCATCTAGTCACTGCAGCTTCCGCACTACCAGCTACTCAATCCATGGCAATCACCAAAACCTGCTCAAAGCCTTGTAGACTCTCCACTGCAGCAATAACTCCTTTAACTGCATCGTCAACTCACCATTTGAACTCTGTCCCTTGCATCTTCTTATAACAAAATCCATCCATCAATTTTGCAGCCTAAACATATATCTAACCAGATTCAATTCACCCTCTCTTTTACTACCAAAACATAAACAGGCATCAACAAAAACCCATTTTCTTATTCAGTAGGTTCATCATCTTAATCTCCATTAAATCTCAGATACCCTGAAATTATTCAGCCATCTTAATCAGATCCCCGTCTTGTTCTTGGTATCCTGTCTTTATACCCATAACTCCAGCTGCTCAGCTTTTGCATCTGCAAAACCTTGCAACTCAGCTTCTATTCTCAGTTCAGTCATTCAGCTGCAATGTCATGTCTACTCCCTTGCAACAACAACTGCTCCATTCTCTTCTCCTGCAACATCATAACCCTCCCTCCATTCCAGACACAACATCAGCTCATTTCTCTCTTCTGGTAATCTTGGCTGAGACACCAAATTTGAAGCAAACCCCAACTGCCAATTTCAGATTCATACACAGCTGAACCATCTCCATCTTCTGATTTCAAGAGCAGACCCAGCTTCATATTCTTCTCTCATACAACAGCTTCATAAACAGACAACACTCAAACCATTCATCACCACCACCCCCTGGTTTCTCAAACTCAAACCCATTGTTACCAGTCTTCAATCGGCAGCAGCAATATCAGAACCCATCGTTTACTTGGACCGCAACCCATTTAATTCCACCATTCCTTGCTCAAACCAGCAGCAATTCCTGAAGGGTTCATAACTGAAACCCTAACTTCAGTTCCTTAATCTCCATCTGTTCAGCAACGACAAAAACTCTCTTCTATATTCTTGATTTCCCTCCTCAATTCTGCTCAAACCCCACAGCAATTCGTACCAATCTTCACCCACTTTCAGATCTAAATCAAAACCCACTGTTTCCTCCATCGTTTCTCTAATTCATGGTGACAAACTAACCATCACCATTTCTCCCTCCTCATCTGTATACAGCTTCAATCAATATCACCCATTCACTCGATCAGTAGGGTCATCTTCTCGATCTCCACCTCTGATTTCACCTGTGAAGCTCTCTTTATTTTCTAAATTCTGGTAGCCACCATCAGACAAGACAGTAATGACAAGAGAAATAAGTGCTTCTCTGAAAGTCTAGGTTTTGTGTAGGAATCAGAATTGATAAAGGCACCCAGCGACTTAGATAAGGTTGTCCAATCACTATTTGGCATGTCAGTTTCA
Organism: Papaver armeniacum; assembly: GCA_023531295.1. Taxonomy (NCBI): domain Eukaryota; kingdom Viridiplantae; phylum Streptophyta; class Magnoliopsida; order Ranunculales; family Papaveraceae; genus Papaver; species Papaver armeniacum. Next base: position 202,385 of record JAJJWW010002757.1, on the reverse strand, counting down.
GAAAACTGACAGTTCATTCTCCACTCCTTCTTGCGACCTTAGCCGGTCACTCGCCTGTGAATTTTCCATTTTGCATTTTACGCTCCAAATGGACGATTTCTCCTTGTTTTGCTCCCAATAACTCCAAAGCACCTAATCAACTCAAAAGCAAACATAAGATACATAATTTACAAGAAAAGTAGCAAAGAAAGCATAAACAATAGATAAATATCAAGGTGTTTACAACACCTATCAAATATGTGTTGGTAAGCTTTCGCTTTGGCCAAGTTCATCTTTACTAGTGACGAAAGTCATATTAAGTTTCAATTACTTGAAAATTGCTTTGACGAAAAATAGATTGTGAACAACAACTATATAACGTCCTCTAAGAATGTTTCAATGATTGAAATGAGAGTTTAGAATATATAACCATGGTTGGATATAAACATTGTGTGATAACTCATACGTGTTCAAGTCCTTATTCCTTGAACCAAAGTATGCGTACTTTGCTGCTCAAGAAAATCGGAACTAAAGTTCGCGTACCAGTACGCGCACTGTCGGAAGTTTACATCCCGTGAATTTTTGCTGAAGTTTTTGAACTGAAAACAAACTTATTCCGGGTACTTAAGTCCGCGTACAAGTATGCGTACTTAAGTTGGTTATTTTCTAAAAACGATTATTCGTGAACTTAAACTTATATAAACTAATGAATGCATGTTTGCAAACCGTGGCTATAAAGTTCATGAATCAATTCGTGTGAATCAAATCGTTTTTGCTTTGATTGTGTCTTGTATACTTCTATAAGATCTAGGAAATTGAACATCTCTAACTAGTTCATTTGAGTCATTTGAACTAGTTATGCTAAAGTACAATATGGTTGATATGAAAGTGCTCATATGGATAACCATTTGGTTAACTACTATTGAACCAACTAAGTGTACATATTTGGGTATGGTTACACAAACCTAAATAAACGTGCATTTCATTTGTGTGTAACAACCTAAGTTTCGATCTAACGGTTGAAAGACATTAGCTTGAATCCAATCAGGTTTTCATCTAACGGTGAATATTGAATGCTTTGTTACCAAGGTAACTTAGATTGCAAACCCTGATTTGAAAGACTATATAAAGGAGAACTCTAGCAACTAGGAAACCTAATCCCCACACCTCCTGTGTGATAGTAGTTGTATTAGCTAGAGTCGATTCTCCTTTAACCTTAGGTTTCTATCAAGACCCTGTAGGTTAACGACTTGAAGACTTCATTGGGATTGTGAAGCCAGACCCAACTATTTTCATTGTAGTTGCGTGATCTGATCTTGATGTTTCTATCGTAAGATTGGCTTGAGACTGATTTCTCCGATAGGCACGATTAAAATAAGTCACAAACATCTTCGTCTCATCGTTTGTGATTCCGTAATATTTTATTTCGCTAGTCGATTAAGATTATTGTAAGGTGATTGATAATTCTAGGTTGTTCTTCGGGAATATAAGTCCGGGTTATCAGTTAGTTCCTGTTCACCTTGATTTATCAAAAGACGAAACAAAAACTCGTAGGTATTTCTGTGGGAGATAGATTTATCTATTACCGTAGACTTTCCTGCGTGATACAAATTTGTTTATTAAAGTCTTCGACTTTGGGTCGTAGCAACTATTAGTTGTATATGAGATTAGCTAAGGGAATCAAGTGAGTAGTATCCTGCTGGGATCAGAGACGTAAGGAACGCAACTGTACATTGGATCAGTGTGAGATTGATTGGAGTTCAACTATAGTCCAGACCGAAGTTAGTTTGTAGTAGGCTAGTATCTGTACCGGCTTAATATAGTGTGTGTTCAATCTGGACTAGGTCCTAGGGTTTTTCTGCATTTGCGGTTTCCTCGTTAACAAAACTTCTGGTGTCTGTGTTATTTCTTTTCCGCATTATATTTTGTTATATAATTGAAATATCACAGGTTGTGCGTTGAATCGATCAATTGGGAAATCCAACCTTTGGTTGTTGATTGAAATTGATTGATCCTTGAACATTGGTCTTTGGTACCGTTTAAGTGATTTCTCTTGTATTCAATTAGACTCGCAGATTTCTATTTGTTATAGTAAGTATTGAATCGAGAAAATGAGATATAACTCTTTGATATACTTTTATTAAGATTGAGTCTGACTGTCTATTTGATTCTCTTAAAAGTATATTGGAGTTGGTCCATACAGATTGCTAAGCGAAATATTGGGTGTGGTTGTTAGACCCCCGCTTTTTCAAGCTTTGTTATTATAATGTCAACAACGACATTTATGGATTGAATGTATACAGGTTATTGTGTTGTTGAATTTGGGAATCAAGCATATGTGTAATGAATTCTTGTAATTTGTTAATCAATATGATGTAAGAGTTTTGTCACTAAATTTGACAAAGGGGGAGATTGTTAGAGCATAGCTCGGTTGAACCCACTAAGTGTTGGTATGTCAAGTTTGGTTGTCATATTTTAGTGAGCCAAAACTCTTTTAAAGAGTCACTTGATTATGTACTAGAGTCAACTTCGTATAGGTTAGCTTGAAAGTATTAGGATATGAGACATTACAAGTATTACGTGAAGACTTGAAGAATGTGAAGAAGTACGGAGCTACAACGACGACATCATCCTTCCACTTGAGGTTAGTAATATTTGACTTGAACTGTTTCATTCCCTAACGTATCTTTCAAGTCGTGCATATTGAAAACATAACTGCGAAGCTATAAATGATTATACTCTAGTTAGACGTAGTATTAAGGAATACAATACGAAGTATAACGCTTATCTTTTGAACTTCGTATATAAGACATCGACATTATCGTTTGAATGCTATTGTGATTATGTATGGGTATGAGATGAAGATTTCATCCTTGGAAATAATGTTTTATATTCGTTTAAAGGAAGTACATTCATAAACTTGTTTTGTGAATCGAAAGGGAAATCGATAGGCTTATTGGTATTGTTATTCATTGCATATCTTTTGAACTACCAATATGTGTGATTAGTATAACCGCTCATGACTTGTTTATGTTCTTGGTAAAACTATTCACAAGGCCTGACTTTTGTATTGGTATGACTTTTATTAGTAAAACTGATCTTAAGTAATCACCTGAGATAGTATGATCGATTTTTTGTAATTGGTATGACCAACTCTAGGCAAAGGGGAACCGATCATAGTAAGAGGTGCAACCGATCACAAAAGGGGAATTGATCCTTGTAAGAGGTGCAGCAAGTTTCTAGATATTAGGAACCGATCCTATGAACATGTGCAGCGCGTTTTTAGATATTGGGAACCGATCTTATGGACATGTGCAACAAATACAAGTTAGATACCATATATATGTGGGAACCGATCCTAGTACCTAGTCAACCGGATTTTGGAAAGCTAGCGTGACTAATTCTAGTACCCACATGGAGGTAGAACCGAAACTTGTTTTGGTAGAACCGTGAAACCCATGTTTGGTGATTTGATAGGATAATCAATCACATAGTTCTTGGAAGTCAGATGAACCAATTCTAAACTCGTTTGGAAGTGTGGCAAATTGATTCCAAGATAGTAAATATGAAAGATGATTTACTAAGTTAAGATGTCGACATACTTTGAACATGTGCAGTAACGCTTATCTTTTATTGTTCAAAGATATTCCTTAATAGATAAAGGAGAATCCTGGATCGTAAATAAATTGAGAATCTTTTAATTAAGGTTTTAATTTTTATTTTTGGAAAATGAAAATTAGTAATGTGCATTTACTAGTTGGAGATTTTCTAAGAGATTTTCGGTCATTATTTGGATAAAGCATTTCCAGGAATTAGGGGAACCGAATTTGGAAATATATTGCATATCTTGTGAATATTTTCGGTTTTGGAAATTCCTTGGTGTCCAAACTTCCTTGGTCTATAAATATCAAAGTTTGCATTTCAAGCAAACTAATCCTCAGAGCCAGCATAACTACCCAGTTGTGTTGTTACTGGTAGAGCCGCCTATTCGGAGAGGAAAGTAACCTAATTAGGCGAAATCTCTTATGGCCGCTCGATTTAAAGACTTCTTTAGGATTGAGAAGCTCTATTAGTACCGTTGGTGGGAAACTAGATAATTGCGGTTTATTATTAGTTTTCGATTGATTTGATTGACTAACGGTTGTTGAACTTTGATTACACCTAGTTTGTTTATGCTTGAGAATCTTCTCTTCTGATATAAGATTCACTCAAACTAGATCGAAGTTTCGACGGGGATCTTTAGACTGTTTGTAGATCTAAAGACGTTTTGTGATAATCTATTGTTAACAGACTCCGTTTTGTGTGTAATTGATCACAAGAGATTCAAGTTGATTGTGTGCAGGTGTTTATTGAAGATCTAAGAAGATTTGAAGACGAAGAAGATTTCTGATTTGGGTTCCTAATCTTTGGTGTGCACAATACTTGTTTCGGTTAAAGAGGATCCAACTATAATTGGTTTATCCTTGTGGTAGATTGGATTGATTAGTTGAGTAGATTGGCATCAACACAATTCTTTGTGATTAAAAGTATTGATTACAAAATCTTGACAATTACTTTGGTAGTTGTTATTAGATAGATCTAAGGACCTGACAAAGGAGTTTATTGGGATAAACGGAAGAGCCTTTTGTCGAACTCATATCACTTGATTGAAAAGAGTTGTTACCAAACATATTTGTTGAGCCTTTACTGTTTGGAATACGAACCAATGGAATTGTTACAAGTGCGTGACTTATTAACAAGTTGGAGGCGCAGGGATACAGACGGAACTAGGTGAACTATAGGTTTAGGTGCTTGGTCTCAACTATACGAAGTTGGTTTAGATTTTGTATAGCGGCTTAATCCTGAGAGTATTCAATTCCGGACAAGGTCCCGGTTTTTTTTTGCATTTGCAGTTTCCTCGTTAATCTTGTTGTGTCTTTTACTTTTCTATTTCCGTAATTATAATTGTTTTTATTATAATTAGAAGTAAAATACACAAACGTTAATTCCTATTTACTTGATAGTAATCCTATTGTGTTTGGTTAAGTCCGAACCATTTATCAAGTAAACATACTTCGTTGTTGTATTGTCTCGATCTTGTATCCATAGTCAATCACACAAGTTATCCTGTTGTTGTATTGTCTCGATCTCGTATCCATAGACGATCACACGAAGTGTGAACCGATTAGTTTTATTGTCTCGACTCAGTTCATAGACAATCACTTTCGGAGAAAGGACTTATAGGTGGAAAAGTTTTAGATTGAGGTATATTTGGGTACCCTCGTCTTTTCACCAACAATCTCATAAAACCATCATTAAGTCGTTCGACTATCATTACTGCTTCAACTAGCATAGTGATATGTCATGGTCATCAGTGACGTAATTCAACATCTATGATATGCAGTGCATGTTGTTGTTTCGACATTCCATGCTTCATCCACAATAATCTTGAACTTCGCTTGTTCAGTTCATATTCATAAGACTCATAGTCTTAGGTCAAATATTGACCACTCACACATGAGAGATCAATTCATGTCACATGGGGGGAAATCACGAGGGTTTTGGTCTGGCGGCGTACAACACGTGCGATGTGAGGTACATCCACGATGAGAGTTGTGGTAAGTTGTGCTGGCAGTTAAAGGAAAAAATTGAAAGTGGATGGTCGATCAACCAAGTCGTCCATGCAATGTGGAAGTGGTCTCGACACGATCTCCCATTTCCCCATCTTTCCACTTCCTTTAACTGTCACCACTTACAGAAGATTGGTGTGCTGCAATAAAATTAGGTTCTAAAACCTATGCTTTGATAAGACTAACAAAATTTCGTAAGCAAACCTACGAAAAGTCAAGTTATCAAACACTTTCAGAAGATTTCTCTCGTCTACACAGAGAATCATCTTCACAGCAGTTCAACACATCACATCACCAACAGATCAATCTCCATTGATCTCCACACAATCTCAGCTTCCCTCCCTACAGACCGACCCTTCTTCTCCTCTTGTGACCGATTTGAACCTGGAACGGCCATTGTCTTGGTTTAGGTCAGGGTCATATGGATTAGTCTCTCGAACTCAAAGTACTCCCACGAAGTACATTTGTTTAAAGGTTCAAACGATTTGCTACTTCAAGCACCTGCTTCAGCGAGCACTTGCCTCCTCCACCATTTTTTACCGGAAACTCCCGCAGGTCATTTTTTGCCCTCAAACACCTATATATCGTGTTTGAGTATATAACGTACCTATTTTGGGTATTTTCTTGGAGTAACCTTAAAAAACTGAGAGTGCACGTGCAGTCTATATTCATAGGTGGTCCGTATTTTTGTCACAATTTTAATCTGAATCAGTCAGATAGGTGTTAACATCATTAGCAGCTTAATACAAGCACTTGAGAGATGTAGTAGTCAGCTGTAGTGGAGGAGCATCAATGATATGCTTTTTGGGATAAGTAATCGGTTCATAGTGACTATGTCAACCAATGGCGTCAACTCATTGATAATTCAAGGTATTGGCGTCAATTTACTGCGGTGAAAGCTAGCGACATCATTTTTTTGATGATTTAAGCTCGTGGAATTGACCAACCTCTCCTGTAGATGATGCCAACTATTGGCATATCTAGTTGAAATATTTAATTATTGAGTACTCATCTCACCCGATTGAGACACAATAGCTTACGACATCGAATAGAATAGCTCAATCACCAAAATACACACAAGGTGCATCGAGAAAGAAATGTGCAAGAGGAGCTTGCACCAAGCAATGACGTAGTTGGGGTTGGTGCTGGTGCTAACATGCTCCAAGGATGAGAGATGCAAACACTGGCTTGTCGTCTTTAAAGGATGAGGATGTTGGTTCCAATATGAGCTAGCAACATGTGATACCAGCGTTGAAAGTCAAGACTGTTATGCCAGCGACATAAAATGCCACCATTAAAAGGTGGGGTGATGACACCTTTTTGCGCTAGCGTATAAAGTTGTTAGCGGTGGATCTTTACTGGAGAAGTGGGTGCCCGCATCAGAGATGGAGGATGCAAGCGCTGGAGAATGGTGATAGCGCCTAGAGACGCCAGCAATGGCAAGTGCTATTGCACTTGGCACATAATTTTCCATCATGGCATGCTCTTGCCATAATTCTCGAGCACTCCTTGAGTGTATGTTGCTGAACGTGGTTTAAGTACCGTGTGTTCAGTAACAAATAAATATTATTCAACCAGATTCGAATATTGATTGTTTATATGTGTACACACACCTATTATATAAGTTGAAGGAATATTATTTGTGGAATTATTGCATTAGAATATGCCAAAGTTACTCTACACTAATGGGGAATCCATCTAAGAGCTCGATATTCAAGAACAAGGTCAAGGAAGTATATGCCACAAGAGAAAGTTCTGAATATTTTGTATACTTAAAAGAACATTTGTGAGGAGTTGCAACAAGCACCAGCGGTATTATGATAACAAGGTTGTTCTATACTGGTGGAAAATCCCATCTAGGAGCTTTCCAATAAATGGATATTCAATACAAAAGTAAGTATTGAATTATACAAAAAAAATATACAGATATACATATAAATACTCAGAGTTCATCTTGGTGAAGCTTAGTATATACACATGTATAGGGATCATAATATAGCACCTATTGCTATTAGTAGAAGTCTATAGGATTTAATTCCTCGTGGAACAGAGGCATATATGTAGCTATATATTTCTGATACGTGACCAGAGAAAAATTTACAATTTTATTATGTGGGAAAAGCCTACCATCAACACAAGGGAAGAATGATATAAAATTATCTCAAATATATACAACAAGAGGACTTTTCGCAAGCACATAACTGCCCGCAAAAAGTTTGAAACGGTAAAAGGGTCAAAATATTTATTATTGTTTCCTTTACATATTTTCATGGCTTTTGAGAAATATATGTGTTGCTAAACTCCTTATCAGGGTGAAAGGATGAACTTTTAGGTTAATTTATTTGTGTTCTTGAACAATGGTTTCAATCAATTTAAGCTTAATTTTATTGTTTGTGTTTCTCTATCAAAGATTTACTTTCGATATTTTTAATGTTCTATGCCATCTAGAATTCATTGTTAAAGAACTCATTGAACCTTGTACTTATAACTTCTATAATTAGTGTTTAGGATGTTTACCTTATGTTGAGAACATACCATCTATTTTGACGATTCGTGTTTACAATTCTTAAACAAAATATCTTCCACATATTAGTACAACATAACCCCTATTAATTGCATAACCGACAAAATTTATTAATTTATCGTGATATTAAATAATCGATAAAATAATAACTATTAATTTATCGCGATACCAAATAATCGATAAAATAATAACTATTAATTTACATGTGAATTAGTAATTTATTAATTTACCAGAATGTTATTTACATACTTCTCAAATAAATTAGTCAATGGATTGAATTTCCGCAGTGAAATGGGTGTTAAATACGTCTTGAACTATCCTTAAGAACACGATTTCATATTTGTTGACTGACGAGGAAAATAATGATATGGAAGTTGAAGATAAAAATATTAGTTATAGAGCCCACCTTCACATAAAATGTTGTAAGAGAATGCGAAGTTACAAAACAATAACAGGAAAACCACATTTAATGTTATGAAAAAACCAAAATGAAATTCAATGTGACATCAATTTCAAGATAAACCAAGTCATAATTGAGTCATTTTGTTACCAAATTATCATAAATGTAAAAATCATTTTATATAAACTAAAGAGTTATTAATTTATATATCACAGGGGATCTATATAAAATTTTAAATTTTATTAATTAATAAATTTAGCGATTTATAAATGTAGTCCCTGACTAGTTACACTTGCGGTTGAACACGAGTAAAACTAATTTGCTTCGGTAGAATTTGTTAGCTTATTTTCTTAGTATAAAATTCTGATATTTTACTTGAAATACCATTGATTCGAAGGTTGTTAGCATCAATTCGAAGAAGTATTGCACACTCCTCGAGGGAACGAAAAGCATTTGTTATTGTCTACATCTTTGACGCGGTGCACTTGCGGTAAAACAAAATTTAATTTTCAGACGCATCAGATAGTCGAGGATAAAACTAAAATATGGTATGGTGAGAATTGGGTATTAAGACCGCTCACTCTAATCTAGTAAAAGCTTGCATTAAACAAAGGATCACCATGATGCAGAGAAACTCTAGGTCTCAGATTCACAAGAGAGGTAGCTGAACAACAATTTAATATATGCCCTTTCTTAAGAAGTTATCGACCATATTTTTTTGAGTTAAAAGAATTGCAGTATAAGAGCTTTTTCACTGAATTCACAAGAAATAAGGTAATGCACCAAATTCCTTGAAAAATAACCTGTCAAAATGAAGTCATCTACATATAGGAGAAGAATAAACATATACTCAACAGAGTTATATGTGAAAATTGAATGATCGCACACAAACTTTATAAATCCATTAAGAGTCAGAAACACATTAAACCTCTCAAACCAGGCTAAGGAGCCTGGTTAGAAACCATATTGAGATTTTTATAACTAACACATAAAGTTTAGCTTATTATAATCCATAAATCCATTAGGATGCTGCATATATACATCTTTATCGGGATAGCAATGAATAAAGGAATTGGAAACATCCATTTGTATGATACCATCCTCTAGACGAACAATAGCTAACACACATATGATGGTTATGGTTTTCACAACTACAATAAAAGTTTCAGAATAGTCTATTTTGTCATGTTGATGAAAACATTGATGTTAGAGCATTGCTCGGCTGAACCTGCCAAGCGTTGGTATGTCAAGATTGGTTGTCATATTTTAGTTCCAAAACTCAAGATTGCTTGATTAGATTACTAGAGTCAACTTCGTTAGGTTAGACCAGGAAGTATAGAAATGTTGATACATACAAGTATTACTCTAAAGACCTGGAGATTCTAAAGACGTATCGATATCAACGAACACATCATCCTATTACTCGAGGCTAGTAATATAAGACTTGACTTGTTTCAATTTCTATCTACGTTACTTTCAAGTTATATAGACATAGACTATCAAGAACATAGCAAACCACAAGGTATACACTTGTTATATAGTCCAAGTCCGAAACCGAACCTTAAATTATAGGGATAAACCCAAGTGTTTGGATCAACATACAAGCAGGGATACTGAGGAAACTAGGTAACTAGGGGTAGTTTATATTTAAAGTTTTTTTTTTCATAACGACTTAATTATGAGATTATTCGAAACTGGACTAGGTTCTGCATTTGCGGTTTCCTCGTTAACAAAATCTTGTTGTGTGCTTCTAATTTACTTTCTGCATTATAATTATTTAAGTTATAGTTAAAGTAATTGTGCTTACAACCAATTTGGACAACGCACATGAATCCTATGATTGAGTCCACTATCTTAAGTCGCTTCAGCTGTTGTGAATACTTCAAGCACTCAACTCCTTTTGATCGTCTTCCGAACAGTAAATGACTTCGGTGACTCTCAACAAGTAAATCAGAGATTATTTCGTTGAGTCAAACAAAGGCTCTTATGTTTAATTTAATAAACTCCTTTGTTTGGGTAAAATCATCCAAGATCTAGATTATCAAGATAACCAGATCTACAGACTATCAGATTCGGATACCGAAGAGTACCACCAAACGATATCTTGCCGATCTAATACGACTATTCAACCAATCGCCTATCAAAGATAAACGAGATATAGTCGAACCCTAGCCGATCAAGTCTCTGCGCGAAGTTAAATCATAAAGATGTTGTTTAAGGGTAAAAACTGATTCCGCTGAAAATGGTAAAATGGGGTACGTCGATAAGAAGCGAGTCTAAACCCTAAACAAATGTACTGCACATGAGTACTTTTGATTCGAGAGATCACCAAAAGTATACCATCATCAACATCAATCTTCTTTACCACTGTCATCAAGTGCAACTATGATTCCATTCCTGAGAATGAAAGTAACCAATCCAACTCAATCTCTATCATATATTTTCGTTAATCATTGTCAGCAACATACCTTCTTCATTACAACGATCATTTCCTATCACTAGATTTGAACTAAGCTCCTAAGGACAACACTTCTTTGCATCTTTAATCACTGACAGTAACTAACATCCCCTATGTGAAGGTCCGGAAAATTACACCCAACAGGTCACACGCAGGACATAACTCCCCGATGCGCCACTCTGATGCTAATAACAAGGGCGTAAAGCTTCTCTTTTAGCTTCGCAAATGCACGTTCATTTTCCTTTGCAAGTATGCTCAAGCATGTTGCCTCAAAACTTAGCTTCCACACTGTTCCAACTTACCCTTGTTCAGCGAAAGGTTTAAAGCCATAAAGGATAATGTTGATGCATCATCATGCATTAGGGCTGTAAATAATACCCAAAAATACTCAACCTACATGTACCCGCCCGAGCCTGCATGTACCCGGAGGAGCTCAAAGACGGTTACATCACGTTACGGGACGCCTGGCCTAGTTAACTTAAATGGGCTGGCTCGGGATTTTCGTAAAATTTAATAGGCTGGCCTGATGCCTACCCAAATAACCCGGCCTTGTACCATTTTGAATAATCATAAGAGTTTAGTTTTACATTGAAGTAAATTAGTACGTGCTTTGGTTATATTTTGGTTCAAAATTCTTATTTTCATTTATGTTCTACATTTATAAGATTAATTGCATAAGATTTCTTTAAAATATAGTTCAATTAGTCTCCAAATTCCAAACATGAATTAAATCAGTTATTACAAAACTTTAAAAGTACAAAAAAAAATAGCAGCCTGTTTGGCCTGACCTGATTAAAAAATGGGCTTTGTGCAGTCTTTGGGCCTCAAAATAAGTGTCTTTACATGGCCTTCCCGGCTGACGGGATTTTTGGGTAGCTGAATATGAAACCCGTCTGTCCTGGCCTGAATTAAAAAACGAGCCAAGTTGCCCGGCCTGTCTCAGCTTACAGTCCTATCATGCGTCACTGGCTATCGAGTATTGCCCATGCATAATACATGCCATGGACTTGCGCATAAGCGATTGCAGGTCTATTTTCAACTCCCTACTTAGCTTAGGAATTACTGAACGCATGCTCTGATCTTGCTTGTGCAAATGGTGTATCAGTCGGTATTAGACTTGTATCATCCTTGTGATGCCAATAGCTTATGCAAGATTCGTTGACTTGCATACCGATATAACTTGATTTCCTTGCCATGATCAATGCGCCATTGGTGCATCCATACATCGAACGACTTGATAGGAATTATGAGCATCCAAGGAATGGACTTCAACTTGCCTTATCAAGTATGGTGCAATATTGGCTCTTGGCCAATATAACTTGCGAAATGTGCCATAGTTACGCGACATAGGCTCTAGGCCAATGTAACCCACATAATGCACTGCATTATTTTCCCTCGGCCAATGTTCCTCTTAATACAAAATGTAAGATTGAGATGAAGTTCATCTCAAGCCAATGACGCATCTTTGAGCATGCGCCATGCGAAAAGTGCAGGTGTTATATAACTCACCCTTTTAGATATTTCGTCCCCGAAATTCAAAACAAAAAAAAACTATTGTGGACATTTTATTCCAATTTCTTGAGCAAAAATCCCATACCAGATGCTCAGAAATCGCAAAAGGTTACTTCAAGTTGTCATAGACAACGATTAAGACCTTCTGAGTGAAAGCCCCATACCGCATACTCACGAATCCAAAAAGTATTCACAATGTTACCGAGAATATCTACTTGGCGAAGCCAAAGGATATTTCAACAAGCAATCCTCCAATTTTGACGAGGTGTCAACTCGCAAATAATATATTCCTTACTTCTCTTTAACTAACTAGTAGTATACAAATAAGCAGGTTCGTTCCAAATGAGAGTTGAGCTAAAGTTGTCAATTCGATTTCTGAATAAGAATAATGCAAGACGGTGAACACAAATATCAATGCAAATATGAGGATAAGAATGATCAAGTACTCTTTCTCAGTCACAAAACGTGAATCTTATCGGCATAGCTATGTTTCTGCAATTATCCATTACTAATAACCCTAGAATATTTAGTACGCTCAAATACTCCGCAATCTCATGAATTCACCGAACACGGAAGCGCTCGACTACCGGATTCTACTCATTAGAGCTACCTAGAAGTACGCTCTCTAGATATAACTCGCTCAGGTGCATTAAGTTCCGTGAGATAGGCTATTCCTAGTGACAAATACAAAAGCTCGACTCATCTACTAGTGTCATTCAATACATACGAATATTTAATAAAATTCCATCGTCAATATTCATATAACGCTACTTGTATTAAGAATCTCTAGACAATTATGGGTCGAACATGTCTTAACTAGCATTAGAATCATCAATCAACCATTCAATTCGCGACTTAAACGGTTTTGAAATAATTCTCATAAACAATATTGGCATGGTAAAGAATCAACAATAACAATATAATTGCAAGAAAATAGGCAGTTTAAATATCAATTTGAATTCAAGTTCCGGACGTTGAAGTTATCCCTAATCAAATATGCTTAGCTACACATAACAATAGAGTTCATAGCAGATAAAGATGAAACCACAAAAAATATGAATTCAAAACCAAGTTATCAAACCAAACAGCAGCTGAGGTGGAATGGATATTGTGGATGTGACTTGGCAGGTGATGATGTAATGTGGAGCTGATGACGGAATGATCTTGCTGCAGGGATGTATGGCTTGAGCTATAAAGTGATGGTGGAGATTGTACTAGACCTGAACTGGTGCTTTGCTCGGGAGGGAAGTGATAGCGATATGGACTGTTGGAGGAAGATGAGACAACAGCTGGTGGAGGTGAAATGGAGAGTGCTGCTGGCGACGTTGTTAATGGTCTTGTACTGCTTGAACTCGTTGCCTGTGTGCTAGAGATGGTGGTCTGATGGTGTGTGCAGAACTGGTGGAGATACAAAGGTGGTGCTAGTTGTATGCAGGTGAGGTGGTTATGAAAGAGATATGCAAGTGAGTAGATGCTGGTGTTGATGGCTATATGCAGGTGGTAATGGAGATGAATGCAGTGAAGATGATGCTGGAATGAAGGTTGTTCAACGAGCTTTATGGGATCTCTTAATGTAGGTTTAAGTCTTATTTTTATAGCTTTGTGTTTCTTGTTCTCCAATCCTACGATAAAGACCCAACTCCTAATACTTCTCGACTTCTAAAACAGGATTCAATCTACACCCTTCATCAACTTTAAACAACGGCAACAACTTCATCCTCTTCCCCGCCATCCCATCAATTGTTGTTTGGCTAATTTTTCTAACTGGACCCTTCAATCTTTTTGTTCTTCCTCCATGAATTCCACCATCTTTCTCAAACCCATTCTGTTACTTTTCTTTTCTAAAATATAAATCCATCTCATACAAATTTGTTAAACCAAATTAGATACAGAGAAGGTGTAATTTAGAAAAAAATATAATTATCCCGAACTTTATCAGAGGTAGATTTGATGTCCTGGTGTTTGTTTCCCCATTTTTAAATGGGATTTTATTAAATTAAAACTCATCTCATAGGTAAACACATAACTAATCCACTAATACTAGTTATTTGTTTGATTAATAAAATGCTTTCATGTAGGGTGATTTTGACGAAAACTCGTCTTTTGTTTGATAGATAAATAATTATCACTATTTACAGAAGATGGTGAATTGTTTAGTTAGGGCAAAGGTGGATGTAGGATCAGAATATCGCGACATCAATACCTCGCGAGATCAATAAACGACAGCATTGCGAAGGTATGGCAGATAAGTAATATAAATGACGCAACGAATGACGACAGCCAAAACACGAGAAAGATGTGAAGACCTAGCGAGATCTAGGAGAGTTGCGAGATTATATATTTGTACACTTGCGATATTTCGCAAGTCATTCCCGAAAATAAAGGATAGCTTAGCTGTCATCCACTATGTAATACCCTATATAAAGAGTTGAACATGTCTGTTGAGGGAGAGATCTTTTTTCGAGTGTTGGGCAAGTCATTAAGAGAGAGAAAGTTTAGAGTGATTGTAATTCTTTAACTAATTTCCATTTCATCTTGTAAGCATTTTTAAAGAGTTTAATCAATAAAAATTATAATTGTTCATCCCAAAATGATTTGATTGTATAGATTCTTGTGAGGGGTGTAGTGTAGGATTTCCTACAACTACATATTGGCGCTATAAACAGGGAGAGAGTGAAGATTGCCACCG
This sequence comes from Papaver armeniacum, assembly GCA_023531295.1. Classification (NCBI taxonomy): domain Eukaryota; kingdom Viridiplantae; phylum Streptophyta; class Magnoliopsida; order Ranunculales; family Papaveraceae; genus Papaver; species Papaver armeniacum. Next base: position 187,214 of record JAJJWW010002757.1, on the reverse strand, counting down.
TGATTTGAAAGAATTTGGAGTAATAGGGAAGGAATTTCATATAATTTTCAACAACTTACTGAAATTGAGAAATGGCTAGAAGAAGATATGCATCAGAACAACCAACAACCGTTAGAAGGAGTAGGAGACTTCTTGGTTAAAGGAGAAATGAAATGGGGGAATCCTCAAGAATGAACACAAGAAATAATGAAGAAAATCAAATTCAATCACCAATTCAACCAGTACCGAATAGAACTGTGGATTATGATAGAGTAAGCGTGCATACTTGGAGATCAGACTCTGTGGACGAAAGGGGAGAAGAACAACAATTGGTGAACAATGGACAAGAGGAGACAGACCGAGAAGGGATTGGAGAAATAATTTATGGAAATGAATAGATCGCAGCATTAGAGGCATTGAGACAAACAATACATGAAGAAAGGCGATTAGAGGCAGAGGAACGTGCAAATTTGACAAGACAAAATCATGAGTTGAGGATGGAAAACATGAGATTACAAAACAGAAGGTCGAGAAGTACTACAAGGTCAAGCTCAAGATCAGTTAGAGAGGAAATAAGGAGGACTTTACCTATAGAAAATGCTGATGAAGAAAATCGAGAGGAAGCGCAAAATCCAAGCGTAGAACATTGCGAGAGAAGAGAAATGATGGAAGATCGTTATATCCCACATCTTGAGACTCTTCAAAATGGGTGAAATGATGGAAATCAAGGAAATAGGCAGCGTCAGGGGCGGAATAATCCAGCTGATGAATAAAATCAGGAAGAAGGAAGAAGAATATTGCATGGGAGAGAAGCACGGAGGAAGCAAAAAGAGATTGAAGATGAAATTGAAAGACACTATGCTGAACAAGCACGTCTAGCTTGCGAGAGGGAAAGATTAAGAACAGAAATGGAAGAACAGGAATTGGAAGAAGCAATTTGCCAGAATAATCATGATAATCGAGAAAGAAGGCTAGAACAAAATCGCAACAATGGTAATATCAATGAAGAATATGAAAGAGTACAAAGGAGAACCGATAGGCAGCAAAGAAGAGAAAATGATAGATATAACAGTGTGCGAATTAGTGAAAGAGATGAAGGAGAAGATCGCAGAGAAAGACGAGAAGAAAATGATGAACAAGAAAGTCAAAGCAGACATGAACGCATGAGAAGAGAGGCGGAACTAAAAAGACCAGTAGATTCAAATTCTGATGTAAATGAACAAATCCTGAGAGAATTAGCAGAAATGAGAGGAATGCTTTGAAATAAGAAAAGGGAGGGGGAAAGAGACAATTGGATGAGGACATCGAGGAATCACGAAAACTCCATTTACACAAGAAGTACAACTAGGAGGAATACCCCCAAAGTGTAATTTACTGCGTTAACCAAAGATTTTGATGGAACAACTTGTGCAATACAACACATCAAAGCTTATGTGAGGTGTATGTTACAATGGGAAAATCATGATGCTATATTGTGCAAGTATTTTGCATCAAGTTTGACAGGAGAAGCGTTGAAATGGTTTGAAGGTTTGCCAAGAAACACAATCACATCATTCAACCATTTACAAGCTATATTTTTAAGGGCGTACATAAGTAATAATTCCTCGCGACCGGGTATTGAAGATGTATTTGGGTTAAAACAAAGGGTTGGCGAAAGTTTGAAACATCTGACCGTGAGGTGGAAGACAATGTGTAGCGATATGGCTGGTCGTGTGGATGAGAGATATCTCATTTTATCATTCATTAATGCTATGTTCGCAACCAATCTGTTATACATTCAGGTTTTTAGAGTCAAGAATACAATCACAATGACTGAGTTGCGAGAACTTCAGGAGGAGCTCTAGAGGAAAAGCAAAATGAAATGGAATCATACCCTGTTGCGAATGCAAGTTCAAGAGCTGCGAATGCAAGTTTGTTACCTAAATTGATAAACACAGTGGCGAGCACCTCGCAGGGTCAACAAGAAATGGTAACGGATGATGGTCAGCGAAAGTTAGTAGCCATGGGAAGTCGTGATCAGGAAGAATTTTAAAGAGAGAGAAACTTCTATAACCGTGGCGGAAATAACAAAATTAAAAGACTTGATCAGCCGCAAGAAACTTACGGAGGTCAGAGGCAGAATTATCATAGAGGGCAGCGAGGTCATAGGGTAGTATGGGAGGAAATCAAGATGCCCCCACTGAATGCTAGTGTGGAGAAGATATGGGAAGCTATAATCCTGATGGAAAATATACCTGCACCATGGAACATGGGGAATGAACCGCCTCCGGGTGATAGAATTCATGAATTCTGTTCCTATCACCATTTTCATGGACACCTAACAAATGATTGCACAAACATAAAAAGAATCATCCTCAGAATGATAGACCAAGGGAAGCTAAATCATTTCTTAAAATGTGAAGAGAAGACTCAACCATTACCACCACCACCAGAAATTCACAGAGTAAACACAACAAAAGGGAAAGAAACATTTGTAGTAGAAGTTGGAGCGAAAGCCAAAAACTTGTTCTCGCAACTCTATCGTACATTCGTACAGGGACAATTGAAGATTTTCATGATAGTGTTCTCGGTAGGGTTTTTGCAAGAGATGCTGACAATAGAGAAGTAATGAACATCGCGAAGACATCGCCACTAAAGGAATGGCAAACGCAGATTATTTCTTTTACCGCAGAAGAGGTACCTGAGGGCGGAGAGATGCATGACATTCCATTAGTGGTAAGATTGGAGATTAACCCAAAACCTGTTGATGATGAAGATGATGAGGCGGAAAATTCATGGGCAATCAATAGAATATTAATTGATACTTTGGAAGCTCAGAAACATCCTTTTTACCATACTTACAAGACTATGGGAGGGAAAGACGAAGATATGATACCTTCAACTTATAAGATTTATGGTTTTAATGGTACTGCCAATAAACCTAAAGGAGAAGCTCATATGCGAATACCACTGAAAGGATTATCAACTGAAATTTTGTTTTGCATAGTCGATGTGGAGTCCCCCTATAATGCATTAATTGGGAGACCTTGGTTACATGAGATCTTGGGTGTAGCATCGACTTACCACCAGTGCATCAAATTTCCTCATCCCAGTGGTGTTGGAGTTATAAAAGGAGATTGGGCTGAGGGACAAAAGTGTTATGAAGTTGATGTGGAATCTTGCGAGGAAAGGGCTGCTCAAAAGAAGAACTGGAAGCAGAACATCAAAGAAGAACAAAGAAGGGAAAGACTGATGGTGGACGCAATAGAAGTGAGAGATGAAGATACATTGCGAAACCAATGCCTGAAGACAGTTGGAAATTGCGATGGTTTTGCAAAAGGGAAAGCAATATCAGGAAATTTAAATGAAGAAGCAGAGAGTAACAGAAGTAAGAGGTGTAAGAAATGAATAATTGATCTTAGATTTGTGAAAGGTGTAAAAAAAAAAAAAAAAAATTGAGTGACAAAGACATGTAAAAAGTACAAAGAATATGATGATCGAAGAAGGGGTTCGCGAAAGTCTCGCGAGACGGAATATATGAAAATCTGGTTAAAAAATTACAGCGAGATCACAGCAAACGAAGCAAGACTATGCGATAATTTCGCAAAGATAATGAGAAGAAATAATCAAAAATAAATGATATATACGAATGGGACGAACCTTTATGGCGTACACCCTAGTTCGCGAATGATATTTCGCAAGAGGCAAATGTAAGACCTAAAGTGCATCATATAAGGGGGTATCTCTTGACATGGCTCAGGGAAAAGGTTACAACGCCCCTGGAACCTGAGTCATGGAAATTTGGGGTCAATAAAGCCCATCCGGGGGAGATACCTTGGATTTCCAACTATATATATAAGGTTATACCCTGGTTGGACGACCGAGGGTCTCTTCCAAGGAGTCAGTGTATGACCAAGGCGCCGAGGTACACGGTTGAGACAAGAGTGCCTGGGGCATTTGAAGTGTCTCGGCCATTCTTGGCAAGTCTTGGCACATGCTGCACTCGGCCCAAAGAAAACTCCACTTAGGGTGCAGTCTCGTAACCATAAGCCCTATAGGTATAAGGGATAAGAGTCTGCGAAAACAACTGGTTGTTGTTAAGACCGGATGGGAGGAGCTAGTCTTGTATGGCCGATGTACGCCTCCTTGAAGGGGCAACCAGGGAGATGATAAGGGCGGCACCCTCCATTAGGGAGCTGATAAGTGTCTTAAGACGCAAATGTCATGGGGCTTTATTTTCGCAAGAAAATTTAGGCTTGTCATATTTGTGCGATGATCCTGAAGAGGCAATAATACTAACGCGAGGATAAGACGAGATCAATGGGTCTTTACATGAAAATGTAAAGACGTCCTGCGATTTCGTCGCAAGACGGCAATGTCATGGGGCTTTATCTTCGCAAGAAAGTTTAGGCCTGTCATATTGTCGCAATAAAATTATCCTGCAGAGGCAATAATACTAAAGAAATGATAAGGCAAGATCAATGGGTCATTACATGAAAATGTAAAGACGTCCTGCGATTTTGTCGCAATAACGAGGGGTGGCGCAATAAGACCTTTAACTAGGAAGGCAAAATAAGACCACACAAGATAATGAGTAAGCAAATAAGCTTGCGAAAATGATTATATGCAAACAAATAAGTTTGCGAGTATATACATGGAAACAACCAGAAAAATTTGCTTGCGAAGACTTAGCAACAACAGTTGCGAAATTGAGGCATATTATTACTTAAAGGTTCTCGATTAAATCTCTCATTTGAAAACAAATAACAGAGGCAAATATGGGAATGAATAGGATATAAACTTGTTATTTATATTCATATGATAGACTTACGCACTCATAATATTGATTAACTGTATTGCAAGAAAGAATTGTTCTTTTAACATGTGCGGAAAGGGACAACAAAGTAGAACTCGTATTTGAAGGTCCAAGAGATTTACAGTAAGAAATTACAAAAATGGGAGACTAAAAGGATAAGTGTACAGATATTACAAGAAGAGAGAAGAAAAAAAAAAAATGGAGCTATTTCTTAGTTCATTCTTCTTTTTCATCAGACTCCTCATCGGACTCCTCTTCTTCGCTAGCATCGCTATCAGAGACATCCAAGGAAGGCATATTTTCAGGAATCTCATCAAGAAGACAAGGATATGAAGAAAGAGGAATACTTGTGGTCATCGCAGATCATGTCCTAATAGTTTGATTGCGAAAGCGGACAACATCATTCTTGAAATTCGCTACAGTAGTTTGTAGTTGCTTCTTCAACTTGGAATACTTGTCATTGCGAAGAGAGAAGTCCTTTGCAAGTTGTGCTTTCTCAGATTCAAGTTCTTTAATTCTTGTATGAAACCTCTTCTCAGCTTTTGCGAACATATGACAATGAATTAGTAACTTAATAGCAATTTCACAAAAAAGAAGCGGTAAAGTAAAGAAGAACAGTTAACAACCTTCTCTGTCAGAAATCATATCTTTAACCAAGGCAGTATGTTCAGCATGAAGGCTAACGTTAACACCTAAGTTATTTCTGGCTTTATCTAGAACTTTCGCAGCCCAAGCGAATTCATCGTCACTATTTATGAGAAGAAGAGAACGAATTTGATTCTCTCTCTCGTTAAGTATGGCATTTTGGCGAAGAGATTCATCCCGTTCAACTTGGACTTCAAGAAGAGTTTTTTGAAATCTCGCTAATGCTTGGGCACCTTGATTAGAAATGCGATCTTTGTCATCTATAAGGTTACTAATTTTCTTCCTTAAAATATTAGTTTTCTCGTGGGAACTAAGGTATAGACGTTTAAATCGGATGGCTAAACCTAAACTAGATCTATGATCAATTTCTAAGAGGTGAAATCTGGTTCGAAGTTCGTTTAATGGAAGAGATCTAATTTTGTTATTCAATGAACTGTTTAAAGATTCGTTGAGATGAGCAAGAAGAGCATCACTATCCATAGGCTCGAGAAAAGAGTGAAGAAGGATGGCTTCATCAGAAAGATTATAAATGTCTGCGAAAATGATATGTCAGATAAAGAAAAATAAATGACAGAATAAAAAACAAGGAAAAAAGAAGAATCTTATACCATAGAGTTGCTGATTAGCACTTTGAAGGCTAGATATTTTATTCTTATGTGTGGAAGATTCAGCTTCCAGTTGTTGAATCCTTTCGCGAAGAACCGCAGCTGCACTTTCTAACTCTTCATTCTTCTTGCTAAGTTGAAGATTTTTCTTATGAAGAGTGTTGCGCCTTTTTTCGAGATATGAGGCAACAACAAAGGAAGCTCTCCCGGACTACAAAGAAAGAAAAAGAAATTATCAAGATATGATTTAAGATCAAAATTATGAAGAAATAAAGAAATACAGACGTACCAAGGCACCAAGTGCATTTAAGAAGCTGGGAGTCACTGATCTGGAAACCCCTTGGAGAGAATCGTTACCCTCTAGCAAGGAAGCATCACAGATATTTGCGAGAGCTTCGCATGTACTAGAGAGGCGATCATCCCCAATTCCTTGCATGGAATCTGAGAAGATATTAGACAGTAGCGCCATGGGGGATTCAGTTAGATGATCCTCCTTCGCAAAAGAAATATCAACTTCGTCATCATCCTCATCAGAACTCTCGCTGGATAGAGGACTTGAGCGAGAAGAAGAGTGAATCTTCCGTTTTTAGAAGGTGGAGCGAGAGGATTTCCCCTTGCGAAGAGGACCTTTACCCTTTCCTTTGGCCTTCGCAGCCTTCAAGTTTCTTCTCCCAAGAACTTCAACACCAATCTTTACACACGAATGAAGATAAGAAACAGAGGCAACAATATTGTTAAAAATAGCAAAAGAAAATATTTCTTACTTCATCCATGATTGAACGGAGTATCGCCAGGGTACTCGCCTTTGGATTCCTTTTGTAACTTCTTCTCAATTTGGTGATCTAAAAAGTTCGCAAGATTAGATATAAGAGGAAGTGAAGATTGCAAAGTAAGTGAAAGTTAGGAAATATACTTATTTTGCTTTCCCGGGCCAATTAAATACCCAAGGATGATAGTTTGCGAGATTTGCAGGGAGTACATCGGAACCTGAAATGTAAGGTCCATTCAAAAATAGGGGAAAGACGCACCACTTGTGTTTATGTGTGAAAACTACTCCTGCAGAATTTGGTAATTTTGAGTGTGGATGAGGAATGAATTTAAACCTTAAACAAATGCACTGCGCAGTGAGTGCTTGTAGATTCGAGAGATCAATCTGTGCAAGTCCGGCCTAAACCAAGAAATGGCCGTTCCAGACTTGTTTCGGTCACAAAGTGAAGGAGATGGGGTTGATCTTAGGGAGGGAAGCGAAGAAGGTGTTGAGATTGTGAAGGTGTTGGCTTGCTTATGACTTGTAACAGAAAGGTGAGCAGGCTTGTGATTGATGCAAGCAAGCTCTGGGTGTTGGAATACGTTTTTGTATTAACACTTGGTTTTCTGTCTCGTCTGACTTGTGTTGTTGTTTGAAATAGGGCGGAGAACCTATTTATAAAAGTCATTGAGCCTTATTCACGTCTCTCGTGGGAAGTGGAGGAAGTGGAGTGATGGAGTAGTGGAGTTGTGCGTTGGTGATACACGACCAGCCTTGCCCACTTCTCCTGTTCATCTCTAACCGTCCATGACTTCCTAACACGTTCTTGTGATAGCGCGTTGCACGCTGCGCGCGCCGTAAACCGCCGACCAATACCCCAAAGTATGTATCCCCCGCCTTGTGACATGATTGATGTCCGGAATGTGTGGATCGTGGATCCACGAAAGATATCATGTAATCTTCAATTGAATAACTACGTTATTCGGGAAGTCGATACTTGTGAAGTATCGTGTGTATTTTGTGCAGGCAGTCTTGCATCATGGTGTGGTAAAGTGATGGGTAATGACGCCTCACTAACCAATTAACTCCCGACCGAGGTTGTATAACCAAGTCTGGTGAAGTTGGACGGATGAGATGATCTTTGAGACACTCATCTGCGACCGTTAATGAATATTAGGGTTTTTTTTGAAGAGGTGCGCAAGCATCACTCTTCGACTTGGTCGAAACCAAGCATGGAAAGGGATTTGGAGAGGACCGACCGGGCATGTGTGTAGACAAAGCATGCCGGTGTGCACGTCCATACCTCACTGTCCCATGAAGGCGCGATCTAGGCCACTCAATTTGACCGGTAAAGTTGAGTGGTTGAGATCGGTTTGCGACAGAAATCCATTACCGCAAAGGAGTTGGAAACCGCGTGACATCCCTAGTTTGGGCGCAGGCTTTCAAGACGACCCATCTTGGTCGGTCTTGGTCGATCATACCAGCGTGTAGGTGGTAGGCTGGTGTTCACACCTATACCTGATTATCGCATGAAAACGTGATCCGAGCCATCCAAATCGTCCGGCGAAGTTGAGCGGTCGAGATCAGTTTGTGGTTTGGGAGGCGTGGCCATGCTAGTTTGGACGCACGTTTTGGATTAACCGGGCATGATATGCCTTGGCCGAACACATGAGGAGGTAGATGGGCCCACGGTGGTCATGCTTTGGTATGACCGGCCCCTGCTAATCTAATCTGTGACCCTCCATTCGTGCTTGGGAGAAGATGGACGCGCGTGATGGCTTGAAACCCTAATTTTGGCTTTCAAAGCCGTGCGCCATCTCTTGTTTGGGTGACAATTTTTCACGACCAACCATGGTTGGTTTTGACCGATTGGTCAAGTGTGTAGGCGGGCCACGGTGATCGTGTTGACATGCTCTGGGCCCTTTGAGTCTACATCTACACCCTCCATATATACCTGCGAAGATGGATGGTTGAGACTGTTTTGCGACACATGTAATATTCCGCAAACCCTAATTTAGGGTTTTCCGTCCATAATGCTTGGTATGAACGGATTCTTGGCAAGCTAGGCCAATGACCGATCATGCGGGGTCGGCCGTGGGTATTCCATACCTGCTTGGGGGTGATGGAATTGATCTGGGGTCATCCAATCATGCTTATGGAGTTGGATGACTGCGATCAGATCATATCCGGACTGATATGGTCAGTCCGGATGCTCAATCTTGGGCTAGTATAACACACCGAGAGGGGCTCAATCGAGGCTAGTATAACACACCGAGAGTCGGCCCATACGGGTATTTCGTACATGGTTTCATTATAGTGCTTGGAGGTTCGTGTTACTCTGTAAGAGTAACACTCAGTCGTCATGCCACACTGATAATGAGTACTGGAAATACAAGGCTGATATGAAATCCACAGGAAGGGATTGTTGTACCGGACTTGAAACCAATACCAGACTGAAACTTGTACCAGACTGAAACTTGTACCGGTCTTGAAACCAATACCAGACTGAAAGTTGTACCGGACTTGAAACCAATACCAGACTGAAACTTGTACCAGACTGAAACTTGCACCGGACTTGAAACCAATACTGATCAAACTTGTACCAGATCAAACTTGCACCTGGACTTGAAACCAATACTGTGATCAAACTTGTACCGAACTTAAGCCAGTGTTTGGACCGGTTTTGTGTGCTCCGATGTGAGTTGTGTCTTGCCGTGTGACTACATCTCTCATGTGCCTTTCATACAAGTTCTAACTCCTTTCTTTTATTTCATTATGGAATGAAGAAAAGAATTCCTGTCGAGATGTCTTCCGGAGATAATGCTGGTTCCAAGCCAGGAAGTGTTGACGGCTTCAAAGATATGCCGAACATCGATGATGAGTTGTTTACCTCGCCTTTTCCAAATATTAGAAGACATCCTTCTCATAAGATAGTCCTGCTTTCCGATTCAGAAAATATGGAAGTTGATCCATTCTCTTCTTCAGCACTTGTGATGAGATTTTGTCTCCGGAGAAACGAATATCCGCCCTCTCCTATTGACTTCAAGACTTGCCATGCTCCACTGGGTTCTTATGAAGGATGGATGAGACGCATGTTGAGTAATAAGGGCATTAAGGACAATTTGACCAAAGAGCAGATCCTCAATGCGGTCATGGCATCTGCTACTCTCGAAATTAGGAAAGACATCGCGGGTTTGATTACCTTCATTTCTCGGTGGCGTATTTCTACTCACACAGCCATATCTAGATGGGGAGAGATGACTATTACTTTGGAGAGTGTGGCTGCATTAATGAACCTGCCTGTTGCTGGAAGTCTCTCTTACGAGCTCTCTGATACGGAACAAAGTAACTATGGTGTTATACTTCAAAAAGTGGCGGAATTCGACAGTCGGGACAAGGAAGAGAAAAAAGATGTGAGATGCTTTTACACCTGGTGGGTGTCGGAGTGGTCTCCTGCAGACCCATAGCCGGATCAAGAGTTGGAAAATGAGCTCAGTGTGATTGCGTTCCTGTCTTTATGGCTATCCAGGGATATATTCGATGATGGTTCTGGAAAGAAGACCATTAGAAGTGACCTTGTTAAGATTGCTATAAGGCTGGCGAAGGGTGAAGTTCTTCCTTTAGGCGCATTGTTCCTTGGATCACTGTATTCTCATCTGGACGCTTTAGCAATGGACATGCATGTTTCTAACGGGTACAAGAAGGTGGAGTCGCACGTTCACTTCGCTTTTATTCAAGCATTCTTATGGGAACACTTCAAAAGTTACGCTCCTACTCCTAGAAATTCGCTCAGTAACTTGTATGGTGGCTCGAGAATACTCCGTTGGAATAAAAGGCGTCCCAGAGGCGGTGCAAAACTTGTGGACGTATTTGACAATGTGTCTTCTGTAGATTTCCGTCCATGGGAGCCGGTCCACCCTTCCATTGTTCAGCCAAAGACTTTTGCTATCGCTTCTGACGGTCCTGATGCTGTGTTGTGTACCGATGTCGAAACTATGAAATCTGGAGAACTTATTTACCTGCGCAGCTGCATTCTAGGATATGTCCCGTCTCTATTTAACGGAGAATTTTCTGTGACTCCGTACAATATTGACAGGGCTGCTCGCCAAATGGGATTTGATCAGGGTGTCCCATTTATTCGTTCACCAAGGGTTCCGAAAGAATCTCTCCCGAATATTCTTAACGCTGGCATGTTTTTGGAACGGGTGAGCCTTCCTTTCTGGCCTATTGGGAGAAACCCAGTGGTAACCGATAAGTACAAGGAATTTTGGAGCAGGCAACTGTTGATTTTCCAAGAATTCTCGGAGAGTATTGTGACAGGTTTCCGTGGTGAACCATCTTCTGACGTTTTGAAAAAGCATTTCCGGTTGAAGCCACTTCCAGCCAAACGTACCAGAGCTGAGGATTGCAGTCCCCAAGCAGGAGAGAGATCCAAGAGGCAGGCTTGTGGTCCGGTGATCCTCAATTCCTCCAACATGCAGGTATTTAAATTTCATCCCGTTGGTTCCTTTATTTCTCCAGGGTGAATCTTTCTAAGAGTAATTTTTGCTTGAAATCAGGGGATTCCGAAAGAGAATGTCTTCACAAAGGCGGCGCGTATTCGTAATGAGAAGGTCACGATGCGATCTTCATCTTTGAGAAGTCCTGGAGAAACCGATCTTCATGTTGAGAAGTCCGGAGAAACCGCTCCTTTTCCCGACCATGACAGAGATGATGCAAGCTCGGTTGGACAAGCCGCCTCTCGAGTGATCTTGTTGACGGGTCGTGATGGAAATTAGTACCCGAGAGCGAAGTAGATGCCTAAGGAGTATAAGAAAAGTAGCATCTGCAATACTGAGGCGGCTCCCCTTGAAATCCGTCCCGAGCGGTGTTCCGGTGAATATGGCTATTGTGGTGACTTCTTCCGAAAGGCCCCGCAACCGACAAGGCTCCCGTGGTTGGTGAATTACCGGTGATGCGGCTGGGGCTTTGTTCGATCCTCCTTTTCTTGTCCCTTATCCGGTCATGTGTTGGTTGGTGGATTCAGCGTGCCGGTTCAGTTCGAAGAGTTGTACACAGCGATATGGGAGAAGCACGGCCATATTGCTACCACCACGAAGCTCAAAAGTCGTCTTGTGTTGGTCAACCGTGTCCAAAAAGCTTTAGTTTCTATCCAGGGATGAGCGTCACGACTGGTCGAACAATTTCTGAGGAGATGATTGAAGATTGGAGGTGCCATCGGGACGTGTTTGCGCAGATGATGCCTTCAATGCTCCTTGGTTCTTCAAAGGGTTCTCCAAGATTCGGGAGCTTCGAAATTACAGGATGAAGTCCCTACCGCGGACCGTGTTGCTCGCCAGAAGAATAGGTTGAGAAGTTGTCTAAGGAACTGGAGTCAAACAGTGCGCGCTTCAAAGGATGAAAGTCTCTCTCGCCCAGAAGGACGAGTTGTTGCTGAAGGACTTTCCTTGAAGTACTCATGCTATATACTTGCCTTTTCTTTTAGATGCTTTTCTTTTTTGAGTGATAGTGAGGATTTTCTTTGACCTCCGATTTTGAATTAATGGGTGATTGAATTGGCTTATTTTGAGATAGTTTTGTGAACAACCTTTTTGAAAGAGATTATGTTAAATGAAATTTGAATCTTGGTCATGAATGATTGCACATATCACATGAAATTGCAAATGTTATGCAAAAGGGAGGTACGGATGGAAACAAACATGGCGTTTGATCACTGAGCCTCTTTCTCCACGTGTGGGATGCCAAGTCCCAGTGAATTCTAAACTATCTTTTTTAAAATTGTTGAGTAAAACTTACTTGCTTTTTTAAGCCTCACTTTTATCAAACCGGAGTAGCCTCTCTAAGAAAATCCTCCGCACTAACTTCTCAGAGCTATCCCTCTGAACCAAGCTTCTCCTGAACAATGCGCTTCAAAGCGTTGCATTCACTAGTGGGGTGATGAAGGAACCGGTGGTAATGACAAGATACCTCGGGTCCATTACTTCTTGATCGATGGGCGGACGCCATACAGGGGTAGCTCCACCTCTCCATTTCGTACCCATGCTTCCGGTAGCTCCGAAATCTTCTTCATTGGGAAGGGGAAATGTAGGTACCTTGAGTCTGGATTTTCCTGCGTTAGTGGGCGTTGTGATGTCTCTCCGTGGCTTTGATGTGGAACAGGAGATGAAGTTGGAAGACTTGCGAGTGCCATCATATCTGCGGATCGCTTGCCTAGGTAAAGTGATGTGGAAGGTGTCGTAATGTCACTGCTGAGTGACCGGATTGAACGTTCCCATCCTCTGTATTCAGGTATTTCCTGATTGATTTCTCCTTCCTCAAGCATTTCTTCAGTCGGTTGAAAGGTCGACGCGATTGGACAGTTTTCCGGGCTTCAACAAGAGTTTTGAGATATAAATCCTCTAACAGGGCTCCATAGGCTGCGAGCTCTCTTTCTTTATCCGCGGACATTGCAGACTCCGGACAAGTCTTTTCCTATGTCCGGACCATGTCGTCCTTGTAGGACCAGAATATCGCGACAGCAATACTTTGCAAGATTAATAAACGACCGCGTCGCGAAGGGGTCGAATGAAGGTAAATAAATGACGTAATAGATGACAACAGTTAGAACTTGAGGAAAGTGTGAAGACTTGGCGAGATTTAAGAGTGTCGCGAAGGCAAACAATTGTACATTCGCGAGCATTCGCTAGACATTTCCGAAAATAAGGGACAGTATAACTGTCATCCACTATGTAATACCCTATATAAAGGGTCGAGTAAGTCTGTTGAAGGAGAGGTCTTTTTGAATTGTGAAACAAGTCATTAGGAGAGAGAAAGTGAAGAGTGATTGTAATTTCTTTAGCTTTGTTCTACATTTCTTTGTAAATCTTTCAAGAAAACAATTAATAAACATATCATTCTTCATCTTCAAATGAGTTGATTTAGCGAGATTTGAGTGAGGGGTGTAGTGTGGGAAATCCTGCAACTACATATGCACTAGAAACAGGGGATTGAAGAAGATCAACCTTGTGAATTGGAAGAATTAGGGATAACAAAAAGAAATCTTGAATAATTTTTAACAAATTACCAAAATTGAGAAATGGCTAGGAGAAAGAATGCATCAGAACTACCAACGATCGTAAGGAGAAGTGGAAGATTAGTGGGAGAAAGAAGAAATGAAGTAGGTGGACCATCAAGGATAGATGCAAGAAATGGAGAAGAAGATCCGATTCAACCATCAACACAACCACCAATTCAACCATCAACACAACCACCAATTCAACCATCAACACAACCACCAATTCAACCAGAGACTAAAAGCGAGTAATCGATTATGATAGAGTGAGCGTGCATACATGGAGATCAGATTCTACGGAAGAAAGAGAAGAAATACAACAATTGATGAATGATAGACAGGAAGAGAGAAATCGAGAAGAGATGGGAGAAACAATTCGTGGAAATGAAGAAATCGCGGCATTAGAAGCGCTGAGACAAACAATACACGAAGAAAGGCGGTTAGAAGCAGAAGAACGCGCGAATCTAACAAGGCAAAACCACGAGTTGAGGATGGAAAATAGGAGGCTGCAAAACAGAAGGTCAAGAAGTAGAAACAGATCGAGATCAGTATCGAGTAGAGAAAATGGGAGGAGAACATTGCTGTAAAAACATTAATGAAGAAAATTTGGAAAGAGAGTTAAGTCATGGCGAAGGAGATCGCGAAGAGAGAGAACTAATAGAAAATCGTTATATTTTGGTAAACAATCACGATGATGGAAATCAAGAAGATAGGCAACCTCGAGAACAGAATAACCCAATTAATGAAGAAAATCAGGAGGAAAGAAGAAGAACACTACATGGGAGAGAAACTCAAAGGAAACAAAAAGAAATTGAAGATGATATTGAAAAGCATTACATTGAGCAAGCACGTCTAGCTCGCGAGAGAGAGAGATTGAGAGCAGAAATGGAAAATCGGGAATTAGAAGAAGCGATCCGGCAGAATAACCATGATAATCGAGAGAGGAGGCGTGAGCGAAATCGCAATGATGGAGACATTAACGAAAAATACGAAAGAATACAAAAAAGTAGACACGAACGAAGAAAGAGAGAAGCGAGAATTAAAGAGACCGATCAATTCAGATTAAGAGGCAAATGAACAAATTCTGCGAGAATTGGCGAGAGATGAGAGGAATATTGAACAACGAAGAGAAGGAGGAGGAGAAGGCGGTTAGATGAAGCTATCACGGAGAGGTGCGAAAAATCCTTTTACATTAGAAGTGCGGTTAGGAGGAATACCCCCAAAATGCAACTTACCAAATTAACCAAAGATTTTTGATGGATCCACTTGTGCAGTACAACACATCAAAGCTTATGTGAGATGTATGCTACAATGGGAAAACCATGACGCTATATTATGCAAATATTTTGCGTCAAGTTTAACAGAGAAGCATTGAAATGGTTTGAGGGTTTACCAAGGAATACGATCACATCATTCAATCATTTACGAAGCTATATTCCCGGGGCGTATATAAGTAACAACTCTTCGCGACCTGGCATTGAAGATGTATTTGGACTAAAACAAAGAGTTGGCGAGAGTTTGAGACATTTAACTGTCGGATGGAAGACGATGTGCGGCGAGATGGCCGGCGGGGTAGATGAAAGATACCTCATACTTGTCGTTCATAAATGCTATGTTCGCAACCAATCTATTATATGTTCAGGTTTTCAGAGTTAAGAATACAATTACAATGACTGAATTACGAGAACTCCAGGAGGAATATATTGCTTTAGAAGAAAGACAGAACGAGATGTAATCTTACCCAGTGGCGAACACAAATTCTAATGTTGCGAATGGAAGTTTATTACCTCAACTAATACACACAAGTGGCGAGCACATCGCAAGGTCAACAAGAAAGAAAAGCAATTGATATAGAACCAAAGTTAGTAGCTATGGGAAGTCGCGATCAAGAAGAGTTTGAAAGAGAAAGAAATTTCTACAACCGTGGCGGAAACAATAAAATTCAAAGACTTGATCAACTACAAGAAACCTATGGAGGTCAAAGGTATAACTCGCAAGAGACTTATGGAGGCCGAGAGGCGGGAATTATCATAGAGGACAGCGAAGTCGCAGAGTAGTGTGGGAGGAAATTAAAATGCCGCCATTGAATGCCAGTGTGGAAAAAATATGGGAAGCAATACTTTTGATGGAAAATATACCAGCACCATGGAACATGGGAAGTGAGCCACCACATGGAGATAGAAGTCATGAGTTCTGTTCTTACCATCGCTTTCATGGGCACCTAACAAATGACTGCAGAAACATCAAGAGAATTATCCTAAGAATGATTGATCAAGGAAAGTTAAATCACTTTTTAAAAGAAGAAGAGAAAGTTCAACATTTACCACCCCCACCGGCGAAGGGAAAAGAAACATTTGTTATAGAAGTTGGGACAAAGGCTAAAAATTTGTTTTGCAACTCCATTGTCCACTCATACCGCACTATTGAAGATTTTCATGACACTGTACTTAGTAGAGTTTTCGCGAGGGATGCTGATGATAAAGAAGTGATGAGTGTTGCGAAGACATCGCAGCTAAAAGAGTGGCAACTGCAGATTATTTCTTTCTCGGCTGAAGAAGTACCCAAAGGAAGAGAAATACATGATAGCCCACTGGTTGTGAAGCTGGAAATTAATCCAAAACCCATTGATGGCGAAGATGATGAAGCGGAAAATTGTTGGGCAATCAATAGAATATTGATCGATCTTGCGAGTTCGATCAACATTCTTTTTTACCATACTTACAAAACTATGGGAGGAAGAGATGAAGACTTGATCCCTTCAACATACAAAATATATGGTTTCAATGGTACCGCGAACAAGCCCAAAGGCGAAGTGCACATGAGGATACCCTTGCAGGGGTTATCGACTGATATTTTGTTTTGTGTAGTTGATGTGGAATCTCCCTACAATGCATTGATTGGAAGACCATGGCTTCATCAAATTCTGGGAATAGCTTCGACGTACCATCAGTGCATAAAATTTCCACATCCTAGCGGTGTTGGGATTATAAAAGGAGATTGGATAGAGGGACAAAAGTGTTATGAGGTGGATGTAGAAAGCTGCGAAGAGAGAACAAAGAAAAAGAAAGGTTGGAGGAAGAATGTACAGGGATGAAAAAGAAAAGAAAGATTAATGGTAGATGCCATAGAAACAAAAGAAGAATAGATCTTTGCAGTAAGTGACTTCACAAAAATAATCGAGTATCATGATGCAAAGGAGACATTGAAATGGTGGAATGATGCGGAAGCAGAAGGAAGTAAGAATAAAAGGTGTAAAAAATGAATAATTGTGAGAAAAGATAACAATTTAGTGATGAAAGTATGATAAGGATAAGAAGCAGAGATAATGGTGGCGGAAACATTGTGCGAGAATCTCGCCATGAAGAATATGTTCAAAACTATTGAATAATGGAAATGAGATTGTGCGATACTTTCGCAGACAAATGATTGAATAAATTGATAAAATGAATGAGTGAGTGAATGGGACAAACCTTTATGGCGTACACCCTAGTTCGCGAATGATATTTCGCAAGAGGCAAATGTAAGACCTAAAGTACGTCATATAAGGGGGTATCTCTTAACATGGCTCAGGTGGAAGGTTACACCGCTCCTGAAACCTGGGTCATGGAAATTTGGGGTCCATGAAAGACTATCCGGGGAAGATACCTTGGATTTCCAACTATATATATAAGGTTATACCCTGGTTGGACGCCTTGAGGGTCTTTCCCAAGGAGTCGAGTGTATGACCAAGGCGCCGAGGTACACGGTTGAGTCAAGAGTGCGGGAGCATGGAACTTCCTTACCACTCTTGACAAGTCTTGGCACATGCTTTTCGGCCCGAAGAAAACTCCACTTAGGGTGCAGTCTCGTAACCATAAACCATATAGGTATAAGGGATAAGAGGCTGCGAAACAAATGTTGTTGTTAAGACCGGATGGGAGGAGCTAGTCTTGTATGGCCGATGTACGCCTCCTTGAAGGGGCAACCAGGGAGAAGATAAGGGCGGCACCCTCCATTAGGGAGCTGATAAGTGTCAAAAGACGCAAATGTCATGAGGCTTTATTCTCGCAAGAGAATTTAGGCTTGTCATATTTGTGCAATGATCCTGCAGAGGCAATAATATTAACGCGAGGGTAAGACGAGATCAATGGGTTTTTACATGAAAGTGTAAGAACGTCCTGCGATTTTGTCGCAAAGACGACAATGTCATGGGATTTTATGGTCGCAAGAACATTTAAACCTGTCATATTGTCGCAAATACAATATCTGTGCAGAGGCAAAAATACTTAAGAAACGATAAGACAAGATCAATGGGTCATTACATGAAAATGTAAAGACGTCCTGTGACCTTGTCGCAATGAGGGGTGGCAAAATAAGACCTTTACTTAGGAAGGCATAATAAGACCACACAAATAATGATAAGGCAAGATCAATAGATTTCTTAATCCATAAAGATATCTTGCGATCTTGTCGCGGAGTTATTATTCTTCAAAAAAAAAAAAAAAAAAAAAAAAAAAATTATATATATATCTCGCGAGAATGATTATATTATTTAACTCGCAAAGTTGATTATATCATATGAACAGAGGCAGAGGCAAGTGTGAAGTTATAATTATAAAGAAGGGTTGTTTGATTAATATATCTGAACAAAGGGAGCAAAAGTTGAAATTTACATTCAATAGTCAAAGATATATGTATACGAGATATTACAAGAAATCAAAGAAGAAAGAGAAGTTATTTCTTTGTTTGGTTCTTCTTCTTCATCTGATTCTTGGGTTTCTTCTTCTTCATCTGATTCTTTGGTTCCATCACTCTCGTCGTCAAATTCTTCTTCTTCATTAGCTTCACTATCAGAAACATCTGAGACAGGCAAGTTCTCGGGAACTTCTTCAGCGAGAAAGGGATATGAATGAAGAGGGATGTTGTGGTCCTTACAAACTATTTCCATAGCTTGATTGCGAAAACGAACAGCATCATTATTAAAATTCGCCACTGTAGTTTGGAATTGCTTTTTCAATTTTGAATATCTCTTTTCGCGAAGAGAGAGATCCTTTGCGAGACGCTCTTTTTCGGCTTCAAGTTCTCCAATCCTTGTCTGAAATCTCTTTTCAGATTCTGAAAACATGAGGAAATGAGTTAATAATACAAAAGGGAAAAAATAACAGAAAAGTAAAGAAGTATAACAAACAACCTTCTCTTTCAAAGATCATATCCTTGATTAAGGTATTTTGCTCGGTGTGAAGACTAACATCAACACCTAAGTTATTTCTAGCATTATCTAAAACCTTCGCAGCCCAGGCAAATTCATCATCATTATTTATGACAAGAAGTGAACGAATTTGGTCTTCTCGCTCGCTAAGCATGGTATTCTGACGAAGGAGTTCATCTCGCTCAACTTGCACTTCAAGGAGAGATTTTTGAAATTTTTCTAATGTCTGTGCACCTCTGTTAGTAATGCGATCTTTCTCATCTATGAGATCGCTAATTTTCTTCCTTAAAATTTTGGTTTTCTTCTTGGAGTCAACGTACTTTCGTTTAAAAAGATTAGCCAAACTTAAACTAGATCTATGCTCGATTTTTAAGAGATGATGTTTGGATTGAAGATCCTTTAATGAAAGAAGGTTAGCATCATTTGAAGAACTACTTAGGGATTCATTGAGGCGAGCAAGGAGGACATCATCATCCATGGGCTCGGAAATGAATGGAGAAGAATGGATTCTTCGGAGAGATTATATATGTCTGCGAAAATAGTAAGTTAGGCAAAGAAAAGTAAATGGTAAAATAAAAGAAAATTGAGGAATAAAGATTGTTATACCATAAAGCTGTTGGTTTGCGCTTTCAAGAGTAGATACTCTATCTTGTTGAGAAGTAAGTTCAGCCTCCAGTTGTTTAATTCGTTCATCCTTATCGCGAGATGACGCAGCCTCAATTTCTAGTTCTCGAATTCTCTTGTTCAATTGCAAATTTTTCCTTTCAACATTGTTGCGTCTTCTCTCAAGATCTGAGGTAGCAACAAAAGCGGCTTTCCCAGACTGTAAAAGAAAATAGAGAAATAATTAAGGAAAAGAACAGAGTCACAGAGAGGTAAAGAGATGTGAACATACCAAAGCATTGAGAGCATTTAAAAGGTCAGGTGTCATTGTTCGAGAAACTCCACGGAAAGACTCGATATCCTCCAATAATGGGGCATCACAGATCTTAGCGATAGTCTCGCAAGTAGCAGACAAGTTGCTATCGCCAAAGCCTTGCATAGAATCGGTAAAAACATTAGATAAAAGCGCCATAGCAGAAGTATCTGAATGACTTCCCTTAGCAGAAGAGGTGCCAATCTCATTTTCATCTCCCGAATTCTCGCTAGATTGGGAGTTAGAATGTGAAGGAGGTTGGAGTCTCCGTTTTTTGGAGGATGGGCCAGAAGATTTGTCCTTGCGAGAAATGGCCTTGTTCTTGCCTTTAGCCTTCGCAGCTTCGAGCTTTTCCATCATTGATCTTTGCGATTTCAACTTCTTCAACACCAATCTTCACACACGAATAAAGATAAGAAACAGAGGCAACAATATTGTTTAAAATAACAAAAGAAAATGTTTCTTACTTCATCCGTGAGTGATCGAAGTATCGCCCTTGATATTTGGTGAGGATCCTCTTTGTATTTCTTTCTCATTCGATGACCTAAAATTTTTCTAAAAAGTTAATGAAGGAAAGAAATGGAAGACATAGCAAAGCAAATCTAAAATGAATGATATGTATATACCTCTTTTGTCTTCTCGGGCCACTTAAATTCCCAAGGATGATAATTCGCGAGATTGGGCGGGAGTGCATGTGAGCTGCGATATAAGGTCCACTCGTAAGGAGAGGAACAACCCACCACTTTTCATCTTTGGAGTAGCGAGGATATTATTTTTACCCGAATGCCGATCAATGTCCCGCATGAGCAATTTGTCGAAGATCAACGTTATCATTTTTCTTCAATCGAACACCCCAAATAGATTTATCGTTTCTCATAGTTATGACTGAATAATTTGCAAAGAAATTATCCACAGTATACTTCTCGGCAACTATTGGTATATTCGCAAATTGGGGATTTCTAACATTGTCAGGATATAAAGATCCTTTACCGGCACCACGAGAGGCGAATTCAAGCATCAGGCGAATACAATCGCCGTTCAATTGATAAATAGCCCGCGAGAATTTCTCGTGAGCGAGAATCTCATAAAATAATGGTATTTCGGGATTATACAAAGGAATGGGGAGCCCTGCGAGGAGTTGACCTAGCGAGACTATAATTCTCTGATCATCACATTGATGATCGAAAAATAATTTTGCGAAAGCATAGATGAGGATTCTTGATGTGGAATGGTAGATAAAGTGAAACCTTTTTCCTGTAATTTCTTTTGAATATCAGTAAAATGAGGAGCGTATGTACG
The DNA here is from genome assembly GCA_023531295.1 of Papaver armeniacum. Classification (NCBI taxonomy): domain Eukaryota; kingdom Viridiplantae; phylum Streptophyta; class Magnoliopsida; order Ranunculales; family Papaveraceae; genus Papaver; species Papaver armeniacum. The sequence continues at coordinate 165,988 of JAJJWW010002757.1, read as the reverse complement.
ACCAAGTGAAGCCATTATCAGAGTATAAGAATGAAGGGGAAAGTGAAGAATTGAAAAGGAAGCAGTAGCAGAAGCGCAAATTACGGAAGGAGAAAGGTGAAGAAAGGTTGCAGAGAGAAAATAAAAAGAGAAGAAGAGAAAGAGGAGAAAACTATATATAGAGAAGAGAGTTCTCAAGAAAACAAATGCATTTAATGAGAGAAGGGACGTGAATGGTTAAGAATAATCGGTTGAAAGAGACGTGTCAAGAAAAGAGTGGAAGAAGAAACACCTGTAATAAATTCCGTACACAAACAAAACGAGTGAAAATAAACAATCGCAAGATAAAGATAAGCAGTTGCAGCACTTTAAAATATAGGTTCTCATGACATTCTCTTCTTCGCAGAGAAGACATGAGAAGAGGCAAGATGTAGGACCATAATATCGCGACAGCAATACTTCGCGAGATTAATAAACGACCGCGTCGCGAAGGGGTCGAATGAAGGTAAATAAATGACGTAATAGATGACAACAGTTAGAACTTGAGGAAAGTGTGAAGACTTGGCGAGATTTAAGAGTGTCGCGAAGGCAAACAATTGTACATTCGCGAGCATTCGCTAGACATTTCCGAAAATAAGGGACAGTATAACTGTCATCCACTATGTAATACCCTATATAAAGGGTCGAGTAAGTCTGTTGAAGGAGAGGTCTTTTTGAATTGTGAAACAAGTCATTAGGAGAGAGAAAGTGAAGAGTGATTGTAATTTCTTTAGCTTTGTTCTACATTTCTTTGTAAATCTTTCAAGAAAACAATTAATAAACATATCATTCTTCATCTTCAAATGAGTTGATTTAGCAGATTTGAGTGAGGGGTGTAGTGTGGGAAATCCTGCAACTACAGGCTTGATTTGCCAAGACATCCTCCAACATTCCAGCTATGCTTCCCATGATATCTGAACCACCTGCGGATTCCGGGTGAGGATACATCGTGAGACGAAAATCGAAGAATTGAGAATTCGATTTTTTGTAACCGAGAGATCAACCTCACACTGTGGTCGCCAATTGTTTATGGGTGAAAACTACTCCTGCAGAATTTGGTAATTTGGAGTGTGGATGAGGAATGAATTTAAACCTTAAACAAATGCATCAATCGCGCGGTGAGTGCTTGTAGATTCGAGAGATCAATCCGTGCAAGTCCGGCCTAAACCAAGAAATGGCCGTTCCAGACTTGTTTCGGTCACAAAGTGAAGGAGATGGGGTTGATCTTAGGGAGGGAAGCGAAGAAGGTGTTGAGATTGTGAAGGTGTTGGCTTGATTATGACTTGTAAGAGAAAGGTGAGCAGGCTTGTGATTGATGCAAGCAAGCTCTGGGTGTTGGAATACGTTTTTGTATTAACACTTGGTTTTCTGTCTCGTCTGGACTTGTGTTGTTGTTTGAAATAGGGCGGAGAACCTATTTATACAAGTCATTGAGCCTTATTCACGTCTCTCGTGGGAAGTGGAGGAAGTGGAGTGATGGAGTAGTGGAGTTGTGCGTTGGTGATACACGACCAGCCTTGCCCACTTCTCATGTTCATCTCTAACCGTCCATGACTTCCTAACACGTTCTTGTGATAGCGCGTTGCACGCTGCACGCTGTAAACCGCCGGACCAATACCCCAGTATGTATCCCCCGTTTGTGACATGATTGATGTCCGGAATGTGTGGATCGTGGATCCACGAAAGATAGCATGTAATCGTCAATTGAATAACTGCGTTATTCAGGAAGTCGATACTTGTGAAGTATCGTGTGTATTTTGTGCAGGTACTGCATCATGGTGTGGTAAAGTGATGGGTAATGATGCCTCACTAACCAATTAACTCCTGACCATGGTTGTATAACCAAGCTGGTGAAGTTGGACGGATGAGATGATCTTTGAGACACTCATCTCGCGACCGTTAATGAATATTAGGGTTTTTTGAAGAGGTGCGCAAGCATCACTCTTCACTTGGTCGAAACCAAGCATGGAAAGGGATTTGGAGAGGACCGACCGGGCATGTGTGTAGACAGCATGCCAGTGTGCACGTCCATACCTCACTGTCCCATGAAGGCGCGATCTAGGCCACTCAATTTGACCGGTAAAGTTGAGTGGTTGAGATAAGACGACCCATCTTGGTCGGTCTTGGTCGATCATACCAGCGTGTAGGTGGTAGGCTGGTGTTCACACCTATACCTGATTATCCCATGAAAACGTGATCCGAGCCATCCAAATCGTCCGGCGAAGTTGAGCGGTCGAGATCAGTTTGTGGTTTAGGAGGCGTGGCCATGCTAGTTTGGACGCACGTTTTGGATTAACCAGGCATGATATGCCTTGGACGAACACATGAGGAGGTAGATGGGCCCACGGTGGTCATGCTGGTATGACCGGCCCTGCTTAATCTAATCTGTGACCCTCCATTCGTGCCGAAGAAGATGGACGCGCGTGATGGCTTGAAACCCTAATTTTGGCTTTCAAAGTCGTGTGCCATCTCTTGTTTGGGTGACAATTTTGTCACGACCAACCATGGTTGGTTTTGACCGATTGGTCAAGTGTGTAGGCGGGCCCACGGTAATCGTGTTGACATGCTCTGGGCCCTTTGAGTCTACATGTACACCCTCCATCTATACCTGCGAAGATGGATGGTTGAGACTGTTTTGCGACACATGTAATATGCCGCAAACCCTAATTTAGGGTTTTCCGTCCATAATGCTTGGTATGAACGGATTCTTGGCAAGCTAGGCCAATGACCGATCATGCGGGTCGGCCGTGGGTATTCCATACCTGCTTGGGGTGATGGAATTGATCCGGGGTCATCCAATCATGCTTATGGAGTTGGATGATCTGATCGAATCATATACGGACCGATATGGTCAGTCCGGATGCTCAATCGGGCTAGTATAACACACCGAGAGGGGCTCAATCGGGATAGTATAACACACCGAGAGTCGGCACATGCGGGTATTTCGTACATGGTTTCATTATAGTGCTTGGAGGTTCGTGTTACTCGTAAGAGTAACACTCGACCGTCATGCCACACCGATAATGAGTACTGGAAATACAAGGCTGATATGAAATTCACAGAAGGGATTGTTGCCACATGCTCCAACCTGGAGGAATTTCATGTATTCACAGAATGGGATTGTTGCTACATGCTCCATTCTTGGTGAATTAAGTGAGGGAGTATCCAACACTTATAAATGGCTTTATCTTTTACAAGATGTCAGCGCATGATTTTTTTTTCTGGTTTTTTACAAATTTAACCTTGAACGAAAATCCGCCATCAAAATTAAGTCCCCTGCCTAGCACATAATGGTTACACTATTGTGTGGTAGGCATGAGATGGTGACATACATATGTGAGAAAGATAGGATAAAAGGAGTTTACCCGGAAGAGTGTTGGCCGACCGCTAGTTTCCCACGCCGTCACGCTTGTATGGAATCCCTTGGTGGGGCCGGTTTTTTTCTTTGGGTATTTGAATCAAAAGAGGAAACCAAATAAGGGAGGAATCCTTCTTCTATTGGGATTCTTCTAATTTTTTGTCTATAAAAGAGACAAAACCCTTTTCTTTTTTCCTCACGATTTTTTTTTTGTTTTTTGTTTGCTACTCTCGTCCGGGCCGTTACTGCCGCCGTCCGTTCGCCGGAGCTCGTTGTCGCCGTCCAAGGTAAGTTTCGCTCCTTTTTTTTTTTTTTTTCAAAGGTAAAACCCTAGTTTGTTAGGTAAACACCTTTTGCAAGACATGTATATGCTTAGCTTTTTCCACCATTTGGCTTGAATCTCGTAGACACGATTCCCATGAATAAAGAAAATCGTGTTATGATGCATGCGGATGAATGAATGCGGGTCCGCCGTGTATGCCGGAATGTGGGTCTTACTCACATATGCTTGACTGAAATTTACACCGAACTTGAAACTTGTACCGGACTTGAAACCAATACCAGACTGAAATTTATACCGGTCTTGAAACCAATACCAGACTGAAAGTTGTACCGGACTTGAAACCAATACCAGACTGAAAGTTGTACCAGACTGAAACTTGCACCGGACTTGAAACCTGTACCGGACTTGAAACCAATACCAGACTGAAATTTGTACCGGTCTTGAAACCAATACCAGACTGAAAGTTGTACCGGACTTGAAACCAATACCAGACTGAAACTTGTACCAGACTGAAACTTGCACCGGACTTGAAACCAATACCAGACTGAAACTTGTACCCGACTGAAACTTGCACCGGACTTGAAACCAATACCGATCAAAACTTGTACCGAACTTAAGCCAGTGTTTGGACCGGTTTTGTGTGCTCCGATGTGAGTTGTGTCTTGCCGTGTGACTACATCTCTCATGTGCCTTTCATACAAGTTCTAACTCCTTTCTTTTATTTCATTATGGAATGAAGAAAAGAATTCCTGTCGAGATGTCTTCCGGAGATAATGCTGGTTCCAAGCCAGGAAGTGTTGACGGCTTCAAAGATATGCCGAACATCGATGATGAGTTGTTTACCTCGCCTTTTCCAAATATTAGAAGACATCCTTCTCATAAGATAGTCCTGCTTTCCGATTCAGAAAATATGGAAGTTGATCCATTCTCTTCTTCAGCACTTGTGATGAGATTTTGTCTCCGGAGAAACGAATATCCGCCTTCTCCTATTGACTTCAAGACTTGCCATGCTCCACTGGGTTCTTATGATGGATGGATGAGACGCATGTTGAGTAATAAGGGTATTAAGGACAATTTGACCAAAGAGCAGATCCTCAATGCGGTCATGGCATCTGCTACTCTCGAAATTAGGAAAGACATCGCGAGTTTGATTACCTTCATTTCTCGGTGGCGTATTTCTACTCACACAGCCATATCTAGATGGGGAGAGATGACTATTACTTTGGAGAGTGTGGCTGCATTAATGAACCCGCTGTTCTTTGGGAAGTCTCTCTTACGAGCTCTCCGATACGGAACAAAGTAACTATGGTGTTATACTTCAAAAAGTGGCGGAATTCGACACCTGGACAAGGAAGAGAAAAAAAGATGCGAGATGCTTTTACACACGGTGGGTGTCGGAGTGGTCTCCTGAGACCCATAGCCGGATCAAGAGTTGGAAAATGAGCTCGGTGTGATTGCGTTCTGTCTTTATGGCTATCCAGGATATATTCGATGATGGTTCCGGAAAGAAGACCATTAGAAGTGACCTTGTTAAGATTGCTATAAGGTCATGCGAAGGGTGAAGTTCTTCCTTTAGGCGCATTGTTCCTTGGATCACTGTATTCTCATCTGGACGCTTTAGCAATGGACATGCATGTTTCTAACGGGTACAAGAAGGTGGATTCGCACGTTCACTTCGCTTTTATTCAGGCATTTTTATGGGAACACTTCAAAAGTTACGCTCCTACTCCTAGAAATTCGCTCAGTAACTTGTATGGTGGCTCGAGAATACTCCGTTGGAATAAAAGGCGTCCCAGAGGCGGTGCGAAACTTGTGGACGTATTTGACAATGTGTCTTCTGTAGATTTCCGTCCATGGGAGCCGGTCCACCCTTCCATTGTTCAGCCAAAGACTTTTGCTATCGCTTCTGACGGTCCTGATGCTGTGTTGTGTACCGATGTCGAAACTATGAAATCTGGAGAACTTATTTACCTGCGCAGCTGCATTCTAGGATATGTCCCGTCTCTATTTAACGGAGAATTTTCTCGTGACTCCGTACAATATTGACAGGCTGCTCGCCAAATGGGATTTGATCGGGGTGTCCCATTTATTCGTTCACCAAGGGTTCCAAAGAATTTCTCCCGAATATTCTTAACGCCGGCATGTTTTTGGAACGGGTGAGCCTTCCTTTCTCGGCCTATTGGGAGAAACCCGGTGGTAACCGATAAGTACAAGGAATTTTGGAGCAGTAACCGTTGATTTTCCAAGAATTCTCGGAGAGTATTGTGACAGTTTCCGTGGTGAACCATCTTCCGACGTTTTGAAAAAGCATTTCCTAGTTGAAGCCACTTCCACCAAACGTACAGTAGCCGAGGATTGCAGTCCCAAGCAGGAGAGAGATCCAAGAGGCAGGCTTGTGGTCCGGTGATCCTCAATTCCTCCAACATGCAGGTATTTAAATTTCATCCCGTTGGTTCCTTTATTTCTCCAGGGTGAATCTTTCTAAGAGTAATTCTTGCTTGAAATCAGGGGATTCCGAAAGAGAATGTCTTCACAAAGCTGGCGCGTATTCAGAATGAGAAGGTCAAGCGGTGCGATCTTCATGCTTTGAGAAGTCCTGAGAAACCGATCTTCATGTTGAGAAGTCCGGAGAAACCGCTCCTTTTCCCGACCATGACGAGAGATGATGCAAGCTCGGTTGGACAAGCCGCCTCTCGAGTGATCTTGTTGACGGGTCGTGATGGAAATTAGTACCCGAGAGCGAAGTAGATGCCGGAAGGAGTATAAGAAAAGTAGCATCTGCAATAATTGAGGCGGCTCCCCTTGAAATCCGTCCTGAGCAGGTTCCAGTGAATATGGCTATTGTGGTGACTTCTTCCGAAAGGCCCCCCGCAACTGACTGTGGTTGGTGAATTACCGGTGATGCAGCCTGGGGCTTTGTTCGATCCTCCTTTTACTGTCCCTTATCCAGGTCATGTGTTGGTTGGTGGATTCAAATAAGGCGGTTCAGTTCAAGAGTTGTACACAGCGATATGGGAGAAGCACGGCCATATTGCTACCACCACGAAGCTCAAAAGTCGTCTTGCGTTGGTCAACCGCGTCCAAGAAGCTTTAGTTTCTATCCAGGGGATGAGCGTCACGACCGGTCGAACGCTTTACGAGGAGATGATTGAAGATTGGAGGTGCCATCGGGACGTGTTTGCGCAGTACAGCTTCAATGCTCCTTGGTTCTTCAAAGGGTTCTCCAAGATTCAGGAGCTTCAGAAATTACAGGATGAAGTCCCTACTGCGGACTGTGTTGCTCGCCAAGAAGAAGAGGTTGAGAAGTTGTCTAAGGAACTGGAGCTGAAACAGGCTGCGCTTCAAAGGATGAAAGTCTCTCTCGCCCAGAAGGACGAGTTGTTGCTGAATGACTTTCCTTGAAGTACTCATGCTATATACTTGCCTTTTCTTTTAGATGCTTTTCTTTTTTGAGTGATAGTGAGGATTTTCTTTGACCACCGGTTTTGAATTAATGGGTGATTGAATTGGCTTATTTTGAGATAGTTTTGTGAACAACCTTTTTGAAAGAGATTATGTTAAATGAAATTTGAATCTTGGTCATGAATGATTGCACATATCACATGAAATTGCAAATGTTATGCAAAAGGGAGGTACGGATGGAAACAAACATGGCGTTTGATCACTGAGCCTCTTTCTCCACGTGCGGGATGCCAAGTCCCCAGTGAATTCTAAACTATCTTTTTTGTAAAATTGTTGAGTAAAACTTACTTGCTTTTTTAAGCCTCACTTTTATCAAACCGGAGTAGCCTCTCTAAGAAAATCCTCCGCACTAACTTCTCAGAGCTATCCCTCTGAACCAAGCTTCTCCTGAACAATGCGCTTCAAAGCGTTGCATTCACTAGTGGGGTGATGAAGGAACCGGTGGTAATGACAGTACCTCGGGTCCATTACTTCTTGATCAGTGGGCGGACGCCATACCGGGGGTAGCTCCACCTCTCCATTTCGTACCCATGCTTCCAGTAGCTCCAGAATCTTCTTCATTGGGAAGGGGAAATGTAGGTACCTTGAGTCTAGATTTTCCTGCGTTAGTGGGCGTTGTGATGTCTCTCCGTGGCTTTGATGTGGAACAGGAGATGAAGTTGGAAGACTTGCGAGTGCCATCATATCTGCGGATCGCTTGCCTAGGTAAAGTGATGTGGAAGGTGTCGTAATGTCACTGCTGAGTGACCGGATTGAACGTTCCCATCCTCTGTATTCAGGTATTTCCTGATTGATTTCTCCTTCCTCAAGCATTTCTTCAGTCGGTTGAAAGGTCGACGCGGATTGGACAGTTTTCCGGGCTTCAACAAGAGTTTTGAGATATAAATCCTCTAACAGGGCTCCATAGGCTGCAGGCTCTCTTTCTTTATCTGGCAGACATTGCAGTACTCCGGACAAGTCTTTTCCTATGTCTGGACCATGTCGTCCATCTTTCCTAATTCGTTTTCGACTACGTGCTCTTTTTGCTTCTCCACTTGTAAAGGTGTGACTCCCGACTAAGGATTCAACGTTTCTTGCACTGTCTGAGTTGATGCCTATCGACCCTCCTTGTAATTGTGCTGCTATATCATTCAAAAGGCGAAATGTCTCGCTCTGCCTTCTGGTGATACCGGCTTGATTTGCCAAGACATCCTCCAACATTCCAGCTATGCTTCCCATGATATCTGAACCACCTGCGGATTCCGGGTGAGGATACATCGTGAGATGAAAATCAAAGAATTGAGAATTTGATTTTTTGTAACCGAGAGATCAACCTCACACTGTGGTCGCCAATTGTTTATGGGTGAAAACTACTCCTGCAGAATTTGGTAATTTGGAGTGTGGATGAGGAATGAATTTAAACCTTAAACAAATGCACTGCGCGGTGAGTGCTTGTAGATTCGAGAGATCAATCCAGTGCAAGTCCGGCCTAAACCAAGAAATGGCCGTTCCAGACTTATTTCGGTCACAAAGTGAAGGAGATGGGGTTGATCTTAGGGAGGGAAGCGAAGAAGGTGTTGAGATTGTGAAGGTGTTGGCTTGATTATGACTTGTAAGAGAAAGGTGAGCAGGCTTGTGATTGATGCAAGCAAGCTCTAGGTGTTGGAATACGTTTTTGTATTAACACTTGGTTTTCTGTCTCGTCTGGACTTGTGTTGTTGTTTGAAATAGGGCGGAGAACCTATTTATACAAGTCATTGAGCCTTATTCACGTCTCTCGTGGGAAGTGGAGGAAGTGGAGTGATGGAGTAGTGGAGTTGTGCGTTGGTGATACACGACCAGCCTTGCCCACTTCTCCCGTTCATCTCTAACCGTCCATGACTTCCTAACACGTTCTTGTGATAGCGCGTTGCACGCCGCACTCAGAAACCGCCGCACCAATACCCCGCATGTATCCCCCGCCAGTGACATGATTGATGTCTAGAATGTGTGGATCGTGGATCCACGAAAGATAGCATGTAATGTCGAATTGAATAACCTGCGTTATTCGGAAGTCGATACTTGTGAAGTATCGTGTGTATTTTGTGCAGTGCATCGCATCATGGTGTGGTAAAGTGATGGGTAATGACGCCTCACTAACCAATTAACTCCCGACTGTGGTTGTATAACCAAGTCGGTGAAGTTGGACGGATGAGATGATCTTTGAGACACTCATCTCGCGACCGTTAATGAATATTAGGGTTTTTTTGAAGAGGTGCGCAAGCATCACTCTTCGCCTTGGTCGAAACCAAGCATGGAAAGGGATTTGGAGAGGACCGACCGGGCATGTGTGTAGACAAGATGCCGGTGTGCACATCCATACCTCACTGTCCCATGAAGGCGCGATCTAGGCCACTCAATTTGACCGGTAAAGTTGAGTGGTTGAGATCGGTTTGCGGCAAAATCCATTGCCGCAAAGGAGTTGGAAACCGCGTGACATCCCTAGTTTGGGCACGCGTTTCAAGACGACCCATCTTGGTCGGTCTTGGTCGATCATACCAGCGTGTAGGTGGTAGGCTGGTGTTCACACCTATACCGATTATCCCATGAAAACGTGATCCGAGCCATCCAAATCGTCCAAATGAAGTTGAGCGGTCGAGATCGGTTGTGGTTTGGGAGGCGTGGCCATGCTAGTTTGGACACACGTTTTGGGTTAACCATGCATGATATGCCTTGGACGAACACATAAGGAGGTAGATGGGCCCACGGTGGTCATGCTGGTATGACCGGCCCTGCTTAATCTAATTTGTGACCCTCCATTCGTGCCGGAGAAGATGGACGCGCGTGATGGCTTGAAACCCTAATTTTGGCTTTCAAAGCCGTGTGCCATCTCTTGTTTGGGTGACAATTTTGTCACGACCAACCATGGTTGGTTTTGACCGATTGGTCAAGTGTGTAGGCGGGCCACTAGTAATCGTGTTGACATGCTCGGGCCCTTTGAGTCTACATCTACACCCTCCATCTATACCTGCGAAGATGGATGGTTGAGACTGTTTTGCGACACATGTAATATGCGGCAAACCCTAATTTAGGGTTTTCCGTCCATAATGCTTGGTATGAACGGTTTCTTGGCAAGTTAGGCCAATGACCGACCATGTTTGGTCGGCCGTGGGTATTCCATACCGCTTGGGGTGATGGAATTGATCCGGGGTCATCCAATCATGCTTATGGAGTTGGATGACTCAAGCGATCGAATCATATCCGGACCGATATGGTCAGTCCGGATGCTCAATCGGCTAGTATAACACACCGAGAGGGGCTCAATCGGGCTAGTATAACACACCGAGAGTCACTTGTACGGGTATTTTGTACATGGTTTCATTATAGTGCTTGGAGGTTCGTGTTACTCTGTAAGAGTAACACTCGACCGTCATGCCACACCGATAATGAGTACTGGAAATACAAAGGCGATATGAAATTCACAGAAGGGATTGTTGCCACATGCTCCAACCTGGAGGAATTTCATGTATTCACGTAATGGGATTGTTGCTACATGCTCCATTCTTGGTGAATTAAGTGAGGGAGTATCCAACACTTATAAATGGCTTTATCTTTTACAAGATGTCAGCGCATGATTTTTTTTCTGGTTTTTTACAAATTTAACCTTGAACGAAAATCCACCATCAACAACTTGTCGTCTTTGGAATGGCGAGGAATATTGTTCTTGCCAGAATGCCAATCGATATCTTGCATGAGTATCTTGTCGCTAGGAATGTTCTCTTTTCTTTTAAACCGTGCACCCTCTTGTTTAGCAATCATCCAAAGACCTATCGTTCTTCATATTTATCACTTCATAATTTTCAAAAAGTTTTGGAAGGAGCCAAAAGTTTTTTAAAAGTGTTGAAGTACAATTTATAAAGGCACCCTTGTTTTACTCTGAGCGACCAAGATCAAAGTTAGACTGTCAGTTCTCCAAGACTGACAATGGCATTGTTTTATAAAGGCAAGATGAAGAATTATTCAGGGCGTCATCATCTTCCCCATGCAACCCATGCAACCCATGCGACCAGTTCAAGGAATTGCCATTGGCAATGAAGATTGTTCAAGTCTGATCGAAGTTTTCAAGCTCGACTAGCACAAGGAGGAGTTTGGCGTGGCAATGAGTTTGGGCCGCTGGATTGAAGGTTGCTTTGCCAGACATAAAAAGGGCTTGGTCGCTGTGATCGAAGAACACGAAAGCAAGAGTTCTGGGAGAAGTTCTGCTGCTGAATATGCTGGTTGAGACGAAATTATGGAGGAGTTGGGAACAAGATGGAACAACGTACGCTGCCATGATGGCCGTTATGTGGGTATTCATGCTAAGAGATGGATCAACTCGATTCAAGCATGATTGGGATCGATGGCCTGATTGGTGATGTCCCGGTGATCGAATGAAAAGAAGGAATGATGGTTGGTTGCTCGGAGAGGAAGAAAAGAAGCTCGAGTCTCGAGGATGATAAATGCCCAAAATGGCGACGTTGATGTTATTGGAGTCTGGTTATGGAGATGATATTCAGTGTTTGAGTCGGAAGAATAGTGGCTTGTGAAGAACTAATTGAGCTCTGAATCAAGGACAGATGCTCTTGTCATTATCGATGATTGTTTAGTAACCCCGATCATATTTCCATTGCTTGCAAACTTAATTATTTTTAATCGCACTTTAAATCAAAAACAAACCCCCACTTGACAACTAAATCTCCCCGCTTCTTCGTGGGAACGATCCTTACTTCCATTATATTACCAATTATGTGGAAATAAGTAATTTAATTTGAGCATCTACGACACGCATCAAATTTTGGCACTTAAGCAGTCGGAGATTTAGTTGTCATTTCTTTTTGTTTTCTTTTTGTTTTTAGTCTTATTTTTAGTTTTTGATTTAGCTTTTTGAGAATTTTGTTTTGGTACTTAATCCCATGAAAAGATTGGGATTATGCTTGTGGAATTCAAACTCGCAAGGGAACGATCTTGCAAACGCGTCCACGCTTGCAACCAGAAAGAAGATGGTTATCTGACGAGAGAGACCCTAACGTCTCCATGCTTACCCGTCGCAGGGCAATCTACTTCATCATCTACCAAAGTTCAAGGGACATCGTGTGAAATCCAAATCGACACCTCTTGAATGGACAAGTTCTGAGGGCATGTAACCATGAAAGAGAGATATGGCTATGCTACAAGCCTTCCTGATTTCTCATTGATAGACTTAGCAAGAAGAATGGTTGTATTGTCTTCCTCCGAGTGTTACAACATGGACTCGTGAAAAAGCTATTTCCAGAAATATTTTCCTATTCCAAAGCTGGCATTTAGCGGCATTCTACTGCCGATGTCCGGGATCAATGATGAACTCTAATGTCGGGGGAAAAGAGTTAGTGAGATGGGTGATGCCTTGCAGTCGAATTGATGAACAACATTAGTACTTGATTGATCATTCTGGAAGAAGAGTAAAATCCGTATTCCCGAATCGGAGGCCAAGGTATGATCCCTACTCTACTTATAATCGTTGGAAAGATCACCCAAATTTGATTATGCAAATCAGCAAGCTTGTCCTAATCCTGTATTGGTTTTCAACAACCAGCTCCGACCACAACCTCCACCTCGGGCTCAACAACGACTCGAAAAAATGATGAAAATGATGATGCAAAAGCAAGATGCCAATGCTTTCAAGTTCTCTTTTCTTTTAAACCGTGCCCCAAATGAGACCTATCGTTCTTCATATTTATCACTTCATAATTTTCAAAAAGTTTTCTCAATACTTTTTTCAAAGAAACTATCTCTAAGTTTGCGAATTTAGGGTCTCTGACTTCATCAGGATATAGAGATCCCTCCAGCGCCACGATTGGCGAATTCAAGCATTAAACGGATGCAATCCCCACTTAATTGATAGATAGCTCATGAGAACTTCTCATGAGAAAGAATTTCATAGAACAAGGGCAATTCGGGATTGTAGAGAGGAATGGGAAGACATGCGAGGAGACCTAGTGAAATTATGATTTTCTCGATCATCACAATGATGATCGGTAAACAATTTTGCGAAAGAATAGATGAAGATTCTTGATTGGGAATAGTGGATAAGGTGAAACCCTTCTCTTGTAAATTCTTTTGAGTCTCACCCAAAAGATTTCGTATGACTCAGATGGAGCCATTCTCAGAATATGGGAATGAATAGAGAATTGAAGATCAAGAGAAAGAAGAAAAGGAAGATTTACAGCAGCAGAAACGTAAATTACGGAGGAGGATAATTGAAGAAAAATTGCAGAGAGAAAGTAAAAAAGAAGAAGAGGAGGGTGAGAAAACTATATATAGAGAAGAGTTCTCGAGAAGATAAATGCATTTAATGCGAGAGGAGACTTGAATGGTCAAGAATAAACGGTTGAAAGAGACGTGTCAAGAAAAGAGTGGAAGAAGAAACACGTGTAATGAATTCTATATAAAAGTACGGGGTCATATCAAAAACAGATAAAGATGAACAGTTGCGGCATTTCAAAAATACTAGTTCTCATGACATTCTCTTCTTCGCAGAGAAGACATGAGAAGAGGCAAGATGTAGGATCAGAATATCGCGACATCAATACCTCGCGAGATCAATAAACGACAGCATTGCGAAGGTATCGCAGATAAGTAATATAAATGACGCAACGAATAACGACAGCCAAAACACGAGAAAGATGTGAAGACCTAGCGAGATCTAGGAGAGTTGCGAGATTATATATTTGTACACTTGCGATATTTCGCAAGTCATTCCCGAAAATAAAGGACAGCTTAGCTGTCATCCACTATGTAATACCCTATATAAAGAGTTGAACAGGTCTGTTGAGGGAGAGATATTTTTTCGAGTGTTGGGCAAGTCATTAAGAGAGAGAAAGTTTAGAATGATTGTAATTCTTTAACTAATTTCCATTTCATCTTGTAAGCATTTTTAAAGAGTTTAATCAATAAAAATTACAATTGTTCATCCCAAAATGATTTGATTGTATAGATTCTTGTGAGGGGTGTAGTGTAGGATTTCCTGCAACTACAGTGGATATAAAAATTTTAATCAACTGAATCAATTAAATAAGAATTTTAGTAAATCAAAACATGAATCAAACAAAATTTTTAATCTAAACCCATTCATGATGGAGTCTATGGTGTTGTAGTCATTTCTGAAATCGATATAAATTTTGTGATTTGTGGCTGTTTTAGGTAGGGATAATTTGGTCCGAGTCATTAGAATATAATGAATAGGTTCTAGTCAGTAGATTGACTACGGTTTTCGCTCTCCTCAGATCGCTTTTTGCTCTCCCTTTGACAAAAATCAAAACTAAAACTGACCGAGTTTCTGATTTAAGTTAACTGAAGTTGGTGGCACCCTTGAGTGAAAACAGCTGGTGCTCTTAGTAGATGGCAGTTGGGACTTAGTGACTGCCTTAAGCATAATGTGTGACTGCCTATGTAATATAAGCATGTGTTCTTTCTAGGCTACAAGCCATCGATATCCAAGGAAGCCAACAACGCTATGATCGCCTATTTATACTCTTTTAAGTCACATGACTCCAAAATACCTACACAAAGCAAAAAAAAATGCATAATACCTACTAATACAAGAGAAATAACTAAGAAAGTATATGAAATTGATATTGAAATGATGTATTTTAAGCTCATATCAATGGGCAACACATACTACACACTCAGGAGTCCCTAAGGTTCACACGGTTAATGCCAAGAATTTGTCAAGAGTCAAAAATGGTAAGTCATTCATTTTTATAGTATTGTGTGGAAAAAAATCCAGTTTTCTACCGTCTTAGACGTTCTTCCGGGTTGCCACTCATAAGTGGGACGCTAGCCGGCCTGACAAAGAACAGTTCGTTGGCCAGTTGTTAAAGGGTGAGGATGATCAGTCCCATTGTCTACTTACCGTCCCGAACGGTCTTCCGGGTTGCCACTGAGGTGGGGCGCCACTTAGGCTTAGCAAACTCACTGTACCTATATTAGAGCATAGCTCGGTTGAACCTACCAAGCGTTGGTATGTCAAGTTTGGTTGTCATATTTTAGTATCAAAACTCATCTAAAGTCGCTTGATTAAATACTAGAGTCAACTTCGTTTAGGTTAGACTAGAAAGTCTAGGAATGTTGAGGCGTACAAGTATTACTCCGAAGACCTGAAGAATGTGAAGAAGTAACGACTACAACGAGGACATCAGCCTTCCACTTGAGGTTAGTAATATCGACTTGATCTTGTTTCCATTCCTAACGTATCTTTCAAGTCGGATTATATTGAAAACATAACATGTGAAGATGTATATATATATTACTCTCGTGGTTAGACTTTGTCATATCATTATGATCAAAGTGTCAAGGAACTTATTGGATTACGAAGTATAAACACTTACCTTTTAGAACTTCGTAAATACGACATCAACATAATCTGTGTATTTAGTTACTTGATTATGTGTAAGATATAGGTATGATTTCACCCTAGGAAACAATGTTTTATAAAATTTGTTTAAAAGAAGTACATATATTAACTTGTTTCAAAATTGAAAGGAAATCATGATTGGTGAGGTTCTTTATTGAATATTTTTTGAATGACCAATATAAGATACACGGTAGAACCTATGTATAACCGGTCATAGCCTATACTGTGTAACATGTTGTAATCGGTCACAAGCTACTTTGCGAAGCATGGTGTAACCGGTCGCAAGCTACATCGAGAAGTTAGTTGTAATAGGTCACAAGCTACCTTTTGGAAGCAAGGTGTAACCGATCACAAGCTAATTTGGGAAGTTAGTTATAATCGGTCACAAGTTACTTTGGGAACCAATGTGTAACCAATCACAAGCTAACTCGAGAAGTAAGGTGTAACCGATCACAAGATACCTCTGGGAAGCAAGGTGTAACCAGTCACAACCTAGTTTGGGAAGCATGGTACAACCGATCACGACTTACATTGTGAGTCATGGTAGAACTGATCCCAAGGAGAAAAACCGAGTTTCCAATATTCATGTATTTCTTTATGTTTTGTGTGAAGCTTGGAATTAGGGTTTGCTGAGAAACTTATAGATGTCGACATTATTTGAACATGTACATTGTGACTACTATTTTTCCCATAGTCTACGTAATATAAACAACTCAGAGGATCATATACTAAGTAGTATGGATACCTCAGTTAAACTGATACTACTGAGTAAAAAAAATATACGTTCGAAATGAGATTCGCTTAGAAGATCATATACTAAGTAAGTAAAGATACTTCGTAAGAGCAGATACTAAGAAAACAAAGTTATGTCTGTAATATAGAGGCGAGTATGCAAATGGCTAAATAAAGAGATATCGCAGATGAACAGATAACTCAGAAAACAGAGATAGCTCAGAAAACATAGATAACTCAGTAAGTAAATATCTAAGAGAGAAGATAATGTAAGTGCATCTAAGTTATCAACGCACAAGAGATTACGTGGTTCGGTTAATTCTAACCTACGTCCACGGGTAAAGATGATAAGTTTATTGATGATCTTGTTACAAAAGGGTGGAAAAACTCCATTAAAGAAAGTATAAAGCTCTTAAAGTAAAAAGAAGAACTATAGAGAGAAAGTCTTTTCCCTAATTCCTAACCAACCCAAATTGTCCCCCCTTTCTCTTAAGATAAGAATGGGTATTTATATCTCCACATGCATCATGGATATCTTTGATGTCTTCTGTTCCATCGAGATCCGATGGTCCTTGGTCAATCTGGTACCTTCGTCGGCCGTTCCCCATCTCCAATCATACAATGCCACCTTAGCTTCCTCCACATGCTATCGTGAACTGTGAAACCTCGGTACAAGTTGTTCCTTCGTTGGCCGTGTACCTTCGCCAGTCATAGGATGCCACATTAGCTTCCTCCACGTGCCATCGTGAACTGTGAAACCTCCGCACAAGTTGTACCTTTGCCAGTCATAGGATGCCACCTTAGCTTCCTCCACGTGCCATCGTGAATTGTGAAACCTCCGTATAATTTGTACTTTCGTTGGCCGCGTACCTTCGCCAGTCAGAGGATGCCACGTACTCCGAGCCACGTGGGTGAAGACCTCGCGCCTTCGTGTTAAATCTTGTATAGACTTCTCAGCTGCCTCTGTCAAACAGACAAACCCACGTGCCTATACTATAGCCTATTGCTTAACAATTAAGCAATCTTGGTAGTGTTTTGGTATACTTTGTTGTAGCGTACTTTGCTACTCCAACCTTTAATTGTGCGCCAGACGTTGATGAAGATAACTTCATAACTAAACATCCTAAAAAGAGATGTAGTGTATGTCGTTGTAACATAATAAGTTGCTCCACCTTTAATATTGTGCCACGTGGCACAATAGATTTTTGGTATCTACCGTTTGCCTCTTTTCTTGAGGGTTGTTCGAAGAACGATCCTTAAAAAAAAATCTTGATCCTCCTTCGTTTTATTTCGCTGAGATATCATCGAAGTATCAAATAGGTTTGCTAAGATACCTTGGAAATAAATTGCTGAGGTACCCTTGAAGTATCAAAATAATTCGATGTGGTACCATCGAAGTAAATTTGCTGAGGCAACAGCTGTATGCATGTACGTATGTATGTATGTATGTATGTATGTATGTATGTATGTATGTATGTATGTATGTATGTATGTATGTATGTATGTATGTATGTATGTATGTATGTATGTATGTATGTATGTATGTATGTATGTATGTATGTATGTATGTATGTATGTATTTGCTTACGAAGGCATCAGCTGAGACTGGGATGGTGGTTTTCTCCCTTTTTAAAGCGGAGCCTTCGCTCACTGCTTAGGTATATTTGCTATATATTGGACCAGCCGTAGCCTGAGCAAGATATGATTAGGCTAAAAGGTACCCCCTCATAGCATGAAGCTAAGTTTTAGCTGAGTTTGAACTTATTGCTTAGGCATATATTACTTACCTTTTATTTTTTTCTTTTGGCTAAGGTGTCTCTGAGATGTCTCTTTACTTGCCTGGTATGGAGTTGCCTCCTGGTGTATCTTCGTTGTTGTAACTTCACTCCTTTGTAATGGAAGTATACCTTTTGGAACCTTTATCTTTGGTTGAGATTTTCGCCTTATTTCTGTACCTGCGTAAGTAAAATACGTACATACACCATTCAATATTTTTTACCTTTTGGTAATGCGTGTTATGGCATTCCGCTTGCTTTGTTGCACAGTATTTATGACATAGTATGTCCAGTTTGTCGCACAATCAAGCCATCGCTCGGTGTTAGAGCACTGCTCGATCGAACTCGCAAGCGTTGCTATCTCAAGCTTGTTTGTCAAGTTTAGTTGCCAAAACTATAAGTCTTTATTTCTAGTCTACTTATAGCTAAGTCTCGGACTAGGATAGAAAGTGTAGTTGAGCTCTAGACTCCACGACGTTCATCATGCAAAGACGAAGAACTACTCAAGGAACTGGTGGAACTTCATCGACAAAAAGGTATGTGGAGACTTGAACTTATCTATCACTCAAAAGTATATCTACTCTATCTCCTATCTTGAGACAAAAGTTGTATTGCTATATAGACTTCGATTATACACATTTGCTATTTCGAGCCGAGTTTATCTCGCTTATCTATTTATCGAAATATGTATTGGTAAGCTTTCGCTTTGGCCAAGTTCATCTTTACCTGGTGACGAAAGTCATGTTGATTATTTCAATGAATTGAAAATCACTTTAATGAAAAATAGTTTGTGAATAAAAACTATATAACATCCTCTAAGAATGTTTCAATGATTGAAATGAGAGTTTAGAATATATAACCATGATTGGATATAAACAGTGTATGTGTATTCATACTTGTGTAAGTCCAAAATCCTTGAACCAAAGTATGCGTACTTTGCTGCTCAGGATAACCGGAGCTAAGTCCACGTACCTGTACGCGTACTGTCGGAAGGTCACATCCCATAAATTTCTGCTGGAGTTTGTGAACTGAAAACAAGCTTAGTCCGGGTACTTAAGTATGTGTATAGGTATGCGTATTTAAGTGGGTTATTTTCTAAAAACAATTTAATTCGTGAACTAAGACATTTATAATTTAAGGAATGCAATCTTTGCAAACCGTGGCTATAATGTTCATGAATCAATTCGAGTGAATAAAAACTATTTTTGCTTCGATTGTGTCTTGTATACTTTTATGAGATCTAAGCAATTGAACAACTCTCTAACTAGTTATTTTGAGTCATTTGAACTAGTTATGGTGAAGAAGAATAAGGTTGATATGAAAGTGCTCATATGGCTAACCATTGGTTAACTATTGTTGAACCAACGACTTGTACACGTTTAGGTACGGTTACTCAAACCTAAATGAAGTTACATTTCATGTGTGTATAACAAGCTAAGTTCGATCTAACGGTTGAAAGATATTAGCTTGAATCTAATCAGGTTTTCATCTAACAGTGAATATTGAATGCTTTGTTACTAAGGTAACTTAGATTGAAAACCCTGATTTGGAGACTATATAAAGGAGAACTCTAGCAACTGGGAAACCTAATCCCCACACCTCCTGTGTGATACTAGTTGTGTAAGCTAGAGTCGATTCTCCTTTAACCTTAGGTTTCTATCGAGACCCTGTAGGTTAACGACTTAAAGACTTCATTGGGATTGTGAAGCCAGACCCAACTATTTTCTCTGTAGTTGCGTGATTTGATCTTGCTGTTTCCATCGTGATTGAGTGCAATCGTAAGATTGGCTTGAGATTAATTTCTCCGATAGGCAAGATAGAAAAGTAGTCACAAACATCTTCGTCTCATTGTTTGTGATTCCACAATATCTTGTTTCTCTAGTCGATTTAGATTATTATGAGGTGATTGATATTTCTAGGTTGTTCTTCGAGAATATAAGTCCGGTATATCAATCGGTTCCTGTTCACCTTGATTTATCAAAAAATGGAACAAAACTCGTAGGTATTTCTGTGGGAGACATATTTATCTATTCATGTAGACTTTTCTGTGTGATACAAATTTATTTATTAAAGTCTTCGACTTTGGGTCATAGCAACTCTTAGTTGTGGGTGAGATCAGCTAAGGGAATCAAGTGCGTAGTATCCTGCTGGTATCAGAGACGTAAGGAGCACAACTGTACCTTGGATCAGTGTGAGATTGATTGGGGTTCAACTACAGTATAAACCGAAGTTAGTTTGTATTAGGCTAGTGTCTGTAGCGGCTTAATACAGTGTGTGTTCAATCTAGACTAGGTATCGGGGTTTTTCAGCATTTGCGGTTTCGTCGTTAACAAAACTTTTGGTGTCTGTGTTATTTCTTTTCCGCATCATTATATTTTTTTATATAATTGAAATATCACAGGTTGTGCGTTGAATCGATCAATTGGTAAATCCAACCTTTGGTTGTTGATTGATCCTTGAACATTGGTCTTTGGTACCGTTCAAGTTAATTTCTCTTGTATTTAATTAGGCTCGCAGATTTCTATTTGTTTGAGTAAGGATTGAATCGAGAAATTGAGATATAACTCTTTGATATACTTTTTAGTAAGATTGAGTCTGACTGTCTAGTTGATTCTCTTAAAAGTATATTGGAGTTAGTCCATACAGATTGCTAAGCGAAATATTGGGTGAGGTTGTTGTGCCCCCACTTTTTCAATTGGTATCAAAGCAGGCAAACACGTTTAAAGACCTTATAAGTCTGTGTTTGTAGCAATCTGACTCTATGGACGATAGTAATATCTCTGATAAACGCGTCACCAGAAACAAAAGGTCTGTTTCGACAATGTCTATTATAGAGAAAGATTCGTCAATCTCAAATATAGACGAACCTAGTGTTCTGACGAGACAGACAGACACTGACATGTGTTATCCCGATTACCCTTCAAAAGAGTCTAACTCCATTGATGAAAGGGAAGCAGCTGAAGAGAGTGGACTGATTCTAAACCTCGTTAGAATCTAAGCTGATAGATTTAATCGGTTGAAAAACAATGTCAATGTTCTTCTCGGTATAGTAAGTGACTGTGACTCCAAAAAAAATGCTGAAGTTCAATCTTCACGTATCTTACTTGAGGCAGGCCTCAAAAAGGATGCTTTGGAAATTGAACATCGCTTGAGTAAACTCTCGATTCAAGGATGTTTCAAAAAGTCCTCTATACCATCTACTTCTATCACAACTGAAAGAGTTCCAGTTTCAGAAGTAAAACCTGAATCCCTTCCTATTGGAAAAGATGTACTTATAGCCTCCTCTAATCAAGGATGTTCCACATCACATGGAAGGAAGAAATCTCCCAAAAATGGTGTAAAGACTGTTCTGTCTAATTACTCAGGTGATCAGAAAGTGTGTCTATTTTGTGATTCAAGAGGGGTTTGTGAGTGTTGATACATGAAAAATATTCCCCCTTAGCCGGCCTAGTGTGCCCCCAAAAGGGAGGCAAACCCTACATGAAACATAGGGACTTGAGGACTAAAGCCCAAGTCCACTAAAAAAGTATCCATAAGATGGAAAGGACAAGGGAGGAATTAATAGGAAAGAATGAGGTTGTATTAGAGAAGGAACGACATTAGTAGTAATTAAGGAGTTTTAGGACACGTGGCATGATATCATAAAAAGATGGGCTTTTGAAAAGTCTATATAAAGAGGCATGTAATACAATGGAGGGCATCCTTTTCTCTCTCCTCAAGGGAATTGAATTGGGGCAAAATCCGCCCCTCAACATTTGGCTATCATGTGTCTCTAACCCAACCGCCTAATTCCCACACCAATTCTTCTCTACCCGCGTACCTTTCATTTCCCCACTTAAAACGGCTATTTATTTATCCTTTCCGATTTTTAGCTCCTCACTCTTTACCCGTCTCTTCCTCCACGTCTTAACCAAAATTCACCCAACATCAACATTACCACCCAGTACTGCGTTCACCACAATCAATCAGCAGAGAGGTCGATTTAAGCTCTTCAACACTAAGTAACTCTAACCCAACCGCCTAATTCCCACACCAATTCTTCTCTACCCGCTAAAGCCTACCCACGGGTTTCATTTCCCCGTGACTTAAAACGGCTGCTCGTTATTTATCCTTTCCGCGTCCCTCATTTTTTAGCCACGTCCTCACTCTTTACCCGTCTCTTCCTCCGCGTCTTATCTTACTCACCATACCCATTTCTCAATTTCTGCGTCCAAGACATCCATATTACTAATAAAATTAGAGGTAAGTAGTCGTCACTTCACCGCATCAACATCGTTCAACTACATCAGCGCCTCTTCTCTCACTCTCCAGCTACACCGACCATACCACCAGTACTGCTTTACGTTCACCTCTCTCGCTCCCTCCCTCCGGTCAAAGATTTACGCGCTCAATCAATCAGCAGAGAAGCAAGTCGATTTTAAGCGGCAAACGTCTTCAACACTAAGGAATAACAGATCTCGAAGGCCTTCAAGGTGAAGCATGGTCTTCAATTTTCCGTTTTATGCCTAAAGACATAACTTATGAGATGGTTACCAATTATAAGTACGATGCCTTTCATTTCTTGACAACCGTGGGTGCTTTGAGGCTGTTTTGATGTTACCCTTGTATAAAGTCTGATGATTTCTACTATCGGGTTACGTCTATTTAGGGGTGTGTTGTGCGTTTGGTGTCCAAGAAAGAGTGTATTTCATATTACTATAATCGTCGTCTTCCTCCGCTTGCCGTGTAATATCCTCGTTAAAATCGTCGAATATGTATTCTCCGACATCCTCGTCGAGAATGTCTTTCTCCTCCAGTTTGCGTTGGTTAGCCGTCATGTTTACGGGAGTTTGATGGATGGTTCGCTTGTTACCTTGATTGCTTTGACATCTCGTTTTTAAGCATGGACGATATATATGCCGAGCATCGTTCAAGTTCCTTTACAACGATGTCGGAAAGCGATTTTGGTACTTGGGAGGCTAATGTTTGCACTAGAGCCATGTATGCCATTAGTGTTTCACGTACACATTGTATTCGTAGCTATTTGCCGTGATCCGTCACCATTTGTATCCCTAATTCAATTATCAAGCGGACACATATTCGACGATGTTATTGGTATGGCCTTAGAATTCCAATCGACGTTCACCTCTATCCCCGCTTTCTCTATTTTTGGAGCCATTAAACTCCCATTGCCTGTGGGTTCTTTGGCTCGATATTATTTGGCTCAATTCCATCCTTGTATCAGTTGTCCAAGGCAGTTCCAAGCAAGTCGGGAGTGTTGGAGCACATAGTGGATGTTGAATTAGTCGAGGTATGTGCTCCAAACTACCTTTCCCCGTCTTCTCTAAGGGTGCCCACATGGGATACGTATATCATGCGTTAAGAAAGGAAAGTAATACGACGGCTATTAGCTGTTCAATTCTCGTGTAGTTTCGTTCCGCGGAATAAATAGGATCGGTTGCTCCTCCTTCGCATGGGTTCGACCGCCTAATCCCTCCGGTTTTCGAAGGATGGGGATTTCCAATTCTTCGTTAATCTATTCAATTTAGTCCCTTTTTCGGTATGTTGAAGAAGAGTTTGCACCTTCCGATGATCATGATTCTTCCCCACTCCATTGAGCTTTTGTACCTCTTTGGGTTCTTCGGAACATGTTTGTTATAGCTCGGATTTTTTCTCTACTTCAATGCCCCTTTTTGTCACTAGGTATCCTTTTCCACGAGGTCACCCCAGAAAGTGCATTTTTCCTCATTCATGTGATGCTCTTCATAGCTCAAGATGATGTCCTTCGAGTCCTGGTGGTTCTTTCTTGCTTTGCTTTTTATGAGCATGTCGTCGGCGTAAACCTCTAAAGTCCCGTCCATGGCTTGAAAAATAGCATCGACCATCCGCTCCGTTTCGGGCCCTTATTCTTACATAACAATAAAGACCATGGGGTGTGTAAAATGCGGTATGTTCTTTGGTCTTCTTCAAAATAGTTGGTTGTACTCATCCATGAATGACAACTCTTCATATCCTTCTCTGCTGTCCTAAGAATGCTAGGTAATGGATAACTATCCTTTGGGGCACGCTATTACTAATTTTCTTTGGTAATTACCATGTTGGAGATCACGGGGGTATTTGACTTCTTTTATAAAACCGGCCTCTAATAGCTTTCGTAGCTCCGTTTCACTTTGTGATGCTCTGCGGGCCACCTTTCGTATCTTTGTCGTAGGGGTCTCGTTCTTTGGGTCTATTCCCTTAGATATCGGATAGTTTCCATGCGAAGATGTCTTCCTTTAGTAGTTTTATCGGCGAAGCTAACCAAAATTCACCCTCAACATTTGGCGACCACACCAAGTGAGAAGAGCTTGTCCATCCGTGTTCACAACTTTGTTGTACATGTAGAGGCTCGTCTCTAACCCAACCGCCTAATTCCCACACCAATTCTTCTCTACCCGCGTACCTTTCATTTCCCCACTTAAAACGGCTGCTCGTTATTTATCCTTTCCGCGTCCCTCATTTTTAGCCACGTCCTCACTCTTTACCCGTCTCTTCCTCCGCGTCTTATCTTACTCACCATACCCATTTCTCAATTTCTGCGTCCAAGACATCCATATTACTAATAAAATTAGAGGTAAGTAGTCGTCACTTCACCGCATCAACATCGTTCAACTACATCAGCGCCTCTTCTCTCACTCTCCAGCTACACCGACCATACCACCAGTACTGCTTACGTTCACCTCTCTCGCTCCCCTCCCCTTTACGCGCTCAATCAATCAGCAGAGAAGCAAGTCGATTTAAGCGGCAAACGTCTTCAACACTAAGGAATAATAGATGGCGATTATAGAGATAAGTTCTATCTTTCCTTAATTTCTATTTCTATCTTGGCAAACGTATTCAACACTAAGGGACATAAAATTAAAATTCTTAGATTTATTTTTCATGAAAAACATCACATCACGATTCAAAAAAAATTAGACCCCAGGCTTGAGACCAATACACATTAATTTTTACTATCCATCAAATCATTTTTGATTTACTTTCATCTTTATTTTTCGATCTAATCGGAGTTTAGGTTCGTTCTTGATTGTTTTAACCATCTCTATCTATCTTTCGTCATTGATCAATCGGTAGGAATTGCGAAAAAAAAAAGAAGGGAAGAGATACCAGAAACCCCGATCAACAGTTCTACGCTCGTTAAGTGTTCGATTAAAAACTGCAAAAGTTGCTAGTACATGGTTCCTACGGGCGCTAAACCAAGATGGTTGTAATATCATCACAGGGATGTTCCTCTTAGATGGTTTCATCAACCCCGTTTCTTAAGCTATAGTTTCTTTAGTAGCCGGCTGCTCCACAATGTATTCTCGTCCTCCAAAAAGGGAGCCTATATGAACGCGCTATTCTACGAGGTAGTATCCAAGAGAAGCTGGATTTTAAAGGCGACCAGGTAGTATAAACGATGTTATACTTGATTGATGGATTTCGCATTTTCGTTCACTCGTTTCTATTCAAGAATTTAGTAAAGGGGCGATCAAGTGTTGATTTGCAAGTGACATCATTTGTCAAAGTATGTGGCACGAGTGCACTTGCTACTAATTATGCAACAGTTACTAGTTCAGTGCAAAAAGAAACACGTACAAGACTAAAAAGCGACGCGACTGCTATCACTCTAAAACACCATGCCACGGTATCCTAACTTTGATCTCATCTATGTTCATATTACAGCTGTTCGGCTAAAAATAGATAGAATTCTAGAGACTGACCCATATTTGCTTGCTTACGTCCGTCGTGATTATGTATGTGCACATAGCAACATCCCATATTTATAAAGCATGAAGCATGAATTTATAGAAAGCATGATGTGTGAATAGGGGAGATGCCAGCCGCTTAGTCGTATTTATAAAATTCAATAAGAATATTCGTTTAATATTTTAGATTTGCTAACCGTGCCCTACATGCGTTAGTCAGGTTAACATTAAATGCATGTTTGAAAGCCTATGGAAACCTTGTACGCACTAGAATGATGTATTAAATTTCTGTTTTGCTTATATTTCAAGTACAAAAGCATGTACCCGCCAAACTATATTTATGAAATTTCATATGTTAATAATTCTTCATAGCACATCTACAGACACTATCAGAATTTTAAGGTTGCACGCGTCACCGTTTTATGGCGTTGGTTTAATAAACTCGCTCCTAGAAGCACGACACATGCTTACAATTTTATATAGATACCTTTTTCCGCTTGTCCACATGTTCAGTCGATTCAAAGTACAAAGCGTCTAAGTTAAATATTATTTAAGCATGAACGTTTGCGCTTTGAAATATGCATGTAACCTAGTACCATGTATAGGCTGTCATTTTATTAATTTCACAAAGCATCAATATTATCTTGTCGTGAAATTCATGATCTGCTATGCAAAAAAAAAAAAAAAAAAAAAAAAAAAAAAAAAAAAAAAATCTAGTAACGTGCTCCGGGCCCCATGCTAGCAAGGGTCCATAGAGGCCGCTTGAACAAAAATTTACAAAAGGTCTCGGAGTCATCCAAGGGCGCCTGATTGACTCGACAAATCTACAAGAGGTCTCGGTGTCGGCCAAAGGCGCCGATTGACTAAAAAAGGTCTTAGGTTAGCCAAAGGCGCCTGATTGACTGACAAAAGGTCTCAAGACAGCCAAGGGCGCTTGATTGACTGACAAAATTACAAGAGGTCTCAGGTCATCCAAAGGCGCCTGATTGACTGGCAAAAGGTCTCAGGTCAACGAAAGACGCCTGATTGACTGGCAAAAGGCCTCAGGTCATCCAAAGGCGCCTGATTGACTGACTAAAGGTCTCAAGTCAGCCAAGGGCGCTTGATTGACTGAAAAATCTACAAGAGGTCTCAGGTCAGCCAAAGGCGCATGATTGACTGGCAAAAGGTCTCAGGTCAGCCAAAGGCGCCTGATTGACTGACAAAAGGTCTCAAGACAGCCAAGGGCGCTTGATTGACTGACAAATCTACAAGAGGTCTCAGGTCAGCCAAAGGCGCCTGATTGACTGACTAAAGGTCTCAAGTCAGCCAAGGGCGCTTGATTGACTGACAAATCTACAAAAGGTCTCAGGACAACCAAGGGCGCCTGATCGACTGACAAATTTACAAAAAGCTACGGGATGCATAGACACCCGGTCGGCTGACGAGTTTACAAAAGGTCCCAAGATGGGTCACAGATATACAAAAAGGCCCCAAGATAGGCCACAGATATACAGAAAAGGCGAAGGGTTGATATACTCATCCAATCGGCCACAGATATACAAAAAGGCGACGGGTTGCTCCGCGCATCCGATCGGCCACAAATATATAAAAAGGTGACGGGTTAATATGCTCATCCGATCGGCCACAGATAAACAAAAAAGGCGACGGGTTGATATGCTCATCCGATCGGCCACAAATATACAAAAATGCGACTGGTTGCTCCGCGCATCCCATTGGCCACAGATTTACAAAAAAAAGTGGGGTGACGGATTGCCCCGCGCATCCGATCGGCCACAGGTTAACAAAAAGGTGACGGGTTGATATGCTCATCCGATCGTCCACAGATATATAAAAAGGCGACAGGTTGATATGCTAATCCGATCGGCCACAGATATACAAAAAGGGCGATGGGTTGATATGCTCATCCGATCGGTCACATATATACAAAAAGGCGACGGGTTGCTCCGCGCATCCCATCGGCCAAAGATTTACAAAACAAAAGGGGGTGCTCAGCCAACCAATAAACTTACAAAGACCGTAAATACAAAAAAAAAAAAAAAGAACGGGAATGGACGCGTTCAATACACACTCCACCCATGTCCACCAAGGCGAGGCACCAAACGCCGCGTTCCATTGAAAATAAAAGAAGGGAGTAGGCGGGCTCCAACATTTCCAAACGACACGCTTCAACTATCCAATATATTAAAAGAGAGGAACAACACTTGGACTACCCGCACAAGTTTAGCCGGCTATCAATGCACGACAACGGGAAGTATCCACATCCAGGGTCTCCACCTTTAAACGCGCCTACTCACAATACACTCGCCAAAGCCAAATCCCGATCAGCTTCATCTACCAACTTGCGGATGTTGTCCATAATCTTATCAGACGACTGTGACCCCCGCGCAAGTGAGAGAATCTCTTCATGTTCGTCATAAGCTTTACGCGCCTTTAATGAATCACCCTAAGGGTCCCCAACATGACCACCTCCTCCTTTAACACTAATAAGCATACTAGTTCACCTCGAAGGTAGGATAGAGTTATAAGCGCAGATAAGATTGCCAGGGTCAAGGTATATCTAAGAAGATGTGGAGTCGCTCGATCGGAGATACAAAGATGACAACCAGATATGGGGAAGCCTATAGTGTGGACTTTAGGATGACATCATCATAGGACAATGACTACCGTTGAAAAAGTAGAACTTAAGGTAAGGCATGACGTGACTACCGGATCATTTTACAATTGACCCAGTAGTCAGGGGACTAATGTTGATACATGAAAAATATTCCTCCTTAGTCGGCCTAGTGTGCCCCCAAAAGGGAGGCAAACCCCACATGAAACATGGGGACTAAAGCCCAAGTCCACTAAAAAAGTATCCATAAGATGGAAAGGACAAGGGAGGAATTAATAGGAAAGAATGAGGTTGTATTAGAGAAGGAATGACATTAGTAGTAATTAAGGAGTTTTAGGACATGTGGCATAATATCATAAAAAGAGGAGCTTTTGAAAAGTCTATATAAAGAG
This sequence comes from Papaver armeniacum, assembly GCA_023531295.1. Lineage (NCBI taxonomy): Eukaryota > Viridiplantae > Streptophyta > Magnoliopsida > Ranunculales > Papaveraceae > Papaver > Papaver armeniacum. The sequence continues at coordinate 137,259 of JAJJWW010002757.1, read as the reverse complement.
TCATGTAATACAATAGAGGGCATCCTTTTCTCTCTCCTCAAGGGGAATTGGGTGTGTTATGGCTAGGACTTGTAGAACTAAAATTCACCCCTCAACAGTGAGCAAAAGAGGAATTCAAGGTTGAATGACAATTATATTTTTGGTCTTCAACACACCTTAGATTTGATTCTCAAAGGTGTAACTGACATTTGTATATCTAAACCAATTAGTTTTAGTACTCACCCTGTGTACCCCACCAGGAAAGTCAGTTCAATGTGTTCCTCAAATGTTCAAATGCGAAACAATCTTCCAAAACCATTTCGTCGAAGAATAACTCATGTATATTCTTCAATTAAAAAGGGAGATTATGTTGTTCATGATGTGAAAAAGGTACCAGAAGAAGGAAGCAATGGAAAGATGGAAGACAACCTAAAAATAATAATAGAAGGTTATAAAGAAATCATCAACAGGCTGTCGATACATTCCAGACAAAATGCTTTAGGTAAGAATCAACACTATGAGTCATATTTTGATAATAGTTTGGTTTATGATAACTTTTTGCATCATAACGGTTTTCCTCCAAAGATTCGGAGAAAGAGGTTTAACCAAAAACAACTTTCGTTTGATGAGCTCAAAGCTCGTACTTGTGCTAATTAATCACAAGGTTGAGACCTCACTCACAAAAAACCTGGTTGGGTGGGATATTATCAGGTATACTTGATGGCAATGTGTTCTTGATTCTCTGGCTACTCTCTTTTAGGTTCTAGCCAGATTATCACTTACAAACAGATTTGCATAAGTATTTGTCTTTGTATCAATTCTTTTCAAGTCTTTTCGTATTGTTTGTTTTGTCAAAAATTGCTACTCTTATGCTCTGAATTTTTCTCTAATGAGAATGTAAAATTTAACGAGCTAAGAAGTGTGAAATCTTCTCACTGAGCAAAACATCTGTCAATTCGTTTTCTTGACTTGTTTTGCTTTAAAGCCTTGACTCTTTGGGTCAAGTTTGTGTTCATATAGGGTACCATGTTACTGGTCGTGAACCGACGTTGAAAACCCTAAGGCTTTCCGACATTTATATACCTTTCCAATTGAGTTGAGTTACCTCACTCTAGGTTTTCTATTATCAATGGCTTCTCCTCCTTACTCTTGGGATCTGCCAGAAGATTTTGTTGATAATATTGTTGTAGGATCCAAATATCGCACAACACATTTTATTAGTATGCGAGATTTAATTATTTTCTTAGATTGAGAAAATGTAGCAGAGCTTGCGAAATTATAGAAAGAGAGCCTGCGAAATTATCAAGAGCCTGCGAAATTATGAGCTGTACTCCACTATGTATGAGATGTCATCCACTATGTAAACACCTATATAAAGAGAAAGGTAGGAGAGAGAAAGAGGGAGATCTTTTTAGAATGGAGACACAATTTTGTAAGAGAGAGAAGATACACAATTAGGAGAGAGAAACTTTATTTTCTTTATCATCTTCTTCCCCAAAACTAGATCTAGAGCTCTATCAAATATTCATTAATGGAGATTTTAAATGTAATATTAATGTAACCTCAACAATCATAGTGAAGAACCATGGATATAGATCACATTGATCGAACCATGTAAAAAATCCTTGTGTCCATTTTATAATTTTAGCACTTTAATCTTTATTTTGATTATGAAATATAGATTTAGATCTAGAAAATATTATAAGGGGTGTGTTGTGGGAAATCCTGCAACTACATTTTTGGCGCTAGAAACAAGGACAAGTAAAGGATTTATCCTTCCTGTAATTTGTTGGTTCAAGAAATTTCCATGAAGATTAGTTATTGTTCATATTTTTCTAGATCTACAAAGTTTAGGTTCAAAAATGGAAATTTCATGGAAGAAATCACACTTTCAGGGAGTAAACATCATCAACAATTCAAAGACATGAAAAGAGTAAGAGAAAAAATTAGTTGCCGTGGTGAAATTTAGGGAAGAAAACTAAGGTTTCCATAAAAGATTTTCATGTTCAGGAGAAAAAGCAAGAGGCAAATTGTTGAAGGAAATAAAGGAAGGCGAAGAGAAGATAAGAGGCAAACGCTGCAATTTCTAACACAAACAGAAATTCGCACATATGGTTCAAGGCTGAGCGTACAACAAATAGATCACGGGGTAGAATTCGCAGAGACACATATTTTTCATTTTCTTCTTATTTTCATTGGCGAATAAAAGAATAAGGAAAAAATTTATGCGTTAATTTCGCAGAGAGGTTCTTGAACAGTTGGTCCAGAAAATAGTATGTGAGTTTGTGGTCGCAAGTTCGAATTCGCCCGCGAGCATAGTTTTCATCTTTTTATAGAGGGTGAAAAAATGAATAATTTTGCAATATTGTTTCATTATTTCGCAAACAAGAGGCAGCACAGTTGGTAAGTTAATGAGTTCATGGTTGCGTGTTCAAATCCCAACAAATGTGTATTTTTCGCATGGATATTTTGCAAGGGTATTTCACACAGAAGAAAGTAGGTTATTATTTCGCAGAGATAATTCGCAAACAGAAGCCAGCAAAGTTGGTCAGAGGTAAAGACAATGAGCTTGAGGTCGCAGGTTCAATTCCCACCTCCCGCAAATTTTCGCATCTTTTTTGGACTACCAGAGAAAGACAAGTTTTAACAAGTGTGCGATAATTTCGCATAAGAAGAAGCTTGCACAGTTGGTCAGGAGGCGTGAATGCAAGTAGCAGGTCGCAGGATCAATTCTTGCTTCTCGCACATTTATTTTTGTCACGCGAAATTTCGCACGGACTTTGATTATTTCGCACTGAAGAAAGTTGATGATTATTTCGCAAATTAATTTCGCAAGAGAGGGTTAGCACAGTTGGTATGGTGCGAGAATATGCAAGTAGCAGGTCGCGGGTTCAATTCTTGCCTCTCACATCTACTTTTGCTAAGTGACATTTATACTTCATGCAACATATTTTTCGTGCGAAATTGACAACAGCAATCCGCAAAAGATAAGTACCATTTTCCTAGAACATTTTACTTACAGAAAATAAAAGATTTTTGATTTGATTTAAAAGAAAGCGATACATTCGCACGATTACAAAAAAAAAAAAAAAATTCAAAATTACGAAGATTTCAAAGATTTCAAAATTATAAAGAATTACAAAGATTTCAAAGATTTCAAAATTACAAAGATCTTAAAGATTTCAAAGATTCGAGAAAAATCTCGCAGATCAATTTATATATTTCTCTTGAATATTTACTTTGCTTCAAATGATATGATATTTAACATGAAGATATGAGAATGGAAGAAGGAATGAAAGAATGAAGACATGCGAAAATTTCGCATAGAAAATGACAAGAGATTATCAAAGATCAGCGACATTACAAAAGAGCTTATATGCAGAAGAATCAACAAAATAATCAGATAGAGGCGAACCTACTAAGGCGAAATCAAAATTTCGCAAGAGGCAAATGTACCTAAAGTGCGTCATAGTAGGGGGTACCTATTACATATAAAGAAGAATTGACAAAATAATCCGAATGGGACGAACCTTTATGGCGTACACCCTAGTTCGCGAATAAAATTTCGTAAGAGGCAAAGTACCTAAAGTACGTCATATAAGGGGGTATCTGTAGCGTGGCTCAGGGAAAAGGTTACACCGCCCCTGGAACCTGAGTCATGGAGATTGGGGGTAATAAAACCCATCCAGGAGAGGTACCTTGGATTTTCAATCTAAGCTTATGACTTAGGTTGGACGACCGAGGGTCTCTTCTAAGGAGTCGAAGATTTGACCAAGGCGCCGAGGTACACGGTTGAGCCAAGGGTGCCAGGACATTTGAAGTGTCTCGGCCATTCTTGGCAAGTCTCGGCTTATGCTTTCACTCTCGCCCGAAGAAAACTCCACTTAGGGTGCAGTCTCGTAACCATAAGCCATATAGGCAAAAAGGGATAAGAGGTTGCGAAAACAATCTGGTTGTTGTTAAGACCGGATGGGAGGAGCTAGCCTTGTATGGCGAAGTACGCCTCCTTGAAGGGGCAACCAGGGGGGGAAGATAAGGGCGTCACCCTCCATTAGGGAGCCGATAGTGTCAAAAAAGACGCAAATGTCATGAGGCTTTATATTCGCAAGAATATTTAGGCTTGTCATATTTATGCAACAATCTGAAGAGGCAAAAATACAAAAGAGTAGATAAGACGAGATCAATGGGTCATTGCATGCAAGTGTAAAGACGTCCTGCGATTTCGTCGCAAAGACTAACAATGTCATGGGGCTTTATGTTCGCAAGAATATTTAGGCCTGTCATATTGTCGCAAGAAAAATATCCTGCAGAGGCAATAATACTAAAGAAATGATAAGACAAGATCAATGGGTCATTACATGAAAGTGTAAAGACGTCCTGCGATTTTGTCGCAATAATGAGAGGTGGCAAAATAAGACCTTTAACTAGGAAGGCAAAATAAGACCACACAAGAGAAATGATAAGGCAAGATCAATGGGTCATTACATGAAAATGTAAGGACGTCCTGCGATCTTGTCGCAATGACAAAATTCAGCGGAAAACATCTGCGAGATTATGATTAATCTTCCATTTGAATACAAATAATAGAGAATTGTCTTTTATGTGCAGGGAGAAACAAGAAAGGTAGGAATTGTATTCAAAAATTCAAGAAATTCGCGGCAAAATGAGCTAAGTAACACAAAAAATAGCTATACATTGCAATAGATAAGCATTCTCATCATATAAGCATCACACTTGCATCATGAAAGCATCGCATAATCATTTCATGGCATACACATCGCATACACATTTCATAACATAATCATCACATAAGCATTATATTAGCACAAGTATTCAGAATTTCGCAGGATTATTCAGGATTTTGCAAAATGTGTCAGAATTTCGCAGAATGTGATTATTTCGCAGGATGTAATTATTTCGCTCGATTATAAGAAAAATTACAAGCAACTTGAAGAGATTATACTATCGCATGAGCACAAAACATAAAACAGATGCAAGATAAGAATGAAGAAACAACTCGCTCATTCAACACTTTCTCAAGGATTCTACCCTCACAGATAAAGAACAGAGACAACTATGGATTACCAAGAAAACATTTTATGTTCTTTATCTTCTCGGCAAGAATCATTTCCAAAGTGGATGTTCACTAGTGAATAACAAGAATTCTCACCAAAAATGGAATAATAACTTCGCATGAACAGAGGCAATATTTCTTATTCTCATTCAAGGACAGATACTTCTTATATTTCGAGGATTGAGTACTTCTTATACTTCTTCAAAGGATACTTCATACTTCATAATTCGTATACTTATGGATGATACTTCTAATTACTTCTTAGTATTTCGGAACTTCACAAAAGAATAGAGAAAAGTACGTACTTTTCAAGTCCAGTATTCTTTCGCTCGTTCCTTCATCAACAAAGATCAAAGACTACTACAACAACGGATTTTTTCTTAAAGATCGTTGTTCAAGCAATATTCAAGAAAAAAGAGGCAAGATGTAGGATCCAAATATCGCACAACACATTTTATTAGTATGCGAGATTTAATTATTTTCTTAGATTGAGAAAATGTAGCAGAGCTTGCGAAATTATAGAAAGAGAGCCTGCGAAATTATCAAGAGCCTGCGAAATTATGAGCTGTACTCCACTATGTAAACACCTATATAAAGAGAAAGGCAGGAGAGAGAAAGAGGGAGATCTTTTTAGAATGGAGAGACAATTTTGTAAGAGAGAGAAGATACACAATTAGGAGAGAGAGACTTTATTTTCTTTATTATCTTCTTCCCCAAAACTAGATCTAGAGCTCTATCAAATATCCATTAATGGAGATTTTAAATGTAATATTAATTTAACCTCAACAATCATAGTGAAGAACCATGGATGTAGATCACATTGATCGAACCATGTAAAAAATCCTTGTGTCCATTTTATAATTTTAGCACTTTAATCTTTATTTTGATTATGAAATAGATTTAGATCTAGAAAATATTATAAGGGGTGTGTTGTGGGAAATCCTACAACTACAATTGTATATTTCGAATTCGATGTAAACAAGGGAACCTTTGTAGAAGTTGAGGGCTCTCTTTCTCAATCTCCTGATAATTACTCAGATATTGAGGAAGATGAAGAAATTTCTGCTGAAGTGGTTCTTGATTTTCTTAAATGCTTTGAGGAAGCAAAAGTGCAACTCGTTGATACTATGAAGAGTCTTGATGTGTTAAGAACTGAGTTGAAAAAGGTTACTTCTGACCTTGGTCTCATAAAGACACATGTTAAAGAACTTCTCAATGAGGATATCTTCTCTGAAGATGCAGTGGATGTTGTCAATCACAAGCTCAAAGATCTCAAGGCTCATGAGGATTCCGAAACGTCTATTTAATTTCAGTTCGTGTTCGGTTTTGGTGGTTTAGGAGTCTTTCTTTGTTTATTAGCTTGTTCATTTTATTAAGTTTATTCTGGTGAAGGATAACTAGGGTTTGGAATAACCATTATTGTGAGTACACATAGTTATGTCCAACGTTTTTCATCTTCAATGTTTTTTAAATTTATTTGTTTAAATTCTAAAGTTTATTTGGAAGATGATTTTGCAGTATTAATCTTTATGCTTTCATATATTGCAACTTGTTATGGGATATGTGTGTTTGCATCCGTGAACTATGAGTGTCCCATACGTGTTCAAAAGTTAAGTCTTTCATATGTCGATATGCAAGTATTGATAAAAGATTGAATGAACTTTTGACAAACAAAAGATAAACCTTTTATGTCATTATGCAAATATTGATAAAAGAAAGGATGAGCTTTTGTTTACAAAGATTAAGTCTATTATGTCATTGTGCAAATGGTGTTAAAGAATAAAATGAATCTTTGTTTATTCCGCAGTATTGATCTTCCCCATATTTTTTATGAAAATACTGTGCGGCTCCGTAAGTTCTCTTATGTGAGCATTTCCGATTGAATTAATCATGGTTTCTCTTGTGGTTAATTTAATTGAGATTTTTGGATACAAATTCATATTCTTATGTGGTTTGTTGCTATCCAAATAAATCCTTCTTTTCTTGTGAAAGTAAGGTCGCTCTTGTTGTTCTTTCGGGAATGACATTTTATGGGGGAGAGTTCTTAATTGAACTTGTGCTTAATTGCCAAATCTTTGTGGAGAGTGCGGCCGTGGAATATTATAAGGGTTATCTTGTATCTTTAAAACTCCTTGATGAATGCATTTAGTTTCGACCATATGATTGCATTTAAAAAGTTGATATGTACTTGTAGATGGGGCAAAACGATTTGCTGGTTTTTAAGGAATTGAGGAGACGACTGTACGGAGGAAACTCCTCGAACCGAGCAAACTGCTTAACCTCACACAGATGCACTGCAAAAAGGGAGTGCTTTGAATTTGAGCAAATGTTGCTCGTTTTATGAATTATTGGTAGCAGGACCAAATAAAATATTAAATTAAAATACTGGCAACTGAACCAAATATAATAATTAAAGTGTTCATTACGGTATCAACATAAAATTATTAGTGCTTGAATCTGGAATTATGAACCTTGGATTCGAAACCCTAATTTTGATCAATTGCTGATTTATGGAAAATCAACCACGGAATGAAGGAGGAACCGGCTACATGGGATGATGAGTCGACCATGTAGCGCCCAGATGCTCGAGTGAGCAAATACCAAAGTCTCTTGAAGACAAGTTGGTGAAAAGATGATTAAATGCTGGTTTAATCATTTATTAGAATATTGCTCGCCTGAGCGTTAGATAATAAAACTTTATTATGAAAAAAATGAGGGACCGACCAAGGGGTCATGGAACCGGTCCTGGTTGGTCATGGGATCGACTGACGATCGTTTGATGAAATTCCAAGTTGTTTGGAAGAGTTTTAAACCTAATGTGAACAAATTAGGTCAAAATGGTGAAAATGTGTGGGACCAGTTTCTTGTAAGCCAAAAGGCCAACCTTGGTCGGTTAAGGTAATATGCCATGTCACCATAGTGTCCGTGCCTCAGTCCTGAGAATTTTGATATTTTCTGATGCGCGTTTGAGCAACATATTGAAAAAATATGAAGAAATCGGGGTTTTACTCAAACTGAGGAACTTCATAAGATGAAGGAAATAATAATAATAAAATAAGGAATCATAAAGTGTGGGACTGGATATGGCTAAGGTATAGCTGGCCGGCCAATAAGCCCGGTCCCATGGTGTTAGAGCACTGCTCGGTTGAACCCACCAAGCGTTGGTATGTCAAGATTGGTTGTCATATTTAGTTCCAAAACTCGAGTCGCTTAATTTGTAAACTACAATCAACTTCGATAGGTTAGACTAGAAATGATAGAAGTATTGTGCTCCAGTTACTCACAAAGATCTGAATATGGATTGAAGACAACAAAGACATTATCCTTCAGCTTGAGGTTAGTAACTACGACTTGACTTGTTCTATTTATACCTTGTGTCTTTCAAATCTTTTAGATTGAAAACATAACATGCAAAGTTATATTATTATAGACATAGTATTAATGAATACAATACGAGGTTTATTGCTTAACCATTAAACTTTGTAGATAATACATCGCCATAATCATTTGAATGCTATTGTGATTATGTATGGGTATGAGGTGAGGATTTCATCCTAGGGAACAATGGTTTACATGTGTTCTAAGGAAGTAAGTTCATAAACTTGTTTGTGAACCGAAAAGGAAATTGCTAGGTATTATTGATTTTGTCATTCATTGCATATCTTATGAACAACCAATATGTGTGATTGAGTATAACCGCTCACAACTTGTTTGTGTTCTTGGTAGAACTATTCACAAAGGCCTGATTTATGTATTGGTATGACTTTTATTAGTGAAACCGATCTTAAGTAATCACCTGAGATGGTATGATCAGGTTTGTGATTTTATGTCTGACCAAATATGGTAAAGGGGAACCGATCCTAGTAAGAGGTGCAGTATATCCCAAAGGGGAACCGATCCTTGTATGGGGTGCAGCAAGGTTTATAACAGAAAGGGGAACCGATCCTATGGACATGTGCAACACATATAAGTTAGATACCATATATATGTGGGGATTCGATCCTAGTACCTAGTCAAACGAATTTTGGAAAGCTAGTATGACTATGCACAGTACTCACATGGAAGGTAGAACCGAAACTTGTTTTGGTAGAACCGTTAAACCCATGATTATGATTCAATGTTTGTTTGATCAATCACATAGTTCTTGAAAGTCAGATGAACAAATTCTAAACTTGTTTGGAAGTGTGGAAAATCGGTTTCAAGGTTGTAAGTGTGAAAAACAACTTACAAAGTAAGGATGTCGACATACTTTGAACACGTGCTCTGAATGTTTATTTCTTTAATTGTTCAAATTTATCCCTTAATAGCTAAGGGAAGAGAATCCCAGGATTGAAACATAAATAAGTTAAGAATCTTTTAATTAAGGTTATTAATTTCATTTTGTAGGGAAATATAAGAATTAGTAATGTGCATTTACTAATTATATTTTCCGAGATATTTCGATCATTATTTTGGACAGAGCATTTCCAGGAATTATGGAAACCGAATTTGTGCTTTAATGAATATCTTGAGAATATTTTCGGTTTTGGAAAGTCCTTGGTGTCCAAACTTCCTTGTCTTTAAATACTTGAAGTTTTCCTTTCTAGCAAACTAATCCTTCGTGACGGCAAACTTCCTCTGTTGTGTTGGTACTGGTGTAAAAGATTGAAGACTCCGTTCTGTGCGACAAATCAATAAGGAATCAAGTATGTTTTTGCAGGTTGTTACTTTGAAGACTAATTAGAAGATTGAAGACTTTGAAGATTTGAAGAAGAAGAAGTTGTTGTGAATCATTGAGAAGATATACTAGATCTAGTCCTAAAGAGAACGTCTGTTCTGCTAGGATATTGGGTATCAAATATCTATTGAGAACTTCGGTTCTGCGAGATATTATCAAATCAAGAATACTGCTGAAGCTGAGTAACTAGGATTTTAGTTTACTTACTATTGTCTACACGAAGTTGCATGTTTACTTTTTGTAGCGTCTTAATTCAATTGAGTATTCAAAACTTGACTAGGTCCCGGGGTTTTTCTGCATTTGCGGTTTCCTCGTTAACAAAATTCTGGTGTGTGTGCTTTACTTTATTTTCGCATTATAATTGTTTTTATATTATAATTAAAGTAAATATAATTGTACGTTAATTAGGCACTTGATATTTACCTTATAAAATTTCGGTTATCAAGTGAATATACTTTGTTGTTGTATTGTCTCGATTTCATATCCATAGACGATCACACAAAGTGTATTGGATTTCTCCACTTGACTTTGATATTCTTACTTTGTTAGACCAGTCCGGACTAACCCTATTTCAAGTGGACACCGTGTTGAAATATTCCTTAAGTGATTGTTACTCCAAGAGGTTTATACACGGTAGAAATTGAATAGGTTGTGATCAAATAAAAAGATTGTGGTGTATTTGGGTACCCTCATCTTTTCACATGGCACTTTTCCTAATTTTATATTATTTTCATGATTTGAAGGAAATATCATGAAATCAAGGAGTTTGTTGAAACAAAAGAGTTTCCTTAAAGTGAAGGAGTTTCCATGAGATGAAGGAAACAACAACAATAATAATAATAAAATAAGGGGCGTGTGGGACCGGCCACGGCTAGGGCATGGTCGGCCGGCTAGTGGCCCGGTCCCGTGAACTTTTCCTAATTTTATATTATTTTCATGATTTGAAGGAAATATCATGAAATTGGGGAATTTCATGAGATAAAGGAAATAATAAAATAATAAGGAATCATAAGGTGTGGGACCGGCCACAACTAGGGCATAGCCGGCCGGCTAGTAGACCCGGTCCCATGACACCTTTCCTAATTTTATATTATTTCCTTGGTGTGAAGGAAACACCATGAAACTGAGGAGTTTTCTCAAACGAAGGAGTTTTGTTCAAATGAAGGAATTTTCATGAGATCAAGGAAAAATAATAAAATATGATAAAATAAAGAATTAGGCATGGGACCGGCCACGGCATGACTGACCGGACGGTAGGCCCAGTCCTCTAGCGCCTTAGCTAATATTTTATTACTATTATTTTTCTTCCTATTTTGCATAGGTTCATCGTTCCTTCGTATTTTTTGAATGCTCGTTCGTGCATTCAAGTGTTCGTTAGTGCATTATTGTTGAGTACACTTGCACCATTTTGGTCGGGGCTTACTTGACAGCGGCTCAGATGCCCGTACGTTGAATATTTATTACTAACCCATGGAATTCTGCTGGGAAGAGCCATGAATTGAAGTAATGAAATATTATAAAGAACGTAGAATTTTTTCTAGGAATTCAGTTAAATGAATCCAGTGACTAGAAATAATTAATTGATGGCTCTATACTAGCACGTCGTCTAGGAGCACTAATTATTCAAGAATTGAGCGATATGAGCTTGTTGAAGCGTCATATTCTTTTTATATAATCAGGGAAAATATTGTTACATCCTGAAGACGTTATCGCTCTATACTAGCAGGCAAGCTGTCTAGGAGCCGTCCAATCGTTCGATTATATATAGAAGTAATTACTGAAATTGCTCAGTATTCATGAGAAATGCCGTTGCCTCAGTTGAGAGACTGCATATTCACGTATGCTCCGAGAGACAATATACTCAGTCAGAGATTCTTGTGGCATGAGCTTTCATGCTTCAATGAGAGACATAAGCCTCAATACTCATCTGATATGTAAGATTGTGGTTTTACGATTTTAGCCTTTGTCGAAAATCCACCATCAACATTAAGTCCCCTACTTAGTGAGGGACAATCATGTTCCTCAGTCAGCACTAGATGGTGATTTTTCTAGTTACAGACGAAATAATTAATTGAGCTTAGTCGTAAGAAAGAATGTTACCGGATTTTCGATTGCATGAGCGAGCCATGGCTTGAACGAAGATACCAGTGACACAATAGAGCATCATCTAACGAGCACAAATTGGTGTAGCACCGCTGATTTCGTGATGGAACCTTGGTCGATTTAGGATTCACGGGTCCGGGCCCAAGAAAGGAAATCCTTGTGGAATTAGGTTTTGGAAATAAAATTTGATATAAAAGGGATAAATACATTTTTATTTATTTATTTCTCTCTCCATCCCTTTCACTTCATCTTTCACCTAAGCTACAGAGGAAAGAAGGAGATCTTCCTACCCTATATTTTGGTAATTAGTTCATTGTCTGAGTATCTACACAGTGGAAAATGGAATTACACTTTAGCAAGTAAAACACTTTAAACTTTCTCTCTCCTAATGACTTGAAAGAAGGGGTAGATGACAGCTTTCACTCGAGCAACTATTCAATCTCGCGACACCATGTCTTTCAGTTGTTTTGTGTCGTTTCCCATTGCGTCCTATCTTCATTGCGATATTATGATCGCCTCTTTTTCCTTGCCAATCTTGAAGGAAAAACTTCCGGAAGCTCCTATATTCAAGTGTCATTTTCTTGAAAATAATCGAAGTTTTTTCTTTCTATTTATAGCAAGAATTTTTCTTTCCTTTTCATCTTCTTCATCGTCAAGCGTGATCACTTTAACTATTTTCTACCAAAGTTTTGTAGAAATCCATATCTTTTTGTTGTTGATCGATAAATTAATTTTCTTTGTTGAAATCATACCAGTATGATTAACTTTGTAGTTCGTTGTTGTTTAGCAAGAACCAACCTTTAGATTTATCGTGAAGGACCCTCTTCGTTTAGTTTAACAAGAAACAACCAAAGTCCACTTGCAATTCAAAATCTATGGCTTCATCCCGGTATTTAAGAAACGCTTTATTTTTATCAACAATACATTATTGCCTCTCTCGATTTAATTTGTCATTCCAGATTTTTGCTCCCAAAAAGCCTCGCTATTCCAAACCTCAGAAAGCTTCGCAAGATAACTTTGTGCCCCCTTCCTCCGGTACTACTACCAATGACAATGTTTCTATGCTAGATGTGATTCCTTATAACCGAAATTTTGTCAATGTCCCTACTATTTCTCCAATCACTTCTCTTCCGAAACTTCCTCTCCCTCAGATTTCATGAAAACCAAAAAAATTTGGAGGGTATAGATGGCCTTTAAGGTTCTTTTCAGGTCTCAAGGAATGATGCCAAGAGGAATATCCTATCAAATCCAACGTCTCAAGATTTTAAGTAAGCACCTTGATTCTCAAAATCTTTTGGTTCAAGAAATTAGTAACAAGGATGATCTCCATTATGACTGGGACGATTTTTTTTTTTTTTTTTTTTTTTTTTTTTTTTTTTTTTGCATCCCAAATCCTTGCTCGCTCTTTCAAAGTATTAAACCGTGAAACGAATAATGGAAAAGAGATTTTATTTATTTTTGGAGCATCGTCCGACCACCATCTTCACCTTCTTCCTCCCTTCACGTCTAAGCACAGAGGAAAGAAGGAGATTTTCGCCGGAGCCGCCACCGTCCGACCGTCGCTGCCACTGTCCGGCCAACTTCTGGCCGGCACCACCAGGTACGCGAAAATTTTTTTTTCTTTCAGAAGTTGATGATTTGTTCATGTTAAATTATATACATATGCATATATAAGCGTGAGTTTTGTAGAAAGCCCTTGTTTTAGAAACGTACGTTCGTTCGATCGTTAGTTTAAGAAACTAGCAATAATCCCTGACTTAGGAGAGATTTTTTTTATATATAGACCTGTGTCTAGTGATGAAATTTTGTCTATGAGATTTCATGAAAACCAAAACTTCATCTTGAAGTATGAATTTTCATAAAATCGGAATAAACCTTCGTTTCAAAGACGGACGATCGTACGAAGGAAAAGAGATTTTATTTATTTTTACAAAAACCGTGACATGTTCACGATTTTTTTTTTATTTACGTGAGTTTTGCTCACATCCAAAAATATAGTATGTACATTTATTTTTTTAAAATCATGTGAGTAAATCACGTTTATATATATATATATATATATATTATTTTGTTGAAAATCAAATTTTGATTTTGAATAATCATTAAAAGTAGACAATTATTTATGATGAAATATTTCCTTGGTGTGAGTCTTTTCATAACTCAGTGGTGAATATTCACACAGTGGAAAATTATGTTCATGATTTTATGAAAAATCAGGTTTCAAAAATTTAAGTTTTGCTAAATTTTTGCAGGTTCGAAAAAGCGAGCAAGTTTTGAAGTGTGAACTCTTTCATATAATCACTATTGTTAGTGGAACCGTAAACAGGTAAGAGTTAAGAGTTACCATTTTTGTAAATGCTAGTTGAGCATTTTTTGCCATCCAGATGCATGATTCCATTTTTTTGTTGAAGTTTGCATCTTGTATGGGTGATATACTGAAGTAGAGTGTTGTGTGAATGTTACAACTACTTCGCAAGGATGTCGGATTCCCAAGATAATGATGCCTCCAGAGATGATACATGCATGGACGAGACTTCTATTGAAGAAGGAGAAGAAGAAACACCAGGGATAAAGAATATCCCAAATACAAATGATGAGTTCTTCGTGGCTCAGCATAGACCTGGGAAACGCCTCAAGACTCCAGCATTTCGTCTTCTGATAAATCCTAGAAATGTTACTTAGGAGAAATTAGTGACTCCTCGGGCGGATATTCGATTCTGTCTCCAACGAGGTAAATTTTCTGTTTCGATCATAGAATTTAAGCTTTCTCGACGACCTTTGGAAAAAATTTCTGGATTGGCAAGGCATATGTTGGGTTTTCCTCTTGTTCGAGCCATGCTGGATCGTGCATAGATAACAAGGGCTATTCAAACATCTGGAGACTTGTTTATTTTTCACGATGTGAGAGGTATAGTGGCTCTGCTTGCTCGTTGGTGTATTCCAACTCATACTTTCATATGTAGCCGGGGAGAGTTTACTATCACCTTGGAGGATATAGTTGCTTTGTTGCATCTTCCAATCACGGGCAATCTTCCTGAAAGTCTTTTAGCGGAGGAGAAGGCAATCTCCAATATTTTGACAGCCAAAATGGAGGAAATTAATAAAGTATCCAGTAAATGTTGTTATGCTCACTGGTGGCCAAGAGATGATGCTCATGACAGTCCCGTCGACGGTATGTTATCTATTGATGCTTTCTTATGTTTATGGCTGTCCAGAGACGTATTTTTTTTTAAGATAGTGGAAACTTGTTGAAGCCGTTTGTGATTCCCTTTTCTATCAAGATGGCCCAAGGTGAGCAACTTCCAATCGGCAGTCTATTCTTGGGTTCTTTATACTCCAACTTAGACTCCTTGGTTATAGATTCCAGCATTTATAACAGCTTTATGAAGATTGAATGCTATGCCAATACGATGTTTCTCCAAGCCTTGATGTGGGAACGTTTCAAGAATTATGCACCCATTCCTCGTACCATCTTACAAGGACCGAATGCTGATGCTCGAGACATTTTCTCTGAGAAGGATAATGCCAGGATTATGCGTTGGTCTACAAAGCAGCCCCGAGTTAAGCCGCGTCTTGTTGATGTGTTAGACAATGAGTCTGAGTTTAACTTTCGTCCATGGGTGTCAATTCCTCCTTATATTTCTCAGTTGACAACCTTCAATGATGGAGAAAGTGTTACCTTGAAATCTGGTGCAGATCGAAGCGATGGTGAGAGATCTTTTATGCTGATTTGCCCTCCTGGTTACTTAGTATCAGTAACATATGAAGACTTTTCAGTGGAAGAATACAACATCGATAGAGTAGCTCGACAAATGGGCATGGATAAGTGTGTTCCAACTTTTCGAAGGAGAAAGCCATCGGTTGAATAACTTAAGACCCGTTTAGACCATACTCATGTGGAAGGAAGCAATTACTGGTTCCCTTGTTCTGAAAGAATGACATGTGTAACACCAGGTTACATAGACTTTTGGAATTAGCAATTCGAACGCTTACATGACTTCGTAATGGCCGTTCAGCCTCTGATGAAAGATCCTCCTTCTGTTGAGATGATTTCCACTAGACCAAGACTGAAGCATCTTTCTGGCGGTGATAAACGAAAGACATCTCCAGGGTGTTCACAAGTATGTATCCTTTTTATAATCTTCATAAGAACATGATAATTGTATCTTGATTATTTCTTCAACTTTCACAGGACAGTCGTATCGTGAGACCTCGAATTGATGTAGACTTCTCAGAAACAGAAGAAATTGTTCACGGTGGAGAAGCCAGGAGCAAGAATTATAAGATGTTGCCCAACACCATAAAGTCCCCAGTGGTTTCTTTTGTGAGTTGTCAATATTTCTTTCACCGTGACTTCTTCTCATCCATGTATTTAGGATCACAAAACCAATGTTTGTTACTCCGTTATAGAACTTTACCCCGTCAAGTATCGATGGTCTTCAATTCTCGGTTGGGCAAACAATTTCTGAATCAAGTGCTGAAGAAGAAGTCGATGTAAGTATCTATTCGCACATTTACCTACAATCTTTGTAAATAAGATTCTAATTGTCATGAATGTATCCAGGAGGATGTTTCCATGGAAATGGAGAGTACTGGTGATGCTCGTTCATCTTCGGAGGATGGCGATGAAGAAAATTCCAAAAACTCAAGACCGAATGAAAGCAATGATGCTCATGATGCCGATACAGGCAATTCTGTGTCTTTGAACGCTTCAGAGACCACCCAAGTAAGTGTTTCTCTTGTATTTTATTCATAGAAGCATAAACTTGTTGATTTTTGAATGAATGAATGAGAATCCATGTGAATATACGAAAAGTTTTGCCGAAATACGTCACCAAAAAATCCAGAATTTAGCCTTTTAGTAAAAACGCTGTAGAATCTTCGTCCGATGTCGGATTTTTACGGTCTACCCCAGTTTTCTTATGCCCAGGAAATTTCCAAGCTTTAATAGCAAAGTTTTTTGAGTTTTGAGCATGTTTAGAGGTCGAAATCTACGAAACAATAGACTTCCAGAAAATTTTCAACTGTCATATAGTCCAATATTTCGGCCACATCTCTTTGCTCGTTTATACAATTGCCATGAAATTTTGATATGTTGTATAGGACATCCATACAAAGAGAACGGAATATAACTCAACTTTAGATTCCTCACCAATTGCTCCAAGTTCGTCGTCTCATATAGGGCAGCGTAAAATCTCTTCAGACGAGCTTGTTGTAAAATGTGTTTTTTATGACTTTCATGCTATTTGCTCATGTTTTGAATGCATGATGATGAACTTTGTTGATGTTAGACCACTTACATCTTGAATTTATGACTTCACTTGCTTTTCATGCTTGGATCTCTCTAATCTCATGTACTCTTCGTATTAGATGCCAAATGCCGAAGTTGAGAATGATGGAACCAATAATGATGATTCGAGCAACCCTGAGGTTATTGATAAAGATACAAACATCTCTGCACTTCAAGGCCGAGAGAGAGTTGTTGCTGAAATTGTTAAAGAGACCGAGACTTCAATTGTTGTTGCTTCAGTGATGGAAGAAACCAAGCCACGAGTAGAAGAGACTGTCCCAGAAGAAACTGTTGCCGTGACTGTAGAAGTTGCTCCGATAATTGAGAATCGTATAGTGGTGCATTAATATCCAAGTGCATGAGTTGCTTTTGATCCTCCATTTGGCGCATCACTCCCATACCACGAACTAGTTGGCGGATTCAACGTTCCTATTGGATGTGCATGCTTGTACAAAAATATATGGAGGAAGTTTGGTCATATCATCCTTGACAAAGACCCTAAGCGTGCTTATTCTTTAACAATGTAAGTAGGTGTTATCTTGCGTGTTATAAATGATATATGCACCAGAGCTAAAAATACTGTTACTTCATATGTACTTTTGATTGGAAGTTCAACTTGGAGAATTCTGAGAGACTTGGCTTCAACGTGAAATGGCTTCATAAGAAGATAGATGCCATCAAGGACTCGTGTGAAAATAACATACCCTTTCCCAATGATGCTGTGATGGAGAAGGAAGACAAGATTGCTAGGCTGACTGAAGAGCTGGACATGGAGAAGGAGACCTTACAAGTCTTGAAGGATGTAGAGGAGCGAAATCTTTCTTTGCTGATTTTCTTTGATTTCCTTTCCATAATCTCTTGAACTTCTGAACTTCTGAGAAATGTGAGGTTTTATTATTGGTTTTGGATAAGTAGATGACTGAGGATTTTCTTTGGATTTGATAGAGATTTTCTTTAAGTAAACTGAATTTTGATAAATTGCTGAACTTAAATTACTGAATGCAAGTATTGCAAACATTTTGGAGGAAATTGAAATACAGTGAAAGAAAATCCTAAATGCCAAATTCGGGTATTTTGGGCGTTCATGCCTTGAACCAAAATACCTCAAAAATCCCATATCTTAGGCGTCGAATGCTTTGAGCCATGTTTCGTGTATTACTGCCACATTCGCTTTTCCATCCATTTTGATCAATTTGTAGTATCCACCAGCAACAGACTTAGAGATCATAAAAGGTCCTTCCAAGTTGGAGTTCTTTGCAGAATGAAAGTTACGCTTAGTTGCTTTGAGAACTAAATCTCCTTCCTGGAACTTATTAGACTTGATTGTTCGCGCCCTGAATATCTTCCGTTGGTTCAGAATTCCTCGTGCAGTGAGATTCCATGTTGTCGAAGCCTTCCAATCTTGCGGTACATATGGACATTCACGGAGGGGCGAGTATCTAGGATACTGTTTATCGTGTTCAGCCATTATTTCAGCAATGACCGTATTAGTGAAGTGCTCGACTCGGAGAGGTTCCGCGTCCAACCACTTGGTGAAATATTGCTGAGGTGAGGTTATCCATTCTTTCGGGTTGCCGCTCGTAAGTGGGACGCTAGCCGGCCTGACAAAGAACAGTTCGTTGGCCAGTTGCTAAAGGGTGAGGATGATCAGTCCCATTATCTACTTACCGTCCCGAACGGTCTTCCGGGTTGCCACTGAGGTGGGGCACCACTTAGGCTTAGCAAACTCACAGTACCTATATTAGAGCATAGCTCGATTGAACCCACCAAGCGTTGGTATGTCAAGTTTGGTTGTCATATTTTAGTATCAAAATTCATCTAGAGTCGCTTGATTAAATACTAGAGTCAACTTTGTTTAGGTTAGACTAGAAAGTCTAGGAATGTTGAGGCGTGCAAGTATTACTCCGAAGACCTGAACAATGTGAAGAAGTAACGACTACAACGAGGACATCAGCCTTCCACTTGAGGTTAGTAATATCGACTTGATCTTGTTTCCATTCCTAACGTATCTTTCAAGTCGGATTATATTAAAAACATAACATGTGAAGCTGTATATATATATATTACTCTAGTGGTTAGACTTTGTCATATCATTATGATCAAAGTGTCAAGGAACTTATTGGATTATGAAGTGTAAACACTTACCTTTTAGAACTTCGTAAATACGACATCAACATAATCTGTGTATTTAGTTACTTGATTATGTGTAAGATATAGGTATGATTTCACCCTAGGAAACAATGTTTTATAACATTTGTTTAAAAGAAGTACATGAAAAAGTGGGGGTACAACAACCTCACCCAATATTTCGATTAGCAATCTGTATGGACAAACTCCAATATACTTTCAAGATAATCAACTAGACTCAATCTTAATCAAGTATATCAAAGAGTTGTATCTCTCTTTCTTGATTCAATTCTTTCTCAATTAAATAGAAATCTACGAGTCTAATTAAATACAAGAGAAATAACTTGGATGGTACCAAAGACCAATATCCAAGTGTCAATCAATGTAAATCAACAACCAAAGGTTGGATATTCTAATTGATTGATCTTAATGCACAACCTATGATATTTCAATTATATAACAAAATATAATGCGGAATAGAAATAACACAGACACCAGAAGTTTTGTTAACGAGGAAACCGCAAATGCAGAAAAACCCCGGGACCTAGTCCAGATTGAACATACACTGTATTAAGCCGCTACAGACACTAGCCTACTATAAACTAACTTCGGTCTGGACTGTAGTTGAACCCCAATCAATCTCACACTAATCCAAGGTACAATTGCGCTCCTTATGTCTCTGATCCCAGAAGGATACTACGCACTTGATTCCCTTAGCTGATCTCATCCACAACTAAGAGTTGCTACGACCCAAAGCCGAAGACTTTAATAAACATATATGTATCACACAGAAAAGTCTATGATAATAGATAAATATGTCTCCCACAGAAATACCTATAAGTTTTGTTCCGTCTTTTGATAAATCAAGGTGAACAGGAACTAATTGATAACCCGGACTTATATTCCCGAAGAACAGCCTAGTATTATCAATCACCTCACAATAATCTTAATCGTCGCGGCGAATGAAGATACTGTGGAATCACAAACGATGATACGAAGATGTTTGTGACTACTTTTATATCTTGCCTATCGGAGATATTAATCTCAAGCCAATCGTTATGATTGTACTCAACACGATAGAATCAGCAAGATCAGATCATACAACCATGAGAAAGTAGTATCGGTCTGGCTTCACAATCCCAATGAAGTCTTTAAGTTGTTAACCTGGTTTTCAAGAAGAAACCTAAGGTTAAAGGAGAATCGACTCTAGCTAATACAACTAGTATCACACAGAAGGTGTGGGGATTAGGTTTCCCAGTTGTTAGAGTTCTCCCTTATAAAGTCTTTCAAATCAGGGTTTGCAATCAATGTTAGCTTAGTAACAAAGCATTCAATATTCATCGTTAGATGAAAACTTGATTAGATTCAAGCTAATATCTTTCAACCTTTGGATTGAAAACTTAGCTTGTTACACACAAATGAAATGCACGATTTTAGGTTTGGGTACGGTTACATTTGTTGGTTCAACAATAGTTAACCAAATGGTTAGCCATATGAGCACTTTCATATCAACCATATTCTTCTTCGCCATAACTAGTTCAAATAACTCAAATGAACTAGTTAGAGAGTTGTTCAATTGCAAGGAAATCTTATGTAACTACACAAGACACAATCGAAGCAAAAACGATTTGATTCACTCGAATCGGTTCATAAACTTTATAGCAACGGTTTGCATTTTGCATTCCTTAGTCAATATAAATATAAGTTCACAAACAATCATATTTAGATATAACCAACTTAAGTTTGCTGACTTAAGTTCCCAGAAGGAGTTCTCAAACTCCAACAGATTTTCTCGGTCGAGAACTTCCGCCAGTTCGCGGACTGAGTTCACATCTCTTGTTCCGGTTCTTTTGATCAACAAATTTCGCAAACTTCGGTTCAAGGAAAAAGGACTTATACATATATGTGTTACCACACAATGCTTATATCCAACATTGGTTATACAATCTAAACTCTCAATTTCAATCATTGAAACATTCTTAGAGGACGTTATTATATAGTTGTTATTCACAAACTATTTTTCGTCAAAGTAAGCAATTTTTAACGTGATTGAAACATATCATGACTTTCGTCACTAGGTAAAGATGAACTTGGCCAAAGCAAAATCTTACCAACACATATTTCGAGAAATAGATAGGCGAGATAAACTTGGCTCGAAATAGCAAATGTGTATAATCAAAGTCTATATAGCAAAACGACTTTTGTCTCAAAGATAGGAGATAGAGTAGATAGACTTTTGAGTCATATATAAGTTCAAGTTTCCACATACCTTTTAGTCGATGAAGTTCCACCAGTTCCTTGAGTATTTCTTCGTCTTGTATGATGATTTCCATGGAGTTCTTGAGCTCAACTACACTTTCTATACTAGTCCGAGACTTAGCTATAGTAGACTAGAAATCAAGACTTATAGTTTTGATCACTAACATTGACAAACATGCTTGAGATAGCAACGCATGCGAGGTCGACCGAGCAATGCTCTAACAATCTCCCCCTTTTTCAATTTTTAGTAACAAACTATCAATACATATGGAATACAAAAATAAATGAATTAACTTTTGTAGCTCCTATTCCACATGCCTAATCTTCAACATTACTCGAAATCTTCGTCACTTCCAAGTACTCCAATGATACCAAAGGTTGTAAGTTCAACATCATCGTTGTTGAAAATCCGTAGATATAACAACGAGAAAACAAGAGTTCTCAATCATTGTTATACAGTGTCATAGTATCATTATATAGTATCAAAGTTCAATTGTATCACAACTTCGACAACAATACTATGGTGATATGTATCATTCCTCCTTAGTCAATACTCCATCTCACATGGAAACCACTCCCCCTTACATAATGATCCGAAAACCATATGTATTTGTAGTGTGAACTACATATTAATTCTCCCCCTTTTTGTCAATAAAATTGGCAAAGGTACGAAAACGGGATCCTAATGAAATTTCCAAAAGAGACATTTCATGACTAAAAGAAAGCATATATCATCTTATTTAGATGCAATCATATAGACGAAGCTAAATGCATTCATCAAGGAGTTTATAAAGATGCAAGATAACCCCTATAATATTCCACAGCCGCACTCCCCACAAAGATTTGGCAATTAAGCACAAGTTCAATTAAGAACTCTCCCACATAATATGTCATTCCGGAAAGAACAACAAGAGCGACCTTAATTTCAAAAGAAAAGAAGGATTTCTTTGGACACAACATACTAGATAGAACCTGACAGAAAATCAACCTACGGAAACAAATACAGAATAGAAGTAAACACTCACTGGATTTCCAAACTCAATTGCCCAAAAGATCGAGATAAGCACAGGGGCAAGAGTCATGGAAACAACTAATAAAACAAAACAACACCAATAGACTGCCGTAAGTGTTGAAATTTAGCAGTGTCTAATGGTTTGGTGAGAATGTGAGCCAACTGTTGTTCGGAAGGCAAAAATTCCATATTTATGATACCATTTTCATAGAGATCTCGAATAAAATGGTACCTTATATCAATGTGCTTTGTTCTTGAGTGCTCAACGGGATTCTCAGTGATTCGAATCGCGCTAGAGTTATCACAAAAGATCTTCATTATTCCAGTATCAATTCCATAATCAGATAGCATTTGTTTCATCCATAGAAGTTGAGTACAACATGACCCAACAGCAATATACTCCGCTTCGCATGTAGACAGGGATTGTGAATTTTGTTTTTTTCTATGCCAAGCCACAAGATTCAGTCCTACATTGTAGAACCTCCCTGATGTACTTTTTCTGTCTTCTATACATCCTTCCCAATCAGCATCTGAATAAGCAGAAAGGTCAGTGTTAGTATCAAAAGTGTAGGATAGAGCATACCCGACAGTGTGATTGACATATCGTATGATCCTTTTTGCAGTTGCAAGATGAGATTCCTTTGGATTAGCCTAAAATCTAGCACAACAACCAACACTAAAATAAATATCAGGTCTAGTGGCTGTAAGATATAAAAGGCTACCAATAATAGATCGATATAACTTTTGATCCACTTTTACTCATTTCTCATCTCTGTGCAGTTTACCAGTAGTGGGCATAGGTGTCAGTTTTGGAGTTGACTTATCCAGACCGAATCTTGAAACAAGATCCTTTGCATATTTTTCTTGAGATAAGTAAATTCCATCCTTATGTTGTTGAATTTGTAATCCTAAGAAGAATTTTAATTCACCAACATTGCTCATTTCAAATTCTTTAGCAAGTGAAACTTGGAAATCCTTTGCAAGCTTCTCAGAAGTTGAACCATAGATGATATCATCTACATAGACTTGAGCAATGACAACATCTTTCCCACTCCATTTGGTAAACAAAGTTTTATCAGCTCCGCTTCTTGAAAAACCTTTCCTAATAAGAGAAGTGGTAAGTTTTTCAAACCAGGCTCTAGGTGCTTGTTTTAACCCATATAATGCCTTTTGAGCTTACGAACATGATCTGGGAAATCAAGGTTTTCAAAGCCTTTAGGGTTGAGCTACATAGACTTCCTCCTTTAAAATTCCGTTTAGGAACGCGGATTTTATATCCATTTGAAAAAGCTTAACCTTGAGAAAACAAGCATGAGCTAATAAAAGTCTAATGGACTCAAGGCGTGCCACATGATCAAAGGTTTCGTCAAAGTCGATACCTTCAATTTGTGAATATCCTTGAGCGACAAGTCTGGCTTTATTTCTGACAATTATGCCAAATTCGTCAGACTTGTTCTTGAATATCCATTTTGTACCAACAATATTAATATTGGAGGGACAAGGTACAAGTTCCCACATGTCTTGTCTTTGAAATTGATTTAAATCTTCATGCATTGCATTCTCCCAGAAGGGATCGCTAAGAGCTTCATCAATATTTTTTGGTTCTACTTGTAACAGATAACAACCGAAATTGCAAATATTTTGGAGTTGTCCTCTAGTCTTAGCTGTATAATCTCTTCCTCCAATAATATTGTTGGGATCATGATTCCTTTGAACCCAGAGGTGTCGTGGAGGGACACGTTCTTGTTCGTCAGGAACAGCTTGATCAACGCTCTTCTCCTCGTCGCTAGAATTATCAGTATCAGTAACAGTTGGAATGACTTCAACTGATTCTGGTATTTCTTTGACTTTCTCAATTGTCTCAGTTGGAGGCAATTCAGCAGGAGGATTATCGTGATGAAAATTACTAATATCATCGATTATAACATTAGCAGATTCCATCATGACTTGGGTTCTGAGATTAAACACTCGAAAACCACGACTATCAGAAGCATAGCCAAGGAAGATACCTTCATCACTTTTGGTATCGAATTTCCCCCTCTGTTCTCGATCTTTTAAGATGTAACACTTACTTCCGAACACTCTGAGATAGTGTAAGTTTGGTTTTCTACCATACCACAACTCATAAGGAGTGTTTAGGGTTTTAGACCGTAGGTAAACACGGTTGATCAAATAACATGCTTTAAAGACAGCTTCTCCCCAAAACCTTAAAGGTAGGTTTTTGTTATGGAGCATTACCATGGCCATTTCCTGAATGTTTTTGTTTTTTCTTTCTACAACTCCATTAGCTTGAGGAGTAATGGGTGGAGAATATTGTTGAATGATTCCCAGTTCGTCACAAAATTCAAACACCTTAGTGTCATTGAATTCAGTTCCACGGTCGCTTCTAATTTTCTTTAGTTTGCGACCTTGTTCGTTCTGGATTCTTTTAACAATAATCTTGAATTCATCAAGGGTTTCATTCTTATGAGATAGGAACACAACCCAAGTGATCTGGTGTAATCATCTACCATAACCAAAGCATACTTCTTACCAGCAATAGTAGGTTGTTGAATTGGTCCGAAGAGATCCATATGAATTAAATCAAGTGGAGCTTTAGTGAGAATATCTCGAGATGATTTATGGTGAACTTTCATTTGTTTACCCTTTTGACAAGCACCACATACACCTTCAATCTTTGCATTGATTTTGGGAATGCCTCTAACAAGTTCTTTGTTAATGATCTTAGTTAGAAGACGATAGTTGATGTGACCAAAACGCTCATGCCAAAGATATGTAGATTCCACCTTAGTCAAATTGCAACAATTACTGAACTGAGTATCCAGAAGATAACCGTTGTTTTTACCACGAGTTCCCTGAAAAATTACTTTCCCAGTTTTGTCTACAATTTCACATCCATTAGCATTTAAGACCACTCGATGGCCTTTGTCACAAATTTGACTAATAGAAATAAGATTTGCAGTCATACCTTTTACGTATACTACATCATGGATTTCAGGTACGCCGGGTAGTTTGATCGTCCCCTTCTTGCTTATGTAGCAACAACTCCCATCTCCAAATGTTACCGGTCCTCCCTCATAGTCACTTGAAGAAACAAACCATGTGAGATCACCTGTCATGTGTCTACTACATCCACTGTCAAGAAACCATTGAAAGGGTGATGTTGATTTTAAAGCAAAAGCTCTCATACTATTTGTACTTTCCTGTTTAGGATTTCCTGATAGTGTTGTACGTCCTTCTAGGGAGGCAAAAAGTTGTTTAGTTTTCTTGTGAAGATTACTTGCAAATTTTAGGCTCTTTTGGAAAGACATACAAGAATGTTGAAAATGATTGGATGAATCACAAAACAAACATGGACCAACACCTTTAAATTCGTCTGAGAAGTTCTGAGTCATATCAGTTTTCACAACACTTGAACGTTGTTTATCATCTGACTTACGACTGTTCTTCAGAGAGGAACAACTGGAGATATTCAGATCCAGCAAAGGAATTTTGATAGATTTCAAATCCTTAAGCATTGCAATTTCTGCGACGAGATCAGAGTTGATCCAGATTTGTTCATCCAATTTTTTCTGGAGAATAACCAGTTTACTAGAACTTTTTCTACGATTGGTGTTTAATCCTGGTGAGGCGTTTCTAGAGACTTTACTGTCCATAGAGTCAGATCGTTACAAACACAGACTTGTAAGGTCTAAATGTGTTTGCCTGCTCTGATACCAATTGAAAAAGCGGGGGTACAACAACCTCACCCAATATTTTGATTAGCAATATGTATGGACAAACTCCAATATACTTTCAAGTGAATAAACTAGACTCAATCTTAATAAAGTATATCAAAGAGTTATATCTCTCTTTCTTGATTCAATTCTTTCTCAAGCAAATATAAATCTGCGAGTCTAATTGAATACAAGAGAAATAACTTGGATGGTACCAAATACCAATATCCAAGTGTCAATCAATGTAAATCAACAACCAAAGGTTGGATATTCTAATTGATTGATCTTAACGCACAACCTGTGATATTTCAATTATATAACAAAATATAATGCGGAATAGAAATAACACAGACACCAGAATTTTGTTAACGAGGAAACCGCAAATGCAGAAAAACCCCAGGACCTAGTCCAGATTGAACACACACTGTATTAAGCCGCTACACATACTAGCCTACTACAAACTAACTTCGGTCTGGACTGTAGTTGAACCCCAATCAATCTCACACTGATCCAAGGTACAGTTGCGCTCCTTACGTCTCTGATCCCAGCAGGATACTATGCACTTGATTCACTTAGCTGATCTTACCCACAACTAAGAGTTGCTACAACCCAAAGTCGAAGACTTTAATAAACAAATCTGTATCATACAGAAAAGTCTATGATAATAGATAAATCTGTCTCCCACAGAAATACCTACAAGTTTTGTTACGTCTTTTGATAAATCAAGGTGAACATGAACCAATTGATAACCCGGACTTATATTCCCGAAGAATACCCTAGTATTATCAATCACCTCACAATAATCTTAATCGACGCGGCGAAAGAATATATTGTGGAATCACAAACGATGAGACGAAGATGTTTGTGACTACTTTTATATCTTGCCTATCAGAGATATTAATCTCAAGCCAATCGTTACGATTGTACTCAACACGATAGAATCAGCAAGATCAGATCACACAACTACGAGAAAGTAGTATCGGTCTGGCTTCACAATCCCAATGAAGTCTTTAAGTCGTTAACCTGGTTTTCAAGAAGAAACCTAAGGTTAAAGGAGAATCGACTCTAGCTAATACAACTAGTATCACACAGAAGGTGTGGGGATTAGGTTTCCCACTTGCTAGAGTTCTCCCTTATATAGTCTTTCAAATCAGGATTTGCAATCAGTGTTAGCTTAGTAACAAAGCATTCAATATTCACCATTAGATGAAAACCTGATTATATTCAAGCTAATATCTTTCAACCGTTGGATCGAAAACTTAGCTTGTTATACACAAATGAAATGCACGATTTTAGGTTTGTATAACCGTACCCAAACATGTACATTTTTTGGTTCAACAATAGTTAACCAAATGATTAGCCATATGAGCACTTTCATATCAACCATATTCTTCTTCACCATAACTAGTTCAAATGACTCAAATGAACTAGTTAGAGAGTTGTTCAATTACAAGGAAATCTTATGTAACTACACAAGACACAATCGAAGAAAAAACGATTTGATTCACTCGAATCGGTTCATGAACTTTATAGCCACGGTTTGCATTTTGCATTCCTTAGTTAATATAAATATAAGTTCACAAACAATCGTCTTTAGATATAACCAACTTAAGTTCGCAGACTTAGTTCGCGGACTTAAGTTCCCGGAAGGAGTTCTCAAACTCTAGCAGATTTTCTCGGGTCGAGAACTTCCGCCAGTTCGCGGATTGAGTTCGCGGACTGAGTTCACAACTCTTGTTCCGGTTCTCTTGATCAACAAAGTTCGCAAACTTAAGTTCAAGGAAAAAGGACTTATACATATATGTGTTACCACACAATGTTTATATCCAACAGTGGTTATACAATCTAAACTCTCAATTTCAATCATTGAAACATTCTTAGAGGACGTTATTATATAGTTGTTATTCACAAACTATTTTTCGTCAAAGTAAGCAATTTTCAACGTGATTGAAACATATCATGACTTTCGTCACTAGGTAAAGATGAACTTGGCCAAAGCAAAAGCTTACCAACACATATTTTGAGAAATAGATAGGCGAGATAAACTCGGCTCGAAATAGCAAATGTGTCTAATCAAAGTCTATATAGCAAAACGAATTTTGTCTCAAAGATAGGAGATATAGTAGATAGACTTTTGAGTGATAGATAAGTTCAAGTCTCCACATACCTTTTAGTCGATGAAGTTCCACCAGTTCCTTGAGTAGTTCTTCATCTTGTATGATGATTGCCATGGAGTTCTTGAGCTCAACTACACTTTCTATCCTAGTCCGAGACTTAGCTATAGTAGACTAGAAATCAAGACTTATAGTTTTGATCACTAACATTGACAAACATGCTTGAGATAGCAACGCATGCGAGTTCGACCGAGCAATGCTCTAACAGTACATATATGAACTTGTTTCATAATTGAAAGGAAATCATGATTGGTGAGGTTCTTTATTGAATATTTTTTGAATGACCAATATAAGATACACGGTAGAACCTATGTATAATGTAGTGATCTAAGCTACAAGGAGTGAATTTAGACGGATTGAGATGGGAAAGGAAAAGAACTCAGGTTGAGAAGAAGAACGAGAGAGAGACAGTGTAGTAGCAGGAAATCCATGCAGGTTCACCAAGTACAGTCATTTCCTTCCCCTCAGTCATCCATTCACAGCAGAATCTGTGGCTAAGGTATTTCTTGACAATATTTTTAAACTGCATGGATTGCCTGCTACTATAGTCACAGATAGAGACAGTGTATTTCTTAGTAACTTTTGGCAAGAGCTCTTCACTAGAATGGGCACCGCATTACACATGAGTTCAGCATACCATCCTCAAACAGATGGACAGACTGAGAGGGTCAATGTATGTTTAGAGTCTTATTTAAGATGCATGACCAGTTACAGACCAACCAAATGGGTGAGTTGGTTGTCCTTAGCTGAATGGTGGTTTAACTCCACTTACCACACTAGCCTAAAGACAATTCCATTTCAAGCTCTTTATGGTTACAGTCCACAACAGTTTGGCATATTCTCTCACCAAACATCTGTCAATGCTTCTGTAGAAGACTTTCTACAAAGAAGACAAGCTATGGGAGTTATTCTCAAGTCCACCTTGGAGGAGGCACAACACAAGATCAAACAGCAGGCTGACAAAAAAAGAACTGAGAGAGAATTTCAGGTAGAGGATTGGGTTTACTTGAGGTTGCAACCCTACAGGCAAACATCTGTGCAACTCAGAAGAAATTTGAATCTGTCAGCTAAGTTTTTTGGCCCATATCAAGTCATTGCCAGGCTGGGTAAGGTGGCTTACAAACTCTGTCTACCTGCAGCTTCTAGAATCCATCCAGTATTTCATGTGTCACAATTGAAGCCAAAGCTGGGAGCAGGGTTACTACCACAGACTACCTTACCTTCATTAGAATCCAATGGATGTATGAAGGTTTCACCACTCCAGATCATATCAACAAGAACTGTGAAGAAGCATCAACAACTGGTAGAGCAGGTCTTGGTACAATGGACTCACTCAACAGCTGTTGAGGCTACGTGGGAGGACAAAGCTATGATCAAGAAGCAATTTCCAAAATTGATTCTTGAGGACAAGAATCGGTTTGAGTAGGGGGTATTTGTCATAAGCCCACTAGTCTTGTTAGTGGTGACCTTATCTTTTGTTGAGTGTAGCTTGTATTGTTGAGTGGTAAGAGAGACTGTGAGATTGATATTTGTAGCCTGCCGGTAGATCAATCTTAGTAAACACCTTTGCTCCGAATAACTCGTCGAGTAATTCCTCTATGATGGGTATTGTTTATTTATTCTTGACAGTAGCTTCATTCAACTTTCTATAGTCTACACAGAATCGCCAGCTGCCATCTTTCTTCTTAACCAGTAGGATTGGAGAGGAAAAGGGGCTCTGACTAGGTTGGATGACACCGTATTTAAGCATCTCCTTGACAAGCTGCTCCACCACCTCCTTTTGAATGTAAGGAATTCTATATGGTCTCTGAGTTGGGGGAATGGCAAGTGGTTTTAAAGGAATATGGTGATCATGGGCTCTAGATAGAGGAAGTGATGTGGGCTCTTGAAAGACTGAAGCATATTTGTCAAGTAAGGGTAAAATGGGGTCAGGTGTGAAGGATAGCTCATCACAAGCAGTTATTGCAAATAGTCTTCCTACCATGCCACCCTTATTTTTCTTAAGCCACTTGTGGAGTGCCTTACCAGACATCATAGAAAGTTGAGCCGAAGGAAGGTTACCTTGTAGTTTAATATGATGACCCTTCTTGGAAAACTCTACTGTCAACTTGTTGAAGTCAAAAAGCATTGGACTCATCCCACGCATCCAGTCGACTCCTAGCACCATGTCACAGCCGCCCAAGGTTAAGAGCTGCATATCAAATTGAAAATCATGCCCTTGCATCTGCCATTGGAAGGATGGGCATTTAGCATCACTAACCATCTTGTTTCCATTAGCCACAGTAACCAATAAAGAGATGGTAGGAAAAAGATGGCCACCACAACGTGCTGCTGCTGCTGGATCCAAGAAACTATGTGTACTACTGCTATCAATAAGGATGGTAAGTGGCTGTTTCTTATTAGCCCCCTCTATGCGAATGGTGTTGTGCATCACGTTTCCAGCTAGAGCATGCACTGAAATCTCAACTTCCTCCTCCTGAATAGGAGAGGTTGGAGTTTCACAAGGAGAAGCCTCTCCAGAATGTGTTGAATCTTCATCATCAACAACCAACATATAAATCTGTTGCTTGATACATTTATGACCTGGTTGAAAAACTTCATCACAATTATAACAAAGGCCCTTCTCTCTGCGCTTCCGCATATCGGCATATGACAGCTTTTTGATTGGTGGTGGGGAACTTGTAGGGGAGGGTAAAAATTTTTTTGTGAAAGCTCCAGGACTTGTAACTGGAGAAGTAGTATTTCTTTGGGAATAGTTATTTGAGACATTAAGTGGTGGGGGTCTGTAATGGGCTCTAGATTTCTTAGCTGCATTCTCAAGGAGTGCCTCTTGCATTCTAGCCAAATAGACAGCCCTAGTAAGTGTTGGTGGGGAAAACATTTGTACATGTAATCTAAGCTCCTCCTTGAGGCCACTGATGAAACTGGATGTGAAGTAGTCTTCAGTGATGTGAGGGTTTTTTGCTAGCATTAATGCCTTCAACTCTTCAAAAATTTCTTGATAATCAAGTACAGAACTAGTTTGGCTGAGCTTATTAAATTCCCCCACAACATCATCATGGCCTAGCTCTTGAAAACGCAAACAGATATCTCTAATGAAATCTTCCCATGTTATCTCTTGTTTACCAATTTGGTAGTCTTGAAACCAAGTATCAGCTTTCCCTTCTAGGTACATGGAGGCTAAATTTACCATTTGAGGATTTGACAGATTATGCATAAGAAAAAAATTTCTACACTTGCGTATCCAAGATCTGGGGTTAGTGCCATCAAATTTAGGGAATTCTACCTTAGGTCTAGGTTGTTGAAACTGATTTTGCTCATGATGAATAACATAATTATGAGGCCGAATAATATTTTCACCTGGAATAAATGGATTACTGTTTGGTGGAGGGCCCAAAATTCCGCCACCCAACTGATTGTCTCGATTTAAGTTCTTTCCACCTGACACTTCAATATAACTGTTCATATGAGACTCAAGAGCGGCATTAATTACAGTCATGAACTCCGTCGTTGACTTAACTTGAGCTTCTTTAATCTCTGCAACTGATTTCAAAACTGCATCATATTTAACTGTAGAATCGCTCTGAGATTTAGTAAGCTCATCCATCTTCTTATTCGAATCTGCTTGAGCCCTAGTAAGTTCATCGATTTTCTTCGTGAGTTCTTCAACAACAGCTTTGTTAGCCATTCTAGGTCCAAGAATTAGATGCTCCTGATACCAATTTGTAGTGATCTAAGCTACAAGGAGTGAATTTAGACGGATTGAGATGGGAAAGGGAAAGAACTCAAGTTGAGAAGAAGAACGAGAGAGAGATATTGATTAAGAGGATAATTGTTTTGTTAATTGATAATCCCCCCAATGACCGGCAGGCTACAAATGTCAATCTCACAGTCTCTCTTACCACTCAACAATACAAGCTACACTCAACAAAAGATAAGGGCACCACTAACAAGACTAGTGGGCTTATGACATATAACCGGTCATAGCCTATAGTGTGTAGCATGTTGTAATCGGTCACAAGCTACTTTGTAAAGCATGGTGTAACCGGTCACAAGCTACATCGAGAAGTTAGTTGTAAGGTCATAAGATACCTTTTGGAAGCAAGGTGTAACCGATCAAAAGCTAATTTGGGAAGTTAGTTATAATCGGTCACAAGTTACTTTGGGAACCAAGGTGTAACCAATCACAAGCTAACTCGAGAAGTAAGGTGTAACCGATCACAAGCTACCTCTGGGAAGCAAGGTGTAACCAGTCACAACCTAGTTTGGGAAGCATGGTACAACCGATCACGACTTACATTATGAGTGATGGTAGAACTGATCCCAAGGAGCAAAACCGAGTTTCCAATATTCACATATTTCTTTATGTTTTGTGTGAAGCTTGGAATTAGGGTTTGCTGAGAAACTTATAGATGTCGACATTATTTGAACATGTACATTGCGACTACTATATTTCCCATAGTCTACGTAATATAAACATCTCAGAGGATCATATACTAAGTAGTATGGATACCTCAGTTAAACTGATACTACTGAGTAAATAAAAGATACGTTCGAAATGAGATTCGCTTAGAAGATCATATACTAAGTAAGTAAAGATACTTCGTAAGAGAAGATACTAAGAAAACAAAGTTATGTCTGTAATATAGAGGCGAGTAAGCAAATAGCTAAATAAAGAGATATCACAGATGAACAGATAACTCAGAAAACAGAGATAGCTCAGAAAACATAGATAACTCAGTAAGTAAATATCTAAGAGAGAAGATAATGTAAATGCATCTAAGTTATTAACGCACAAGAGATTACGTGGTTCGGTTAATTCTAACCTACGTCCACGGGTAAAGATGATAAGTTTATTGATGATCTTGTTACAAAAGGGTGGAAAAAATCCATTAAAGAAAGTATGAAGCTCTTAAAGTAAAAAAGAAGAAGTGTAGAGAGAAAGTCTTTTCCCTAATTCCTAACCAACCCAAATTGTCCCCCCCTTGCTCTTGAGATAAGAATGGGTATTTATATCTCCACATGCATCATGGATATCTTTGATGTCTTCTGTTCCATCGAGATCCGATGGTCCTTGGTCAATCTGGTACCTTCGTTGGCCGTTCCCCATCTCCAATCAGACAATGCCAACTTAGCTTCCTCCACATGCTATCGTGAACTGTGAAACCTCCGTACAAGTTGTTCCTTCATTGGCTGCGTACCTTCGCCAGTCATAGAATGCCACATTAGCTTCCTCCACGTGCCATCGTGAACTGTGAAACCTCCGTACAAGTTGTACCTTTGCCAGTCATAGGACCTTAGCTTCCTCCACGTGCCATCGTGAATTGTGAAACCTCCGTATATGTTGTACCTTCGTTGACCGCGTACCTTCGCCAGTCATAGGATGCCACGTACTCTGAGCCACGTGGGTGAAGACCTCGCGCCTTCGCGTTAAATCATGTACAGACTGCCCAGCTGCCTCTGTCAAACAGACAAACCCACGTGCCTATACTATAGCCTATTGCTTAACAATTAAGCAATCTTGGTAGTGTTTTGGTATACTTCGTTGTAGCGTACTTTGCTACTCCAACCTTTAATTTTGTGCCACACGTTGATGAAGATAACTTCATAACTAAACATCCTAAAAAGAGATGTAGTGTATGTCGTTATAACATAATAAGTTGCTCCACCTTTAATATTGTGCCACGTGGCACAATAGATTTTTGGTATCTACCGTTTGCCTCTTTTCTTGAGGGTTGTTCGAAGAACGATCCTTAAAAAAAAATATTGATCCTCCTTCGTTTTATCTCACTGAGATATCATCGAAGTATCAAATAGGTTTGCTGAGATACCTTGGAAATAAATTGCTGAGGTACCCTTGAAGTATCAAAATAATTCGCTGTGGTACCATCGAAGTAAATTTGCTAAGGTACCATTGAATAATTGAAGTAATTTGCTGAAGTGATGAGGTATCGAAGTAATTTTTGTGGTACCCTAGAAGTATTGGTGTAGTTCACTGAGGTACCATTGATATATTGAAGTAGTTTGCCGATGTAGAGAATTATCGAAGTAGTTTACTGAGGTACCCTCGAAGTATTGATGTAGTTAACTGAGGTAGCATAGAAATATTGAAGTAGTTTTCCGATGTAGAGAAGTATCGAAATAGTTTACTGAGGTACCCTCAAAGTATTGATATAGTTAACTGAGGTACCATAAAAATATTGAAGTAGTTTTCCAATGTAGAGAAGTATCAAAATAGTTTACTGAGACACGCTCGAAGTATTGAAGTAGTTTAATGAAGTACCCGTATAAGTATCAAAGTACAAGATAGTGATGCTAATATTATCACACAAATACGCGTATGTTTGTATATATGTATGTATGCATGTACGTATGTATGTATGTATGTATGTATGTATGTATGTATGTATGTATGTATGTATGTATGTATGCATGTATGTATATGTATGTATGTATTTGCTTACGAAGGCATCAGCTGAGACTGGGATGGTGGTTTTCTCCCTTTTTAAAGCGGAGCCTTCGCTCGCTGCTTAGGTATATTTGCTACCTATTGGACCAGCCGTAGCCTGAGCAAGATATGATTAGGCTAGACGGTACCCCCTCATAGCATGTAGCTAAGTTTTAGCTGAGTTTGAACTTATTGCTTAGGCATATATTACTTATCTTTTATTTTTTTCTTTTGGCTAAGGTGTCTCTGAGATGTCTCTTTACTTGCCTGGTATGGAGTTGCCTCCTGGTGTATCTTCTTTGTTGTAACTTCACTCCTTTGTAATGGAAGTATACCTTTTGGAACCTTTATCTTTGGTTGAGATTTTCGCCTTATTTCTGTACCTGCGTAAGTAAAATACGTACATACACCATTCGATATTTTTTACCTTTTGGTAATGCGTGTTATGGCATTCCGCTTGCTTTGTTGCGCAATATTTATGACATAGTATGTCCAGTTTGTCGCACAATCAAGCCATCACTCGGTGCTAAGGTATGATTAACCTTGGTGAAACATTCAACGTCCTACCAGAGTATCCTTTGGCCGGAAGGTACCGTGGCGGCAAGGGTCCCTATGTGGGAATTATTTTTTCTGTAACCCTCCACGTTCAGCTCAAAAACCGTTTTACTTCGACATGTATCTCTATTTGTGGGATATATTGCTTATTATTTTCCTCTTAGTGGGATTCATTTGCCCTAAGGATCCGAGATTGGCATATGCGAAGTTATGCCGTGCCCCGCCTCATCGTCAATTCTGATGGTGGGTGTCATTTCTAACCCTTCGTTTTTGTCGTCAATTCTGACGGTGGGTGTCAGTTCTAACCCTTTGTTTTTGCATGTTTGTTTCATTTCACATGCATTAAAAGCTATATTCTAAATCCAAGATTTATATTGATTGTCGAGGCTTATAATACCTCTTTCCAGGGATAAAATGCAATTACGTATATAATTATATCCTATAAAGATAGCATACCTTAAAATTGTATTACCTTCAACATGTATTTGTTGTTTTTAACTGATATTGTGTAGGCGCCATGATTGATGTATGTTTGCCCCCTTTTTCTTTTGAAAGCTGGTTCTTGCAACTTTTGAAAGGAAAAGTATTTGCATTTATGGAGTCTTCGTCCGTGTAATTTGAGGTTGCCTCCTCGTCGGTGTCAGCTACATGTTCGTCCTGGAGAGCCTCCTTTTAGTTAATGGGTGTCACAAGGTACTTTGCGTGTAGTGAGATGCTCCTTGTAAGCTTCGTTATGGTTGCAGTGAGTTGCTCTTGTAGGCTTCGTTCCTGCATAAAATAGAAATACAAATTCCTTTGGTACTCAGTGCATTCGAAGGGTACCCACTAGGATCAAATTGTTGCTTCTTCTTAGCATTGAATAATTTCTTCTTTCGACAAACTTCCCCTTACATTAGTCTTTGGCACTTCGTACGCTCCTCGGTGTTAGAGCAGTGCTCGGTCGAACTCGCAAGCGTTGCTATCTCAAGCTTGTTTGTCAAGTTTAGTTGCCAAAACTATAAGTTTTGATTTCTAGTCTACTTATAGCTAAGTCTTGGACTAGGATAGAAAGTGTAGTTGAGCTCTAGACTCTACGACGTTCATCATGCAAAGACGAAGAACTACTCAAGGAACTGGTAGAACTTCACCGACAAAAAGGTATGTGGAGACGTGAACTTATCTAACACTCAAAAGTCTATCTACTCTATCTCCTATCTTGAGACAAAAGTCGTATTGCTATATAGACTTCGATTATACACATTTGCTATTTCGATCCGAGTTTATCTCGCTTATCTATTTCTCGAAATATGTGTTGGTAAGCTTTCACTTTGGCCAAGTTCATCTTTACCTAGTGACGAAAGTCATGTTGATTATTTCAATGAATTGAAAATCACTTTGATGAAAAATAGTTTGTGAATAACAACTATATAACATCCTCTAAGAATGTTTCAATGATTGAAATAAGAGTTTAGAATATATAACGATGATTGGATATAAACAATGTATGTGTATTCATACTTGTGTAAGTCCAAAATCCTTGAACCAAAGTATGCGTACTTTGCTGCTCAGGATAACCGAAGCTAAGTCCGTGTACTGTCGGAAGTTCACATCCCGTAAATTTCTGCTGGAATTTGTGAACTGAAAACAAGCTCAGTCCGGGTACTTAAGTATGCGTACAGGTATGCGTATTTAAGTGGGTTATTTTCTAAAAACAATTTAATTCGTGAACTAAGACATTTATAATTTAAGGAATGCAATCATTGCAAACCGTGGCTATAATGTTCATAAATCGATTCGAGTGAATCAAAAATGTTTTTGCTTCGATTGTGTCTTGTATACTTCTATGAGATCTAAGCAATTGAACAACTCTCTAACTAGTTCTTTTGAGTCATTTGAACTAGTTATGGTGAAGAAGAATAAGGTTGATATGAAAGTGCTCATATGGCTAACCATTGGTTAACTACTGTTGAACCAACGACTTGTACACATTTAGATACGGTTACTCAAACCTAAATAAAGTTACATTTCATGTGTGTATAACAAGCTAAGTTCGATCTAACGGTTGAAAGATATTAGCTTGAATCTAATCAGGTTTCATCTAACGGTGAATATTGAATGCTTTGTTACCAAGGTAACTTAGATTAGATTGCAAACCCTGATTTGGAGACTATATAAAGGAGAACTCTAGCAACTGGGAAACCTAATCCCCACACCTCTTGTGTGATACTAGTTGTGTAAGCTAGAGTCGAATCTCCTTTAACCTTAGGTTTCTATCGAGACCCTGTAGGTTAACGACTTAAAGACTTCATTGGGATTGTGAAGCCAGACCCAACTATTTTCTCTGTGGTTGCGTGATCTGATCTTGCTATTTCTATCGTGATTGAGTGCAATCGTAAGATTGGCTTGAGATTAATTTCTCCGATAGGCAAGATCGAAAAGTAGTCACAAACATCTTCGTCTCATCGTTTGTGATTCCACAATATCTTGTTTCTCTAGTTGATTAAGATTATTGTGAGGTGATTGATATTTCTAGGCTGTTCTTCGGGAATATAAGTCCGGTATATCAATTGGTTCATGTTCACCTTGATTTATCAAAAGACGTAACAAAACTCGTAGGTATTTCTGTGGGAGACAGATTTATCTATATCTGTAGACTTTTCTGTGTGATACAGATTTATTTATTAAAGTCTTCGACTTTGGGTCGTAGCAACTCTTAGTTGTGGGTGAGATCAGCTAAGGGAATCAAGTGCGTAGTATCCTGCTGGGATCAGAGACGTAAGGAGCGCAAGTGTACCTTGGATCAGTGTGAGATTGATTGGGGTTCAACTACAGTCCAGACCGAAGTTAGTTTGTAGTAGGCTAGTGTCTGTAGCGGCTTAATACAGTGTGTGTTCAATCTGGACTAGGTCCCGGGGTTTTTCTGCATTTGCGGTTTCGTCGTTAAAAAAAATTCTGGTGTCTGTGTTATATCTTTTTCGCATCATTATATTTTGTTATATAATTGAAATATCACAGGTTGTGCGTTGAATCGATTAATTGGTAAATCCAACCTTTAGTTGTTGATTGAAATTGATTGATCCTTGAACATAGGTCTTTGGTACTGATAGGTGTTGTAAACACCTTGATTTATTATCAATGTTTATGCTTTCTTTGCGAGTTTTCTTGTAAATTATATATCTTATGTTTCGTTTTGAGTTATTAGGTGTTTTGGAGTCATTCGAGCAAAAAAAGAAGAAATAGGAGCGAAAAGCGCAAAGCATCATTTTACAAGCAACTGATACCTGGAGCCCAGTCAAGGATAAGGGACAACCAGTGGAGTCTAATAAGAATCACTAAAAGCACCCATGGGTGTTAATAGCTGTCCCAGACTATGAGACCTAGCTAGGTCGAATGGTCTTGTTGTTTCAGACAACACAACCTTTCTTCTCTTCAAGTTAAGACAACTGCAAATGAGATTCAGATTGGTGAATCGGTGACGAATTTGGATGGGATTAGTGATGGAAGACAAATTGAGACTGACTAGAGAAGAACGTAGCTGCCGGTGACGAGGTAGAGATGGGTCTGTGAAAGAAGAGAAAGATTTGATTACTGTGATTAAATGGAAGAGATCTGAAGCCGAGTTTGAGATGGATTGAAAGTGCAATTCAAATGCCGAAAAGAACAGGAAGAACATCAAGATGGTGATGAGTAAAGGGTTAAACTCAGATTCGAGTTTGAAATGATTTTGATGGTAGATTTGCATATGTTCTGGGGTGTGATTTGAGAGCTTATATGGGTGTTAAGAGATGAATCTAGTGGTTGTTGTTTGCTGTAATTGGAGGTGGAATGGTTAAGCTGCTAGGATTAGAAGATGGGTTTCATTTGTTGAAGTACTAGGATGAAAGACTGGTGTTGGCGGATGGTTAGTATTGTGCTGTGAAGTAGTATGATGGAGTTGGTAGATGAGATGTTGCAGCTGTAGATGACGCAGTGGATTGCAGCTCAATTGAAGCCAAGCACGAGTAACAGAGACGGAGTTTGATGTTGGTTTGTGGCATCTTTGCCAGGATTTGCTAGCCGTGAGGATGGTGGTGAATCTAAATGCTAGAAGCTGAGACTGTAGATGGATAGTGGTTTGATGTGCTGGTTAAGGAATGAATGTATTGCAGAAGCAGTGGAGGTGTTTGAGACTTGGGTTCTAATCGAAATTGGTTGGAAGTGGCTCAAATCGGATGCGAGATTCGTCAGCGACAAGCTGATGTTGAATTAGATGTATGTTTTAGGTTTAAGGGCATTGCAGGTGGATGGATATGTTGACCTTGTGCAATACAGGTGTTTATGGGTGAAAACAATTCCTGCCGGGTTTGGTAATTTGGGGTGTGTGGATGAGGAATGAATCTAAACCCTAAACAAATGCACTGCGCAGTGAGTGCTTGTAAATTCGGAAATCAATCTGTGCAAGTCCGGCCTAAACCAAGAAATGGCCGTTGATAGACACATTTTTTGTGTCTGAATTGTCCTCAGTGTTGGTATTGTTGGAACTCGATTTTTGTACTAATATTGTGTTTTTATGTATTTTTAGGTATTTTTGGAAATAAATATTTTTTGGAAAAATCGGCTCGAAAAGTTGCTCGGAACACCCCCGGAGGACATTTGATATTTGGACTCCCACTTTGGATAAGGGGTAACCCAATTACTAAGGGGCACCCAATTGATATTCGCACCCCCAGCTGTTGGATAAGGGGTGACCTTCTCCTTCGTTTTAAAATCCAGTTTTGGCGGGAAATTGTGGCAGTCACCTGGAAGATTTTTGGTTCGAGTTTTGGTGATGATTTAGCGAGACTCAATAGCTGGAATTACATGGGAAGACTTAACTGAGCCTAACAGGATTGGTGTTGGTCTTTGGTTCGATTTAATTCGTCTAGAACCCGTGTTGAAGTGAAGCAGCGAAGATGCATGCTTTCTTGTGAAAACAGAAGCCGGGGATTATTCTGTTCTATTTTTGGAGAGTTGGCGTGCATTTTGAGCATGTCTAGCACCATATGATTCGTGTACAGACTCATTCGATGCATGATTGAGTACATATTGCAGCTGCAGTCACGAAATCATGAATAAAAAGGAAACAAAATATTCCCGAGTTATGAGAGAAGATTTGGAGTTTAATGCGATATTTGAAGGTGCCGTAGAGTATAAAAAGGTGGTACATGGTCAGAAAGTGGGGGATGGAGAGTTAGAGAGAGTTTGGAGCAACCACAGAGCCAGAAAAATCGAGTTACACAATTCTGCTGCTGCTGCTGTGAAGGAAGAACACGAAGAACATTACACTTCTGAAGACAGTCGTTTATCAACAGTGACAACGACACCTAGGAGTGGGTCGCAATACGGAGGCAGACTTAAAAGCAGTAACGGTTTTAACCTTCTTTGTAACAGTGTTTGCAACACTTATAATCGTTGCAAACACCCGATTTTATCATTTTCTCCATTTCATCATTTGTACACCTCCTTTGAGCAATAAAAATGGATTTTGAGCGTGTTTCCAACATGATGAGCTAGAACCCATCACTGGGACGACGGAGGAAGCTGTTTTGCACCCATGTGGTAATTCTATTTAATTCCTTTATGACTATTTGCACTATTATAATTGATTTATGATTTTTATTGATTATTTGTGAATTCGTTAGATGTCGCATGCTTAGTCTTAGGTACTTTAGATGCGCCATGCTTGTGAGTTACATATAATTCTTTATAAAATCTACCTTGGCAAAGAATTAGAGTCACAACTTCTTTTGCTTGAGTTGTATCGTCTAGAGTTAATGACTGAACCACAACAATATGAAAAGTAGTGAAATCCTGCGTCTCAGTGTCTCTTCATCCTGTGACAATATTTGTATATATTTTTCTTTTATTTTCTTTTATTAAAACTTAAAATCAATCCCATCAAGTCCGAGTGAACGACAACCCTACTACCTTCTTACTACAACATTATTGAGTCACATCAATTTTTAGACACATTTTTTGTGTCTGAATTGTCCTCAGTGTTGGTATTGTTGGAACTCGATTTTTGTACTAATATTGTGTTTTTATGTATTTTTAGGTATTTTTGGAAATAAATATTTTTGGAAAAATCGGCTCGAAAAGTTGCTCTAACACCCCGAGGACATTTGATATTTGGACTCCCACTTTGGATAAGGGGTAACCCAATTACTAAGGGGCACCCAATTGATATTCGCACCCCAGCTGTTGGATAAGGGGTGACCTTCTCCTTCGTTTTAAAATCCAGCTTTTGGCGGGAAATTGTGGCAGTCACCCGGAAGATTTTTGGTTCGAGTTTTGGTGATGATTTAGCGAGACTCAATAGCTGGAATTACATGGGAAGACTTGACTGAGCCTAACAGGATTGGTGTTGGTCTTTGGTTCGATTTAATTCGTCTAGAACCCATGTTGAAGTGAAGCAGCGAAGATGCATGCTTTCTTGTGAAAACAGAAGCCGGGGATTATTCTGTTCTATTTTTGGAGAGTTGGCGTGCATTTTGAGCATGTCTAGCACCATATGATTCGTGTACAGACTCATTCGATGCATGATTGAGTACATATTGCAGCTGCAGTCACGAAATCATGAATAAAAAGGAAACAAAATATTCCCGAGTTATGAGAGAAGATTTGGAGTTTAATGCGATATTTGAAGGTGCCGTAGAGTATAAAAAGGTTGTACATGGTCGAAAGTGGGGGATGGAGAGTTAGAGAGAGTTTGGAGCAACCACGAGCCGTAAAAATCGAGTTACACAATTCTGCTGATGCAGTGAAGGAAGAACACGAAGAACATTACACTTCTAAAGACAGTCGTTTATCAACGGTGACAACGACACCTAGGAGTGGGTCGCAATACGGAGGCGAGACTTAAAAGCGAAGAACGGTTTTAACCTTCTTTGAAACAGTGTTTGCAACACTTATAATCGTTGCAAACACCCGATTTTATCATTTTCTCCATTTCATCATTTGTACACCTCCTTTGAGCAATAAAAATGGATTTTGAGCGTGTTTCCAACATGATGAGCTAGAACCCATCACCGGGACGACGGAGGAAGCTGTTTTGCACCCATGTGGTAATTCTATTTAATTCCTTTATGACTATTTGCACTATTATAATTGATTTATGATTTTTATTGATTATTTGTGAATTCGTTAGATGTCGCATGCTTAGTCTTAGGTACTTTAGATGCGCCATGCTTGTGAGTTACATATAATTCTTTATAAAATCTACCTTGGCAAAGAATTAGAGTCACAACTTCTTTTGCTTGAGCTGTATCGTCTAGAGTTAATGACTGAACCACAACAATATGAAAAGTAGTGAAATCCTGCGTCTCGTGTCTCTTCATCCTGTGACAATATTTGTATATATTTTTCTTTTATTTTCTTTTATTAAAACTTAAAATCAATCCCATCAAGTCCGAGTGAACGACAACCCTACTACCTTCTTACTACAACATTATTGAGTCACATCAATTTTTGGCGCCGCCGACGCGGACTTGTGTATAGATTTGTTTTTAGGTTTTATTATTATTATTTTTTTTTATTATTATTTGTTCCTTTTTATGCGTTTTGGTTTTTTCTATTTGCTTTCAGACTTGGTGCGGAGCTTATATAAAAGAGAAAGTGTTGAAAAGTAAAGTGAAGCCAAAGAAAGAAAGAAGAGAGAAAATCCAAAGGAGTGAAGAGGAAAATTTTGTATATAGTGTAATTAATTTTTCTTATTTATTTTTAGAAACTGTAATTAGGTAATTATCTTTGTAATTTTTATTTTTATTTTTTTGGACTTCTTAATTTTGGACTTTATTTTTGGACTGTTGGACATTTTTTTAAAACCCTAAGGAAGGGTTATTTAAATATAAACTGCATAGGGAAGGACGACGATTACGATATCGTCTTGGCCCCTCGGGTTCATACATGACATAGGAGTCGTGGCCCGAGTCGACTTCAACGGTTCATCCCCCGTCTGGAACGGGAGGTAAGAATTCTAAACACCCGCGAATCCCCTGTCAGCGGGTTTACTGGATGATTTTGTATGTATATATGTTGAGGTATTGAAAACGGCTGCTTTAATTTCCTAGTAAAGGGCAAGGACTGGCCATACAAGATAAGAGTTCGGATTTCATCACCGTTCTCTTCTTGCCCGCCTTAGGAAAACAAAACCAAACACGAACCTAAGCCTAAAATTTTGACTAGAACGAGACCTATAGGGTAACGAGCTTAATAAGAAAGTCGTTCGAAAAATATTGGTTATTCTTTTGAGCATACTTCGAAGTTCATGATGGTTTCTGTGAGTTGAATGCGTGACTGCGCCGCCTTGTAATGCGGTGAGGCCACAGGTATCAAAGCTCCACGCAGCTTCCCTCGCCTCTATTCAACTTAATTAAACTCGGATTGATTCCAGAGGGGTTTGCTCGGTTGTAACGAATTCCCTTTCGAAGGATTAGAAGGCTGGTCTAGAAAACAATCTAAGTGGAGCCATCATGCTTTTTGTTTGCTAGAAATCGATGAGGTTTCTTTGTGGTCGAGTCAGCCTTGTTTGTGTTTGTGTAGAATTCCCTTGCAGTTAGGATGTCGAACTGGTATTATAATAGCCATCACAATGAATATGAATATCCATCTGAACAATATGGACATAGTGTGAATAGTGGTTGGGAGCATCCACCTTTTCAAGGTTATGGTTCATACCATGGTGAGCCCAATTACTATTCGCATACTCACCAGTCATATGAGCAAAACAATCCCTCTATTTCTCTGGAAGAGGCTTTCAAGAGTCATTCCTTATTTGTGAAGGAAACCTTTAATATTACGGACGAGTCCCTAGAGCAGTCAACTAGGATATCTTTAGAAGAGACTCTTAAGCAATTTAATGAAAGTACAAATAGGATTGTCGAAAAACTTGCTCGAAATAATCTCAATTTCCAATACAGTGTTTCCAATAATACCCATGAAAAGGAGGATATTTATTCGCATAATCAAGATGACGAGGTTAGAATTGGTAACACTACTTGTTTAGATGAGGTTCGATCATTTTCATGTTTTTATAATAATGATTATGATGAGGATAGTGTTGATGAAGAATTCGAAATAAATAGGCATAGTGATCAGGAATTTGTTACTCCGATTGACTTTATAATGATAGTACTATTTCTGGTTCAAATCCCAATAATTTTAATAATTATTCACCTATTCGAAAGGACGAGGATTTGACTAGAGATGCCACCGTTTTAGACGATGTAGTTCATGATCCTTTAGCCTGCAATATGTTGGATAATCCATTATTTGATGTGCCTATAAGTGAATCAGAGGAAGTAATTATGATTAACACCTTAGTTAACGGGCCTTTACTAGAAACTTTCGCTGATAATCCTTTATATGATTGTGATGATGGTTTAGAGGAAAGAGTTTACCCTGAGAATACTGTTTTAGAGTCTAGTGATTTAGAAACACTAGTCTTAGAAGACGATAAACTCGTAGAGATGAGTAAGGATGCATTACTTGATAATAACTTAGAATCAATTGACCATTTTCAGGATTCTGATGTTCTAGAAATTAT
This sequence comes from Papaver armeniacum, assembly GCA_023531295.1. Taxonomy (NCBI): domain Eukaryota; kingdom Viridiplantae; phylum Streptophyta; class Magnoliopsida; order Ranunculales; family Papaveraceae; genus Papaver; species Papaver armeniacum. The sequence goes on along the minus strand of JAJJWW010002757.1, from coordinate 92,264 downwards.
GGAAATTGTGACTAGTCTATCTAGAGACACTGAAAACTCTAAGTTTGGGGGTGATTATCACTCTCCTAGTGCCTTACCTTTAACTCTCAGAAAGTCCCCTCACTTAGGACTGGACATCCGTGCCTCAACCATTTTACAAGATTATCTTCATACACTTTTTCCTGAACCTAGTTATGTCCATAAAGAAGTTCAGTTGTTAGAAACCCATCCTCTGGTTGATGTGGTTAACCCAGGCTATGATACCACGATTGACTTTGTTTTCCCACCAAAAACCTTCCTTCCAATTGTGGGTACGTGTAAGTTTCAGATGTGTCAATTATTAAGTTTTGAGACTAAACCTAATTACTTTAGGATATTAGGGTCGACACATTTGCTTAAGGAAGACCACCAATCTTATTGTGGTCAGCTGTGCAAGTCAAAACTGATTGACTTAGAGGATCCTCAATTATTCAGGTTATTATTATGTGCTTCTAAGTTTTTATTTGAGTTTTTCCAGACTCTAGAACCTGAACATTCGGATCTAACTCATGAGGAAACGCAACCCATGAAAATTTGTTATCTAGACCCTTTTATAAAGCCTGAACCCGAACCACAGCTAGATGTAGTGGTCTTAAAAATAGATAAGGGTATGTTGGATATCTTCCTGGTCTGTTGCAGTCTCCTCTTCTTGTGGTTAGCACTTTTTGATCTAGATGACCCGCAGTTATTCCGGCTGCTGCTATATGATTCTTCGAGGTGACTAATCCTTTCCAATGTCTGGCTGAAGACTTTAAACTTAGCACTTCTTGGGAGGTAACCCATGCTCTTGCAACACATTAATATCTTTCCTTAACTCTTTTACTTCAAATGGTAACAGTTTCTCCTTGTTCATGCTTTTAATTTTATCTTTAGAACATTGAGGACAATGTTAGATTTAAGTTTGGGGGTATGGGAGAAACTTTTTAGTTGCAATAAATAAACTCCAGAGCCTAGAAATTTATGTTTATTAAGGTCGGCACTAACCAATCTAAGTGGATGGAAGCATTTTGGTTATAGGAGTTGAGGAACCAATCTGATTAGATGGCAACATCTAAAGAGTCTATTCATAAAAGCACAGAGCTCGGTGTTAGAAATAACATGATAGTTTCACCATATCTCGTTGAGTCCTTTTCACTTCTGTTTTTATTTTGTTCTTTGTAAACTATGTTTCTCTAAGTGATTAGGTGGGGCCCACGAATCAAGTTGTTACCAATGCTAGGGTGAATTAGTGTGATTGAGATACTCAAAAAAAAAAAAAAAAAAGTTGAAAAAAAAAAAAATGAATGATGAAATTGAGGCCAGACCATCAGACCAACCGGAATAAATTCAATAAAGTCGACCACTGGAACCCTTGTATATGCCAGTTGTGTTGACCTAGAGTTAGGATTATCGACCACTTGGTTCCCTTGTATATGCCCGGTGTGTTGATATTAGTCGAACTAGTATCTCGGTCCATTAGGATAGGTTCATTTTGGCGGAGGCCTTCAGACAAATATGGGAAACACCGTTCACTTAGTAAACATCAAAACCATCTATGTTTTTCTCCATATCCATCTTCTTGATCTATCCATGTGATTAGTTTTGACTCCGGGTATTGATGTCCATAGTGCGACTATCTCGAGTAGAGCTCTGTCACTTTATATGAATTTTAGTATGCTTGAGTGCAAACTCGTGTACAAGAATTGGAATTTCACATCGTGGTACTTCCTCCCGTAGTCAATAAGTATGCCAACCAAGGAGATTCTTTAGTGCCTTCCAAGGTTCTGTGTAGATAGCTAGGGTCTGGAGTAAAGGTTTTGTGGGTACACCTCTGGTAAACCCTCCGGAGACAACACTCCGCCACCGGGGCCACCTAGGGGTTCAAATGATTTTTATTTTTCTAGAATAAATTTGCTCGAGGACTAGCAAATAATAAGTTTGGGGGTATTTGATAGACACATTTTTTGTGTCTGAATTGTCCTCAGTATTGGTATTGTTGGAACTCGATTTTTGTACTAATATTGTGTTTTTATGTATTTTTAGGTATTTTTGGAAATAAATATTTTTTGGAAAAATCGGCTCGAAAAGTTGCTCGGAACACCCCCGGAGGACATTTGATATTTGGACTCCCACTTTGGATAATGGGTAACCCAATTACTAAGGGGCACCCAATTGATATTCGCACTTTTGGCAAATGTTGGATAAGGGGTGACCTTCTCCTTCGTTTTAAAATCCAGTTTGGCGGGAAATTGTGGCGATCCTGGAAGATTTTTGGTTCGAGTTTTGGTGATGATATAGCGAGACTCAATAGCCGGAATTACATGGGAAGACTTGACTGAGCCTAACAGATTGGTGTTGGTCTTTGGTTCGATTTAATTCGTCTAGAACCCGTGTTGAAGTGAAGCGGCGAAGATGCATGCTTTCTTGTGAAAACGAAGGGGGATTATTCTGTTCTATTTTTGGAGAGTTGGCGTGCATTTTGAGCATGTCTAGCACCATATGATTCGTGTACTGAGACTCATTCGATGCATGATTGAGTACATATTGCATTAGATCACGAAATCATGAATAAAAAGGAAACAAAATATTCCCGAGTTATGAGAGAAGATTTGGAGTTTAATGCGATATTTGAAGGTGCCGTAGAGTATAAAAAGGTGGTACATGGTCAGAAAGTGGGGGATGGAGAGTTAGAGAGAGTTTGGAGCAACCACAGAGCCAGAAAAATCGAGTTACACAATTCTGCTGCTGCTGCTGTGAAGGAAGAACACGAAGAACATTACACTTCTAAAGACAAATCGTTTATCAACAAAGTGACAACGACACCTAGGAGTGGGTCGCAATACGGAGGCGAGACTTAAAAGCGATAACGGTTTTAACCTTCTTTGTAACATGTTTGCAACACTTATAATCGTTGCAAACACCCGATTTTATCATTTTCTCCATTTCATCATTTGTACACCTCCTTTGAGCAATAAAAATGGATTTTGAGCGTGTTTCCAACATGATGAGCTAGAACCCATCACTGGGACGACGGAGGAAGCTGTTTTGCACCCATGTGGTAATTCTATTTAATTCCTTTATGACTATTTGCACTATTATAATTGATTTATGATTTTTATTGATTATTTGTGAATTCGTTAGATGTCGCATGCTTAGTCTTAGGTACTTTAGATGCGCCATGCTTGTGAGTTACATATAATTCTTTATAAAATCTACCTTGGCAAAGAATTAGAGTCACAACTTCTTTTGCTTGAGCTGTATCGTCTAGAGTTAATGACTGAACCACAACAATATGAAAAGTAGTGAAATCCTGCGTCTCAGTGTCTCTTCATCCTGTGACAATATTTGTATATATTTTTCTTTTATTTTCTTTTATTAAAACTTAAAATCAATCCCATCAAGTCCGAGTGAACGACAACCCTACTACCTTCTTACTACAACATTATTGAGTCACATCAGCCGTTCCAGACTTGTTTCGGTCACAAAGTGAAGGAGATGGGGTTGATCTTAGGGAGGGAAGCGAAGAAGGTGTTGAGATTGTGAAGGTGTTGGCTTGCTTATGACTTGTAACAGAAAGGTGAGCAGGCTTACGATTGATGCAAGCAGGCTCTGAGTGTTTGAATATGTTTTGTATTAACACTTGGTTTCTGTCTCGTCTTGACTTGTGTGGTTTTTTCTCCTGTCTCCTGTTTTTCTCCTGTGTTGAAAATAGGGAGGAGAACCTATTTATACAAGTCATTTGAGCCTTATTCACGTCTCTCGTGGGAAGTGGAGGAAGTGGAGTAGTGGAGGTGTGTGTTGGTGTTACACGACCAGTCTTGCCCACTTCTCCTGTCATCTCTAACCATCCATGACTTCCTAACACGTTCTTGTGATGGCACGTTGCACGCTGCACGATGTAAACCGCCAGACCAATACCCCAGTACGTATCCCCCAGTTTGTGACATGATTGATGTCTCGAGTGTGTGGATCGTGGATCAAAGGTAGCATGTAATGCTGAATTGAATAACTCTGCGTTATTCGGAAGTTGATACTTGTGAAGTATCGTATGTATTTTATGCGTCTGCGCATCCCGGTGTGGTAGAGTGATGGGTGGTGATTACCATGACGCCTCACTGACCAGTTAACTCCTGACCAGGGTTGTATAACCAAGCCGGTGAAGTTGGACGGACGAGATGACCTTTGAGACACTCATCTGCGACCGTTGGTGGAATTAGGGTTTTTAGAACAGGTGCGCAAGCATCCCTCTTCAGCCTGGTCGAATCCCGAGCGTGGGATATGACTTTGGCCGGAAAGACCGTACATGCATGTAGATGGCATGACGGTGTAGGCGCCTATACCCATTACCTCACGAAAGTATGATCTGGGCCACTCAATTCGTCCGGTGAAGTTGAGTGGTCGAGATCAATTTGTGACAGAAAACCAGTGCCGCAAGAGCCGCGCGTCACGCCCACTTCGGGCGCACGTTCCAAGATGACCAATCTTGGTCGGTCTTGGCCGATCGGCCTGGTGTGAAGGTGGTAGGCTGGTGTTCACGCCTACACCTGAATATCCCATGAAAACGTGATCTGAGCCATCCAAATCGTCTGGCGAAGTTGAGCGGTCGAGATCAGTTTGCGGTTTGGGAGGTGTGACCACGCTAGTTTGGGCCCGTGTCTTGGAATAACCAGGCATGATATGCCTTGGCCGATCGGGTAAGGGGATAGATTGGTCCACGGTGGTCATGCTGGTATGACCGGACCTGCTAATCTAATCTTGGACCCTCCATTCGTGCCGGAGAAGATGGACGCTCGTGATGCTCAAAACCCTAATTTTGGGTTTCAAGGCCGTGCGACCATGCTTTATTCGGCGTACAAATTGGGATAACCATCCATGGTTGGTCCTGACCGATTGGTCAGGTATGTAGGCGGGCCCACGGTGATTGTGTTGACATGCTCTGGGCCCTTTGAATCTACATCTATACCCTCCATCTATACCTGCAAAGATGGATGGTTGAGACTGTTTTGCGACACATGTAATATGCCGCAAACCCTAATTTAGGGTTTTTCGTCCATACTGCTCTGGTTTGGACGTCTTGGCAAGCTAGGCCAATCTTTTGGGGAGGCCGACCATGCGGGGTCCGCGTTGGTTCGGCAGTGGATATTCCATACCTTCTTGGGGGTGATGGAATTGATCTGGGTCATCCAATCATGCTTGTGGAGTTGGATGACTGTGATCATATCCGGACTGATACGGTCAGTCCGGATGCTCAATCGGGCTAGTATAACACACCGAGAGTAGCTCAATCGGGCTAGTATAACACACCGAGAGTCAGCCTTAACGGGTATTTCGTACATGGTTTCATTATAATGCTTGGAGGTTTGTGTTGCTCTGCTAAGAGTAACACTCAGTCGTCATTCCGCACTGATAATGAGTACAGGAAATACAAGGCTGATTGCGCATTAATTAATAATGCTAGAAATTCACAAGGTATATGGGATTGTTGCTACATGCTCCAACCTGGATGAATTTCATGTATTCACAGAATGGGATTGTTGCCACATGCTCCATTCTAGGTGAATTAGTAAAGTGAAGGAGTATCCAACACTTATTAATGGCTTTATCTTTTACAAGATGTCAACGCATGATTTTCTGGTTTTTTTTTTTACAATTTTAACCTTAAATGAAAATCCACCATCAACATTAAGTCCCCTGCCTAGCACATAATGGTTGCACTATTGTGGGGTAGGCATGAGATGGTGACAGTTAAAGACAAAGCTTATGAGACAAAGTTAGATGTTACCAGGAGAGACGGGTCATCCTGTCCTTGGAGCATGTCACGTTCAAGAGGCGTCCAGGCGAGTGTTCTCCTAGCACGATGTACGTCTTGCCTGCTTCGATGGACTGTTATGCCTGTTTCGTTCGTTGGGCTACTGCACCTGCTTGATCGAACGTGGGCTTGATGTGCCTATTTTTGGTTAATTGTGGGTCTGCTGCGCCTGCTTGATCGGACGTGGGACCCGATGTAAGCATGCTTGATTCGAACGTGGGTAGATGTGCATGCTTCGATCAAACACGGGACCACCGTGTACATGTTTCAAACGTCGGCCATGTCATGTGCCTTCTTTGACCGTACGGTTGATGTACTTGCTCGAGTGTCATCTTGCTACTTCGACCAAACACCGACCCAGCTAATCTCGACTAAACACCGGACTTGATGCTTTGACCAAATACCGGCCTTGCTGTTTGCTTTGTCGAACGTGGGACCCGATGTGAGCAAGCTTGTTTTTTAAGAAAAATGAACCTTGTGTGCTCAAATGTAAATGTGGGTCCTGTAGAAAGCGTTGAAGCAGCTTCTGGAGCAGGCCCGGGAGAGCGTTGAAGTGTTGGAGCCAAACGCCTTCTTCCGGGAGAGAGAGAGCTTTGATTGGGGATGACTGTGTATGCTTCGACCAACTGGGATGGGATCAAGTGGGACCCGCCGCGTGCCTGATCGAACGTCGACCACAGAGTTTTTACCGAAAACCGCCTACTGCGTGCGCCTGTTTTATTCGAATACCAGCCTTGTGACTTTGATCAATACCAGACTTGAAACTTGAGCAATACCGGACTTGTGACTTGATCAATACCGGACTTGAAACTTGAGCAATACCGAACTTGTGACTTGATCAACACCGGACTTGAGACTTGAGCAATACCGGACTTGTGACTTGATCAATACCGGACTTGTGACTTGATCAACACCGGACTTAAAACTTGAGCAATACCAGACTTGTGTACTCCAACGTGAATGTGTGTTCTATCGTGTGTGACTACACATCTCACGCGTTTTTATACAAGTACTGACTCATGTCTTTTATTGTAGAATGAAGAAAAGAACTCCTGTTGAGATGTCTTCTGGGGATAATGCTGGTGCCAAGTCAGGAGGTGTTGAAAGCTTCAAAGATACATCGATGATGAGTTGTTCACCGCGCCCTTTCAACTATATGAAAATATCCGTTCCACAAGATAACCCTTCTCCTATCGACTTCAAGGTTTTTCATGCTCCGCCGGGCCCTCATGAAGGATGGATGAGACGTATGTTGAGCAATGATTACATCAAAGATAACTTGACCAAAGCGCAAATTATTGATGCAGCTTGAGTGTTAAAACAGCTCGAGAGGATGTTAAAGCGGTTTCTGGTGCGAACGTTGAGGTGGATCCTGGAGAGAGTGTTGAAGAAGGATTCTGAAGCGAACGTGGGTCCCGGAGAGAGCGTTGAGGCGGCTCTTGAATAGACCATTGAAGCAGCTTATGCTAGAGGGAGCGTTGAAGTGTTTCCCTCTTCAATTCGATTTACCCTTGCGAATTCCATGCTTCTTGACTGACCATCTCTCTCATGTTGAAGAATTCCTTGACTAACGGTGAAGGAACTTCATGCTGAGCCTCAGTCCCCAAGCGTGGTTTACATGGTTTGTTCGTAGTGGTTGTTGTCGAGCCAGGTATGGAATATCTTGGACGTTGTTTCATCATTGTGGGAGTCGTGCATGTGGTACTGGAGTTGGCGGACGCACAGGATGTTGTATCTCGGTAGTTTTCCTCTTGGTGCTTCAGGGAACTGCTTGCAGAAGGCTGAAGGTTGTATCGCATGTTGGTGAGATATATGCCCCTACGAACATTATGAGGCTCTTCATTACCGGCAGGCCTGGTTCTTTCTATCAGGGCATATGTTATTGTAGATGAGCATTCAACATCTCCAGAGGATGACCAAAAGCGCGGATTCTCCAACATAGCATGATAGACATGTACCACTGTCTAATAAAGTGACTCGCCCGGATCTTGTTCGACCACTGTCTGATAGAGTGACTCGCCCGGATCTTGCTCGATATGACGCGTGGACATCGTTATCTTCTTGAGGATGCTCCCTTGAGGTATCGGCTCCAGTGGAAGATTGCCGTCATAGAGCGTTGATACGTTGCACCGGAATTCTTTAAACCAAATGGTAGTATGGTACAATAAAAGTTTCCGAGAGGAGTTCGAAAATCTATCTTACTTGCATCATGCTCATACATCCTTATCTGGTTGTAGCCGCTACATCCATCCATGGAGGAGAACATGCCGTGTCCGCTGGTTGCATCTACTAACATGTCGATGTTAGGTAGAGGAGGATCATTTTTGGAGCAGTACCTGTTCAAGTCTCTAAAGTATATGCAAAGACCTCGATCTATCCATTTTCCTCGTGTCCCGAACTACAACTGTTTAACCGACTTGGATCTAGGTGACATGTAGATGATGGGTGACCAATTTTCATCTAAATCCGGCATTTCTTCATATCTCCAAGCGAATATGTCCTGGTACTCTTTGAGAAGTTCCACGAGCTTCGTGCATTTATCCGTACACAAGGTTGAGCTGATGGAGATAGGCCTAGGAGATTCCTCAACGATTTCAATCTCATCAGTTGTGGAGTTGGTGCCATCTTGCAGCTGTTGTGGAGCATCTAGCACTTGTTCTTGTGGTTCGTTCTTTGTTGTAGCATTCCATTGGGTGGAGAGACTGGGTAACAGTCTCCCCTGCTAATTGATAATGGCAGTGTCGGTATACCATTTTCCCTTTCTGGTCACGACTCACCACAAAAGTTCGTTCCCTCTTCGTGTGAACGTGGGTCGTGGCTTCACAGATATGGAGAAGAATGCTTTGTCAACAAAGATGCATCGTGGGTTTTAGCCCTCAATGATGCAAGCCGGTCTTCTTCCTGAATTGACGCCCACGTGGGGAGTGGGACGTAACGAACTTGTCCGATTCTTTCCGCGAAGCTTCTCCCGTATGTGCTGTTTTGGTTCCCTTGAAGTCCGTCATTGTGGTAGGCTTCCGTACGACCTTGCATGGGAGAACCTTGGATGTCCTGAGAGTCTTGAGAGTAATCACATTCGAAGACGCTCCTGTGTATATAAGGGCCGTCTTGAACTCTGAATCCTTGATGCGTGCGGTGACATGTAGGGCACGGTCGTGACCTTCCTCTGGTTGATTGCAGCAAAACGTCTCCGCGCGCTGATTCTTCGAGAGGTGTGAAAGTTCGCATAAACTTTCCACTAGAGAAACCGCTTCCCGATCCACCGGCCTATGGTTCATAGTGAAACTATTGACTTGAAGAGGATCGTTGTGAGGATCTGTCCCCAGTGTAGGAGTCTCCATGACAGGACCGCTCATATCTGATGTCGCTTCTTTGATCAGGTCCATGGAGGTCCGCGCCACTGAAGTACCTTCTCCGGTGCGTTTAATGCGTTCCTTTTTTGCTCTAGGGGCTGTCGCGGATCTTGTGGCAATCGATCAGTTAATGTCTTAAGAAAAGTGAGTACCTCTTTCTGAGTTGCGGCCATATCTGTTTGAGTCTTAGCAAGAACTTCCTGCTTCTCCATCAAGTCTGCAATGATAATTGGGGATGGTCCTCCTCTCGTCCCTCCGGCTCCTCGTCCTGATGAAGGACTGGAAGTTGTTTCTCTAGTGACTACCAGAGGTGTTACACTTGATGAGATGCCGGGATTTGCGGCTGCTCTGGCTCTGGTGATGGGAGGTGTTACACTTACTGGAATATCTCCTGCTACGCTGGCACTGGTGGTAGAAGTGACGGCTCCATAAGATGCATTGACCACGGTAGCTCCACTGACTGGTACATCGACGCAGGGAGTGTTATCCACACTAGCTCCATCAGAATTGATTGCTGATCCAGACCTGAGTTCTACCATCTTGAAATGGATTGATGATTGAATTGGTCCTAAGATCTACCCTTTTTGAAATTGATAAGTTGAATCGGATTTTGAAGAAATTGACTTTACAACCGAGAGATTAACCTCCCACTGTGGTCGCCAATTGTTTATGGGTGAAAAATATTCCTGCCGGGTTTGGTAATCTGGGGTGTGTGGATGAGGAATGAATCTAAACCCTAAACAAATGCACTGCACGGTGAGTGCTTGCAGATTCGGAAATCAATATGTGCAAGTCCGGCCTAAACTAAGAAATGGCCGTTCCAGACTTGTTTCGGTCACAAAGTGAAGGAGATGGGGTTGATCTTAGGGAGGGAAGCGAAGAAGGTGTTGAGATTGTGAAGGTGTTGGCTTGCTTATGACTTGTAACAGAAAGGTGAGCAGGCTTATGATTGATGCAAGAAGGCTCTGGGTGTTTGAATACGTTTTGTATTAACACTTGGTTTCTGTCTCGTCTGGACTTGTGTTTGTAGGATCAGAATATCGCAACAACAATACCCCGCGAGATCAATAAACGACGATATTGCGAAAGTGTCGCAAATGAGTAATATAAATGACGCAATGAATGACGACAGCCAAAACACGAGAAAGATGTGAAGACTTAGCGAGATTTAGGAAACTTACGAGAGTATATATTTGAACATCTGCGATATTTCGTAAGTCATTCCCGAAAATAAAGGACAGCTTAGCTGTCATCCATTGTGTAATACCCTATATAAGGAGTCGAGCAGGACTGTTGAGGGGGATCTTTTTCCGAGTGTTAGGTAAGTCATTAGGAGAGAGAAAGTTTGTAGTGATTGTAATTTTTTTAGCTCTTTTCCATTCTATCTTGTAAACATTCAAGGAATTAATCAATAAAAATCATAATTGTTCATCTTCAAATGTCTTAGTTGTGTGGATTCTTGTGAGGGGTGTAGTGTAGGATTTCCTGCAACTACATATTGGCGCTAGAAACAGGGAGAGAGTAAGGATTGACATCGTGATTTGAAAGAATTTGGAGTAGTAGAGAAGGAATTTCATATAATTTTCAACAGTTTACCAAAATTAAGAAATGGTTAGAAGGAGAAATGCATCCGAGCAACCAACAATTGTTAGAAGGAGTAGGAGACTTGCCGGAGAAGGGAGAAATGAAATGGGAGAATCCTAAAGAAGGAACATAAGGAATAATGAAGAAAATCAAATTCAATCACCAATTCAACCAGTAGCGGATAGAATTGTGGATTATGATAGAGTAAGCGTGCATACTTGGAGATCAGACTCTGTGGACGAAAGGGGAGAAGAACAACAATTGGTAAACAATGGACAAGAGGAGAGAGACCGAGAAAGGATTGGAGAAATAATTCATGGAAATGAAGAGATCGCAGCATTAGGCGTTGAGACAAACAATACATGAAGAAAGACGATTAGAGGCAGAGGAACGTGCAAATTTAACAAGACAGAATCATGAATTGAGGATGGAAAACATGAGATTACAAAATAGAAGGTCGAGAAGCACTACAAGATCAAGCTCAAGATCAGTTAGAGAGGAAAGAAGGAGAAATTTACCTATAGAAAATGTTGATGAAGAAAACCAAGAAGAAGCGCAAAATCCAGGCATAGAATATTGCGAGAGAAGAGAAATGATGGAAGATCGTTATATTCCACGTCCCGAGACTCTTCAAAATGGGCAGAATGATGGAAATCAAGGAAATAGGCAGCGTCAGAGGCAGAATAATCCAGTTGATGAAGAAAATCAAGAAGAAGGAAGAAGAATATTGCATGGGAGAGAAGCAAAGAGGAAGCAAAAAGAGATTGAGGATGAAATTGAAAGACATTATGTTGAACAAGCACGTCTAGCTTGCGAGAGAGAAAGATTGAGAGCAGAAATGGAAGAGCAGGAGTTAGAGGAGGCAATTCGCCAGAATAATCATGATAATCGAGAAAGAAGGCGAGAACAAAATCGCAACTGATAATATTAATGAAGAATATGAAAGAACACAAAGGAAAGCTGATAGGCAACAAAGAAGAGAAATTGATAGATATAACGGTGTGCGAATTCGAGAAAGAAGTGAAGGAGAAGATCACAGAGAAAGACGAGAAGAGAATGATGAAAGTCAAAGCAGACATGAACGCAAGAGAAGAGAAGCGGAACTAAAAAGACCAATAGATTCAAATTCTGATGTAAATGAACAAATTTTGAGAGAATTGGCAGAAATGAGAGGAATGATGAATAGTAAAAGGGGAGGAGGAAAGGGACAGTTGGATGAAGCCATAGAAGAAGCTGCGAAAACTCCGTTCACACAAGAGATACAATTAGGAGGAATACCACCGAAGTGCAACTTACCGACATTAACTAGCATTTTCGATGGAACAACTTGCGCGATACAGCATATCAAAGCTTATATGAGATGTATGTTACAATGGGAGAATCATGATGCTATATTGTGCAAATATTTTGCATCAAGTCTGACAGGAGAAGCTTTTAAATGGTTTGAAGGGTTACCGAAGAATACAATAACATCTTTCAATCACTTGCAGGCTATATTTTTAGGGGCATATATAAGTAATAATTCCTCGCGACCAGGTATTGAAGATGTATTTGGGTTAAAACAAAGGGTTGGTGAAAGTTTGAAGCATCTAACGGTGAGATGGAAGACAATGTGTAGCGAAATGGTCTGGCCGTGTGGAGGAGAGATATCTCATCTTATCATTCATTAATGCTATGTTCGCGACAAATCTGTTATATATTCAAATTTTTAGAGTCAAGAATACATTCACAATGACTGAGTTGTGAGAGCTTCAGGAGGAGTATATTGCTCTAGAGGAAAAGCAAAATGAGATGGAATCATACCCTGACGGGAATACAAGTTCAGGAGCTGCGAATGCAAGTTTGTTACCCAAATTGATAAACACTGTGGCGAGAACCTCGCAAGGTCAACAAGGAATGAGGATACCAGATGATGGTCAGCAAAAGTTGGTAGCCATGGGAAGTCGCGATCAGGAAGAATTTGAAAGAGAAAGAAATTTCTACAACCGTGGCGGAAATAATAAAATTCAAAGGCTTGATCAGCCGCAAGAAACCTATGGAGGTCAGAGGCATAATCCGCAAGAAATCTATGGAGGTCGGAGGCATTACTATCATAGAGGGCAGCGAGGTCATAGGGTAGTCTGGGAACAAATCAAGATGCCTCCACTAAACGCTAGCGTGGAGAAAATATGGGAAGCTATAATCCTGACGGAAAACATACCTGCACCATGGAACATGGGGAATGAACCGCCTCCACGAGACAGAAGTCATGAATTTTGTTCCTATCACCATTTTCATGGACACCTAACGAATGATTGTAGGAATATAAAAAGAATCATCCTCAGAATGATAGACCAAGGGAAGCTAAACCATTTCTTAAAATGTGAAGAGAAGACTCAACCATTACCAACACCTCCAGAAATTCACGAGTAAATACAACAAAAGGGAAAGAAACATTTGTAGTAGAAGTTGGAGCGAAGGCCAAAAACTTGTTCTGCAATTCTATCGTACATTCATACATGACAATCGAAGATTTTCATGATAGTGTTCTCTGTAGGGTTTTCGCAAGAGATGCTGACAATAGAGAAGTAATGAACATCGCGAAGACATCGCCACTAAAATAATGGCAAACGCAGATTATTTCTTTTACCGCAGAAGAGGTACCTGAGGGTGGCGAGATGCATGACAGTCCATTAGTGGTAAGATTGGAAATTAACCCAAAACCTGTTGATGATGAAGATGATGGGGCAGAAAATTCATGGGCTATAAATAGAATCTTAATTGATACTGGAAGCTCTGTAAACATCCTTTTTTTACCACACTTACAATATTATGGGAGGGAAAGATGAAGACTTGATACCTTCAACCTATAAGATTTATGGTTTTAATGGTACTGCCAATAAACCTAAAGGAGAAATTCGTATGCGAATACCACTAAAAGGATTATCAACTGATATCTTGTTTTGCATAGTCGATGTGGAATCCCCCTATAATGCATTAATTGGGCGACCTTGGTTACATGAGATCTTGGGTGTAGCATCAACTTACCACCAGTGCATCAAATTTCCTCATCCCAGTGGTGTTGGAGTTATAAAAGGAGATTGGGCTGAGGGTCAAAAGTGATATGAAGTTGATGTGGAGTCTTGCGAGGAAAGGGCTGCTCAAAAGAAGAATTGGAAGCGGAATATCAAAGAAGAACAAAGAAGAGAAAGACTGATGGTGGACACAATAGAAGTGAGAGATGAAGATATATTGCGAAACCAATGCTTGAAAACAATTGGAAATTGCGATGGTCTCGCAAAAGGGAAGGAAATATCAGGGAATTTGAATGAAGAAACAGAGAGCAACAGGAGTAAGAAGTGTAAGAAATAAATAATTGATTTTAGAGTTGTCAAAAAAAAAAAATGTGTTTGGAGTGACAAAGACATGTCAAAAGTACAAAGAAAATGATGATCGAAGAAGGAGTACGCGAAAGTCTCGCGATTCATGAATATAACGAAAGTTTGGTTAAATAATTACAGCGAGATCACAGCAAATGAAGCAAGATTATGTGATAATTTCTCAAAGCTAATGAGAAGAAATAATCAAAAATCAATGAATGATTGCAAGAATTGATAGAAATGAAAGAATGAGTGAATGGGACGAACCTTTATGGCGTACACCCTAGTTCGCGAATGATATTTCGCAAGAGGCAAATGTAAGACCTAAAGTGCGTCATATAAGGGGGTATCTCTTGACATGGCTCAGGGGAAAGGTTACACCGCCCCTGGAACCTGAGTCATGAAAATTAGGGGTCAATAAAGCCCATCCGGGAGAGATACCTTGGATTTCCAACTATATATATAAGGTTATACCCTGGTTGGATGACCGAGGGTCTCTTCCAAGGAGTCAGTGTATGACCAAGGCGCAGAGGTACACGGTTGAGCCAAGAGTGCCTGGGGCATTTGAAGTGTCTCGGCCATTCTTGGCAAGTCTTGGCACATGCTTGATGAGTGCCAAATATTGCATATTTCTACACCTTTTTATTGGCATTTAACTCATCTTTTGTGCTCAGAAATCAGATATTATCCCAGATTCTGTATTTTCTTTGTTTTCAAGAATAAATATTTGTACTAATTAATTTTATGTTTTTAGGTAGTAAATAAAGCTCGGAGAAATTGAGGAGCCAAAAGAGCAGAAAATTGGAGGCAAGCGTCTATGGAGCAGAAAGCCGAAGCCCGCGCGTGCAACAGTTGCAACCCAACAAGGAGCAACCCATTTACAAGACATGGGCTTGAGCAGTCCAAGACCCGGCCCATAATCCAAATCCAAGACCCGTTTTACTCTGAGCCGTCAGATTTGCTCCATCTACATCCAACGCTCGCTGCATCTCTCACATCATCTCTTGATGCTCCCGCTTCACAGCAAAACCGTCTACCCCTTCATCCCAACCAAACCAAACAATCCCTTCCTCATTTCTTCTTCTTCTCCTCTCTCTTCACCCGACAAACTCAGAGAAGCCATCCCCTTCTCTTCTTCTCCGACCAAACCCTGTTGCAGCGCCGCCTCCATCGTTTCTCCCGACACCACAGCCACCAACAACACCAGCACAGCCGCCTTCCCCTTCTCTAGCTCCAGCTATCTCCACCACAGATTCTCCCAACCCTAGAAGCTGAGCTAGAGATAACTGGAATTAGGGTTTGTACAAAAGTTCATTAGTGTAGTTACAGAGCCGATTTTACAGAGGGAACAACAAATTCAGAGGGTAATGGTGAGAGGGTTTGTTTTTAATTTCTGTTTTGAGAAAATTAGGGTTTTGTTTTCTCTTTGCATGTATAAATAGAATGGAGCTGTGTATTTTAGGGGGTATGCCTGGGCTAGCCAGAGCACCAATTGTAGTTTGAATTGTGTTTTTAGTGTTTAAATCATGCTCTAAGTAAATTGCTAGGGTGTTGATGAAACCCCTAGTTCATATGCTAATATATTCAATGTTCTTGTTGTCTTGATGTGTTTAACTGTGTTAGGATTAATAATTGGCTAATCCATCAAATAATCCTGTGATAGAGTGTACTGTAAGAAGACACTCTATACTAGGGGAGAATTAGTGATTTAGCTAACCAAAAAATCTACCTGAGGCCTTCAAGGGAAGGTTCAAGACACACTAAGAACTTGCTTTGCCTTAGCTTAGAACTAGAGGGTTGATTCAATCACCCTAGTACTCTCTTCAATCTTGTTACAACCTTTTGCTACTTTAGTTTACAACTTCAACTCAGTCGCATCGACACAATACCAAAACATCTCTGTCACTTCTTAGAATTCAGTAGAGTAAAGCCTTAGATCATTCACGCACTCCATTTCTCTGTGGGATCGACCCGTATTTTCCCAGTTCTACATTGTAGACACCGTGCACTTGCGGTTTAACAAGTAGGCGAAACACATTCCCAAGCCTACCAAGTTTTTGGCGCCGTTGCCGGGGACTTGGCGTGTGCTGTGTCGATTATTGGCTAGCACTTAACTGATTTTCATTTCTCCTTGTATATACTTGCTTTGCATTGTTGCTCTTAGCCTTGTATTAGTGTAACTTAGCTAAAGTTTTTCTATTTTTGCATCCTTTACCTTTTTGCAACTTGTATTGCATCTTGTCACTGCATTGTAGTTAACTTACCTTTGTTTTTAACTTACCTGATTTATCTAGCATCATCTCAAGCCTGTCATCAGTTAGCTTATCATTATCATCACCTCCACAGGCATTCTGTTCATTGCATCAGTTAGCTTATCATTATCTCCATCAATCCTGTCATATTATGCATATCATAGTTAGCTTGTATTAATAGCATCATTGACCTGTAGCTTAGTGTTACTTGTAATTTATGATCCCAGTCAGTCCAAATAACCAATCTTATCACCCTACAATATTCCAGTTCCATCATCTCTACATTGTGCAAATTTTTAAACTAAGCAGTACTTGTGTTCTGTTGTTTCTTCACTTGTACCATTTTGAGGAACTGAGAATTCTTTGTGAGCTAGCAGGTGTCTGTGGTGCAGCTGAGCCAACCCAAGAAAGACAAGGAAAAGCGCAGGACTTGAGGTTAGCCTGTGAATGAGCTATAACTGAACTTTGATATCTGCTGTGATTTTTGAACATTGTATTGCCCTGTGAATGAGTGTGAAGTGTGCAAATGCATCTCAACTGACTAGTGCAGTATTTTGTGAGTCTATGTGCATAATGATGAGCAACTAGCTCTTGATTCTCATAAGCATGATGCTGTGATGATTGATATTCCTTGTATGCATGATAAGTAGAAACTTGCAAACCCTGAGCCCAGCTCCAGCCCCTGTAGCTGTTGAGCTTGTGTTACAACTTGGATAGCCAAGTCTACCACAAACCTTGTTGAGCCATCTGACCTGTGTGATTGTGTGCATATATTTATGAATCTGTGCTCATTTTCCATCTGCCCTGTGCTCAGCTCCAGCCCCTGAAGCTGTGAGACTGAGCTGCAACTTGGATAACCAAGTTAGCTGCAAGCCAAGCTGAAATCAACTCAGACTGTTGACATCAACTGAGTGAGTTGATGCCACATGCCCTATACTTTTATGCATGCTTGACCTTGTGCTAGACCTTGAATCTGTGAACCACTGTGATAAATCTGTGCTCAGCTCCAGCCCCTGTAGCTGTTGAGCTTGAGTAGCAGCCTGGTTAAGATTGGTTAGCTGGTAGCCTTGTACTTCAGCAAACCTTACTTTGTCAACCCTGAGCGTACATGTAACCATCAGCCCTGGTCCCTTTGCATGATAAGCTAGATACCTTGCTGAGTATTGCTCAATCTCTGGGATTTTTGCTTGATTTTGTGTGACCCTGTGACCTTGTTGAGCTGTGAGTCATAGCCTGTAAAGATTGAGATTTGGGCTGCCAATCTGCCTTACATTTTTGGGCATAACCCTGTTGACACTTGCATCTGAGCAGTGTGCTGAGCTTACTTAAGATTGGTAAATTTGTATCATGTAAATCCCCTGAGTTGCATACTGCATGGTAGTCTGATAGCCCAAATTGATTGATGCTCTGCCCTGACTTTCACCCTTGTATGCTCCCTGCACTAGTGCTCATTAACCATTCCTATGATCTATGAAATCCAACATAGCCGATCTTTGTATACAATCACCAAAGCACTTCGTGTGCTTGGTTCTGACAGTTAGGATTCATTTTGAGTAGTATTGTGTTGTTCTCTGTTGTTTGGAGCACAAAACTTGTGCTGTGCACTCTCCAAAGCACCCCTGTGTGCTAGAAATTGTGTGTAATTTTTGATTATGTGACTCACTGGGCTCTTCACAAACTAAAGCTCACAAAAACTGAACTGTACACACAACCTGGAACCCACAACTACTGGGCTCTCCATAATCACTGGGCTGTGCTCAAGCTGAAGCCCGCATAAACTGAGCTGCTGGGCTGCACCAACTGAACCCATAACAGCTGAAGCCCATAACCACTAGGCTGAACATAATCTGGGCTCTTCTCACATAGCTGGGTTGCACATAACCAAGCTAGAACCCACATAAACCAAAACCCACATAAACCAAAGCCCACATAAACCAAACTGAAGCCCACATAACTGGGCCGTACAACAACAGGGCTTTGCATCACTTGGGCTTAGCTTCCCTGTTTTGAAACATCATTGGTTATACATGCTTGATGTGTACTAAGTTATGCTTCCTTTTGAGTTCACATTGAGTTGCTAGATCATGTCAGAATTTTGGTCTGCAACTGGGGATGAAAACAAATCCATTAGAGAGCTTGCTTACGGGCATGCCTCACAGTATGAACTCCCCACAGTCCATGATGATTTTAGGGAATATTATGAACCCTCTCATGGGCCTGACCTTGAATACTCATACCCTAATCATTATGACCAGATGTATCATCCACCACAGTGGGGAGTTGAACAATTTTATACTCCCCCAACCCCTTGTATGCATTCAATAATGGAAGAGCTCATAGAACAAAACAATGATATATTTGAATTGAATGCAATGCATGATCATCCATCTAGCAACATGTCTGAGTTTCCCTTGTGTAGTGAACCCTGTGCACAATCATATGATGAATATCCATATGAAACATGCATACCCACTATTGAAGACTCCCCTTCAATTGAACAACTCATTATGAACATTCAAATAAATCTGACTCGGTTACAAAATGAAGAATGGAAGGAAGTTCATGATAGGATGTTTGTTATCTCTGATAATTTTGAAAATAGTGTTTCTATTCCTACTCATGCAACTGACACTGAACATGAACCTAATCTAGAGGTAAATGAGTGCACTAGAAATGCTACAACTTTGAATAGGGAAATGCATTTTTGTTATGATGATGATGATGATGATGAATATGAAGAGCATGTGTACTTTGAAAATGTAGTGGAATCTTTGGGTTCAGCGACGTTAAGCGTCTCTTCTGTGAACCTTATGAATGATGCTTCTTCTAATATTCATACTTGTGATGCTGATTTGAAGTCTGTGCAATTGTTCACTGAAAATGAGCATGCTATACCACCTGTTTGTGACTTGGGGAATGCTGAGATTTTTGACACCAATGATCTTATGCATGAGATCGAAATTTTGGAAAATGATGATTATAACATGGAGATTGATGAATTGTTCTATGCAGGTGAAAATGATTTACCTTCTTTTTCTGACCTTAGGAAAGTGTGTGATGGTGCAAATGATCTTATACATGAAAAAAACTTGGATGTACCTAATCTCTCTCCTAAGGCACAGATTGAAACTCCTCCACCAAACCTAGGTGTAGTTTGTAACAAAATTGCAAAACCAACTTTTCTGAAAATGCCGAATTTAGGCCTAGAACTTTGTGCTTCCCAAGTCCTCTTGGACCATTTTGCATCAAAGTATAACACTTTTAAGGAGCCACAGTTGGAATGTGTATATCTGTCTGTTCTTAGCAAAACTCATTTTGAGTTGGACCTTTTGCATGATGTACCTTTAAAATTGCAAGATTTTGTGCTCAAACACGCATCTGTTGACAAGTTTAGGTTTGGGGAAAAATCACTCTCATATGTAGTCTTACTTGCACTCTCATATTATATTTGTGTAAGACTGTTGATGTCTCTGCATACCGTCTTTTGGGTTGATCCTCAACTCTTTAGATTGTTGGTGTATGGTGAATTTTCATTGTATATAATCCAGTAGGACTTGTTAAATTTTCTTTTCTTGAATCGGTTGAGTCTTCTTGTGAATATATTGTGCTAATCCGATATGATCTCCACTGAGAATGTTGGATTCTAGCATTGAAAAATGAAGCTCTAACCTTGCTCCCGCCGACATACCGGTAATCTCTTCCCTTTTCTCTTATCAGCATAGTTCTCTTGGTATGTGACTGTTTATTATCTGTTGACACATTGAGGACAAAGTTTGATTTAGGTTTGGGGGTACATTTGCATATAGAGTTTTTAGTCTTTTATTTCAAAAAAAAAAAAAAAAAAAAAAAAAAAAACTCTTTGTAAATATGTACATAAAAACCTCCAATTTTTAGAGATTTTAGAGTCACTAGCATGCTTCTAGCTATGTTTACATAGAGATTCTGACCGAAATAACAGAACTTGGAAGTACTGGAGAACACAATCGGGTTTCTTAGTTGATTAGAGCGTTAAAGTTGGATTTAACTATACCGGAGGGCGAATTAGGTGTTGTTTAGATATTCGGTAGTAGAATTGTGATCACCCATAGTGGAGACTACCCATTTTACATCAAGCGAGGCACCAACCTTCAGTTTTTGTGACTTTCTAAAAAATCTGTTAGAGTGTGTGTCACCATACGTCAATTCCGGGTAGGAATGGTGAGCTACCCAACTTCGCACCACTTTCAGCACTATTTTTGATCTCTTGAGTGCTAATTTTGTCAATCATGAGGGTGACGTTTAAAGATGAAAACTCCTTCTAAATATCGATTTGCAGTTAGCATCACTCTCTCTCCCTCTCAACAACATCAACACATTCATAGAAACACATCATCGTCAGCAAACGGAGCATCATCAGAATATTTGAAGAAAAGTTGAAATAGTCCAAGGTTCACGTGCAACAAAGAAAAGAAAAGAAAATAGGATGAGAATTAATGAAGTTTGTGAAATCAAGACAATACAAGTTGTAAAAAAATTGAGTTTTATTGTTATTTTCATTTCATGTAAAAAAAAAAAAAAAAATTGTCAAGTTTTTGTGAAGTTCAGAAGTTCATCATCAACATTTGAAGACCGAAGACCGAAGATTGAAGACGTTTCTATGAATGCTGAGAGAGTGATATTAATTGCCGATCGGGTGAGAAGGTAAGTGAGTACTCCCATCCTTGCTAATGGTTGATTTCCTTTCTTAGAGATCATCAGAAAAGATTCTTTTTGTCCACACTTCTATGGAGTCTCCAGAAATTATTTCGGAAGGTTATCCTTCTTACCTACAATGTGTGCAGGATTTCTCTCTTTATTCCTGCCTGCACACATGAGAGACTAAAAAAGCGGTCTTTTTGAGTGCAATTATCATAAAACCCTATTGGTGAGGTAGAAGTCGAGGCTTATGATCACAATCGAATCCGAATTCTTTCATACGGTATGGTTATTTCTCGCTCAGCACTTAAGGATGAGAATGCGTTCTTTGGTAGTTGTAACTTCATGTTACTAGCATGCAGAAACTCTATGTCCTCATAGCTCCTTGGATGCTTGAGACTCTTTTACACTCTGAAGTTGGAGAAGGTTTTGTGGGTACACCTCTGGTAAACCCTCACGAGACTACAACTCGTCCACTAGGGACACCTAGGGGTTTAAAGGCTTAGTGCATACGCTAAATGCATTCGAGAGACCAGCGACAGGTGGTATAGTTAGGATTTCTTAATTTCTGTTTCACTTGAGGACAAGTAAAATTCAGGTTTGGGGGTATTTAATGAGTGCCAAATATTGCATATTTCTACACCTTTTTATTGGCATTTAACTCATCTTTTGTGCTCAGAAATCAGATATTATCCCAGATTCTGTACTTTCTTTGTTTTCAATAATAAATATTTGTACTAATTAATTTTATGTTTTTAGGTAGTAAATAAAGCTCGGAGAAATTGAGGAGCCAAAAGAGCAGAAAATTGGAGGCAAGCGTCTATGGAGCAGAAAGCCGAAGCCCGCGCGTGCAACAGTTGCAACCCAACAAGGAGCAACCCATTTACAAGACATGGGCTTGAGCAGTCCAAGACCCGGCCCATAATCCAAATCCAAGACCCGTTTTACTCTGAGCCGTCAGATTTGCTCCATCTACATCCAACGCTCGCTGCATCTCTCACATCATCTCTTGATGCTCCCTTCACAAAGAAAACCGTTTACCCCTTCATCCCAACCAAACCAAACAATCCCTTCCTCATTTCTTCTTCTTCTCCTCTCTCTTCACCCGACAAACTCAGAGAAGCCATCCCCTTCTCTTATTCTCCGACCAAACCCTGTTGCAGCGCCGCCTCCATCGTTTCTCCCGACACCACAGCCACCAACAACACCAGCACAGCCGCCTTCCCCTTCTCTAGCTCCAGCTATCTCCACCACAGCTTCTCCCAACCCTAGAAGCTGAGCTAGAGATAACTGGAATTAGGGTTTGTACAAAAGTTCATTAGTGGAGTTGCAGAGCCGATTTTACAGAGGGAACAACAAATTCAGAGGGTGATGGTGAGAGGGTTTTTTTTTAATTTCTGTTTTGAGAAAATTAGGGTTTTGTTTTCTCTTTGCATGTATAAATAGAATGGAGCTGTGTATTTTAGGGGGTATGCAGGCTAGCTGGAGCACCAATTGTAGTTTGAATTGTGTTTTTAGTGTTTAAATCATGCTCTAAGTAAATTGCTAGGGTGTTGATGAAACCCCTAGTTCATATGCTAATATATTCAATGTTCTTGTTGTCTTGATGTGTTTAACTGTGTTAGGATTAATAATTGGCTAATCCATCAAATAATCCTGTGATAGAGTGTACTGTAATAAGACACTCTATACTAGGGGAGAATTAGTGATTTAGCTAACCAAAAAATCTACCTGAGGCCTTCAAGGGAAGGTTCAAGACACACTAAGAACTTGCTTTTCCTTAGCTTAGAACTAGAGGGTTGATTCAATCACCCTAGTACTCTCTTCAATCTTGTTACAACCTTTTGCTACTTTAGTTTACAACTTCAACTCAGTCGCATCGACACAATACCAAAACATCTCTGTCACTTCTTAGAATTCAGTAGAGTAAAGCCTTAGATCATTCACGCACTCCATTTCTCTGTGGGATCGACCCATATTTGCCCAGTTCTACATTGTAGACACCGTGCACTTGCGGTTTAACAAGTAGGCGAAACACATTCCCAAGCCTACCAATGCTGCACTCGGCCCGAAGAAAACTCCACTTAGGGTGCAGTCTCGTAACCATAAGCCCTATAGGTATAAGGGATAAGAGGCTGCGAAAACAACTGGTTGTTGTTAAGACCGGATGGGAGGAGCTAGTCTTGTATGGCCGATGTACGCCTCCTTGAAGGGGCAACCAGGGAGATGATAAGGGCGGCACCCTCCATTAGGGAGCTGATAAGTGTCTTAAGACGCAAATGTCGTGAGGCTCTGTTTTCGCAAGAAAATTTAGGCTTGTCATATTTGTGCGATGATCCTGAAGAGGAAATAATACTAACGCGAGGGTAAGACGAGATCAATGGGTCTTTACATGAAAATGTAAAGACGTCCTGCGATTTTGTCGCAAGACGGCAATGTCATGGGACTTTATGTTCGTAAGAATATTTAGGCCTGTCACATTGACGCAAAAAATGAGGGGTGGCAAAATAAGACCTTTAACTAGGAAGGCAAAATAAGACCACACAAGAGCAATGATAAGGCAAGATCAATGGGTCATTACATGAAAATGTAAAGACGTCCTGCGATCTTGTCGCAATGATGAATTTCAACATAAACAAAGATAAGATCACACAAGAAATTGAGTAAGCAAATAAACTTGTGAAAATGGCTATATTTCTTCATTTATTTGTGAAGAATTAGCAACAGCAGTTGCGAAACTAAGAAGTATTATTACTTAAAGATTATTGACTTAATCTCTCATGTGAAAATAAATAACAAAGGAAAATATGGGAATGATTAGAGTAAAAACTTGTTATTTATTTTCATATGATAGATTTACAGTAAGAGGTTACAAAAATGGAAGGCTAGAAGGATAAATGTACAAGTATCACAAGAAGAGAAAAAGGAAAATGGAGTTATCTCTCAGTTTATTCTTCTTTTTTATCAGACTCTTTATCAGACTCCTCTTCTTCGCTAACATCACTATCAGAAACATCCAAGGAAGGTATATTTTCAGGAATCTCATCAAGAAGACAAGGATATGAAGAAAGAGGAATATGGTGGTCATCGCAAACTGTCTTAATAGTTTGATTGCGAAAACGGACAGCATCATTATTGAAATTCGCTACAGTAGTTTGTAGTTGCTTCTTCAGCTTAGAATATTTGTCATTGCGAAGAGAGAAGTCTTTTGCAAGTTGCGCTTTCTCAGATTCAAGTTCCTTAATTCTAGTTTGAAACCTCTTCTCAGATTCTGCGAACAAATGACAATGAGTCAGTAATTTAATAGCAGTTTCACAAAAAAAAGAAGTGGTAAAGTAATGAAGAACAGTTAACAACCTTCTCTGTCAGAAATCATATCTTTAACCAAGGCAGTATGCTCAGCATGAAGGCTGGCGCTAACACCTAAGTTATTTCTGGCATTATCTAGAACTTCCGCAGCCCAAGCGAATTCATCATCACTATTTATGACAAGAAGTGAACGAATTTGATTTTCTCGCTCATTAAGTATGGCATTTTGGCGAAGAGATTCATCTCGTTCAATTTGGACTTCAAGAAGAGTTTTTGGAATTTCGCTAATGCATGTGCACCTTGATTAGCAATGCGATCCTTGTCATCTATAAGGCTATTAATTTTCTTCCTTAGAATATTATTATTCTCGTGGGAACTAAGATATAGACGTTTAAATCGGTTGGCTAAACCTAAACTAGATCTATGCTCAATTTCTAAGAGACGAAATTTGGTTTGAAGTTCATTTAATGAAAGAGAGTTAATTTTGTTTGACGAACTACTTAAAGATTCGTTGAGATGAGCGAGAAGAGCATCATCATCCATAGGCTCAGGAAATGAATGGAGAAGGATGGCTTCGTCAGAAAGATTATAAATGTCTGCGAAAATGATAAGTCAGGAAAAGAAAAATAAATGACAAAGTAGAAACGAAGAAAAGAGAAGATTTTTATACCATAAAGTTGCTGATTAGCACTTTGAAGGGTAGATATTTTATTCTTCTGGGTAGAAGACTCGGCTTCCAACTGTTGAATTCTTTCGCGAAGAGCGGCAGTCTCATTTTCATTCTTCTTGCGAGATGTCGCAACTTCAATTTCTAGTTCTTCGGTCTTTTTGTGAAGCTGAAGATTTTTCTTTTCAAAGATGTTGTGCCTCTTCTCAAGATCTGAGGCAACAGCAAAGGAAGCTCTTCCAGACTATAAAGAAAGACAAAGGAACTATTAATATATGATTTAAAATTAAAATTATGAAGGAATAAAGAAGTATAAACATACCAAGGCACTGAGTGCATTCAAGAAGCTGGGAGTCAATGATCTAGAGATCCCCTGAAGAGACTCATTACCCTCCAGTAAAGAAGCATCACATATACTTGCGAGAGCTTCGCATATACCAGAGAGGCGGTCATCTCCAAGCCCCTGCATGGAGTCTGAAAAGATATTAGACAATAACGTCATAGGAGATTCAGATGGATGATCCTCCTTCGCGGTATAAATGTCTACATTATCGTCTTCTTCATCGGAACTCTCACTAGATTGAGGACTTGAGCGAGAAGAAGAATGGGTCTTTTGTTTTTTAGAAGGCGGTGCAGCATATTTTTTCTTGCGAAGAGGGTCTTTACCCTTTCTTTTAACTCTCGCATCTTTTGAAGCTTCTTCCTCGCCGGCAACTTCAACACCAACCTACATACAAGAATAAAGATAAGAAACAGAGGCAACAATATTGTGGATAACAAGAGAAAATATTTCTTACTTCATCCGTGATTGAGCGAAGTATCGCCAAAGTACTTGGCTTTGGATTTCTTTCATAACTTTTTCTCAATTTAGTGATCTGAAAATTTCGCAAGTTTAGTAAATATAAAAGGAAGGAAACATCGCAAAGCGAATGAAAATTAGAAAATATACCTCTTTTGCTTTCTCGGGCCAATTAAATATTGAAACCTGAAATGTAAGGTCCGTTCAAAAATAGCGGAAAGACACACCATTTCTCATCTTTAGAGTAGCGAGGAACATTGTTCTTGCCAGAGTGCCAATCAATATCTAACATGAGTATCTTATCGTCGGGAACGTTCTCTTTTCTTTTCAATCGAGCACCCCAGATGAGATTTATCATTCTTCATATTTATCACTTCATAATTTTCAAAAAAGTTTTCTACTGAATACTTTTCAGCGACTATCTCTAAGTTTGCGAATTTAGGATCTTTGACGTCATTAGGATATAGAGATCCCTTACCAGCGCCACGATTGGCGAATTCAAGCATTAGACGGATGCAATCACCACTTGATTGATAAATAGATTGCGAGAATTTCTCATGAGAAAGGATTTCATAGAACAAGGGCAATTCGGGATTGTAGAGAGGAATGGGAAGACCTGCGAGGAGTTGACCTAGCGAGATTATGATTTTCTGATCATCACAATGATGATCAGTAAACAATTTTGCAGAAAGAATATATGAAGGTTCTTGATTGGGAATGGTGGACAAGGTGAAACCCTTTTCTTGTAAATTCTTTTGAGTCTCACCCAAGAGAGTTTCATATTTACGGCCAGGTGGAGCCATTCTCAGAATATGGGAATGATTAGAAAGTTGAAGATCAAAAGAAAGAAGAAAAGAAAAATTTACAGTAGCAGGAACGTGAATGGCGGAGGAGAAGAATTGAAGAGAATTTGCAGAGAGAAAGTAAAAAAGAAGAAGAGGAAGGTGAGAAAACTATATATAGAGAAAAATTCTCGAGAAGATAAATGCATTTAATGCGAGAAGAGACGTGAATGGTCAAGAAATGACGGTTGAAAGAGACGTGTCAAGAAAAGAGCGGAAGAAGAAATATGTGTAATAAATTCTGTGTAAAAGTACGGGATCATAACAGATAAAGATGAACCGTTGAGGCATTTCAAAAATACTAATTCTCATGACATTCTCTTCTTCGTAGAGAAGACATGAGAAGAGGCAAGATGTAGGATCAGAATATCGCAACAACAATACCCCGCGAGATCAATAAACGACGATATTGCGAAAGTGTCGCAAATGAGAAATATAAATGACGCAATGAATGACGACAGCCAAAACACAGAAAGATGTGAAGACTTAGCGAGATTTAGGAAACTTACGAGTATATATTTGAACATCTGCGATATTTCGCAAGTCATTCCCGAAAATAAAGGACAACTTAGCTGTCATCCATTGTGTAATACCCTATATAAGGAGTCGAGCAGTACTGTTGAGGGGGATCTTTTTCCGAGTGTTAGGTAAGTCATTAGGAGAGAGAAAGTTTGTAGTGATTGTAATTTTTTTAGCTCTTTTCCATTCTATCTTGTAAACATTCAAGGAATTAATCAATAAAAATCATAATTGTTCATCTTCAAATATCTTAGTTGTGTGGATTCTTGTGAGTGGTGTAGTGTAGGATTTCCTGCAACTACAGTGTTGTTTTTCTCTTGTCTCCTGTTTTTCTCCTGTGTTGAAAATAGGGAGGAGAACCTATTTATACAAGTCATTTGAGCCTTATTCACGTCTCTCGTGGGAAGTGGAGGAAGTGGAGTGATGGAGTAGTGGAGGTGTGTGTTGGTGTTACACGACCAGTCTTGCCCACTTCTCCCGTCATCTCTAACCGTCCATGACTTCCTAACACGTTCTTGTGATAGCGCGCTGCACGCTGTAAACCGCCAGACCAATACCCCAGTATGTATCCCCCAGTTTGTGACATGATTGATGTCTCGAGTGTGTGGATCGTGGATCCACGAAAGGTAGCATGTAATGCTGAATTGAATAACTGCGTTATTCAGGAAGTTGATACTTGTGAAGTATCGTATGTATTTTATGCAGGTACTGCATCCTGGTGTGGTAGAGTGATGGGTGGTTATTACCATGATGCCTCACT
This sequence comes from Papaver armeniacum, assembly GCA_023531295.1. Taxonomy (NCBI): domain Eukaryota; kingdom Viridiplantae; phylum Streptophyta; class Magnoliopsida; order Ranunculales; family Papaveraceae; genus Papaver; species Papaver armeniacum. The sequence continues at coordinate 64,340 of JAJJWW010002757.1, read as the reverse complement.
GACCAGTTAACTCCTGACCAGGGTTGTATAACCAAGCCGGTGAAGTTGGACGGACGAGATGACCTTTGAGACACTCATCTGCGACCGTTGGTGGAATTAGGGTTTTAGAAGAGGTGCGAAAGCATCCCTCTTCAGCCTGGTCGAATCCCAGCTTGGGATATGACTTTGGCCAGGCCGACCGTACATGCGTATAGACGGCATGACGGTGTAGGCGCCTATACCCATTACCTCACGAAAGTATGATCCGGGCCACTCAATTCGTCCGGTGAAGTTGAGTGGTTGAGATCAATTTGTGACAGAAAACCAGTGCCGCAAGAGCCGCGCGTCACGCCCACTTCGGGCGCACGTTCCAAGATGACCAATCTTGGTCGGTCTTGGCCGATCGGTCTGGTGTGAAGATGGTAGGCTGGTGTTCACGTCTACACCTGAATATCCCATGAAAACGTGATCTGAGCCATCCAAATCGTCCGACGAAGTTGAGCGGTCGAGATCAGTTTGCGGTTTGGGAGGTGTGACCACGCTAGTTTGGGCGCGCGTCTTGGAATAACCAGGCATGATATGCCTTGGCCGATCGGGTGAGGGGATAGATGGGTCCACGGTGGTCATGCTGGTATGACCGGACCTGCTTAATCTAATCTTGGACCCTCCGTTCGTGCCGGAGAAGATGGACGCTCGTGATGCTCAAAACCCTAATTTTGGTTTCAAGGTCGTGCGACCATGCTTTATTCGTCGTACAAATTGGGATAACCAACCATGGTTGGTCCTGACCGATTGGTCAGGTATGTAGGCGGGCCCACGTTGATTGTGTTGACATGCTCTGGGCCCTTTGAATCTACATCTACACCCTCCATCTATACCTGCAAAAATGGATGGTTGAGACTGTTTTGCGACACATGTAATATGCCGCAAACCCTAATTTAGGGTTTTCCGTCCATACTGCTCTGGTTTGGACATCTTAGCAAGCTAGGCCAATCTTTTGGGGAGGCCGACCATGCGGGGTCCGCGTTGGTTCGGCAATGGATATTCCATACCTGCTTGGGGGTGATGGAATTGATCTGGGTCATCCAATCATGCTTGTGGAGTTGGATGATCAGTGATCATATCCTGACCGATCGGTCATCCGGATGCTCAATCGGGCTAGTATAACATACCGAGAGTGGCTCAATCGGGCTAGTATAACACACCGAGAGTCAGCCTGTACGGGTATTTCGTACATGGTTTCATTATAATGCTTGGAGGTTCGTGTTGCTCTGCTAAGAGTAACACTCAGTCGTCATGCCGCACTGATAATGAGTACAGGAAATACAAGGCTGATTGCGCATTAATTAATAATGCTAGAAATTCACAAGGTATATGGGATTGTTGCTACATGCTCCAACCTGGATGAATTTCATGTATTCACTGAATGGGATTGTTGCCACATGCTCCATTCTAGGTGAATTAGTAAAGTGAAGGAGTATCCAACACTTATTAATGGCTTTATCTTTTACAAGATGTCAGCGCATGATTTTCTGGTTTTTTTTACAATTTTAACCTTAAATGAAAATCCACCATCAACAACAGGTAAGTGATAGTTACAGCTGAAGTTGGGGATGTTAACTGGTGCTTATGGTGTTGAACATGACTTGCAAGTAAGAAGCTGATTGCAGAGAATGGGACTTGGTATGAGGCAGTGGTGTGAAGTTAGTGGATAACTTTGAGAAACAAGTGAAGGCCTAGAGAGTGATGCAGTGCAATCTTGCTGGTGGTTGAAGCAATGGGATGTTGTTGGTGGTTTGCAGGGATATTGATGCTAAGATGCAGTGATTACAGCCTTGGTGTTGTGCTGTGGTTATTGCTGTTATTGTAAGCATCAGGTGGTAGTGTTGGTTAACCTGGAGCTGTTTCTTTGAGTTGAGGTTGGCAGTGAATGAAAGGTGGATTGCAGGTCTGACATTATAGGGAAGATTGATCTGTGTAGTCGAATATGCAACCAATACGTAGCCCTGGTCAGTTCGCCAGATGTACATTTTGTGCTTGAGGAAACATTTGAGTCAGCGGAGTTTGGAGAGGCTTAATCCGAGAAAAACAAGAATCTGCTACCAATATTTGGCAGCGAGACGCCAAGAGATTCAAATGGATGCAAATGTGGTTTGCTTGTGAATTGAAATGTTGCAGGGACGGTTTTGTACTGTGATTGCTGCCAAATGAAGTGACTTGCAGCTGCAGTTGCAAGGATCGGAAGAATGGAGTTGAAGCTGCTGCCATGGGAAGGAAGTGTAGAAAGAAATGACAGATTCACCAGAACTAACAATTGAGATAAAATTAGGCTGTCAGTTCCATGAGACTGACAAGCCAAATATTAATTGGGCTTAACATCTTGTGGACTGTTTGGAGCGGACAGTTTTGGCAGAGTTGGTTAGGGCTTGGCCTGGATATGGGAATTGTGAGAGTTGGTCGATATTGGAGATTCAGAAGTCTGAGGATATAAAAACCTATTCACACAACAACAATCTTATCTCATCTTCCACTTTTGTTCTAGGGTTTTACAACATGATAGAATTTCTTTTTCTCCTTGTTATGAACTCCATGAGCATGAGTACTTAATCTTATTATTGGTTATGGATTAATTTGATTTCTCAAAGCATGCTTCTTTTATTAATAAATTAGTTTTGTCTCATAATTATCGATCTTGATTCACTATATATATCGCCATGTATGATTTGAATATTTGTTTAGTTGAGTGGCCAATTGATTGAACTCGTATTCACATCTAATGCTAGTTTAGGGTGTTTCATACGTAAAAGTGATGCATCTTGAATACAAGTAGCACAAATATGGTTATTGCTTGTAGTGATATATCCTAGTAACCATATGTGAACCTTGACCTTTGTTAAATCGGATTAGTGCTTTTACACGTTCGATTGCTTTGATTGGCCTGATTTCATAGAACTTAGTGCATCTAGGGAATTAAACTTGATTAGTGCTTTTACACGTTAGGTTGTTCTCTTAGGTAGAATTCATATTCGCATCTTTTAATGTGTTTGTTGATGATAAGAGGAAATTAGCGGAATATTCTTGCGATCAAGGTATTCTAGGGCCATTGATAAAATAGAGATTAAATATCAATTCTAGTTATTATGACAAGAGCATGTTAGTGAATGAAAACGAAATCCTTAACCAATACTTTCGCATACTTAATTTGATTTGTTTTATTTGTTTCTTTGCTTTTATATTTGTTTAGTTTACTTTATAAAAATCAGAAAAAATCCCCCCTTGTTATTTATAGGAAACCAAAAATATATTGACAACCTAGTCCTCTCTGTGGGAACGATCCTTTCTTACCCTTGTTATATTATATATTTTGAGTAGTGAGAAAGTAATTTATTTTTGACGCATACGACAGCGATCAGGTACCGTTCAAGTTAATTTCTCTTGTATTCAATTAGGCTCGCAGATTTCTATTTGTTTGAGTAAGGATTGAATCGAGAAATTGAGATATAACTCTTTGATATACTTTATTATTAAGATTGAGTCTGACTGTCTAGTTGATTCTCTTAAAAGTATATTGGAGTTAGTCCATACAGATTGCTAAGCAAAATATTGGGTGAGGTTGTTGTACTCCCACTTTTTCAATTGGTATCAGAGCGGGCAAACACGTTTAAAGACCTTATACGTCTGTGTTTGTAGCAATCTGACTCTATGGACGACAATAATATCTCTGATAAACGCGTCACCAGAAAAAAAAGGTCTGTTTCGACAATGTCTATTAAAGAGAAAGATTCATCAATCTCAAATATAGACGAACCTAGTGTTCTGACGAGACAGACAAACACTGACATGTGTTGTCCCGATTACCCTTCGAAAGAGTCTAACTCCATTGATGAAAGGGAAGCAGCTGAAGAGAGTGAACTGATTCTAAACCTCATTGGAATCTAAGCTGATAGATTTAATCGGTTGAAAAACAATGTCAATGTTCTTATAGGTATAGTAAGGGACTGTGACTCAAAAAAAAAATGCTGAAGTTCAATCTTCACGTATCTTACTTGAGGCAGGTCTCAAAAAGGATGCTTTGGAAATTGAACATCGCTTGAGTAAACTCTCGATTCAAGGATGTTTCAAAAAGTCCTTTATACCATCTACTTCTATCACAACTGAAAGAGTTCCAGTTTTAGAAGTAAAACCTGAATTCCTTCATATTGGAAAAGATGTACTTATAGCCTCCTCTAATCAAGGATGTTCCACATCACATGGAAGGAAGAAATCTCCCAAAAATGGTGTAAAGACTGTTCTGTCTAATTACTCAGGTGATCAGAAAGTGTGTCTCTTTTGTGATTCAAAAGGGGTTTGTGAGCAAAAGAGGAATTCTAGGTTAAATGACAATTATATTTTTCGTCTTCAACACACCTTAGATTTGATTCTCAAAGGTGGAACTGACATTCGTATGTCTAAACCAATTGGTTTTAGTACTCACCCTATGTACCCCACCAGGAAAGTCAGTTCAATGTGTTCCTCAAATGTTCAAATGCGAAACAATCTTCCAAAACCATTTCGTCGAAGAAGAACTCATGGATATTCTTCAATTAAAAAGGGAGATTATGTTGTTCATGGTGTGAAAAAGGTACCAGAAGAAGGAAGCAATGGAAAGATGGAAGACAACCTAAAAATGATAATAGAAGGTTATAAAGAAATCATCAACAGGATGTCGATTCATGTTTAGCGGGTCTTAAAAAAAATAATATTTGAATGATATGATCAGCTGTTTAGCGGGTCTTTCTGTCTCGCTGTTTAGCAGACATTTTTATACCACTGTTTAGTGGTTTCGTCTAGCTGTTTAGCAGACATCTCTGAATCCAGCTGTGGAGCGGATATATTTTCGTTTCGGTTTTGCTCGAGTACTAGCTAATATAAATATGGGTGTAAAATGTAGAATTTACGTGTTTATCAACACCCCCACACTTATATTTTGCTAGTCCCGAGCAAAACCGAAACGAAAATATATCCGCTCCACAGCTGGATTCAGAGATGTCTGCTAAACAGCTAGACGAAACCACTAAACAGTGGTATAAAAATGTCTGCTAAACAGCGAGACAGAAAGACCCGCTAAACAGCTGATCATATCATTCAAATATATTTTTTTAAGACCCGCTAAACAGCTGGTCATATGATTTTTTTTTTTTTTTTTTTTTGAAAGCCTAACGAAAATGTCACTCCCCCACACTTAAACATTACATTGTCCTCAATGTAATTGAGTCATCCAACGTAGAGATTAAGATGGGAAATTCCTAAAATGAAATATGCAAAAACTAAACAAATAAAAATAAAAGATAGAGTGAAGGGAACAAATCTGATGGGTTGACTCCCATGAAGCGAAAGTTATCTGTTTCCCTACTTGCCAGTAGCACGTTCTCAAACAATGTGGGGTTGGTACCCAAAGGTAAACTGTGAGTCATATATATAAAGCCTGAAGATTTGGGGGATCAACCCAACTAATATGATTAGTCATAAACATGAACCAACAGTAAGAAATATTAGTACCTAGAGAGATAAAACTGAATTCAATCTTATTTAAAACATAATTCGAACCTTGAATATGAAGTAAATCAGGTTCGCAGATAATTAGTAAAGATTGTTTAAAGAATTGAACAGTTTTTGTACTCCCTAAATCGGGTTTTAAGTCAGCGGAAATAACTTCCACGACTGATATTGATTCAACTTCAGCTAAGTCGGGCACACAAACATATGTTGGTTCGAATTCACTTGCCGAACAAGGCCTCATTGGAGCAATAGTATCACGACTCATAGACCCATTGTTATGTAAAACGATTTCATTATCAATATCATCAAGACAAAAAAAATCAGATATTACTGGATTATGGGTCAAGGTCGGACCATTCTCGACTGATGGAACTAGTCGAGACTCAGACATAACTAGAGGTTCTAGTTTGGGCTTCCATTTGTTAGTGTCTAGCAGTGGTGTGGAGTCTAATAAGGCATTGACTTCACAAATAACACTATCATCATCAAAATCATACCCAAAATGTGCTAAGCAAACCTCTAGTGGATCTTCCAAGTGGTCCTTGCAAAAGCTTTGCGAGTGCATCTTTTCGCCTATAGCACTTCAGACTAAGGTACCTGGAAAATATTCAAACGAACTGGGTAAAAAGAACTAAAAGAAAGAGAAAAATATAGTATATACAAAATAAAATAAAAATAAGATATATACAAAAATTGATATTAGTCAGAGTGTATTATGCAACCACTCCCCGGCAGCGGCGCCAAAAACTTGGTAGGCTCGGAAACCTACAATAATAATACTGCAAGTGCAGAGCGTCTAACTAGTAGACAATGGCAAGTACAGGTCGTTCCCACGAGGAGTGTGAAATACTCTACCAACTAATACCAAAAACTAAGTAACCAAATTGAAGATGTTTAGATGATTTTCAGAATTTCGGAACAAAACAAAATAACAGATAATCGTGATAATCGTGATAAGAAAAAAAACGAAGTAGGAATGGGTTATTAGGGTCTTCGATTTCCACCAATTCAATCATATAAAACTCTACTAATTTCTATTTATCACTCAAGACAAATATCGAAATCAATCTCATGTCTCGGAAAATGGTATGTTAAATTCTAAAATACAGTTTCTCATTTGAATTTCCTTCGCTTCGTATGTAGCGATCCTAAAGTATTACCTATCTATCCTTGCATACCACGTCTAGGGATTTAACCGAAGCACGAAATATCAATTCAAATGCATAAATAATCAAGAAAATCACATGAACGATAAAACACCAAGCTATATGAAGAGAAATCACTAATCAATGAATCATTATTAGAAATATCATCGTAGAGTCTATATAAATAAATTGGTTTCAATCTAAACCCTAACAAGACTCTAGCTAGCCATGGCTTTCTCAAAAGCCATAAAAAGGTTAAAATCAAACTAGCTAAACAAAAATGAAATCGAGAGAATGAAACTTCAAACCCTCGTCTTCTCCGCGGCTCTCGGCTGTGTAGCCACAGCTTTCAGTTCTCGGAACTCCCCCCCTTTGCTACTGTTCGAATTCCCTTTCATATGCTCACCCACTCCACCTGTTTCCTTCTTTAGAAAATATATATAATTAAACCTCAAAATCTTGCTAGCTTGGTAAGCCCACCATCGCAAAGGAAAGAAAATGAAAGTATACATTGAAGTTTCCTCTCACTGGCTCTTGGATGTCGACACCTTCACTTTTCTTTCACGTGCATTTATGCATGCAATTATATCTCTCCATAATTTCCGAATCATTCCTCAACGTTACACGTTACTATCCTTTCTAACTGCATCAACAACATCACCATCCACCGGCAGAGATGGCTCCACTCAATCAACCCAATTCAGCTAACATCTTTAGCAACCATTTAGTACAGGCTCGAGATAACAGTCGAACCAATTCAGGCCCAGTATGCCCACAGACTCATTTCGTCTGGCTAACTTCGGATGCAACCATCTCAATCTCGGCCACTCCTTCCTGTATCCAAGCAACAACGAACTTCTCTTCTCTGAACGGAGTACCGAGACCCCAACTACTACTGCCATTTCTGTCAGCTATCAACTCAGCCAACACGACCATCACTGCCTGTCGACAAGCTTCTTCCATCCACATCATCTTTCTTCCCGGACTGCACAGCTCAAATCAATCACCAACTCCCATTTGAATCCAATTCCCAAGTCGCCATTGTTGTTGCTGTGTCATTTCTCAATTCAGATTTGCACTACAACCAATTCTCGAACCACCTCCGGACATACCCAATTTCAGTCGACAGCATCTTCTCGAACCAAAATCCATGGAACAGACAGTAACAAACACCACTGCCTTCCATCTCAAAACCGAGCTCCATTCAGCATTGTCTTATTTTCACCGCTCAAAGCTCCTCCAATCTTACCAGCGTAGCATACTTGTTTCACTGAACCAATACAAATCCAACCAACACACTCGTTTTGCTGCTGCGAAGTACTGTAGTTCTCCACCAGCTCCACTTCTTTCACATCTCATCACCATCAACCACACTGCAAACACTGGCCTTCTTAATCCTCAACAAACCGATTCCAGACAAGTACCCGCACAGCAACGACCAACCAATCCCATTACTGCCAGACTCATACAATCACCGAGCATCATCAGTTCACATATTCATTTATCGTCCATCAGTCACAGCTCGGATCCTCTGTCTCATCTCGAGCACCCATGACAGCAAACTCCGATCACCAACATCAACAGCTCGTCCATTATCATGCCCAGCTTTCTAAATAATTAAAGTTTGAAGCAAAGCTTGCTTCCATGCTTCCTCCATATATACACAGCTCCCATTTGGTAGACATCATTATTAAACAACCAGCATCCATTGTAGATATTGGAGAAGAACCACGCCGACGAGCTGCTGCCATTCAACAGTAAAAATAAGCTCTATACACAGCCAATCGCATCATCAGCTCCTTGTCTCGCTGCGATCTCAGCCAACATGCATCTCCACCATCAGCAGCGACTGTTTCGCCATACAAGTCCAACCACATCGAACCACCATTGCAACTGAATACGTCGCATAACACCCATCATTCAATCAAAGATCGCTTCAGCCAGCGTAAACCACTTTTGCAGCCTTGACAGTTCGAACCAAAAAATAAGCTTTATTAGGAATCTTCATTGCTCATTCTAGTCTCCATCGGCAAAGTATTTAAAAATGATTTTATGAAGAAACTGGCAGCCATAAATGTATCTCTTTCTAACTCCCTGTACTCACAGCTGTGACCAATAAAACCAGCAAGACAAACCCATTTTGTTGAGATTATTAGTTCCACATTGTCTGGGAAATCTAAGATCCTGCGGTTTATAATCCCTTAGGGCCTCTCCACTCATTGCCAATTGGTTTTGAGTTGGATGCCCGTATTCTAATATGGTATCAGAGCAGGCTAGCGACGAGTCATTTGACCGCGCCTTTACTCCGCGTCACCCGATTTAATTGTACACGTGTTAGACCCAACGAGGCTCTTAGGGCCTCTCAACTCATTGCCAATTGGTTTTGAGTTGGATGCCCGTATTCTAATATTTGCGTACCAGAAACATCACCACTGTCTTCTATTCTCTTCTTTCTCACAAACAGCTACAGCACCATCGAGTTCTTCTCAAAATCCGTCGTATACGGCCATGAATCAATGGCAGCAACACTCATATCAAAACTGAACCCATGAAATCCATGGATGTCGCTGTCACCACTACCACCAACAGTTCACTCTTCTCTTCTTTTGCACTTCTTATTTTCCCCATCAGACTCGAGCCAATCTCAGTTGGCTTCTGAATCCTTTCCATTGCCTTTGATCACATGTAGTACACACAGTCCATCTCAACTTGTTTAAACACCAGATTCTTCATCGCCGATTACCACAATTGGGCAATCTAAGATCCTGCGGTTTATAATCCCTTAAGGCCTCTCCACTCATTGCCAATTGGTTTTGAGTTGGATGCCCGTATTCTAATATTTGCGTACCAGAAACATCACCACTGTCTTCTATTCTCTTCTTTCTCACAAACAGCTACAGCACCATCGAGTTCTTCTCAAAATCCGTCGTATACGGCCATGAATCAATGGCAGCAACACTCATATCAAAACTGAACCCATGAAATCCATGGATGTCGCTGTCACCACTACCACCAACAGTTCACTCTTCTCTTCTTTTGCACTTCTTATTTTCCCCATCAGACTCGAGCCAATCTCAGTTGGCTTCTGAATCCTTTCCATTGCCTTTGATCACATGTAGTACACACAGTCCATCTCAACTTGTTTAAACACCAGATTCTTCATCGCCGATTACCAACTCCAGTACCTACATCCGGCCACAGCAACAGCTTCGATTCGCTTAACACACTGCCTCAATGTGGATCCATCTCAGTCAACATAAGAAATCTTTTCTTTTCTTCTTTCAGGCCTTTTCACGAACAGTTTTTAGGCAGTCTCAGGTGCCTGAGCAGCCCCTTCCTTGCTGGTTTTTGGCTCTCTTCCACAGCTTTATTTCACCTGCGAACACGAGATTCATCCACACCACACATTCATAACCATTTCCAACCTCTAACAATGCCTTAATTTCAGTAGTACATCACTGCAAAACCACCGGAAAAGTGAGTACTCGATGCCATTTTCTCGGCACAAAATTCACTTCACAAACAACCCATCTCTTGTACTTCAGTTCACATCCTAAATCCTCCTATACAGTAATCACTTAATCACAACCAAAATTGGGTAAGAACCCATCTCTGCCATTAACCCATGTAATCGATGACGAAGGCAGCCATAAAAGTCTACTCGGTTCTCGTCTTCATCAACTTGAATAAGAATAAGAAATTGAATTTTCATTCTTCTGTTCAATAAAGAAACAAGGTATGGTGCAAGAGGAGTTTCACGTGCCAGCTTGAATGAACAAACACAATTCAGTTTGTGTGCTGTCCCTGGCATCGAGTAAGTGGCCACGTCTCATCATTAGCAAAGCCCAAGTGGAGTTGACGTGCTTCTCGCTGTGAAATGATGTAGCCGAGCAGGTGGCTTTTGTCGCAAATGCTATTTAATCTCCAACTTTAGCAGTTTATTTCCCGGATGATCATATTTCCCTTAAGCACTAAAATAATCAAATATCAAGTACTAGCTAATATAAATATGGTTGTAAAATGTAGAATTTACGTGTTTATCAATTCATTCTAAACAAAATGCTTTAGGTACACTATGAGTCATATTTTGATAATAGTTTGGTTTATGATAACTTTTTGCATCATAACGGTTTTCCTCTAAAGATTCGGAGAAAGAGGTTTAACCAAAAACAACTTTTATTTGATGAGCTCAAAGCTCATACTTGTGCTAATTAATCACAAGGTTGAGATCTCAATCACAAAAAACCTGGTTGGGTGGGATATTATCAGGTATACTTGATGGCAATGTGTTCTTGATTCTCTGGCTACTCTCTTTTAGGTTCTAGCCAGATTATCACTTACAAACAGATTTGCATAAGTATTTGTCTTTGTATCAATTATTTTCAAGTCTTTTCGTATTGTTTGTTTTGTCAAAAATTGCTACTATTATGCTCTGAATTTTTCTCTAATGAGAATGTAAAATTTATCGAGCTAAGAAGTGTGAAATCTTCTCACTGAGAAAAACATCTGTCAATTCGTTTTCTTGACTTGTTTTGCTTTAAAGCCTTGACTCTTTGGGTCAAGTTTGTGTTCATACGGGTACCCATGTTACTTGTCGTGAACCGACGTTGAAAACCCTAAGGCTTTCCGAAATCATTTATATACCTTTCCAATTGAGTTGAGTTACCTCACTCTAGGTTTTCTATTATCAATGGCTTCTCCTCCTTGCTCTTGGGATCTGCCAGAAGATTTTGTTGATAATGTTGTATATTTCAAATTCGATGTAAACAAGGGAACCTTTGTAGAAGTTGAGGGCTCTCTTTCTCAATCTCCTGATAATTACTCAGATATTGAGGAAGATGAAAAAATTTCTGCTGAAGTGGTTCTTGATTTTCTTAAATGCTTTGAGGAAGCAAAAGTGCAACTCGTTGATACTATGAAGAGTCTTGATGTGTTAAGAACTGAGTTGAAAAAGGTTACTTCTGACCTTGGTCTCATAAAGACACATGTAAAGGAACTTCTCAATGAGGATATCTTCTTTGAAGATGCAGTGGATGCTGTCAATCACAAGCTCAAAGATCTCAAGGCTCATGAGAATTCCGAAACATTTATTTAATTTCAGTTCGTGTTCGGTTTTGGTGGTTTAGGAGTCTTTCTTTGTTTATTAGCTTGTTGATTTTCTTAAGTTTATTCTGGTGAAGGATAACTAGGGTTTGGAATAGCCATTATTGTGAGTACACATAGCTATGTCCAACGATTTTCATCTTCAATGTTTTTTAGATTTATTTGTTTAAATTCTAAAGTTTATTTGGAAGATGATTTTGCAGTATTAATCTTTATGATTTTATATATTGCAACTTATTATGGGATATGTGTGTTTGCATCCGTGAACTATGAGTGTCCCATACGTGTTCAAAAGTTAAGTCTTTCATATGTCGATATGCAAGTATTGATAAAAGATTGAATGAACTTTTAACAAACAAAAGATAAACCTTTTATGTCATTATGCAAATATTGATAAAAGAAAGGATGAGCTTTTGTTTACAGAGATTAAGTCTATTATGTCATTGTGCAAATGGTGATAAAGAATAGAATGAATCTTTGTTTATTCCGCAGTGTTAATCTTCCCTGATCCATATTTTTTATGAAAATACTGTGCAGCTCCGTAAGTTCTCTTATGTGAGCATTTCCGATTGAATTAATCATGGGTTCTCTTGTGGTTAATTTAATTGAGATTTTTGGATACAAATTCATAGTCTTATGTGGTTTGTTGCTATCCAAATAAATCCTTCTTTTCTTGTGAAAGTAAGGTCGCTCTTGTTGTTCTTTTGGGAATGACATTTTATGGGGAGAGTTCTTAATTGAACTTATGCTTAATTGCCAAATCTTTGTGGGGAGGGCGGCCGTGGAATATTATAGGGGTTATCTTGTATCTTTAAAACTCCTTGATGAATGCATTTAGTTTCGACTATATGATTGCATCTAAAAAGTTGATATGTACTTGTAGATGGGGCAAAACGATTTGCTGGTTTTTAAGGAATTGAGGAGACGACCGAGCGGAGGAAACTCCTTGAACCGAGCAAACTGCTTAACCTCACACAGATGCACTACAAAAATGGAATGCTTTGAATTCGAGAGATCAATCTATAAGACTCCGGCATAAACCAAGACAATGGCCGTTCCAGAGTCAATTCGGTCACAAGAGAGGATGTGTCGATCTATAGGAGGGAAGCTGAGAAATATGTGAGATCAATGGTGATCAAGGATTGTGAATGTGTTTAAGGTTTCTGCAAGTTTGACGAACTGTTGAGTTTGAATAAGTTCTGGTTGATTGATCGAATTCTTGAGAGTGAATGCTCAGAATTCTTCTGTTAGGCGAATGTTGTCTGTCTGTTCAATCATGAGTTCAGAGACTTATTTATATTGCCAGAAGTAGTAGATACATTGATCCCATGAAGTGTGACAGTTGCTTGAGTCAAAGAGTGGGGAAGTGGGAAATCGTGTTAAAACCAGTTGCTCATCGTGCGGACACTTGGTTGATTGTCCACCCACTACTTTTCTAACTCCTCTAACTGTTTGCACGACTTGCTCACATTCTCATCGTGGATGACACATGTTATAGACCGCCAGACCAAAACCCTAGTTGATATCCCCCATGTGACATGATTGATGTCTCGTAATTTTAGTTAGTCAGTTGTTGACTTGATGAGACGATGAGTCTTTGTATTGCTGAGTCGAACATGATTTACAAATGTTCTAGGACTCATGGATTAAACGTGTCTGTTGATACAGAGGTATAATTGTCGAACAAATGTTGATAGTTAAGGTGAGCAAATACTGCTCATTTGATGAATTGTTAAATATTGATAGTTGAACCAATATTCCTTAGTCTGAGCAAATATTGCTCATTTGAGCAAATGTTGCTCGTTTTATGAATTATTGGTAGCAGGACTAAATAAAATATTAAATTAAAATACTGGCAACTGAACCAAATATAATAATTAAAGTGTTGATTACGGTATCAACTTAAAATTATTAGTGCTTGAGTCTGGAATTATGAACCTTGGATTCAAAACCCTAATTTTGATCAATTTCTGATCAATTGATGATTTATGAAAAATCAACCACAGAATGAAGGAGGAATCGGCTACATGGGATGATGAGTCGAGCATGTAGCGCCCAGATGCTCGAGTGAACAAATACCAAAGTCTCTTGAAGACAAGTTGGTGAAAAGATGATTAAATGTTGGTTTAATCATTTATTAAAATAGTGCTCTTCTGAGTGTTAGATAATAAAACTTTATTATGAAAAAAAATGAGGGACCGACCAAGAGGTCATGGAACCGGCCCTGGTCGGTCATGGGATCGACTGCCGATCGTTTAATGAAATTCCAAGTTGTTTGGAAGAGTTTTAAACCTAATGTGAACAAATTAGGTCAAAATGGTGAAAATGTGTGGGACCGGCTTCTTGCAAGCCAAAAGGCCAACCTTGGTCGGTCAAGGTAATATGCCCATGTCACCATAGTGTTCGTGCCTCAGTCCTGAGAATTTTGATATTTTTTGATGCGCGTTTGAGCAACATATTGAAAAAATATGAAGAAATCAGGGTTTTGCTCAAACTGAGGAACTTCATAAGATGAAGGAAATAATAATAATAAAATAAGGAATCATAAAGTGTGGGACCGTCTATGGCTAAGGCATGGCTGGCCGGCCAATAAGCCCGGTCCCATGGCACTTTTCCTAATTTTATATTATTTTCATGATTTGAAGGAGTTTCCTTAAAGTGAAGGAGTTTCCATGAGATGAAGGAAACAATAATAATAATAATAATTTCCCGATTATTACATCCACTCTTCATCCGATCTTTCCATCACACGGAATCCTGAGAAAAATCTACATCTCGCGATACCCTTGACATCTTACCCTGCTCTCGTTTTCAGAAAGCGGTTAGGGCAGTTATCTTTCTGCATCATGCCTCGAACAAGATCATCATCTGCTAGATTATCTTCACGTGGAGATGGCTCTGCTTCTTCGGTAGGTCATTCTTCCTCCCAAGATCTTTCTACGCATAGCGATAATGATGCCAATGATGACCCTTCTTGTCACTGCCCTTTCAGACGTTTTGAAGGTTGTACTGATGGTGTAGGCGGTAACGGGTATGTTAAAACTTCCATTCTCAGACATATGCATGACTGGCATTCACCAAAAAGGGATAACATATCAATCTGTAAGGAAAGAATTCGCACGGAGTTACATGTATACATGGCCTGGGAAAGACTGTTGAAACAAATCAAAATGTGGCTTTGTTTCCACTGTTATCGATGTTATTCATGGAAGAGGCCTTGTCGTGATCATCCAGGGGGTGTATTGAATGTCCCTTTCAATGGCAGAGGGGCAGAGTTCCTAATATATGGTGTTGAAAAACCCATACCTCATGCATCTGGTAGTAATGACAGGGTTGCAGAACCTGGTAGTGTTGACCTTTAGGCAGTAAATATAGACAGGGTTACAGAACCTGCTGGGGTTTCTCTTGAGACTTTGAATTCCATTTTTCAGAAAAAAATAACGACAGTCTCTAGCATCCCCCCTCAAAGCAGATTGCACTTCTCTAGAGCCCTCAAATATTCTCTAGACAAAGTCCTTGCACAGCCTCATGATTTATCTACATGGATCCAGTTGTTGTTATTAACTACATGCACTCTCAGCTTATACACCCCTAAGAATTCTGCAGAAGAGCGGTCTGGAGCCAGGAAGCGCTTACAAACTGATTCTATTAACAAGGCCCTGGCGCAATGGAGGGAACTAGGTGGTTGTGCTTCACTCGTTCAACAAATTCTGGATGTTCACAAAGAAGTTCAGAAAAGTAGGAAAGCTGCTAAGAAAAATCAGAAGACCAACATCCAGGCTTGTAAGAAAAAGCTAAGTTACGGACATTACACAACAGCCATTAGAATTTTATCCTCTAATGGTGTTGCTTCTTATGATGATGATACCTTGGCTCAGCTACAACATAAGCACCCATTTGCCCCTCCTCCCATTATACCTCCAGATAATATTGAAGCTTCCCCAGTCTCAGTTGACGGACCTGCTATTCTGAATGCCATTCGCAGCTTCCCAAAAGGAACATCTCCTGGCATAGACGGATTGAGAGATCAACACCTACTCGATGTGTTAAATGGTGCAGCTGCTGATGTGTACGAAGAACTACTTATCTCCATGGAAGGAGTAGTTAACTTGTGGTTAGCTGGTAAATGTCCCCCTGCCTTAGGTGAGTACATTGCCAGCGCTCCACTGATGCCCCTCTTGAAACCTGATGGCAGCCTTCGGCCCATCGCTATTGGGACAGTTTGGAGACGGTAATGCTCGAAGTTAGCTGCAACCTCAGTCTGTCAACAAATGGCGCGTTATTTTGGAAATTGCCAGTTTGGGGTGGGCATACCTTGCGGAGCGGAAAGCATCTTGCAGTCTGCTAATAGGCTCCTTGATGCAAAAGGTACACACACCAACTTAACTATGATGCTCGTCGACTTCTCCAACGCATTTAATCTTGTTGATAGATCAATCTTAATTAAAGAAGTCAGAGCTAGATACCCGAGTATATCATGCTGGGTCGAATTCTGTTACGCCATGCCTGCGAGGCTATACTATCGCGAGTCCGTTCTATCCTCTACACAGGGCGTGCAGCAAGGAGACCCCCTTGGTCCTTTGCTTTTCGCACTTACATTGCATCCTCTTGCCTGCAAGATAGCCGATAGCTGCTCCTTAGATCTACAAGCCTGGTATCTCGACGATGGGACTATTATAGGCGACACGCTAGAAGTTTCAAAGGCTCTCAGTATTATTCAGCGAGAAGGAGGCGTAAGAGGACTGCACTTGAACGTCAGGAAGACGGAAATCTTTTGGCCTACTACAGACCCTAGGTGCTCGGAGGAAGGTGTGTTCCCAGCTAATATAAGTCGACCAGAAGGTGGTGTGAAAGTACTTGGCGGCCCATGCAGTTTAGACAGCAGTATTGTAGTGACCTTGTTTTGCAGAGAGTCGATAAGACAGTCAAGCTTATGGACTGTGTTAAGACACTTAAAGACCCTCAGTGCGAGCTTTTGCTCCTACGCAACTGCACTGGGGTTTCCAAACTTTATTTTACTTTGCGAACCACTAGTCCTCATGTCCTGCGACCAGCAATAAAACATTTTGATCAACATCTGCACCAGTTTCTGCGACATTTGATCACCGGAGACGGTGCTGGCTACGGCTCTATTCAATAACGACTGGTAACACTGCCTATTAAGGACATGGGTTTAGGTGTCTACACCATGGAAGACACTAGCAAATATTGCTACTTAGCTTCTTGTGTGCAAACACAACAGCTTTAGAGCTCTATCCTGTGTTCCATCGACACCTCTACTCCATGCCGTAGTTTACAGCTGGCGCTCACTAGCTATATGCAAACCTGCGGACTCTCCTCATCGACTTTCAACATCTATTCAGCTGCCCCACATCCCATGAAGAAATTGGCGGCTCAATATTTTGAAGGCGTTACGAGGGAGATTCCTTCCAAGTTTGTCATGTCTAACAGGGATGCAATCCTATGGCAAAGCAACAAGATGGACCATGCTTTGGATTATTTGAAGGCCATCCCCATTGCTTAGGGCTGCACCAAACCATTGGGCCTCGCGAATTCCGGCTATCACTCGGTGCCGTCTTGGCATACCACTCTTTGCCGAGGACAGTATATGCACTTCTTTTGCAAGCGTGACATGGATATATTTGGAGACCATGCGCTGCATTGTGCCAGCGAACTCGGCCTCAAGTTTCGTCACGATTTGGTCAGAGATGTTATTTTAGACATTTGCTACAGAGCAGGCATCGCAACTAGAAAGGAAGCAGCCTTAGGCTTCATATCGAATGACTCAGCCTCAAAACCTGCAGATATACTCGTGCACAATTGGGAAAACGGTGCAGATGTATGTTTTGATGTCACTGGAGTTTCACCCTTCTCAGGAGGAGGCATTGGAAATTTTGCACCGGGACATGCTATCTCCTCAGCCGTGACTCGAAAGCGCAACAAATATTTAGACATATGTACATCCTACGGTTACGGCTTTGGTGTTCTGGCGTTCACGACCATGGGAGAACTTGGTGAAGATATGGTCGTCTTGCTGAAGAGATTGAAGAACTTCCTAGTTAACTATGATGCTAATAAAAAAATAGGTGGTTCTCTTTTTCATAGGGTAGGTTTGGCTATCCAGAAAGGAGTCGGTGCACAAATTGTTGCTCGGCTACCATCCATTCATGTACAAAATGACTTTGATTTTGTTTAATAAAAGCCCCTGGAGGCACTCTTATATAATAATAATAATAATAATAATAATAATAATAATAAAATAAGGGGCGTGTGGGACCGGCCACGGCTAGGGCATGGTCGGCCGGCTAGTGGCCCGGTCCTGTGAACCTTTCCTAATTTTATATTATTTTCATGATTTGAAAGAAATATCATGAAATTGAGGAATTTCATGAGATGAAGGAAATAATAAAATAATAAGGAATCATAAGGTGTGGGACCGGCCACAACTAGGGCATAGCCGGCCGGCTAGTAGACCCGGTCCCATGACACCTTTCCTAATTTTATATTATTTCCTTGGTGTGAATGAAACACCATGAAACTGAGGAGTTTCCTTAAACGAAGGAGTTTTGTTCAAAATGAAGGAATTTTCATGAGATCAAGGAAAAAAAATAAAATATGATAAAATAAAGAATTAGGCGTGGGACCGGCCACGACATGACTGGCCGGCCGGTGGGCCTAGTCCCCTAGCGCCTTAGCTAATATTTTATTACTATTATTTTTCTTCCTATTTTGCATAGGTTCATCGTTCCTTCGTATTTTTTGAATGCTCTTTCATGCATTCAAGTGTTCGTTAGTGCATTATTGCTGAGTACACTTGCACCATTTTCGTCGGGGCTTACTCGACAGCGGCTCAGATGCCCATACGTTGAATATTTATTACTAACCCATGGAATTCTGCTGGGAAGAGCCATGAATTGAAGTAATGAAATATTATAAAGAACGTAGAATATTTTCTAGGAATTCAGTTAAATGAATCAAGTGACTAGAAATAATTAATTGATGGCTCTATACTAGCACGTCATCTATGAGCATTAATTATTCAAGAATTGAGTGATATGAGCTTGTTGAAGCGTCATATTATTTTTATATAGTCAGGGAAAACATTGTTACATCCTGAAGACGTTATCGCTCTATACTAGCAGGCAAGTTGTCTAGGAGCCGTCCAATCGTTCGATTCTATATCGAAGTAATTACTGAAATTGCTCAGTATTCATGAGATATGCCGTTGCCTCAGTTGAGAGACTGCATATTCATGTATGCTCTGAGAGACAATATACTCCGTCAGAGATTCTTGTGGCATGAGCTTTCATGCTTTAATGAGAGACATGAGCCTCAATACTCATCTGATTGCTGGATCAGAAATATGTAAGATTGTGGTTTTACGATTTTATCCTTTGTCGAAGATCCACCATCAAAATTAAGTCCCCTGCTTAGTGAGGGATAGTCATATTCCTCAGTCAGCACTAGATGGTGATTTTTCTAGTTACAGGCGAAATAAGTAATTGAACTTAGTCGTAAGAAAGTATGTTACCGGATTTTCGATTGCATGAGCGAGCCATGGCTTGAACGAAGATCCCAGTGGCACAATAGAGCATCGTCTAACGAGTGCAAATTGGTGTAGCACCTCTAATTTGGTGATGGAACCTTGGTCGATTTAGGATTCACGGGTCCGGGCCCAAGAAAGGAAATCCTTGTGGAATTAGGTTTTGGAAATAAAATTTGATATAAAAGGGATAAATACCTTTTTTTTTTTTTATTTCTCTCTCCCACGTCCGACCACCTTCTTCGTCCCTTCACGTTTGAGCACAGAGGAAAGCATGAGATTTTCGTCGGAGCCGCCACTGTCCGACCATCGCTGCCACTGTCTGGCCAACTTCTGGCCGGCACCACCAGGTACGCGACAATTTTTTTTTCCTTTCAGAATTTGATGATTTGTTCATGTTAAAATTATATACATATTCATATATAAGCGTGAGTTTGTAGAAAGCCCTTGTTTTAGAAACGTACGTTCGTTCGATCGTTAGTTTAAGAAACTAGCAATAATCCCTGACTTAGGAGAGATTTTTTTTTTATGTATAGACCTGTGTCTAGTGATGAAATTTTGTCTATGAGATTTCATGAAAACCAAAACTTCATCTTGATGTATGAATTTTCATAAAATCGGATTAAACCTTCGTTTCAAAGACGGATGATCGTACGAAGGAAAAGAGTTTTTTTTTTTTTTTTTTACAAAAACCGTGACATGTTCACGATTTTTTATTTTTATTTACGTGAGTTTTGCTCACGTCCAAAAATATAGTATATACATTTTTTTTTAAAAAAAATCACGTGAAATCACGTTTATATATATATATATCTATATATATTATTTTGTTGAAAATCAAATTTTGATTTTGAATAATCATTAAAAGTAGACAATTATTTATGATGAAATATTGCCTTGGTGTGAGTCTTTTCATAACTCAGTGGTGAATGTTCACACATTGGAAAATTATGTTCATGATTTTATGAAAAATCAAGTTTCAAAAATTTAAGTTTTGCTAAATTTTTGCAGGTTCGAAGAAGCGAGCAAGTTTTGAAGTGTTAACTCTTTCATACAATCACTATTGTTAGTGGAACCGTAAACATTTAAGAGTTACCATTTTTGTAAATGTTAATTGAGCATTTTGTTATAGCATTGCTCGTTCGAACTCGCATGCGTTGCTATCTCAAGCATGTTTGTCAATGTTAGTGATCAAAACTATAAGTCTTGATTTCTATCCTATGTAGCTAAAGGTCTCGGACTAGGATAGAAAGTGTAGTTGAGCTCAAGAACTCCATGGCAATCATCATACAAGACGAAGGACTACTCGAGGAACCGGTGGAACTTCATCGACTAAAAGGTATGTGGAGACTTGAACTTATCTGTCACTCAAAAATCAATTTACTCTATCTCCTACTCTTGAGACAAAAGTCGTTTAGACGTATAGACTTTCATTATACACATTTGCTATTTCGAGCCGAGTTTAACTCGCCTATCTATTTATCGAAATATGTGTTGGTAACCTTTCGCTTTAACCGAATTCATCTTTACCTAGTGACGAAAGTCATGATATGTTTCAATCACTTTGGAAATTGCTCTGACAAAAAATGGTATGTGAATAACGTCTATATAACGTTCTCTGAGAATGTTTCAATGATTGAAATGAGAGTTTAGATTACATGACCATTGGTAGGATATAAGCATTGTTGTGGAAACACATATATGTATAAGTCCTTATTCCTTGAACCAAAGTTTGCGAACTTTGTTGATCAAGAGAAATGGAAGTGGCGTAAGCCAAGTCCGCGAACTCAGTCCTCGAAATGGCGGAAGGTCTCACCCGAGAATTTCTGCTGGAGTTTGTGTACTCCTTCCAGGAGCTTAAGTCCGCGAACCTAGTCCGCAAACTTCATTAGGTTATATCTAAAACTGGTTTTTCTTGAACTAATGTTTATATAAACTAAGGAATGCTTTTGCAAACCGTGGCTATAAAGTTCATTAACCGATTCGAGTGAATCAAACCGTTTTTGCTTCGATTGTGTCTTGTGTAGTTACATAAGATCTAAGCAATTGAACAACTCTCTAACTAATTCATTTGAGTCATTTGAACTAGTTATGGTGAAGAAGAATATGGTTGATATGAGAGTGATCATATGGCTAAACATTTGGTAAACTATTGTTGAACCAACAAATGTTAATGTACGGTTCATAAACCCAAAATTGAACATTTTGTTTGTGTATAACAAGCTAAGTTTTCGATCCAACGGTTGAGGAATATTAGCTTGAATCTAATCAGGTTTTCATCTAACGGTGAATATTGAATGCTTTGTTACTAAGCTAACATTGATTGCAAACCCTGATTTGAAAGACTATATAAGGGAGAACTCTAGCAACTGGGAAACCTAATCCCCACACTTTACGTGTGATACTAGTTTGCTAAGCTAGAGTCGATTCTCCTTTAACCTTTGGTTTTCTTCTTCTAAAACCAGGTTAACGACTTAAAGACTTCATTGGGATTGTGAAGCCAGACCAATACTACTTTTCTTGTAGTTATGTGATCTGATCTTGATGTTTCTATCGTACGAGTACAATTGAAATAATTGGCTTGAGATTTATATCTCCGATATGCAAGATAGAAAAGAAATCACAAACACTTCGTCTCATCGTTTGTGATTCCGTAATATCTTTTTTCGCTGCGTCGATTAAGATTATTGTGAGGTGATCAATAATACTCTATTTTTCGGGAATATAAGTCCGGGTTATTGATTGGTTCCTTTTCACCTTGATTTATCAAAAGACGGAACAAAACTCATAGGTTTATTCATGGGAGACGGATTTATCTATTACTATAGACTTTTCTATGTGATACAGATTTGTTTATTAAAGTCTTCGACTTTGGTTCGTAGCAACTCTTAGTTGTGGGTGAGATCAACTAAGGGAATCAGGTACGTAGCATCCTACTGGGATCAAAGGCGTAGGAGAATAATTGTACCTTGGATCAGTATGAGATTGATTGGGGTTCAACTACAGTCCAAACCGAAGTTAATTTGGAGTAGGCTAGAGTCTGTAGCGGCTTAATACAGTGTGTGTTCAATCTGGACTAGGTCCCTGGGCTTTTCTGCATTTGCGGTTTCCTCGTTAACAAAATTCTGGTATCTGTGTTATTTCTATTCCGCATTATATTTGTTTATATAATTGAAATATCACAGGTTGTGCGTTGTTCAATCAATTAGAATATCTGACCTTTTGGTTGTTGATTTAATTGATTGACACTTGGATATTGGTCTTTGGTACCATCCAAGTTGTCTCTCTTTGATAAAGACTCGCAGATTTCTATTTGCTTGAGTAAAGATCAAATCGAGAGATTGAGATATAAACTTGTTGATATACTTTTTATCTAGATTGAGTCTGACTGTCTAGTAGATTCTCTAGAAAGTATATTGGAGTTTGTCCATACAGATTGCTAAGCGAAATATTGGGTGTGGTTGTTAGACCCCCGCTTTTTCAATTGGTATCAGGGCAGGCAAACACGTTTAAGACCTTATAAGTATGTGTTTGTAACGATCTGACTCTATGGACAGAGGTGTTATATCCATAGACGTACCACCAGTCTTCGATGGCTCTAATTACTTATTGTGGAAAATTTCTATGCGAGCTTTTCTTCAAGCGCGTGATTTTCAATCATGGGTATATGTTGTTAATGGCTATGATCCTCCCATCGTGGCAGTTGGTGATGTAAACGTTCCCAAGAATATTGGTGAATACACCCCTGCTGAGGTACTTGTTGCAAAGCAAAATTCCGACGCTTTGAATGCCATCATACATGCCATTACCCCAAATCTTCAGCAGAATCAGCACCATGTGACAAACTGCACTAAGTCGCAAGAAGCTTGGGATATCTTAGAAACCGTTTTTGAAGGTAATACCAGTGAAAAAGAAGCTAGGCTTCGAAACCTTAATTCCGATTGGGAAAACCTTCGTATGTCAGATGAAGAAACATTTGATGAATTTAATCACAAAGTGTCTGAAATTGTTAATGCATCTTTTGCATTGGGTAAGACTATTCCTGAAAAGGACATTGTGATGAAAATTCTCAGATCGTTTCCATCCAGATACGATTCTAAGAAGCATGCCATCGTTGAGGAAAATAACCTTGATAATCTCTCCAGATATACGCTGGTTGGGAAGCTTAAGATCTTTGATCATGAACATTCATCCAAGACTAAGGATGTTGCGTTCAAAGCACTAAAGGACACTAAATTACTTGATAAAAGTAAAAAAGTGTATATCTCTGAAGATGATCACTCTGAGACAGATTCATCAGATGAAGATCTTGAAAAATCAGTCTCGATGATCACAAGACAGTTTAGGGATCTTCTGCTGAAGAGAAGTAAACGGTTCTCCAGAGATAAGCCTAAGACATCAGTCAAACCTCATAACCGTGTTCCTCCTAAAAATAGGGATATTAATGAAACTGATGACGAGGATATGCCTCAGTGCTTTAAGTGTAAAGGATTTGGTCATTTTGCAAACAAGTGCCCAAATCGTAGAAAATACACTGGGAACAAAGGTCTTGATGCAACTCTTGATGAAATGTCTGACAACTATGGTTCTAATGAAGACGAGAAATCAAGTGTTGCACTTCTTGGTGAAAGTATTGATTTTGATAATTGTAGCAATACATACATCAATCTTGATATTCTTTCAGAAGATAATCCAACTATTCTGGAAGATAAGTTGATCCATACTTTGGAAACTCTGTTTATAATGTTTCAGGTTCCACTATGTGCCTAGCTGCGTGCACATCTCAAAAGCCCGACTTTTATCCTAGATTGACGTGTTCGTATTGTTCTCAAAGGGGTCATAAACTTTCAAGGTGTTACAAGTACAAACACCAACTAAGGCACGTCAACAAACTTCAACGAAGAGCAAATAATTTAACAAGGAAGCTTAAACTTTCTCAGAAGACCGCTGAGGTATGTAGGATTTTATCTTCATCTAAGAAGTTATTTTCCAAGGACAAACCAAGACCATTAGAGAAGAAAGTATGGTCGAGTCGGTTTGATAGACAGAAGTCTGAGGATTCCTCTCATGAAGAAAATGGTGGACAAATTGTTGTTTACCGCAATGCAATTTAATTGTGTTGTTTGATGAAAATCTTGTCTCATGTGCCTGATCAAAGAGACAATGATTTTGTACCTCACAGGCTTTAGGACTTTTTTTTTCTTTTTTTTTCTTAGTTTTGATTTTATGTCTGTCAAACAAAAAGAAAGGGTACTATCGACAATTCTACTCTTCATAGGGTTGAGAGTGGTCGTGTACGAACCTGTTAAAGGTTTTGAAACCCTACATTCATTTTCCTTCTTTGAAACTCCTTTTTATCCCAAGACTACTTGTTGAGTCTGTGATTTCCTCTCACAAACCCATACACCTATGGATGCTCCAAGTGCTCTGTCTTCTGATAGAAAGGATGTTAATATGATTGTCAAGCCATCAATCATGAAGGAAAACGAAAAATCTCCGTTAGCTACAACATTAAAAAGAAAAGGAAGGAATGTGAGGAAGCCAAGAGCCTTTCCTTCAAACTCTCAGAAGTTTTCTGATATTCTTGAAGTGTTGAAAGAGATGGGAAAAGAGATTCAACAAATAAAGGCTTTTGTGTGTAAGACTCATGAGATTCATAAGGCCCTGGTTCGACATCATCAGCCAAGAAGGTTTATTGATATAAAATCCTACCTTAATGAACCTTATGTCCCAATGGATGTTGACGACAAGGAGTTCGGGGATGATAAAGAATTCTTCAAAGGTCTTAACATCTAGTAAATCTTCTATTTTTCCGTTTTTTAGAAGAATAACTAGAGATTGGAATAGCCATTATTGTGATTACACATAGCTATGTCCAACGTTCTCGTCTTTTTTTTTTTTTTTAGATTTATTGGTTTAAATCCTAAACTTGCTTGGAAGATGATTTTTGCAATATTAATCTTTATGGTTTTATATATTGCAATTGTTTATGGGATATGTGTGTTTGCATCCGTGAACTATGATTGTCCCATATCTTGTCAAAAGTAAAGTCTTTCGTAAGTCGATATTCTTATATTGATAAAGGAATTAATAGACTTTTGACAAATACAAAAGTTAAGCCTATATTGTCAATTATTGCTGGAAGATAGGTTAAAATCTTTTGTTTTTCAAGGATAATGTCTATTATATGTCATGGTGCAAATTGTGATGGAAAATAGAATGAATCCTTGTGTATTCCACGGTAATTGATCTTCCCTGATCCATATTTTTTGTGTATTACTGTGAGGCTCCGTAATGTGTCTTATGTTGAGCACTAAAACAATCAAAGTTGATTATTTTCATGGTTAGCTTTGTTGTTGTTCCATAAGGTACTTTATGACGGGCATATTGAACTAAATTAATCATCTTATTTGGTTATTTAGTTAAGACTCCATAAGTTTTCTTATGTTTGAGCACTTTTGATTGGGTTGGTTATTTTCATAATTAACTTAGTCAATGCTCCATAGATTCTCTTATCTGAGTATGGCCAATTAAATTGATTACTTTTTGTGATTAGTTTGATTGTGTATTTCGATTAAATTAATCATGGGTTTTCTTGTGGTTAATTTAATTGAGTATTTTGGATTCAAATTCATACTTGTATGTGATTTGTTATGTCCAAAGAAATCCTTCTTTTCTTTCGAAATTAAGGTCGCTCTTGTTGTTCTTTCGGGAATGACATATTATGCGGGAGAGTTCTTTTTGAACTTGCGCTTAATTGCCATATCTTTGTGGGGAGTGCGGCTGTGGAATATTATAGGGGTTATCTTGTATCTTTAAATTCCTTGATGATTGCATTTAGCTTCGGCTTTATGATTGCATCTAAATAAGATGACGTGTGTTTCTTTCTTTTGGTCATGAAACGACTCTTTCGGAAATTTCATTTGGATCCCGTTCTTGTACCTTTGCCAATTTTATTGACAAAAAGGGGGAGAATTAATATGTAGTTCACACTACAAATATATATGGTTTTCGGATCATTATGTAAGGGGGAGTGGTTTCCATGTGAGACGGAGTATTGACTAAGGGGGAGTGATACATATCACCATAGTATTGTTGTTGAAGTTGTGATACAATTGAACTTTGACGATGTGTAATGATACTATGACATTGTATAACAATGATTGAGAACTCTTGTTTTCTTATTGTTATAGCTACGGATTTTCAACAACGATGATGCTAAACTTACAACCTTTGGGATCATTGGAGTACTTGGAAGTGACGAAGATTTCGAGTAATGTTGAAGATTAGACATGTGGAATAGGAGCTACAAAAGTTAATTTATTTATTTTTCGTATTCCAGACGTATTAATAGTTTTGCCATTAAAATTGACAAAGGGGGAGATTGTTAGAGCATTGCTCGGTCGAACGCGGATGCGTTGCTGTCTCAAGCATGTTTGTTAATATTAGTGATCAAAACTATAAGTCTTGATTTCTAGCCTATGTAGCTAAAGGTCTCGGACTAGGATAGAAAGTGTAGTTGAGCTCAAGAACTCCATGGCAATCATCATACAAGACGAAGGACTACTCGAGGAACCGGTGGAACTTCATCGACTAAAAGATATGTGGAGACTTGAACTTATCTGTCACTGAAAAGTCTATTTACTCTATCTCCTACTCTTGAGACAAAAGTCGTTTAGACGCATAGACTTTCATTATACACATTTGCTATTTCGAGTCGAGTTTAACTCGCCTATCTATTTCTCAAAATATGTGTTGGTAAGCTTTCGCTTTAACCGAATTCATCTTTACCTAGTGACGAAAGTCATGATATGTTTTAATCACTTTGGAAATTGCTCTGACGAAAAATGGTCTGTGAATAACGGCTCTATAACGTTCTCTGAGAATGTTTCAATGATTGAAATGAGAGTTTAGATTACATAACCATTGGTAGGATATAAGCATTGTTGTGGAAACACATATATGTATAAGTCCTTATTCCTTGAACCAAAGTTTGCGAACTTTGTTGATCAAGAGAAATGGAAGTGGCGTAAGCCAAGTCCGCGAACTCAGTCCGCGAAATGGCGGAAGTTCTCACCCGAGAATTTCTGCTGGAGTTTGTGTACTCCTTCCATGAGCTTAATTCTGCGAACCCAGTCCGCGAACTTGAGTAGGTTATATCTAAAACCGGTTGTTCTTGAACTAATGTTTATATAAAGTAAGGAATACTTTTGCAAACCGTGGCTATAAAGTTCATGAACCGATTCGAGTGAATCAAACCGTTTTTGCTTCGATTGTGTCTTGTGTAGTTACATAAGATCTAAGCAACTGAACAACTCTCTAACTAGTTCATTTGAGTCATTTGAACTAGTTATGGTGAAGAAGAATATGGTTGATATGAGAGTGATCATATGGCTAACCATTTGGTTGACTATTGTTGAACCAACAAATGTTAATGTTTGGGTACGGTTCATAAACCCAAAATTGAACATTTCGTTTGTGTATAACAAGCTAAGTTTTCGATCCAACGGTTGAGAAATATTAGCTTGAATCTAATCAAGTTTTCATCTAACGGTGAATATTGAATGCTTTGTTACTAAGCTAACATTGATTGCAAACCCTGATTTGAAAGACTATATAAGGGAGAACTCTAGCAACTGGGAAACCTAATCCCCACACTTTACGTGTGATACTAGTTTGCTAAGCTAGAGTCGATTCTCCTTTAACCTTTGGTTTTCTTCTTCTAAAACCAGGTTAATGACTTAAAGACTTCATTGGGATTAAGAAGCCATACCGATACTACTTTTCTTGTAGTTGTGTGATCTGATCTTGTTGTTTCTATCGTACGAGTACAATTGAAATAATTGGCTTAAGATTTATATCTTCGATAGGCAAGATAGAAAAGAAATCACAAACACTTCGTCTCATCATTTGTGATTCCGCAATATCTTTTTTCGCTGCGTCGATTAAGATTATGTCGAGGTGATCAATAATACTAGGATGTTCTTCGGGAATATAAGTTCGGGTTATTGATTGGTTCCTGTTCACCTTGATTTATCAAAAGACGAAATAAAAACTCATAGGTTTATTCGTGGGAGACAGATTTATCTATTACTATAGACTTTTTTGTGTGATACAGATTTGTTTATTAAAGTCTTCGACTTTGGGTCGTAGCAACTCTTAGTTGTGGGTGAGATCAGCTAAGGGAATCAAGTACGTAGCATCCTGCTGGGATCAGAGGCGTAGGAGCATAATTGTACCTTGGATCAGTGTGAGATTGATTGGAGTTCAACTACAGTCTAGACCGAAGTTAATTTGGTGTAGGCTAGAGTATGTAGCGGCTTAATACAATGTGTGTTCAATCTGGACTAGGTCCCGGGGTTATTCTGTATTTGCGGTTTCCTCGTTAACAAAATTCTGGTGTCTGTGTTATTTCTATTCCGCATTATATTTGTTTATATAATTGAAATATCACAGGTTGTGCGTTGTTCAATCAATTAGAATATCCGACCTTTTGGTTGTTGATTTAATTGATTGACACTTGTATATTAGTCTTTGGTACCATCCAAGTTATCTCTCTTTGATAAAGACTCGCAGATTTCTATTTGCTTGAGTAAAGATCAAATCGAGAGATTGAGATATAAACTCGTTGATATGCTTTTTATCTAGATTGAGTTTGACTGTCTAGTTGATTCTTTAGAAAGTATATTGGAGTTTTTCCATACAGATTGCTAAGCGAAATATTGGGTGTGGTTGTTAGACCCCCGCTTTTTCACATTTTTTGCCATTCAGATGCATGATTCCATTGTTTTGTTGAAGTTTGAATCTTGTATGGGTGATATACTGAAGTAGAGTGGTGTGTGAATGTTACAGCTACTTCACAAGGATGTCTGATTCCCAATATAATGATGCCTCCAGAGATGATACATGCATGGACGAGACTTCTATTAAAGAAGGAGAAGAAGAAACACCAAGGATCAAGAATATCCCAAATACAAATGATGAGTTTTTCGTGGATCAGCATAGACCTGGGAAACGCCTCAAGACTCTAGCATTTCGTCTTCTGATTAATTTGTAGGAATGTTACTCAGAAGAAATTGGTGACTCCTCAGGCGGCTATTCGATTTTGTCTCCAACGAGGAAATTTTTTTGTTTCGATCATAGAAATTTAAGCTTTCTCGACGACCTTTGGAAAAAAAAATTCTGGATGGGCAAGGCATATGCTGGGTTTTCCTCGTGCTCGAGCCATGCTGGATCGTGCACAGATAACAAGGGCTATTTAAGCATCTGGAGACTTGTTCATTTTTCACGATATGAGAGGTATAGAGGCTCTGCTTGCTCGTTGGTGTATTCCAACTCATACTTTCATATGTAGCTGGGGAGAGTTTATTATCACCTTGGAGGATATAGTTGCTTTGTTGCATCTTCCAATCACGGGCAATCTTCCAGTAAATGTTGTTATGCTCACTAGTTAACACACTGGTGGCCAAGAGATGATGCTCCTGACAGTCCCGTCGACGGTATGTTATCTATTGTTGCTTTCTTATGTTTATGGCTATCCAGAGACGTATTTGAAGATAGTGGAAACTTGTTGAAGCCATTTGTGATTCCCTTTGCTATCAAGATGGCCCAAGGTGAGCAACTTCCAATCGGCAGTCTATTCTTGGGTTCTTTATACTCCAACTTAGACTTATTGGTTATAGATTCCAGCATTTCTAACAGCTTTATGAAGATTGAATGTATGCCAATACGATGTTTCTCCAAGCCTTGATGTGGGAACGTTTCAAGAATTATGCACCCATTCCTCGTACTATCTTACAAGGACCGAATGCTGATGCTCGACACGTTTTCTCTGAGAAGGATAATGCCAGGATTATGCGTTGGTCTACAAAGAAGCCCCGAGTTAAGCCGCGTCTTGTTGATGTGTTAGACAAGGAGTCTGAGTTTAACTTTCATCCATGGGTGTCAATTCCTCCTTATATTTCTCAGTTGACAACCTTCAATGCTGGATAAAGTGTTACCTTGAAATATGATGCATATCGAAGCGATGGTGAGAGATCTTTTATGCTGAGTTGCACTCCTGGTTACTTAGTATCGGTAACATATGGAGACTTTTCAGTGGAAGAATACAACATCGATAGAGCAGCTCGACAAATGGGCATGGATCAGTGTGTTCCAACTTTTCGAAGGAGAAAGCCGTCGGTTGAACAACTTAAGACCCGTTTAGACCGTACTCATGTGGAAGGCAGAAATTACTGGTTCCCTTGTTCTGAAGGATTGACATATGTAACACTAGGTTATATAGACTTTTGGAATCAACAATTCGAACGCTTACATGACTTCGTAATGGCCGTTCAGCCTCTGATGAAAGATCCTCCTTCTGTTGAGATGATTTCCAATAGACCAAGACTAAAGCATCTTTCTGGCGGTGATAAACGAAATACATCTCCATGGTGTTCACAAGTATGTATCCTTTTTATAATCTTCATAAGAACACGGTAATTTTACCTTGATTATTTAATCAACTTTCACAGGACGGTCGTATCGTGAGACCTAGAATTGATGTATATTTCTAGGAAACAGAAGCAATTGTTCACGGTGGAGAAGGTAGGAGAAAGAATTATAAGATGTTGCCCAACACCATAAAGTCCCCAGTGGTTTCTTTTGTGAGTTGTCAATATTTCTTTCACCGTGTCTTCTTCTCATCCGTGTAATTAGGATCATAAAACCAATGTTTGTTACTCCGTTACAGAACTTTACCCCATCAAGTATCGATGGTCTTTAATTCTCGGTTGGGTAAACAATTTTTGAATCAAATGCTGAAGAAGAAGTCGATGTAAGTATCTCTTCGCACATTTAGCTACAATCTCTGTAAATAAGATTCTAATTATCATGAATGTATCCAGGAGGATGTTGCCATGGAAGTGGAGAGTACTGGTGATGCTCGTTCATCTTCGTAGGATGGCGATGAAGAAAATTCCAAAAACTCAATACCGAATGAAAGCAATGATGCTCCTTATGCCGATACGGGCAATTCTGGTTCTTTGAACGCTTCAGAGACCACCCAAGTAAGTGCTTCTCTTGTATTTTATTCATATAAGCATAAACTTGTTGATTTGTGAATGAATGAATGAATGAATGAGCATCCATGTGAATATACGAAAAGTTTTGCCGAAATACGTCACCAGAAAATCCAGAATTTATCCTTTTAGTAAAAACGTTGTAGAATCTTCGTCCGATGTCGGATTTTTACGGTATACCCCAGTTTTCTTATGCCAAGGAAATTTCAAAGCTTTTATAAAGAAGCTTTTTGAGTTTTGAGCATGTTTAGAGGTCGAAATCTACGAAACAGTAGACTTCCAGAAAATTTTCAACTGTCATGTAGTCCAATGTTTCGGCCAGATCTCTTTGCTCGTTTATACAATTGCCATGAAATTTTGATATGTTGTAGAGGACATCCATACGAAGAGAACGGTATATAACTCAACTTTAGATTCCTCACCAATTGCTCCCATTTCATCGTCTCATATAGGGCAGCGTAAAATCTCTTTAGACGAGCTTGTTGTAAAATGTGTTTTTTATGACTTTAATGCTATTTGCTCATGTTTTGAATGCATGATGATGAACTTTGTTGATGTTAGACCACTTACATCTTGAATTTATGACTGCACTTGCTTTTCATTCTTGGATCGCTCTAATCTCATGTAATCTTCGTATTAGATGCCAAACGCCGAAGTTGAGAATGATGAAACCAATAATGATGATTCGAGCAACCCTGAGGTTATTTATAAAGAGACAACCATCTTTGCACTTCAAGGCCGAGAGAGAGTTGTTGCTAAAATTGTTAAAGATACCGAGAGTTCAATTGTTGTTGCTTCAGTGATGGAAGAAACCGAGCCACGAGTAGAAGAGACTGTCCCAGAAGAAACTGTTGCCGTGACTATAGAAGTTGCTCCGATAATTGAGAATCGTATAGTGGTGCATGAATATCCAAGTGCAGGAGTTGCTTTTGATCCTCCATTTGGCGCATCACTCTGTTTATGGGTGAAAACTACTCCTGCAGAATTTGGTAATTTGGGGTGTGGATGAGGAATGAATTTAAACCTTTAAACAAATGCACTGCGCGGTGAGTGCTTGTAGATTCGAGAGATCAATCTGTGCAAGTCCGGCCTAAACCAAGAAATGGCCGTTCAAGACTTGTTTCGGTCACAAAGTGAAGGAGATGGGGTTGATCTTAGGGAGGGAAGCGAAGAAGGTGTTGAGATTGTGAAGGTGTTGGCTTGCTTATGACTTGTAACAGAAAGATGAGCAGGCTTGCGGTTGATGCCAGCAGGCTCTGGGTGTTTGAATACGATTTGTATTAACACTTGGTTTTTCTGTCTCGTCTGAACTTGTGTTGTTGTTTGAAATAGGGCGGAGAACCTATTTATACAAGTCATTGAGCCTCATTCACGTCTCTCGTGGGAAGTGGAGGAAGTGGAGTGATGGAGTAGTGGAGTTGTGCGTCGACCAGTCTTGCCCACTTCTCCTGTTCATCTCTAACCGTCCATGACTTCCTAACACGTTCTTGTGATGGCGCGTTGCACGCTGCACGCTGTAAACCGCCAGACCAATACCCCAGTAAGTATCCCCCCAGTTTGTGACATGATTGATGTCTGGAATGTGTGGATCGTGGATCCGCGAAAGATAGCATGTAATCTTGAGTTGAATAACTTGTGTTATTCGGGAGTCGATACTTGTGAAGTATCGTGTGTATTTTATGCGAGTGCTTTGCATTACGGTGTGATAAAGTGATGGGTAATGACTCCTCACTAACCAAATAACTCCTGACCAGGGTTGTATAACCAAGCTGGTGAAGTCGGACGGATGAGATGATGTTTGAGACATTCATCTGCGACCGTTGATGAAATTAGGTTTTTTAAAGAGGTGCGCAAGCATCACTCTTCAGCTTGGTCAAAACCAAGCATGGGAAGGATTTTGGAGAGGACCGACCATACATGCGTGTTGACGGCATGATGGTGTAGGCGCCTGTATTCCGTTCCCTCATGAAAGCGCGATCTGGGCCACTCAATTTGACCGGCAAAGAGGAGTGGTTGAGATCGGTTTGCGGCGAAATCTCTTACCGCAAAGGAATTGGTAACCGCGTGATATTCCCGCACACGTTCCAAGACAACCGTCCTTGGTCGGTCTTGGTCGGTCACTCTAGCGTGTAGGTGGTAGGCTGGTGTTCACGCCCATGTCTCACCGTCCCATGAAAACGTGATCTAAGCCACTCAATTCGTCCGGTGAAGTTGAGTGGTCAAGATTAGTTTGCAATCTGGGAGGTGTAACCACACAAGTTTGACGGGCATTTTGGGGTTAACCAGGCATGATATGCCTTGGCCGACCGCATGAGGAGGTAGATGGGCCCACGGTGGTCATGCTGGTATAACCGGACATGCTTAATCTAATCTGTGACCCTCCATTCGTGCCGGAGAAGATGGACACGCGTGATGGCTTGAACCCTAATTTTGGCTTTCAAAGCCGTGCGACCATGCTCTTTTAGGCGGACGAATTTGTTGTAACCAATCATGGTTGGTTTTGACCGATTGGTCAAGTGTGTAGGCGGTCACATGGTGATTGTGTCGACATGCTCCGGGCCCTTTGAGTCTACATCTACACCCTCCATCTATACCTGCGAAGATGGATAGTTGAGACCGTTTTGCGGCACATGTAATATGCCGCAAACCCTAATTTGGGGTTTTTCCGTCCATAATGCTTGGTATGGACGATTTCTTGGCAAGCGAAGGCCAATGGTCGACCATGCGGGGTCGGCTGTGTGTATTCCATACCTGCTTGGGGTGATGGAATTGATCTGGGGTCATCCAATCATGCTTGTGGAGTTGGATGACTGCGATCAGATCATATCCGGACTGATATGGTCAGTGCCGGATGCTCAATCGGGCTAGTATAACACACCGAGAATCAGCCTGTACGGGTATTTCGTACATGGTTTCATTATAGTGCTTGGAGGTTCGTGTTACTCTGTAAGGGTAACACTCAGTCGTCATGCCACACTGATAATGAGTACTTGGAAACACAAGGTGATAAGAAATTCACAGGGAAGGGATTGTTGCCACATGCTCCAACCTGGAGGAATTTCATGTATTCACAGAATGGGATTGTTGCTACATGCTCCATTCTTGGTGAATTAAGTGAGGGAGTATCCAACAATTTATAAATGGCTTTATCTTTTACAAGATGTCGGTGTATTTAATTCACGGAGCATGAGTTTTGCCACATGTTATTTACAAATTTAACCTTAAACGAAAATCCACCATCAACATTAAGTCCCCATCAACATTAGCACATATTGGTTACACTATTGTGTGGTAGGCATGAGATGGTGACATACGAAATGACCAAGCTAGAGTGAGTACATATTTAACGGATAGTTTCACATTGTCGGGCGTTTCCACAGGAACTGGTTGGTCTTGATTAAGGATGCGAAGGAAGCGAGGACTTGATCCGGTGAGTCGTTTTGGTTCCTCTTGTACATGTATGAGCTCGGCCGCTCCTTCGGTGTACTTCCTTAGTTATACACGGCTTTCCTCGGGTATATTTGATAAGCCTCGTTGATTGTTATCCCGAATTAGTAGCCTTCATAGGTGGTAAGTAGAGACTTCTCTTCCTTCTCGATTACAGCGGACTTGTGAGATTATAAAGAATCATCTCAACGTGGTCGTTTATTCTATATCCCAGGTATCTCAGGTACTGCTCTGATTAACTGATCAATTGACTTGATTTTTTTTTTTGTGCGTGTGCATGACCTCCTCTCCTTTGTAGTTTGCCATGGAAGCGGTGGACAATCATTCTGTTGCTTCCCCAGAAAGAAGTTTTGAAGTTGACAAGCCCGAGAGCCATGCACACGAAGAAGTAATGGCTAAGATCGATCTCCCACTTCGCGAAGTCGGCCGCGCTATACAGGGGATGCCTATCTCACATCTTCGCATTGTCAGAGGTCGTATTTGTGCACTTTCAGCTGCAATTGACATGGAGGAACGGTGGAGGCGCGAGGAAACGTTGCAGACGCTAGTAAGCGCAAGGGCGGAGAGATTTGCAGCGCGGTTGAAGAGGCGGAGAGTCGAGCATAAACGACCACTGAATGAAGACAAGTGTGATTACCCGATCCAGGACGGCGTGATAATCCTTGATTCTGATACAGACGAACCTGAACATTCGAAGGCAATTTGCGTGGCCCCTGGTGTTGCTATGCCCTTTGATGCTCCTGCTGAAGATGTTGGGATGGAGTGCGCTGCTGCTGCTGCTGCGGGGATGCCCGATGTAGAAGTTGAGGGAGATCCGGAGGGAGGTGCATCGACAGGTGATGGAGAAGAAACCAACGGTGGTGTTGGCGAGGCCGGCCCTCTTGATGATTAAAACCTCTTTTACTTTGTTTTTCTTTCCAAGCATATTCTACATGCTCGAACATCTTCCTTGTACTCAGTGGCGGCTGAGTTCAAGGTTTTTTTCTTTCTTCCCTCTGATTATTTGAATAAAGTTTTCCTTTACAATCCTTTGCCAAGACTGCAACCGAACCTTCTCAGGCGCAAGGAGCGCCTTCACATGTAATCCTTAGTGATAAAAGAAGTTATACTATAATGGAATATCCACGGACCTGTGATGCAATATCTTCCTGGCTTTGCTGGGCAGATGGCTCAAATCATTTTCCGCACACGTTCTGTTTCCTTCTTCCCGTGAGATGTTTGCTTAGGGTTTCCTTTCTTGCTCCAGTAGGTTGATTTAGGCTGACTCAGGACTTTACGTTTTTAGGAGTAAAGAGGTTCTCAGATGAAAATAATGCTTCAATTGAAAATTGAAAATTGAAACCCTAACTATGAATGCAAGTATTGCAATCATTTTCTGGAGGAATTACAAATATGACATGAAACTATAAAAGAAAACACGCTGGAAAAATAGAGCACAGCGTTTTAAGGTGTGGAGGATCTTTGGAAAGTGGTAGCACAAAGATCTTAAGTTCGGTAAGGTTTGAGCCATCGTGAGTGAACTGATATGCCCTCTAGTTTATCAGCGTTGATGAGTTTGCAGTAACCGCCTAGGATAACATCTGCTACCAGGTATGGTTCATCTTCTCTCTCGGTGGGTGAGCCGGGTGGAGTGGTCATCTTCACTGTCATGCTCCCAACATTGAACGCAGTCATCTTCGTCACCAGGTCTCCAATTCCAAACGGGTTTGGACGTGCAAATACTTGGACATTCTTCTCATCGCCTTTGACCAAGACAGCCTCTACACTCTTGATAAAACGTTTGAAAGGGCCGGCTTCCCATTCACATCTCTTAGTCGAGGTTGGTCCGTTGGTTGGAGTCAGTCCCCAGGACTTGTCAGAATGAAGGGCGGTAGGTTGTAAGGAAGGTTGCGTGATGAGACTTACTTGAGATCGGAACCTTTTAATGTATGCCGACAGGCTTTCTCCGGGAAGTTGTGTCATATTGGCAAGTTGCTGGTGCGGCAGCAGACAGTCAGGAGATCCAGAAGGCGTGTTGGAGATTCTTTCAGGTGTCGAAACCGGTAGAGGACAGACTTCCAGTATGGCTTTGTTATCATGCATCCAAGAGCTCCCTAGGATCATGTCGTAGTTGGGATGATTTTTGACTATGTAGAACTTTGCTTGCGTCGAGGCATCACCCAATTTGACTTCAAGATCGATGTATCCATATGTATCTTTGCGCTCTCCTGCCGAATCTCCAATCGCAGTTGGGTGACGAGTAGCTTCCTGCTTAGAAATCTTTGCCGCTCTCAAGGTCTTGACAGTAATGATGTTAAATTCGGAAGCCGTATCGATTAACACGTTGTCGAACTCAACGTTTCTCAAACGAGTGACAGTTAGAAGTCCCCAGTTTCCAATGCTCGTGTCCTTCAGGAAAGATCGGGGTTCTGGACTTTCTTCGGATGCGAGACGTCTACGACACAACGTGGTTGAGGGCTGCAAATATGTCTTGACGCTGTCCCTTGGAGAAGTACAAGATTTCACATATGTGCTCCATCATAGATTGCACGGTCTTGCGAAAATGAATCCCCAGAAATCATGCAGTTCCTGATAGGTAGAGGGTCTCTGTGAACACCTTCGTTTCCAAGCTGGAGCTCGCCAGTCTCTACCTTTTCCCTGAATATTTGTTTCAACCTGTTACAATCTTTGGTTGGATGATGGACGAACCTGTGGTAGCAACAATATCTGGGATCTTCCATTTCTTCCTCGGTCGGAGGACGTCTGATAGGGGATAGCTTTACGGCGTCGTCTTGGACCCACGCTTCCAAGAGCTCTATCACTTCATTCATGGGAAAAGGAAAACTGTGTCTTTAGTGTTTTGTGCAGGAGTTTTGTCTGCTCCTTTTCGAGACGAAATCTTGTGTGCCGGGAATGTTCGCTTTGTTTGTGGCTCATCACTTGAAGCTTTCCTTTTCTCTCCTCCGCCCACCACGCTTACGAGAAGGACCGGGTGTTGTATTGCTTGTTCGTGAGACGCCCGCTTCCTCGACATTCACGGGAATCTTCACTCCGAACAACTCGGTTCTTTCTAGCAGCGCCTGGTGCGATTGTTGCTTGAGCGTTTTGCGGCTTCGTGGAGTTCGAGAGAACGTTTGAAAGCCAGATTCTCTAACAGGGCGCGGTATATGGGTATCATCCCATTGATGCATGATTCCACCAATTGCCGTTCGGTGACATTTGGGTCGTGACAATCCAGTGCTTGGGTCCTGAATCTTTTAACGAAGTCGTTGGGATGCTCATTGTTCCGCTGGAGAATTCTTCCCAGGTCTGAAAACGTGATTTGTTCAGATACGAAGAAATACTTCCTGTAGAAAGCACTGACCATCTCGCTCCAATTGGATATGTTGTTAGGCGCAATGTTATTGTACCAGGTGTATGCCCTCCCCGTAAGTGATTTTGAGAATTCTTTTAGGCGTAAAACATGATTGTATTCATGTTCCCCCAAGGCTTCCAAGAATCGAGAAATGTGTTCACGAGCATTACCAGTTCCGTCGTAGAGGGAGAACTGGGGAGAGGTGTAACCTCTTGGAAGAGGGATTCGCTGCATATCTTGAGGGTATGGCGGTTGGTGTTGGTGCGCATCAGTCAGATTTCCTTTGCTTCGACTCTAGAGGAGTTGTTCCAGATCCTCACGTGTGATGAAGTTGGGTGGCTGGTCCCTTTCTCTCGAGCATTCAGGAGCAGCACGAACTCCCTCACTCATGTGGGTCCGAGTGGAAACGCTTGCTCCGGGTGAATTGAAGGCATCTCTTGTTGTCTCCAAAGATCGACATGAATCTTGCGGTAATCGTTCAATCAAGGTCTTGAGGAAAGTGAGTACCTCTTTCTGGGTTGCGGCCATGTCTGTTTGAGTCCTGGCAAGAACTTCCTGTTTCTCCATCAAGTCTGAAATGGTAATAGACGGTGGTCCTCCTCTTGCGCCTCCGGCTCCTCGTCCTGATGGGGGAGTGAAAGTTGTTGCTCTGGTGACTACTGGAGGCGTTACACTTGAGGAGATGCCGGGATTTGCGGCTGCTCTGGCTCTGGTGATGGGAGGCG
Organism: Papaver armeniacum; assembly: GCA_023531295.1. Lineage (NCBI taxonomy): Eukaryota > Viridiplantae > Streptophyta > Magnoliopsida > Ranunculales > Papaveraceae > Papaver > Papaver armeniacum. The sequence continues at coordinate 25,467 of JAJJWW010002757.1, read as the reverse complement.
TTACACCTACTGGAATGTCTCCTGCTCCGCTAGTGTTGGTGATAGAAGTGACAGCTCCACGAGATGTGTTGACCACGGTAGCTCCACTGACAGGTACTTCAACACCAGGATTGTTATCCACACCGGCTCCATCAGAATTGATTGCTGACCCAGACCTTAATTCCACCATAATGAATTTTTGATTGAATTGATTCTAAGATCTACCCTTTTGAACTGACGAAATTGAATTTCGGAGAATTTGACTTTACGGACCGAGAGATTAATGTCCCACCGTGATCGCCAATTGTTTATGGGTGAAAACTACTCCTGCAGAATTTGGTAATTTGGGGTGTGGATGAGGAATGAATTTAAACCTTTAAACAAATGCACTGCGCGGTGAGTGCTTGTAGATTCGAGAGATCAATCAGCAAGTCCGGCCTAAACCAAGAAATGGCCGTTCCGGACTTGTTTCGGTCACAAAGTGAAGGAGATGGGGTTGATCTTAGGGAGGGAAGCGAAGAAGGTGTTGAGATTGTGAAGGTGTTGGCTTGCTTATGACTTGTAACGAAAGATGAGCAGGCTTGCGGTTGATGCCGACGGGCTCGGGTGTTTGAATACGATTTGTATTAACACTTGGTTTTTCCGTCTCGTCTGAACTTGTGTTGTTGTTTGAAATAGGGCGGAGAACCTATTTATACAAGTCATTGAGCCTCATTCACGTCTCTCGTGGGAAGTGGAGGAAGTGGAGTGATGGAGTAGTGGAGTTGTGCGTCGACCAGTCTTGCCCACTTCTCCTGTTCATCTCTAACCGTCCATGACTTCCTAACACGTTCTTGTGATGGCGCGTTGCACGCTGCACGCTGTAAACCGCCAGACCAATACCCCAGTAAGTATCCCCCATTTGTGACATGATTGATGTCTGGAATGTGTGGATCGTGGATCCGCGAAAGATAGCATGTAATGCTGAGTTGAATAACTGTGTTATTCGGGGAGTCGATACTTGTGAAGTATCGTGTGTATTTTATGCAGTCTTGCATTACGGTGTGATAAAGTGATGGGTAATGACTCCTCACTAACCAAATAACTCCCCGACCAGGGTTGTATAACCAAGTCTGGTGAAGTCGGACGGATGAGATGATGTTTGAGACATTCATCTCGCGACCGTTGATGAAATTAGGTTTTTTAAAGAGGTGCGCAAGCATCACTCTTGACTTGGTCAAAACCAAGCATGGGAAGGATTTTGGAGAGGACCGACCATACATGCGTGTTGACGGCATGATGGTGTAGGCGCCCGTATTCCGTTCCCTCATGAAAGCGCGATCCGGGCCACTCAATTTGACCGGCAAAGAGGAGTGGTTGAGATCGGTTTGCGGCAAATCTCTTACCGCAAAGGAATTGGTAACCGCGTGATATTCCCACACACGTTCCAAGACAACCGTCCTTGGTCGGTCTTGGTCGGTCACTCTAGCGTGTAGGTGGTAGGCTGGTGTTCACGCCCATGTCTCACCGTCCCATGAAAACGTGATCTAAGCCACTCAATTCGTCCTAGTGAAGTTGAGTGGTCAAGATTAGTTTGCAATCTGGGAGGTGTAACCACACAAGTTTGACGGGCGTTTTGGGGTTAACCAGGCATGATATGCCTTGGCCGACCGCATGAGGAGGTAGATGGGCCCACGGTGGTCATCTTTGGTATAACCGGACCTGCTTAATCTAATCTGTGACCCTCCATTCGTGCCGGAGAAGATGGACGCGCGTGATGGCTTGAACCCTAATTTTGGCTTTCAAAGCCGTGTGACCATGCTCTTTTAGGCGGACGAATTTGTTGTAACCAATCATGGTTGGTTTTGACCGATTGGTCAAGTGTGTAGGCGGTCACATGGTGATTGTGTCGACATGCTCCGGGCCCTTTGAGTCTACATCTACACCCTCCATCTATACCTGCGAAGATGGATAGTTGAGACCGTTTTGCGGCACATGTAATATGCCGCAAACCCTAATTTAGGGTTTTTCCGTCCATAATGCTTGGTATGGACGATTTCTTGGCAAGCGAAGGCCAATGGTCGACCATGCGGGGTCGGCTGTGTGTATTCCATACCTGCTTGGGGGTGATGGAATTGATCTGGGGTCATCCAATCATGCTTGTGGAGTTGGATGACTGCGATCAATCATATCCGGACTGATATGGTCGGTCCGGGATGCTCAATCGGGCTAGTATAACACACCGAGAGGGGGCTCAATCGGGCTAGTATAACACACCGAGAGGGCTCGGGCTAGTATAACACACCGAGAATCGGCACATACGGGTATTTCGTACATGGTTTCATTATAGTGCTTGGAGGTTCGTGTTACTCGTAAGGGTAACACTCGGTCGTCATGCCACACTGATAATGAGTACTGGAAACACAAGGCTGATAAGAAATTCACAGGAAGGGATTGTTGCCACATGCTCCAACCTGGAGGAATTTCATGTATTCACAGAATGGGATTGTTGCTACATGCTCCATTCTTGGTGAATTAAGTGAGGGAGTATCCAACACTTTATAAATGGCTTTATCTTTTACAAGATGTCAGCGCATGAGTTTTCCGGTTATTTACAAATTTAACCTTAAACGAAAATCCACCATCAACACACTCCCATACCACAAACTAGTTGGCGGATTCAACGTTCCTATTGGATATGCAGGCTTGTACGAGAAGATATGGAGGAAGTTTGGTCACATCATCCTTAACAGAGACCCTAAGCGTGCTTATTCTTTAACAATGCAAGTAGGTGTTATCTTGTGTGTTATAAATGATATATGCACCAGAGCTAGAAATACTGTTACTCTAGATGTACTCTTTGATTGGGAGTTCAACTTGGAGGATTCTGAAAGACTTGGCTTCAACGTGAAATGGCTTCGTAAGAAGATAGATGCCATCAAGGACTCGTGTGAAAATAACATACCCTATACGAATTTTGGGTATTTTGGGAAAGACTTGGATATTCATGCACCACTATATTTTGAAATATCCAAGTCTTGGATATAGTGGGAAATTGAATATAGTGGTGCATGAATATCCTTTTCTTTAAGTAAACTGAATTTTGATAAATTGCTGAACTTAAATTATTGAATGCAAGTATTGCAAACATTTTGGAGGAAATTGAAATACAGTGAAAGAAATTCTTAAATGCCAAATTCGGTTATTTTGGGCGTTCATGCCTTGAACCCAAATACCTCAAAAAACCCATATCTTAGGCGTCGAATGCTTTGACCCATGTTTCGTGTATTACTGCCACATTCGCTTTACCATCCATTTTAATCAATCCATAGTATCCACCAGCAACAGACTTAGAGATCATAAAGGTCCTTCCCAGTTGGAGTTCTTTGCAGAATGAAAGTTACGGTTAGTTGCTTTGAGAACTAAATCTCCTTCTTGGAACTTATTACACTTGATTATTCACGCCCTGAATATCTTCTGTTGGTTCGGAATTCCTCGTGCAGTGGGATTCCATGTTGTCGAAGCCTTCCAATCTTGCGGTACATATGGACATTCACGTAGGGGCGAGTATCTAGGATATTGTTTGTCGTGTTCAGCCATTATTTCAGCAATGACTGTATTAGTGAGGTGCTCGACTTAGAGAGGTTCCGCGTCCAACCACTTGGTGAAATATTGCTGAGGTGAGGTTATCCATTCATCGCATTTTGCAATAGGTAAGTTGTTGGTGGAGTAAAGCCCTCAAACCAAAGCAGCATGTTTGAGATCTGATAATATGGACACATGAGGAGGAATAAGACTTTCCTGAGTGCGAAACCTTTTGATAAAAGCTTTTGCATTTTCTTCAGGTTTTTGTGTCAGCTCCGTCAAGGTTTTGACTTCCTTAAGATACTCGAGCAATTGAGTATCCTCTATTTCTTCCGAATCAGAGCTTTCCACAACAGAGAGATGTGCAATTGAAGGTGTTAGAGTTATCCTTTCAGCATGAATCCATGTGCGTCCAAGGATCATATCATATCCTAGATCTTCTCGGATTATGTAAAATTTGGTTTCTATCCAGGCTAAGTTTACCTTCATCTTGAGAGTAATGTATCCATAAGCATCTCTGGGTGTCCCTTCATGATCCATGATTGAGACTGGAGCAAGAATGGCTTCTTGTCGCGTGATACCAGCAGCTCTGAGAGTTTTCAGAGGGATAACATTGACAGCAGTGCCAACATCAATCAGCGCTCGTTTGAACTCCTTTCCTTTGAGATGGACTGTGGTGAGAAGTCCCCAGTCGTATATTTCTTTGTCCGTTACTGAAGGCTCAGGAAGCATCTCCTGAATCAATAAACGCTTTCCTGATATAATATGATTCAATGCAGTAAACATGTATTTCCTTTGAGCCTTTGATAAGTACAGCAATTCACAGACATGTTCGATTAAGGATTGAACCGCTTCTTTGACAGGTGGATCAGAGAGAGTGAAGGTTCTGACCAGGAGAGGGTCTATGTGTACTCCTTCAGTCCCCAAGTTAAGCTCTCATGATTCGACTTTTTCTTGGAATATGCGCTTCAAAATTCTGCAGTCCTTTATGGGATGATTGACGAATCTGTGAAATCGACGGTAACGAGAATTTTCTATGTCTTCTTCAGTTGGTTCTTTCTTGACATATGGTAACTTGATTACACCGTCTTAAACCTAGACATCTAATAATTCAATCACTTCTTCGATAGGAAAAGGGAAATCAGGTGCTTCTTGATCAGCTCTTGCGTGTTGGGTAGGAGCTTGTGCATCTCGAGTTTGATTATCCTTCCTTTGTGCTTTCGAAGGGGCCGGAAAAGTATGCTTGCGCTGCGGTTCGGTTTTTCGTTTGCTCCCTTCTGCAACAACATTTGTGGAAGGTTGGAGGTTATATTGTTTGTTGATCAAACGTTTGCTACCTCGAGTTTCTCGTGGTTCTTCAGTTTTTGTAGCTTTAGCTCTCTCCAGTAAAGCAGGTGCGGTAGTTGCTGACCTCTTAGCTGCTTCATGAAGTTCTGAGAAAGTATGGAACCGAAGATTTTCCAGTAAAGCTCTGTAGACTGGGATCATTCCATTGATGCATAAATCTACAAGCTGCTGCTCTGTGACATTTGGATCATGACAGTCCAGGGCTTGAACTCTGAACCTTTTCACATAATCATTAGGATGTTCATTGCTCCTTTGAAACATCCTTCCAAGATCAGAGAGGGTGATTTGCTCTGAAACGAAGAAATATTTTCTGTAGAAAGCATTAATCATTTATCCCCAACTTGTGATACTTCCTGGTGTGATGTTGTTGTACCAGGTATATGCCCTGCCTTTCAGAGACTTTGAAAATTCCTTCAGACGGACGACATGGTTGTGCTCGTGTTCACCCAATGCTTCCAGAAACCGAGAAACATGTTCTCGAGCATTGCATGTTCCATCATAAAGGGTGAATGTTGGAGAGGTATAACCTTTTGGCAGAGGAATATTTTGTGTAGCAGCAGGGTATGGAGGTTGGTGACGGTGGACAGAGGACAGAGGACGCCTTATCTTTTCCATGATCCTCCAAGAGGCGCTCCAGATCTTCACGAGTGATGAAACTGGACGGTTCTTTCGCTTGCGGGTTGTCTGCAGCCTTATGAACTTCCTTATCATCTACTACATGGATTGGAGTGACTTCACGATCAGTATCTGAAGATGTCTCTTTAGCTTTTCCTTTCTCCTGAGTTTTCACTGACATCTTGCCTGTAAGAGTCTTGAGATAATTGCATAACTCTTTCTGAGCGGCGGCCATGTCAATTTGATTCTTGGCAAGAGTCTCTTGCACCTTCATGAGATCACCTATGGTAGGTGGATTTTCTCTGATTTCTTCAGGAGACCGTCCGAAGAGAGGGTTGTTTCCAATGTTGGTTTGAGGAGGAGTGGTACCGCTAGTGTTGTTGTTAGGAGCCGGAGCAGTTTCTGGAGTACCACCAGTATTGCTAATGCTAGCATTATTTGGGTTAGGCTTTGTAACTGAACCTGACCTAACATCAACCATCTTGATGAATCGAGATTCAAACCGAGAGGTTGATCTCCCACTGTGGTCGCTAATCTGTAGATGGGGCAAAACGATTTGCTGGTTTTTAAGGAATTGAGGAGACGACCGTGCTGAGGAAACTCCACGAACCGAGCACACTGCTTAACCTCACACAGATGCACTGCAAAAAGGGAGTGCTTTGAATTCGAGATATCAATCTATAAGACTCCGGCTTAAACCACGATAATGGCCGTTCCAGAGTCAATTCGGTCACAAGACAGGATGGGTCGATCCGTAGGAGGGAAGCTGAGAAATATGTGAGATCAATGGTGGTCAAGGATTGTGAATGTGTGTAAGGTTTCTGCAAGTTTGACGAACTGTTGAGTTCGAATAAGTTCTGGTTGATTGATCGAATTTTTGAGAGTGAATGCTCAGAATTCTTCTGCCAGACGAATGTTGTCTATCTGTTCAATCATGAGTTCAGAGACTTATTTATATTGCCAGAAGTAGTAGATACATTGATCCCATGAAGTGTGACAGTTGCTGGAGTCAAAGAGTGGGGAAGTGGGAAATCGTGTTAAAACCAGTTGCTCATCGTGCGGAGACTTGGTTGATTGTCAACCCACTACTTTGCTAACTCCTCTAACTATTTGCACGACTTGCTCACATTCTCATCGTGGATGACACGTGTTGTAGACCGCCAGACCAAAACCCTAGTTGATATCCCCAATGTGACATGATTGATGTCTCGTAATTTTAGTTAGTCAGTTGTTGACTTGATGAGACGATGAGTCTTTGTATTGCTGAGTCGAACATGATTTACAAATGTTCAAGGACTCTTGAATTGCACGTGTCTGTTGAGACAGAGGTATAATTGTCGAATAAATGTTGATAGTTAAGGTGATCAAATATTGCTCATTTGATGAATTGTTAAATATTGATAGTTGAACCAATATTCCTTAGTCTGAGCAAATATTGCTCATTTGAGCAAATGTTTCTCGTTTTATGAATTATTGGTAGCAGGAACAAATAAAATATTAAATTTAAATACTGGTGAAAAAGCGGAGGTACAATAACCACACCCAATATTTTGATTAGCAATCTGTATGGACTAACTCCAATATACTTTTAAGAGAATCAACTAGACATTCAGACTCAATCTTAATAAAAGTATATTAAAGAGCTATATATCACTTTCTCAATTCAATACTTACTCAAGCAAATAGAAATCTGCAAGTCTAATTGAATACAAGATAAATCACTTGAACGGTACCAAAGACCAATGTTCAAGGATCAATCAATTTCAATCAACAACCAAAGGTTGGATTTCCCAATTGATCGATTCAAACGCACAACCTGTGATATTTCAATTATATAATAAAATATAATGCGGAAAAGAAATAACACAGACACCAGAAGTTTTGTTAACGAGGAAACCACAAACGCAGAAAAACCCCGGGACCTAGTCCAGATTGAACACACATTGTATTAAGCCGCTACAGACACTAGTCTACTACAAACTAACTTCGATGCGGATCAGTTGAACCCCAATCACTCTCATACTGATCCAAGGTACAGTTGCGCTCCTTATGTCTCTGATCCCAACAGGATACTACGCACTTGATTCCCTTAGCTGATCTTACCCACAACTAAGAGTTGCTACGACCCAAAGTCGAAGACTTTAATGAACAAATCTGTATCACACAGAAAAGTCTACGGTAATAGATAAATCTGTCTCCCACAGAAATACCTACGAGTTTTGTTCCGTCTTTTGATAAATCAAGGTGAACATGAACCAATTGATAACCCGGACTTATATTCCCGAAGAAGAGCCTAGTATTATCAATCACCTCACAATAATCTTAATCGAATAGCGAAAGAAGATATTGTAGAATCACTAACGATGAGACGAAGATGTTTGTGACTTCTTTTATATCTTGCCTATCGGAGAAATCAATCTCAAGCCAATCTTTACGATTGTACTTAGTACGATAGAAACAGCAAGATCAGATCACACAACTATGAGAAAGTAGTATCGGTCTGGCTTCACAATCCCAATGAAGTTTTCAAATCGTTAACCTACAGGGTCTCGATAGAAACCTAAGGTTAAAGGAGAATCGACTCTAGCTTATACAACTAGTATCACACAGGAGGTGTGGGGATTAGGTTTCCCAGTTGCTAGAGTTCATCCTTATATAGTATTTCAAATCAGGGTTTGCAATGAATGTTAGCTTAGTAACAAAGCATTCAATATTCACCGTTAGATGAAAACCTGATTAGATTCAAGCTAATATCTTTCAACCGTTAGATAGAAACTTAGATTGTTACATACAAATGAAATGCACATTTTTAAGTTTGTGTAACCGTACCCAAACATGTACATTTAGTTTGTTCAACAGTTTTTAACCAAATGGTTAGCCATATGAGCACTTTCAGATCAACCATATTCTTCTTTACCATAACTAGTTCAAATGACTCAAATGAACTAGTTAGAGAGTTGTTCAATTGCTTAGATCTTTATAATAGACACAATTGAAACAAAAAATATTTGATTTACTCGAATCGATTCTTGAACTTTATAGCCACGGTTTGCAATTATGCATTCCTTAGTTTATATAAGTTTAAGTTATAAAATAATCGTTTTTAGAAAATAACCAACTTATGTACGCGGACTTAAGTACTCGGAATAAGTTTGTTTTAGTTTACAAACTCCAGCAGAATTTCTCGGGATGAGAACTTCCGACAGTACGCGGACATGGTACGCAGACTCTAGTTCCGGTTTTCTTGAGCAGCAAAGTACGCATACTTTGGTTCAAGGAATAAGGACTTACACACATATGTGTTACCACACAATGTTTATATCCTTCCATGGTTATGTAATCTAAACTCTCATTTCAATCATTGAAAAAATTCTTAGAGGACGTTATCATTGAACTTGGCCAAAGCGAAAGCTTACCAACACATATTTCGAGAAATTGATAAGCGAGATAAACTCGACTCGAAATAGCAAATGTGTATAATCATAGTCTATATAGCAAAACGACTTTTGTCTCAAGATAGGAGATAGAGTAGATAGATTTTTGAGTGATAGATAAGTTCAAGTCTCCACATACCTTTTAGTCGATGAAGTTCCACAAGTTCCTTGAGTAGTTCTTCGTTTTTGTATGATGATCTCTATGGAGTCGTGAGCACAACACTTTCTATCCTAGTCCGAGACTTAGCTAATAGTAGACTAGAAATCAAGACTTATAGTTTTGATCACTAATATTGAGAAACATGCTTGAGATAGCAACGCATGCGAGTTCGATCGAGCAGTGCTGTAATAACTGGGAACTGAACCAAATATAATAATTAAAGTGTTGATTACGGTATCAACATAAAATTATTAGTGCTTGAATCTGGAATTATGAACCTTGGATTCGAAACCCTAATTTTGATCAACTGCTGATCAATTGATGATTTATGGAAAATCAACCACGGAATGAAGGAGGAACCGGCTACATGGGATGATGAGTCGACCATGTAGCGCCCAGATGCTCGAGTGAGCAAATACCAAAGTCTCTTGAAGACAAGTTGGTGAAAAGATGATTAAATGTTGGTTTAATCATTTATTAAAATAGTGCTCGTCTGAGCGTTAGATAATAAAACTTTATTATGAAAAAAATGAGGGACCGACCAAGGGGTCATGGAACCAGCCATGGTTGGTCTTGGGATTGACTGCCGATCGTTTAATGAAATTCCAAGTTGTTTGGAAGAGTTTTAAACTTAATGTGAACAAATTAGGTCAAAATGGTGAAAATGTGTGGGACCGGCTTCTTGCAAGCCAAAAGACCAACCTTGGTCGGTCAAGGTAATATGCCCATGTCACCATAGTGTCCGTGCCTCAGTCCTGAGAATTTTGATATTTTCTGATGCGCGTTTGAGCAACATATTGAAAAAATATGAAGAAATCAGGGTTTTGCTCAAACTGAGGAACTTCATAAGATGAAGGAAATAATAATAATAAAATAAGGAATCATAAAGTGTGAGAACGGCTATGGCTAAGGCATGGATGGCCCGCCAATAAGCCCGGTCCCATGGGACTTTTCCTAAGTTTATATTATTTTCATGATATGAAGGAAATATTATGAAATCAAGGAGTTTGTTGAAACAAGTTTCCTTAAAGTGAAGGAGTTTCCATGAGATGAAGGAAACAATAATAATTATTATTATTATAAAATAAGGGGCGTGTGGGACCGGCCACGGCTAGGGCTTGGTCGGCCGGCTAGTGGCCCGGTCCCGTGAACCTTTCCTAATTTTATATTATTTTCATGATTTGAAGGAAATATCATGAAATTGAGGAATTTCATGAGATGAAGGAAATAATAAAATAATAAGGAATCATAAGGTGTGGGACCGGCCACAACTAGGGCATAGCCGGCCGGCTAGTAGACCCGGTCCCATGACACCTTCCCTAATTTTATATTATTTCCTTGGTGTGAAGGAAACACCATGAAACTGAGGAGTTTCCTCAAACGAAGGAGTTTTGTCCAAATGAAGGAATTTTCATGAGATCAAAGAAAAATAATAAAATATGATAAAATAAAGAATTAGGCGTGGGACCGGCCACGACATGAATGGCCGATCGGTGGGCCCAGTCCCCTAGCGCCTTAGCTAATACTTTATTACTATTATTTTTCTTCCTATTTTGCATAGGTTCATCGTTCCTTCGTATTTTTTGAATGCTCGTTCATGCATTCAAGTGTTCGTTAGTGCATTATTGCTGAGTACACTTGCACCATTTTGGTCGGGGATTACTCGACAGTGGCTCAGATGCCCATACGTTGAATATTTATTACTAACCCATGGAATTCTGCTGGGAAGAGCCATGAATTGAAGTAATGAAATACTATAAAAAACGTAGAATATTTTCTAGGAATTCAGTTAAATGAATCCAATGACTAGAAATAATTAATTGATGGCTCTATACTAGCACGTCGTCTATGAGCATTAATTATGAGCTTGTTGAAGCGTCATATTCTTTTTATATAGTCGGGGAAAACATTGTTACATCCTGAAGACGTTATCGCTCTATACTAGCAGGCAAGCTGTCTAGGAGACGTCCAATCGTTCGATTCTATATCGAAGTAATTACTGAAATTGCTCAGTATTCATGAGATATGCCGTTGCCTCAGTTGAGAGACTTCATATTCACGTATGCTCTGAGAGACAATATACTCAGTCAGAGATTCTTGTGGCATGATCTTTCATGCTTCAATGAGAGACATGAGCCTCAATACTCATCTGATTGCTGGATCAGGAATATGTAAGATTGTGGTTTTACGATTTTAGCCTTTGTCGAAAATCAACCACCAACAATACTTTCTTTTGGTCATGAAGTGTCTCTATGGAAATTTCATTAGGATCGCACTAGTTCACACTACAAATACATATGGTTTCCGGATCATTATGTAAGGGGGAGTGGTTTTCATGTGAGATGAAGTATTGACTAAGGGGGAGTGATACATATCACTATAGTATTGTTGTCAAAGTTATGATACCATTGAACTTTGATGATGAGTAATAATACTATGACCCCGTGTAACAATGATTGAGAACTATTGTTTTCTCATTGTTATGGCTACAGATCTTCAACAACGATGATGCTTCATTGAATATCTTTGGAATCATTGGAGTACTTGAAAGTGGCAAAGATTTCGAGTAATGTTGAAGAACCAAGGAGATCAAGCATGTGGATGAGAAGGTGCAAAGTTTATTTATTTTGTATTCCATATGTATTGATAGTATTGTCATTAAAATTGACAAAGTGGGAGATTGTTATAGCACTGCTCGGTCGAAATCGCAAGCGTTGCTATCTCAAGATTGTTTGTCAAGTTTAGTTGCCAAAACTATAAGTCTTAATTTATAGTCTACTTATAGCTAAGTCTCGGACTAGGATAGAAAGTGTAGTTGAGCTCTAGACTCCATGGCGTTCATCATGCAAAGACGAAGAACTACTCAAGGAACTGGTGGAACTTCATCGATAAAAAGGTATGTGGAGACTTGAACTTATCTATCACTCAAAAGTCTATCTACTCTATCTCCTATCTTGAGACAAAAGTCGTATTGCTATATAGACTTCGATTAAACACTTTGCTATTTCGAGCCGAGTTTATATCGCTTATATATTTCTCGAAATATGTGTTGGTAAGCTTTCGCTTTGGCCAAGTTCATCTTTACCCAGTGACGAAATTCATGTTGATTATTTCAATGAATTGAAAATCGCTTTGATGAAAAATAGTTTTTGAATAACAACTATATAACATCCTCTAAGAATGTTTCAATGATTGAAATGAGAGTTTAGAATATATAACCATGATTGGATATAAATAGTGTATGTGTATTCATACTTGTGTAAGTCCAAAAATCCTTGAACCAAAGTATGCGTACTTTGCTGCTCAGGATAACCGGAGCTAAGTCCGCATAGCTGTACGTGTAGTAGCAGGAAATCCCACACTACACCCCTCACTCAATTTTGCTTGACTAATCCATTAAAAGATATGTGATCAAGAATATTTGTTAATTGATTTCATGGAATGTTTACACAATACAATAGAATTACACTTAGAAATTAAAGCGCTCTTTGAACTTTCTCTCTCCTAATGACTTGCTTCCCAATTCAAAAGATCCCCCCACACAACAGACTCATTTAGCCCTTTATATAGGGTAATACATAGTGGATGACAGCTAAGCTATCCTTTATTTTCGGGAATGTCTCGCGAAGTGTCGCAAATGCACAAATATTTATTCTCGCGACATTTCTTAGCCTTCGCCAGGTTTTCATGTCTTCCATTTGTTTTGTTGGTCGTTGTTCATCGCGTCGTTTATTTTAGCTCCTCTGCGACTTCCTCGCGACACCGCTCGTTTATTAATCCTTGAACCTTGTCCGTTGCGATATTATGATCCTACATCTTGCCTCTTTTTCCTTGAATATTGCTTGAAAGGCAATTTGAAGGAAAAATTCATTGTTGTAATAATCCTTGGTCGCAATTGGTGAAGGAACGAGCGAAAGAATACTTTTCTTGAAAAGTACGTACTTGCCTCTATTCTTTTAGCGAAGTTCGAAGCTTATTTGTAGTATATATGTGAAATTCCGTCTCCCTCTCCTTACATCTCCTCTGCGAGGGGGAGAATATTATGAGAATCAATATTTTGATTTGCCGCAACTACTTATCTTTATCTCTGTTTCACTCCGTGCAATTACACAGATTTTGACTATTAAAGTCTTTTCTTGACACGTCTCTTCCACCCATTTATTCTCGTCCATTCATGTCTCTTCTCGCATTAAATGCCCTCGTTTTTCTCAAGAATCTTTTTTGATTTTTCTATATATATAGCTTTCTTTTCCTCCTCTTTCCTTCTTTTAATTTCTCTCTGCAACTTTTCTTTACTCTCTCCTTCCGCAATTTGCGCTCCTGCTACTGTAACTCTTTTCTTCATCTCTTCTAACGCTGATCCTAATCTCCAATCTCCCATCCATTCCCATACTGATAATGGCTTTCATCAGTCGTGCATACAAAGCTTCTTTTGAAGAAGTTCAACAGAAGTTGCTCGAGAAGGGTTTTACTCTATCAACCATTCCTGATGAAGAACCTTCATCTATTCTTTCGAAAGTTGTTTTTTGATCATCAATGTGATGATCAAAAATTATAGTCTCGCTAGGTCAAACTTCTCGCAGACTTCCCATTCCCTTATACAATCCCGAGATGCCCTTATTTTATGAAATCTTGGCCCATGAAAAATTCTCTGGCCGTTTATCAACTATGTGGCGATTGCATTCGCCTAATGCTTGAGTTCGCGAACCGTGGTGCTGGCAAAGGATCTTTATACCCTAATACTGTTAGAAACCCCGATTTCGCAAACTTGGAAATAGAAGCTGAGAAATACACTGTAGAGAACTTTTTTGAAAATTATTCAGTTATAAAGATGAGAAACGCGAAATCTCGCTGGGGTATTCGCCTGAAAAAGAAGGATAATGTCCCTGAGGATAAATTACTCATGCAAGATATCGACTGGCATCCGGGCAATAACACTTCTCCTCGCCACTCCAAGGATGAGAAGTGGTGGGTTGTACCCTTGATTTTAAATGGCCCTTACATCGCGGGCTCGCATATTCTTCCTGCGAATCTCGCAGGATATCATCCTTGGGAATTCAAATGGCCTGATAAAGCAAAAGAGGTATGTTTTCCACTTCAAATCTTGCCCTCACAAATTTCTTTTTATATTTGCTGAGTTTGTGGAATTTTTCAGATCGCCAGATTGAGAAAAAGCTATAAGGACGATCCGTTGGAGAGTACTCTGACGTTACTTCGATCGCTTACGAGTGAAGTAAGAAACATTTCCTTTGTTATTTGAAACAACATTGTTGTCTCTGCTTCTTATCTTTAACCGTGTGCGAAGGTTGCCTCTGTTTCTTATCTTTAATTATTTGTGAAGGTTGGAGTTGAAGAAGCTGTTGCCGCGAAGGTTAAAAGTAAGGGTAAAACCGTCGTTCGCAAGAGTAGGTCTTCTGCTCCATTAACTAAGAAGCGAAAGACTCAGTCTTCTTCTCGCCTTAGTTCAAACTCCGAATCTTCTGACGAAGATAACCATGATTCGAATCTCTCTCTCTCTAAAGAGATTCCATTGGCCGGTTCTTCTATGGATCAGTTATCTAGCATCTTCTCAGATTCTTTCCAAGGAATGGGAGACGCTCCCCTAGCTTCTCTTTGCGGGACTCTCGCAAATGTGTGTAATGCTGCTTTACTAGAGGGCAATAATTCTCTCAAGGGAGCCTCTAGAGTTGTGTCTCCTGACTTCTTGAATGCACTTGGTTCCTTGGTATGTATGCAGTCCTATTTCCCTGTTAATTTCAAATTTTTAAATATATATATATTAACGACTTTTCTATCTCCTTTCATAGGTTGGAAAAACTTCTTTTGTTGTTGCCTCAGATCTCGAGAGAAGACGCAACATTCTTGAAAAGAAAAATTTACAACTGAACAAGAAGACCCAAGAGATGGAAGTTGAAGCCGCGTCATCTCGCGATCGGATTCAAAAATTAGAAGCCGATCTAGATTCCCAAAAGGAGAGAGTAACCACTCTTCAGAATTCAAACCAGCAACTTTATGGTATAGTAATTTTCAATTCTCAAATCCTTTTCATGCTATCTTCTATTTTTCTTTGTCTGCTATTATTCTCGCAGACGTATATAATCTCTCCGAAGAATCCATTCTTCTCCATTCATTTCCTGAGCCTATGAATGATGATGTCCTTCTTACTCGCCTCAATCAATCTCTAAGTAGCTTCTCAAATAAAATTAACCTCCTTTCATTAAAAGATCTTCAATCCAAATATCATCTCTTAGAGATCGAACACAGATCTAGTTTAAATTTAACTAATCGCTTTAAACGAATGTACCTTGATTCTAGAATAAAATCAAGACTTTAAGGAAGAAAATTAGTGATCTCATAGATGAGAATGATCGCATTACTAACAGAGGTGCACAAAGCGTTAGCAGAATTCCACAAATCTCTTCTCGGTGTGCAAGTTGAACGAGATGAACTCCTTCATCAAAATACCATACTTAAGCGGAAAAGAAGAGCAAGTTCGTTCTCTTCTTGTTATTAATAGTGATGATGAATTCGCCTGGGCTGCGAAAGTTTTAGATAATGCCGGGAATAACCTAGGTGTTGATGTTAGTCTTCATGCTGAGCATACTTCCTTGATTAAGGATATGATATCTGATAGAGAAGGTTATCTATTATACCTTACTGCTTCTTACTTTTGTAATATTGCTTGTAAATTATTAACTTGTTGTTGCTTATTTGCAGAATCTGAGAAGAGGCTTCAGATTAGAATTAGAGAACTTGAATCTGAAAAAGAACAGCTCGCCGGGAATTTTCCAGCGAGAATTGAAGAACTCGAAACTGAAAAAGAACGGCTCGCAAAGAGTCCCTCCCTTCGCGAGAATAAATATTGCAAGTTGAAGAAACAATTTCTAACGACAGTGGAGAACTTTAATAATGATCTTTGTTCGTTTTCGTAATGGATCCATGGAGTATGTTTGTAAGGACCACAATATCCTCTCGCATTCATATCCCTGGCTTCTTGAAAAGGTTCTGAGAATCAGCTTGTCTCGGGACGTTTGATAGTGAGGCCGGCGAAGAAGAAAATTCTCGCGATGAGAATAATCGGTCAAGAATCGGATGAAGGAGAAGAATCACCAAAGAGATAGTTCTTTTTGTTTTCTTTCACCGTCTGTAATATCTCAGTACATTTCTGTATCTCTTTATTATAGTGTACTTCTCAGACCGCTTCCCTCTAAATTCAATCTTTACTCCCCTTTTTGGTAGTTCTTCTTTGTAATATAATTGGCTAATATTATTGATGTATAACTTTTTCATCAGAAGATGAATAACAATATTCCATCTTTTCCATTCCCATACTTGCCTCTGTTATTTATCTTCAGATGAAAGATTTTAGTTGTCATCATGTATTTTGCCTCTGTTATTGAAATATATCGTTGCGACGAGGTCGCGGGTATCTTTATAAATCAAGAATCCTACTTGTCTCGCCTTACCATTTCGGTAGTCTTTGTTTTATCTTTTCTTGTTGCGACAAGGTCGCAGGCCGCCTTTACATTTTCATGCAATGGCCCATTGACCTTGCCTTATCATTTTTGTGTGGTCTTCCAAGTCAGACCTCCCTAATTAGAGGTCTTCCCCTGCCACCTTTCATCACGACAAAATCGCAGGACGTCTTTACACTTGCATGTAAAGACCCATTGATCTTGCCTTATCATTTTCCAAGTATTTTTGCCTCTGCAGGATGTTTTAGTTGCGACAATATGACAGGTCTAGATATCCTTGCGAACATAAAGCCCCATGACATTGCCGCCTTGCGACGAAATCGCAGACGTCCGTACACCGCGTGTAAAGACCCATTGATCTCGCCTTACCCTCGCGTTAGTATTATTGCCTCTGCAGGATCATTGCACAAATATGACAAGTCTAAATTCTCTTGCGAAAACATAGCCTTATGACATTTGCGTCCTGCTTTGACACTTCCCCTAATGGAGAGCGTCGCCCTTATCATCTCCCCGGTTGCCCCTTCAAGGAGGCGAAACATCGGACATACAAGACTAGCTCCTCCCATCCGGTCTTAACAACAACCAGTTGTTTTCGCAGCCTCTTATCCCTTATACCTATAGGGTTTATGGTTACGAGGCTGCACCCTAAGTGGAGTTTTCTTCGGGCGAGTGCAACATATGCCAAGACTTGCCAAGAATGGCCAGGTAGGTTCATCCATCCCGGCACTGCAGCTCAACTGTGTACCTCGGCGCCTTGAGCATACACCGACTCTAAGAAGAGACCCTCGGTCGCCCAACCAGGTATAACCTTATATATATAGTTGGGAATCCAAGGTACCTCTTCCTGATAGGCTTTCATGGGCCCCAAATTTTCATGACTCAGGGCTTCGGGAGCGGTGTAACCTTTCCCCGAGCCATGTTGAGAGATACCCCCTTATATGACGCACTTTAGGTCTTACATTTGCCTCTTACGAAATGTTATTCGCGAACTAGGGTGCACGCCATAAAGGTTCGTCCCATTCTTTTACTCATTCATATTTGTTAAATCATTCAATCATTCATGTTTCATTATTTGTTAATATTTGTTTGCGAAGTATTCGCAAGATTCCATTTCATTTGTTGTGTCTTTATCTCTTTCTTAATCGAATTCTCATTTACCCTTGACTGTGAGATTCTCGCACATCATTACTTCAATTGCTACTTTTCCTCCTGCTTTTGTTGACTATTCACTTCTTATGCCTTTTGTTCCTCATATCCTTCGCTCCTTTATTATCATAACATTCGCTGTTCTAGGCATTCACCTCATGAGGTATGTTCATCCTTACTTCTATAACATCTACCATCAGTTTTTCCTTTCTCTCGCTCATCTCTCACATGTTGCTTCCAACCCCTTTCTTTTGGCATTTCTTTCTTGTGACTTTCTACATCGACCTCATGACATTGTTGTGACTCTTCCAATCTCCCCGTATAATACCAATGCCATTTGGATGTGGAAATTTTATACATTGATGATATGTTGATGCGACTCCCAAGATTTCATGAAGCCATGGCCTCCCAATCAGCGCATTATATGGAGATTCCACGTCAACCACACGAGAATAAGATATCGGTTGATAATCCTTGTAGAGGTATTCTCATGTGAACCTCTCCCTTTGGTTTGTTTGCGGTGCCATTAAATCCATATATCTTATATGTCGAGGGGATCAAATCCTCATCTTTTCCTCCCATCGTCTTGTAAGTATGGTAAAAGAGAATATTCACCGAACTTCCTGTCGATTAGATTCGGTTGATCGCCCACAAGCTTCACGCTTCATCATCTTCCCCATCAACTGGTTTCGGGTTAATCTCTAGTTTCACAACCAATGGGCTATCATGTGTTTCTCTTCCTTTTGGCACTTCATCTGCAGAGAAAGAAATAGTCTTCAATCGCCACTTTTCTAATCAAGTAACAATCGTTCTCGCCCGGACTCATTATTTCTTTATCATTAGCATCTCTCGCAAAGACTCTACTGAGCACGTTGTCATGAAAATCTTCGATTGTGCGATAAGAGTGGACGATAGAGTTGCAATTCAAATTTTTAGCTTTTGTTCCGACCTCTATCACAAATGTTTCCTTTCCTTTCGCTGACACTGTTCTGTGCATTTCTGGTGGTGGTGGTAATGTCTGGCCTTTTTCTTCTCCCTTTAGAAAGTGATTCAGCTTCCCTTGATCAATCATCCTGAGAATAATTCTCTTTACGTTTCTGCAGTCGTTTGTTTGATGTCCATGGAAGCGATGGTAAGAACAAAACTCATGACTTCTGTCGCCTGGTGGTGGTTCCATCCCCGCGTTCCAAGGTGCTGGTACATCTTCCATCACAAGTATAGCCTCCCAGATCTTTTCCACACTAGCATTCAGTGGAGGCATCTTAATTGGTTCCCATACTATTCTGCGACTTCTCTGCCCTCCATGGTTATATTGCCTTCGTCCACCGTAAGTTTCTTGCACATGATCTAGCCTTTGAATCTTATTATTGCTGTTAAGGTTGTAGTAGTTCCTTTCTTGTTCAAACTCCTCCTGGTCATGGCTTCCCATGGCTACTATCTTCCGCTGTCCCTCATCAGCCTTCCCTGCTTGCTGTCCTTGCGAAGTGCTCGCCACTGCATTTATGAATTGAGGTAACAAGCTTGCGTTCGCAGCATTCGAGTTTGTATTCGCGACCGGATAAGAATTCATTTCATTCTGTCTTTCTTCTAAGGCGATATATTCTTCCCCGTAACTCTCAGCTTCTGCCATCGTGATTGTATTTTTGACTCTAAAAATTTGAATGTATAACAAGTTAGTCGCGAAGAGAGCATTCACAAATGAGAGGATGAGATATCTTTCCTCAACCCGTCCTGCCATTTCGCTACACATGGTTCTCCATCTTATTGTCAACTGCCTTAAGCTCTCGCCAACCCTTTGTTTCAACCCGAATACATCTTCAATACCTGGTCGTGAAGAGTTGTTACTTATGTATGCTCCCAGGAATGTGGCTTGTAAATGATTGAATGATGTGATTGTGTTCCTTGGTAGACCCTCAAACCATTTTAGTGCTTCTCCAATTAGGCTTGATGCGAAATATTTGCACAGTATAGCATCATGATTCTCCCACCGCAAAGATACACCTCATATAGGCCTTGATATGTTGTCCGCGCAGGTTGTTCCATCAAGATGTTTGTTAATGCAGAAGATTGCACTTAGGAGGTATTCCTCCCATCTCGTACTTCTAGCGTGAAGGGATTCTTCGCCTTCGCGATGGCTTCATCCAATTGTTTCCTTCCTCCTTCCCTTCTATTGTTCAGCAATCCTCTCATTTCAGCCAGTTCTCTTAAGATTTGTTCATTTGCCTCAGAATTTGATTCTACCGGGTCTTTTTAGCTATGCTTCTCTCCTTCTTCGCTCGTGCCTGTTTTGACCTTCTTGCTCGTTATTTTCTTCTCTCCTTTCCCTGCGACGCTCTTCTTCGTTTCTTTCCTCAATTCGCACGCCATTATATCGGTTGTTCTCTCTTCTTGGCTGTCTCTCAGCTCTCATCTGCGCCCTCTCATATTCTTCATTAATATTTCTATTGGTACGATTCTGTTCCCTCCTTCTTTCCGGTTGTCATGGTTATTCTGCGGATTGCTTCTTCCATCTCTTGATTTTCCATTTCTGCTCTTATCCTTTCTCTCTCGCGAGCTAGTCGCGTTTGTTCAATGTAGTGCCTCTCAATGTCATCCTCAATTTCTCGGTTTCTTCTCAATTCTTCTCTCCCGTGCAAGATCATTCTTCCTTCAGCAATTGGGTCATTCGGCCCTTGGAGTTGCATGTTTCCTTGATTCTCCCTATTCCGCTCATCTTGACGATTTTCGGGCTGAGGAATATAACGATCTTCCATTTCCCCTCTTCTCTCGCCACGCTCTGTGCTTGGATTTTGTGTTTCTTGTTGGTTTTCTTCTTCGGTACTTTCTGTTGGTAAAACTCTCCTTCTTTCTTCCCTAGTTGACCTTGAACTTGATCTCGCACTACTTCTTGATCTCCTATTTTGCAATCTCATATTTTCCATTCTCAATTCATGGTTCTGTCTTGTCAAGTTTGCTCGTTCCTTCCGCCTCTAGTCGTCTCTCTTCGTGTATTGTTTGTCTCAATCTTTCTAATGTTGCGATTTCTTCGTTTTCTGGATTCATTTCTCCATTCATTCCTTGCTCTTCTCCTCCTTGTCCATTACTCACCATCTGCTGCTCCTCTTCTCTCTCGTCTTCAGAATCAGACCTCCAAGTATGTACACTTACTCTATCATAATCCATACCGCGTTTGCTACCTTTGTGAGATCGATGGCCGATTTTGATTTTCTCCATCATTTCTCATACTCATCCTTGATGATTCTACGGTTTCATTCCTCCTTTCTCCAGCAAGTCTCCCACTTCTTCTTACAATCGTTGGTTGCCCTTGTACGTTTCTTCTTCTAGCCATTTCTCTTTTTCAATGGATTCTTGAGTATCTCTCCAAATTTTTTCTCTGTTAATCCAAATTCTTTCCAATTTCTTCGTCAATCTCTGCTCAATCCCTGTTTCTAGCGCATATGTAGTAGCAGGAAATCCCACACTACACCCCTCACTCAATTTTTCTTGACTAATCCATTAAAAGATATGTGATCAAGAATATTTGTTAATTGATTTCATGGAATGTTTACACAATACAATAGAATTACATTTAGAAATTAAAGCGCTCTTTGAACTTTCTCTCTCCTAATGACTTGCTTCCCAATTCAAAAGATCCCCCCTTACAACAGACTCATTTAGCCCTTTATATAGGGTAATACATAGTGGATGACAGCTAAGCTATCCTTTATTTTCGAATGTCTCGCATAAGTGTCGCAAATGCACAAATATTTATTCTCGCGACACTTCTTAGCCTTCGCCAGTTTTCATGTCTTCCATTTGTTTTGTTGGTCGTTGTTCATCGCGTGTTTATTTTAGCTCCTGCGACTTCCTCGCGACACTGTCGTTTATTAATCCCGCGAACCTTGTCCGTTATGATATTATGATCCTACAAAGATGCTGCATCGCTTAAGTTCACATCCCAAATTTCGTTGATTTTGTGAACTGAAAACAAGCTCAGTCCGGGTACTTAAGTATGTGTACCGGTATGCGTACTTAAGTGGGTTATTTTCTAAAAACAGTTTAATTCGTGAACTAAGACATTTATAATTTAAGGAATGCAATCTTTGCAAACCTTGGCTATAATGTTCATGAATCGATTCGAGTGAATCAAAACTGTTTTTGCTTCGATTATGTCTTGTATACTTCTATGAGATCTAAGCAATTGAACAACTCTCTAACTAGTTCTTTTGAGTCATTTGAACTAGTTATGGTGAAGAAGAATAAGGTTGATATGAAACTCCTCATATGGCTAACCATTGGTTTAACTCATCATTGAACCAACGACTTGTACACGTTTAGGTACGGTTACTCAAACCTTAATGAAGTTACATTTCATGTGTGTATAACAAGCTAAGTTCGATCTAACGGTTGAAAGATATTAGCTTGAATCTAATCAGGTTTTCATCTAATGGTGAATATTGAATGCTTTTTTACCAAGGTAACTTAGATTGCAAACCCTGATTTGGAGACTATATAAAGGAGAACTCTAGCAACTGGGAAACCTAATCCCCACACCTCCTGTGTGATACTAGTTGTGTAAGCTAGAGTCGATTCTCCTTTAACCTTAGGTTTCTATCGAGACCCTGTAGGTTAACGACTTAAAGACTTCATTGGGATTGTGAAGCCAGACCCAATTATTTTCTCTGTAGTTTCGTGATCTGATCTTGCTGTTTTTATCGTGATTGAGTGAAATCGTAAGATTGGATTGAGATTAATTTCTCCGATAGGCAAGATAGAAAAGTAGTCACAAACATCTTCGTCTCATCGTTTGTGATTCTACAATATCTTGTTTCGCTAGTCGATTAAGATTATTGTGAGGTGATTGATATTTCTAGGTTGTTCTTCGGGAATATAAGTCTAGTATATCAATTGGTTCCTGCTCACCTTGATTTATCAAAAGACTGAACAAAACTCGTAGGTATTTCTGTGGGAAACAGATTTATATATTCCTGTAGATTTTTATGTGTGATACAGATTTATTTATTAAAGTCTTCGACTTTGGATCGTAGCAACTCTTAGTTGTGGGTGAGATCAGCTAAGGGAATCAAGTGCGTAGGGTTAAAGCATAGCTCGGTTGAACCCACCAAGCGTTGGTATGTCAAGTTTGGTTGTCATATTTTAGTGAGCCAAAACTCATTTTAAGAGTCGCTTGATTATGTACTAGAGTCAACTTCGTATAGGTTAGCTTGAAAGTATTAGGATATGAGACATTACAAGTATTCCGAAGACTTGCAGAAGTAAGGAGCTACAACGATAACATCATCCTTCCACTTGAGGTTAGTGATGTAGTTGCAGGAAATCCTACACTACACCCCTCACAAGAATCCACACAATCAAACCATTGAAGATGAACAATTATAATTTTTGTTGATTAATTTCTTGAATGTTTACAAGATAAAATGGAAAAGAGCCAAAGAAATTACAATCACTATAAACTTTCTCTCTCTTAATGACTTGCTCAACACTCGAAAAAAGATCCCCCTCTCGTAGGCCTATTCGGCTCTTTATATAGGGTATTACATAATGGATGACAGCTGAGCTGTCCTTTATTTTCGGGAACGATTTACGAAGTGTCGCAAGTGTACAAATGCATAATTTCGCGACACTCCTAGATCTCTCTAGGTCTTCACACCTTTCTCGTGTTCTGGCTGTCGTCATCCATTGCGTCACTTATTTTATTCGTCTGCGA
Source organism: Papaver armeniacum (assembly GCA_023531295.1). Lineage (NCBI taxonomy): Eukaryota > Viridiplantae > Streptophyta > Magnoliopsida > Ranunculales > Papaveraceae > Papaver > Papaver armeniacum. The sequence goes on along the minus strand of JAJJWW010002757.1, from coordinate 2,040 downwards.
CACCTTCGCTATGTAACGTTTATGAATTTCGTGAGGTGTTGGTGTTGCGATATTCCTCGATCCTACATCTTGCCTCTTCTCATGTATTCTCTGCGAAGAAGAGAATGTCATGAGAATTATTATTTTCAAACTGCCGCAACTGTTCATCCTTATCTGTTTGACGATTTGACTTCATACTTTTACACTAAATCTATAATACGTGTCTCTTCTCCACTCATTTTTTGACACGTTTCTTTCAACCGTTATTTCTCAACCATTCACGTCTATTCTCGCATTAAATGCGTTTATCTTTTCGAGAATTCTTCTCTATATATAGTTTTCTCATCCTCCTCTTCTTCTTTTTTACTTTCTCTCTGCAATTTTTCTTCAATTCTCCTCCCAGAATTTCCGCTTCACCATCAAATTTTCTTTTTTTTCCTTTGATCTTCAACTCCTTAATCATTCCCATACTCTAAAAATGGCTCCACATGGTCGTAGATATGAAGTTCTCTTGGGAGAGGCTCAAAAGGATTTACAAGAGAAAGGTTTCACATTATCCACTATTCCCCATCAAGAATCTTCATCTATTCTCTCCGCCAAATTATTTACTGATCATTGTTGTGATAATCAAAAGATCATAATCTCGCTGGGTCAGATTCTCGCTGGCCTTCCCATTCCTCTCTACAACCCTGAACTTCCTTTGTTTTATGAAATTCTTGCTCATGAGAAATTCTCGCGAGCTGTTTACCAATTAAGTGGAGATTGTATCCGCTTAATGCTTGAGTTCGCCAACCGTGGAACTGGTAAGGGGTCTCTCTATTCTAATGTAGTCAGAGATCCTAAATTTGTAGATTTAGATATATTCGCTGAGAAGTATTTAGTAGAGAGTTTCTTTGAGAATTATGAAGTAATAAACATGAAGAACGATAGAACTCGCTGGGGTGCACGTTTGAAAAGAAGAGAAAATATCCCCAACGACAAAGTACTTATGCAGGATATCGATTGGCATTCTGGAAAGAACAATGTTCCTCGCCATTCTAAAGACGAAAAATGGTGTGTCTTTCCGCTATTCTTGAATGGACCTTATATTTCAGGTTCGAATGTACTCCCTGTGAACCTCGCCAACTATCAACCTTGGGTATTTAACTGGCCCGAGAAAGCTAAAGAGGTGTGCTTCCCAAATTTCGCTCAGTTTGTAATTATTACTTCTTTTTACATCTACTAATCTTGCGAAATTTTCAGATTGTTAAATTGAGAAAAAGTTACGAGAGAAATCCTAAGGCGAGTACTGGCAATTCTCCAACGATCACGGATGAAGTAAGAAATAGTTTTCTTCATTATTTTTAACAATATCATGTTACCTCTATCTTCATTCGTGTGCGAAGGTTGGCGTTGAAGTTGTTGAAGAAGAGGATATTTACGAAAGCTAAAGGCAAGAGTAAAATTCCTCTTCGCCAAGAAATCTCATTTATCCACCTTCTAAAAACGGAAAATCCATTCTTCTTCTCATTCCATTCTCAATCCAACAGAGAGCTCGATGAAGATAATGATGATGTTGACACCTCTCTTTGCGAAGGAGAATCATCCAGTTGAATCTCGCTATGGCGCAACTATCTAGTGTCTTCCGACTCTATGCAAGGAATTGGAGATGATCATTTTTATGCCACATGCGAAGCTCTCGCAAATATCTCACGATGCTCCCTTACTAGAGGATGATGATTCTTTTCGTGGAGTTTCCAGAGCAGTGACTCCCAGTTTCCTAAACGCACTTAGTGCCTTGGTATGTCTATATTTCCTTATTTCTGCATGATTTCAATTATAAACCTCATCTTGACGATTTCTTTATTTTCCTTTATAGTCTGGGAGAGCTTCCTTTGTTGTTGCCTCAGATCTCGAGAAAAGGCGCAACAGTCTCGAAAAAGAAAAACCTTCAACTTAAGAAGAAGAATGGAGAATTGGAAGCTAAAGCTGTTTCTCTTCGCAAGAGAGATAAAGAACTTGAAAATGAAACTGCTACTCTTCGTGAAAAGACCAAACAATTGGAAGTTGAGTCCTCTTCTC